>CM063520.1:57618651-58227818 GCA_032199755.1 Ambrosia artemisiifolia
CCGGGTCGGATGCCCAAGCGAAATACGGGTAAACATCAATAAAGAAAAAGGATTTAGTCCGGTTAACAAACTGCAATAACGGCGAGATAACGGAATCCGTTACACTTAACCGAAACTTCCCACTAGAAGGCGGGAAAGACACCTCCAAACAATCCATAGCTAACGGCGTCCCAACTTTCACTTTTTTTAGTTTAAAAAAAGTCAACGACCTTCGTACCCGGCGCATTGCGGGTACGAGGTTGTTAGCCGTTACGTTGTCGGGCAACGAGAGAATCTCGTTGCCTACGAGAACGTAACGGATTTTGGTTTTCGGGTAAAACCTGAGGATATTGGATTGTACCCAGTTGTTGGATAGGGTCTGGTTAGAGGCTATAGAGGTTATTAGCTCATTGGGAACCATAACTGATACTTGAATGTTAGTGTTTTTTAATGATTTGAGGATTTTAGGATTTGTGTCATAGATTTTGACACGACCTGCGTGTAAGGATTTGATTAGTTTGATGGATTTTGATGGTGGTGGGAGGTTGTTACCGAGTTGACCGTAGCATACACCGGGTTTCGGCGCAATTGTAGCACCTGTTACAAGACAACAACAATCGTACCCAGTAAATTTCATAAATAGATAAATAGCAAAAGCAATAAAATGAAATTATTGTTATTGTTAAAAAGTATAGTTTGAAGACTTACTTGATAGGGAAAAGAGGAGGAATGAGAGGGGGAAGAGGAGGAATAAGCTCATTTTGTTTTTGTTTTTGTTGTTGTTGGATTGATAAAAAGAAGAAGAGTGTGGTTATATTATTATAAGACCGTTGAGAGGAGGAATAGGGTTTAGATTTGTGTAATTGTGAGTCTCAAAATCTCATAAAGTGTGTTGGTTGAAAGTGGGGAAAAGATGGAGAATCTGGTGCTAAAGGCTGAAAGAGTCATCAATGAAAAGTAAATGATATGTGTACTTTGTCATTTCAAATATATACTAGATCTTTTCGTAAAGTTGAACTTGGTTAAATTTACATCACTTCACGTACAAAGTGGGTTTTTATTTATTTTTAAGTAAAGTATATATTTATAAGTTTGTAGCGGTTTAACTAATAACGACCGGCGATATAACCACGCACGTGAAGGGCTTGGCGAAGGCTCTCATGACTCATGAGGTTGTGTTTTGCGCCCTTTTTTCATTGTTTGGCACCGTCTTCTACTGACACCTAGGGGCGTGAAGCTATCACGGCCAACCTAATGTATAACGGAAGAATTTTCTTTCACCATAATATTAAGGAAGTGTTACTTTAAAAACACACTTAAGCTGCAAAAAACCGGTAGTTTTCAAGGTGTTACACGGGTTTTTAGGATTTTCACAGCTTAAGTGAATTTTCATTCGAGTTTTCCTGAGTAGTATTATGTTTTGGTTTACATACATTTGGAGAATTTTATTTTACTAGATCGGTTATCAAAATCCAACAATAAGCTATTAAAATAATTTATTCAAGTTTTCAACTAATCTTATCTAAAGATGATTTAAAGGCATATATGTGATGATAATATTAAGCTATTGGGATAGTTTATTTAAGTGGGTGTGACACTAATAATAACAATCAATCAGAAACATAATTCTATGATGAGTTGAAGAAATATGACGGAATTACGAGAAATATAGAAACTACTGAGCAATACATAACATATTCGTTAAATCAAGATCTATTTTTATTGCTATTATACGGTCGGTTTTAATTGTCTAAGCATAAACTAACAAATATTCTAGGTTAACATGTTAGTCAAATATGTTCTTCTTATGCACGTTGATACTGTATAGAAGTTGTACAGGACTTATTAGTTTAACGAACAAATTAAAATATTAACATGACTTTAATTACATTACCGGGAATTAACTATATGGCATGTTTATAGAAAGAAAAACATGATTGTGTGTTCATTGATTTTATTTATTACACCACTTAAGTAAATAAATATGAAGTTCGTCTCTTCTAGAGTTCTAAGACTATCTGTTTTGGCTCGCGAGCGATCAGCCGCGGGCTACAAATTGGTACACGTGGATAGCTGGCACCATAACACCCAAGCTTTATCCGTCTCGCGAGCTAGCCAAAGCTACCACACTCGCGTGTGGTAGCGAGTCAAATATGACCGTTGGCTGGTCAATCTAGCCGTTCGCTGACGACCGTTGGTGGGCGGCTGGCTATTTTTGGCAATCAAAAAATTTGTAATCATCACACCATACAAACCATAAAAAAATTTCTATCACTCACTACAAAATTCAAAGGCAATGGAACGATTTTTCTCCGTCCGACTCGTCCGAAAAAGACGAGTTGTTTATGGAAGTGGGTAGGATAACGATTGACTACCTGATAGCCCGGTCTCGAAGACGAAGGACTCCGGTGCTAACCAGACAACCGGCGCTTGACCGTGATAGAGAGGGAGCAAACGATACTTTGTACCGACACTACTTCAGCCCGGATCCCGTGTATACTGAAGATCATTTTAGGCGACGCTTTCGAATGAGTAGACAATTATTCATGCGCCTATCAAATGATTTGTCGGAGCGTTATCCTTTTTTTCAACAAAGAGTAGACGCACTGGGCCGACTTGGGTTCACCTCCGTACAAAAATGTATGGCCGCTATTCGGCAGCTAGCCTACAGGATTGCATCGGACGCAATGGACGAGTATATTGCGATGTCCGAAAAAGTTGCGCGCGACTCTTTTCATTATTTTTGTCAAGGTATGTCTCTATACATAGTTTACTCACATTTTTTACACTTTTATTATCAAATGCCGTTTTAAAATATGTATATATATATATATATATATAATTTTGTAGGGATCATATCTATTTACTCACGACGGTATTTGCGTAAACCAACCATGTATGATATCCAACGCATATACGAGGTTCATGGTGAAAAACATGGGTTTCCCGGCATGCTTGGTAGTCTTGATTGTACGCATGTTGGTTGGGTTATGTGTCCTACGGCCTGGCGAGGTCAGTTTCATCGGGGTGATCATTCTGGACCGAGTGTCATACTTGAAGCGGTGGCCTCGCACGATCTTTAGTTTTGACATGCTTTTTTTTGGAGTTGTCGGGTCAAATAACGACCTAAATGTTATCGACCAATCACCTATATTCGATAACATTATCGACGGGGTTGAGCCGCCCCAATCCTTTTACGCTAATAATATAAATTTCAAGTACGGCTACTATTTGGTTGATGGTATTTACAACGAATGGGCAACACTTGTTCAAGCTTTCTCGTCACAACTTGAACACAAACGCAAGTACTTTACAAAGAAACAAGAGTCGGCAAGAAAAGATATTGAAAGAGCGTTTGACGTTCTTAAAAAAAGATTTGCGTTGATTTCCAATCCAATAAGGTTTTGGACACGAGAGAGGATCATGGACGTCGTCTATACTTGTATTATTCTACATAACATGATATTGGAGGACCGAGGCTTGGCGATATGTCAAAATTACCAAGGTGATATCCCACGTGCCGAATCGACAATCGATAATAACCAAAGACTATACAACATAAGGAATCTCAAGAACCGTGAGATACACGGAAACCTCCGCCATGAATTAGTCGAGCATTTGTGGGCTAGACGTCCCGATAATCTTGTATTAGATTAGTTTTTAGTTTTTTATAGTTTATTCTAAACATTAATCTAATTTTTAGTTAACTTTATTTTTGTTTTAATATAAATAATTTTGACAAATTTAGAAAATATCAAAAAAAAATTAAAAAAAAAAAACTAGATAAAGCTGTTGTTCACCTCTAGCCACAACAACATCAGGCGAGTGAGCAGAAACTTTATCACCCTGCCGACTGGGCGTTGACATGGCGCAATATGAAAGGATAAAGCTTGTAGTCACCTCTAGCCGTAACGGATAATCTAAGGAAGATTAGAAATGGATGGATTGAAAGTGTAGAGAAACCTCTATAAACTGTAAATGAATAAGGCTTACGTCAAAGCTTTTTTAATTCTGAAAATTACTTTGATTCACTATAAAATGGTTGTATATATTGAACTGATGTACGTAGTAAATTACACATGAATTATTGTGCAAAGGCAAAGTTAGGTTAGTGGTCTGAAGCAGGAGAGGCAGACATATCCGTTGTACAAACATGGTGGGGTAAGATGCTAAATGCAAAGCACTACAAGATTTTCCAAAAAGCCAATAGTTATATATTACTTTATTTATATTTATTAGAGTTAATAGCCATTTTCGTCCCTGAGGTTTGGTCCAGTTTGCCACTTCAGTACAAAAGTTTTTTTTTTTGCAAATCAATACCTGTGGTTTGGATTTTTTTGCCAAATTCGTCATTTTCACTAACCCAGTTAAAAATGTCGTTAATGTCAGGGGTAGTGTTGTCATTTCACAAACCTCAGGGACGAAATTTGCTATTAACTCAAATTTTTTTTTTTCCTAAAAAAAACCCATGGGCCATAGGACTCGAACCCGGGTTTCTGTAGTAGAGACACAGACGGATGACCACTAGACCAAACCCTCAACTTGTTTATTATTTTGAACAAATTTTGTTTTAAAGAAACTACCAATTGTCATCATCTTCCCCAAAACAAGCCAAGAACCCTAACCCTATCAACACATTATCAAGTAGTGAATATGAGACACTTTTATGTTGGGTCTTGGTGGATCCAATGCAAAGACACGGGTTTTGCAGGTACACGTGATTATGTAAAGGTTCGTTCATTGTTTAATTTTAGTCGAGCAGATTTTAGCAAGGAGCCTGCATTTGCTTGGATGAAAACATTATCTGATGAAGTGAAGTCAAACATTAGGCAACAGGGTGGCTTGATTACCTACCTGGTGACTTTCTGATACCATATAAATAAGGTTAATTGAATCTTGGTTAGGGTTAGGGTTCTTGGCTTGTTTTGGGGAAGATGATGACAATTGGTAGTTTCTTTAAAACAAAATTTGTTCAACATAATAAACAGGTTGAGGGTTTGGTCTAGTGGTCATGCGTTTGTGTCTCTATTGCAGAAACCCGGGTTCGAGTCCTATGGCCCATGTGTTTTTTATTTAGGAAAAAAAAAGTTGAGTTAATAGTCAATTTCGTCCCTGAGGTTTGTGAAATGACAACACTACCCCTAACATTAACGACATTTTTTAACTGAGTTAGTGAAAAGGACGAATTTGGCAAAAAAATCCAAACCACAGGTATTGATTTGCAAAAAAAAAAACTTTTGTACTGAAGTGGCAAACTGGACCAAACCTCAGGGACGAAAATGGCTATTAACTCTATTTATTATATGTAACTTTTGATTAATTATGGATATGTTATTTACAAACTACTATATGGGATATATGAATACTGATATCTGTTTTAGTTTTATTAATCATTTAGTTTGAATTTTTTTCAAATAACTTACGTACATTAACAATTTAAATTCACAACTATTTTTTATGGTTTTTGATATGCTAAACCGATAACGACCAAAGTCACTTTGCATAGTATGGAAAAACTATCAAATTCTCGCGTGTAGCGTGAGGAAAACCTAGTTTATTTATTATGAGTTAATTTAAGATATTTTTATTTTTAAGTAAATTATTTTTACAGGAAAAGTATATGACACAACTAATAAATGCTTTATTTGAAAAATAGAAATAAGTTTTTGAGATATTGATGATTGTACTTCATCTACCGACACAATAGATATAGTGGATTGGTGGCACTTTTGTAAATACAAGGAAAATAATTAGTATAATGTTAAACACGGGAGAGATTATGGTAAAAAAAAAATCTAAACTACCAACAATGGCTATAGAGGGTAATCATGAAATCGAAGAGCAAGTTGACAATACAACATTTACAGCTTACAGTGCCTGCTTTGCGTTTCCATCTAAAGAGAGTGGCTCAAAATCCACCATGTACTACTCTTTCAGTGCAGGAGGCATACATTTTTGAGATAATATGAGAATTGAACTTGATGATTGTATTTAAACGCCTATAAATATACGAGAAGATCACAGCAAACAAGGAGAGAATATCTCCTATTTAAGACTATGAGTTAGCTATTGACTAAGAGTAGACTATGATTAATATTGACTAAGACTAGACTATTATTAATATTGGCTATGAGTTACAATCTTGACTAAGACTACTCTTGATTAAATATGTAACCGAATGTATGTTTTTATTGCCTAATGCCCCCGTCAATGTAAGCTGGACGTGGTCCAAGGCCAAGCATTGTACGAAACTTTACAAACAATGGTTTAGGAAGGCTTTTAGTGAAGATATCCGCAACTTCTTGTTATATGGAGATGGATTTGGTGTTAAGACGACTAGCAACGACCAATTCTCGAACAAAATGATAATCAATGTCTATGTGTTTAGCTCTCTTATGTGAAATAGGATTTTAACTTAAAAATAATGCACTTTTTTGTCACATAAGAGAGTTGGTTGACCCAGTGGTAATGCATGAAGCTCCCGTAAATAGATGAGTTAACCAAATAATTTCAGTTGTGTGTTTGCCATAGCTCGATATTCCAACTCACAACTTGACCGAGAAACGGTTGGTTGCTTCTTAGCACTCCAAGAGACCAAGTTTCCACCTAAATAATGTCATCCCCTCAAATTCCACTTGCGGGGTTTTACCGCGAGGCACCTGACATACTAGGATCCAAGTCAACGGTCACAATAAACGACAACTATATGATATGAAAACAACGTAATAAAAGCAAACCAAACAGTTTAAAAGTTTACACAATCCAAACCACCACAACGGAAGCAAGTTAAAGTTTACAACCTATAATCCAAAAGTGAGTAATTCGAAACACAAAAGTAATGTTTAACCATGCAAGACACATGAGACTTAGTGCGACTCCAGTGCGCCTAGTCTCGCTGCTACCATAGCGACCTGAGAAAACATGCAATGTTAGTCAACACATTAAGTGTCGGTGAGTCACAGAGTTTTAAGTTTGCAAAAGTAAGTAAAGTTTGTAAAACCAGACCCAACAATCCTTACATCTATACCTGATGCTAGCTAGGCATCGTTACATGATACTAAAGTGTCGTGAACCACTGCCGAACGTTAGAATGCCTCAATACCCGCCACCGGACATCACCCGGTGTCGTAGGTTATATAGGACAAATATGCACTCGTCCAACCTCCATTCGACCCGAGTGGGGCTTGCCGGGCCCAATAGATCTATTCACACTTTCCCAGCTATGTATCCACATATTAATGGTTCACAAGTTATGAGGACTTTAATGATGTAATGTCACCTAGTACCCATATGATATAATGTAATATGTTGGTCTAAAAGTTTGAAATGTCCGTACCGCATGTTTCTCCCCCAAATATGAAAACAGTAAAATGTGTGGTTGTGACACTCACCTTAGGTTGCGTCTTCTTAAAATAGAATAACCGACAATGAACTGATAGTCCCTAATACCGGCGACCTATCATAAAGTATGTGTAAGTGTTTTGACTAATAACCCGTAGGTTAACTAGTCCCCGATTGTCCAGATCATGACTACGTATGTTTGAAAATGCGTTTGAACGTTGACCCGACACACAAGACAAACTCGACATCCCGTTGGTGACCCGTCATATCAGATGATTAAGTATACATAGTTTACACACAAGCAATGCACATAAAACACTTAGCTCGTACCAAAGTCTCATTTCTGCAGTCGAAGTTTCGAATGAATAATATTAAATTTTGGTTCGTGCCTATTTATGGGTCGAATGAAAGTCCACCCCTTTGGTTCGACCCATCGATGGGTCGAATGGGGTTTTGGTTCGACTTTTTTTTTTGCTGAACCAGTTAAACGGACAAAATCCCATCAAATCTGGTCGAAACCTTCATGAAATGCGACAAATCACAGCAGTCAACTTTATCTATTTTATCCTTATGTAACCCTACCATTTACACTCATAAATCCGTCTATTTCACATAACAATTTACAACTTACCAAAAATGGCAACTTATGGAAATGTCACATCAATTGCATGAAAACTTTACCTAAAATGGAAACTATCAAAATAACCTTATGTACAAATCAACAAGCACATATTTACATATATTAATGAATCCCTAATCATCATCATCATCATGAACAATCCTTAGACCTAGCATAAAATCCCCAAAATAGGTGAAAATCCATCGAACATCAATTAAATATTAAAACACCCATAAACCACATTCCAAATCAGCCCCAAATTATCTACATAACATCTACACATCATTCAATAACATATAACACATAAACAAATCATCCAACATAATTAACATTTGGGTTTTTATAAGAAAACTCATCATCCGTGTATGGATTTAGTTTAGAAAGATGTTAGGAAGGTTTTTATTCATGAAAACTCATTTGAATCAGATCTGGACACTTAGGGTTTAATAAAAATGTATGAAATCGGATTAAAAAGGGTTTAGATGATGAACACACCTTGAATCTTCACTTGTTTTGATTATAGAATGTGTTTTAACTTTAGGATCTGAAAAACAAGGGCAAAAACTCCTTCCTACAGGTTTGGGGTTGAGAGAGAGCACTTGAAGGCGAGTTAGGGTTGTGAAATGATGAAAATGTGGCAAAGTGTTATATTTATACCCAATTTCCGTACCAAAATTATAAATTTTGGTTCATGCCTTCAAATTTTCATTCGTACCCTCCAATGGGTCGAATGAAAATCCACCCCTTGTTTGGTCCTTTTAACATATGTTAACACACCTTATCACATAAACATTCATTTTAACATATGTTAACATACCTAATCACATAAACATGCATTTACAAGTTGTACATCATGCATAAGGCATCTAATACTTGATAACTAATACATCTATGTAATTTTACCACCAATGGGACTTAAGACTTATATGTGTGTGTTTCCCCCAATGATTCCCTGAACCATTGAACCCTGGACAATACGTAAGTGTAAATAGAATCTCGATGATTCCCCGAATTATCGAACCAACTCAACTGACCCAATTAAGTACGTTAAGTAAATGTTTTGCTAAGGTAGACTTATATGTTTGTAAAAAGTATTAACCTAAGTTTTTCGGGTGTCACAAATAAATACATTAACCATAGGTGGATCATTAAATCCTATGAGAATCATTAAATCAATAGCAATAAGCCCTATTTGATAGGCTCATATACAGAATGTTTAGAAATAATTCCCAGAACGGGCGATTCAATTAACCTATATTCAGAAGATGAAATTTCACCTCTACTATCAATAGATAGCCAGGGCGTTCAAGGCTCTTTATTTTGGGGACGTTTATGATACTGGGCCTCCATGAGGACCCCCCTTATTCTGTTCGTGATAATAAGCAAGCAAGAAGCTTTTACAATAATTGAAAGTAGGCAACTTTATTATCACAATATACATTTACTAGAAGAAGTTGAAAACATGTATCTCTTTTAACAAATTTAGAACTCAAAACACAAATGAAACTATAAAACCACATTTCAACACCCTTCTAAATCTTGGAGTTGAACAGACCAAAATAAATATTTCTTGAAACCCTTCATTTTTTATATAGACAAAATTGCAAGTTTTCTAGAAAACCTAAAATCACAAGTTCAATAAAAAAAATATTTAGCTTCAAGATAAGAAGGTATGAAAACAAAGTTTAGCTCCGCAAGAAGGCAAAACTAGAGAATTAGGACAAAAGAACACTTTGAATTCATATGTTGATACGCATCCCTAGGAAGTTTTCTTTTATCATGACAAAAGGATCTAAATATTCACAAGATATGACAAATATAAAGTGAAAGATGACACTCAATTGATTTACCAAAACTATACAATGCAAAAAACGATTTGATTCAACTGCAATTCAAGCAGATGCACGACAATACAAGCCAACAAACCAAGACAATAGGATTTCTTTAGACAAAGTCCCAACTCAGACTGTAACATTCGTACTTTTCGTATTTTCCATTCTAGTCCTTGTACTCTTGTATCTTTCATTTTGTACCCTTGTACTCCCGAGCTTATGATCAATGGAAGAATATTTTGTCAATTGCATTTAACTTTTAATCTATTTCAATCTTTCTATGTATTCTATTTTACGCAAACTTTACACTTTACGCTTAAAAACAAGACTCTAATACGAAACCGAAACATAAACGAACCCGTACGAGTTAGGAATCAAGCCCAATCCAAAAACATGTCAAAATGGGCTTAAACCTTAAGTTTTAACCTAAAAACACGTCCAAAACCAAGTCTGTTGGGCCAAGCCCAACCAAAAAACATTTTTTGGGCCTAAACACCTGGTCACGTCGCGTGACCAGATTCTGATTTCCCGTCACGTAGCGTGACGAGACCTGTCTGGCAGCACAAGAACCAACTCGTAATTACACCCATTTATCTCACCTAAACACCTCCCAACCACCCTAATTACTACATTAAACACCCAACCAACCCACCTTACCTATAAATACAACTCCTCTCCACCCTTTAACCCCTTGTTCATCCTTAATCTCTCCACAATCACTCTCTAATCCTCCAAGTTTTGAGCAAACTTCCTGATTACACATCAGTAAGTTTTCCAAGCTCAAACCCTCTTTCTCTTCTGTTTTTCTTTCTCTTTTTCATCTAAAACTCCTTGGAGGAACCTCTAGGATCTTCCCTATATTTATCCACAGAAGTGTGATAAGGGTAGAGCACCTAAAAGAGGACCCAAAGGTGTTTGTTTTTCTGAATTGTTTTTTATGTCCTAAGATAGTTTGTTGTGAAAGAACCAACCAAGTCTACTAACAATCTAATGTTAGAAAGATTTGTGCTATGGTATTGGGTGACAAAGGAGAGTCAAGACTCATCCAAATTAGACCCCAAACTTTACTTAAACTTCTTAGTTATACTATATAATAATATAAATATATACTTTCGAATTTCTATCTTACTAGCTTATTATTAATCTTTGGAAGGTTTGTGGTTACACCCTACCTTACCAACTCTCTTGACCCTTCTTGTGCTACGGATTTATCCACACTAGAAAGGGGAAATCCCGTGTCCAAAACTCACGTTTATTCCATAAGCGAAGTGGTTGTGACATGAACCCATCAAATGGATTCACATTCCTAACTTTATACCATCCGAATCATCTATGATGATTTTGTGCTTGGTCTAACTTAATCTCATGACCATCCGGATTGCCCTAAAGGCAAATTGTGCTTGGTTTGCCTAAAAGGCTTGCATGACACTCGTGAATCTATAATCTAAACTCGAACCTAAGACCCTTTATTCTCTAATTCTAGTTAACCAAGGCTAAGGAATTAATCTCCCAAGACATGTCTTTGGAACCTTACTAAACGCACCCAAAGGTGAGTTCATACTTGTCCCCTTTTTACTCTTTATCACTTTTGGGGTGTACCATGTATCTTATGTTAAACACACTAATGCTTTCATAAACACTCATGCTCAATCTATTAAACATACTTATATGCTACTTGCCATGCTTATGATTCTTAGATACTTAGACATAAATCATTAACTATTATTAGCCCACTTAACATGTATAGCGCTATAGGACTAGCACACCGCCCCCTTTATGGGTCATTGTTAAGATTTAAACGGCCTAGCATGAATATGTTAGGTATACGCTGTGGTACTCGCGGGTTTGAGTTATGTCTTTTGTATGATATGTATGTGCAATGCTATAGTATGAGATTTGAGTAAACCATTCTAAAATACTATGCATGTAAACTAAAACTAGTATGCTCACCAATGCTTTATGTGTTGACGGATATTTTATACATGTTGCAGGAAATGTTTGATGCAGGATATTCAAGAAATCTACTTAGGATTGGACTAGAAACTCACGCTAGTTTAAATTCTATAATTTGATGTTGTATTATTCCTTTTTATGAGACAATTTGTAATCTGTTTCCTTTTAGACAATGAAATGCTATGAATGAAATTTTATCTTTAAATTATATTGTCACGAATTCTAGTGTCATGAAGTCTTTGAACAATCTATCCCAAGTCTCGCCCCGATGTATTCCGCCATCGGTTGGGGTGTGACAGATTGGTATCAGAGCCATGACTATAGGGAATTAGGAAAAAATTGCCATGTTTGACCTAGACTATAGTTAAGAACCATTTTGACCATTCCTTTTATCATGCTTAATATACTTGTTCTCCCTATCTTGCTTCTACCTTATTCTTTTGCTCTTAAAAATTTACCTTCCTATTTGTGGATTACTCTACACTCGAAGACGCTCGTATAACCAAACGAAAGGAAATCACCGAAATAGGCGTGAAACCCTCACTTTGGTGATAACTTTCAATCCGCGTAAAATCTTTGTGTTTTTGAAACTACACCAAGATAGGAGTGATATCCTCACCTTGGTGGAAATTTCACAATTCTCGTTCTAGTGGACACTTACCAATTGAAGGTTGGAATTAATTTTCTTACCACATTGGACAAAGTGTACAAACCACACTCAAAGAAACGACCTCGCTAAGATAGGAGTGAAATCCACAACTTAGCGACTAGTTTCAATCCTTGATATTTTTTTAATCTCGCTAAAGTCTCAAATTTACTAATGACAAGAAACATGTAGTAACTGGAAGGGTGAATACCGTTAACCGCAGGTTCGGGGAGAGTATTTCCACCTATTAAGCCAAAGCATGTTTTAAACTCAAAGGTAAATTCGAACCACTTTGGTTAGTCTTAGTTCCGTTCCGGAACACTCCAATTGCTTGCTTAAAACAAGCCTCTCATTTTATGTTAATATTATTTTCAATGTTGTTTTCATGCTATGTTTTCACTACATATATTCGATTTACTTTTTTTTTATTTTTTTTCTACTCGCATACAATCTCAAGACTCGCATTTCAAGCTACTCTAGCGATCTCCAAACGATACTAATAATCGCAAAACCAACACGAATCGAAACTTCCTTATGATTAACTATGTGCTCTATACTTGCTTATACATACGTGTTATGCTATTTTAACAATGTGAAACTTGCGTACTATACGTGTAACTAGAACTTGCATACTAAATCTATGAGAACAACTTGAGCTTATGTATTTTGTTTATCTAAATTTGCATCAATTTCACCGATCTAATCTTACCCGCAAGCTTTTCATTGGTAACCAAAATTCTAGTAACTTATTTCCTAAATTCAAAAGTCACTTTGTTTAAAAACGTTTATACAAATCTTCTCATGTATGATTCTCGTAGATGTCTTCCCGTCTCAACAGCATCGACCTCAACCAACTGGCGAGCCTTATTGCCCAAGAATTAGTCAAGATTCTCCCTAACCTAGAGACGCCAACAAACCCAATTCCAAACCCCGGCGATACCATCCAAGTCAGCACAAACCATGTAGATACTAAACCTACTACCCATACCCCTACCAAACAAATGAAAAAGGGTAACCGAAAACGCAAAAAACTCAAACAAAACCACACTTCGACAACTCCTAAGACACCGAATCCCAACAAAAAGCAGTATCGTGGAACCTTTCCGCTATGCGACAGTTGTAAATATCACCATCCCACTCACACACAATGCCGTATATGCGCCAACTGTGGTGCATATGGTCATTTAGCCAAAACATGTCGCTACACCACTAAACCACGACCCGAACAACCTACTAGTACCACCTCATTCACTAAAAACAATGGATGGCTATGCTCCGAGTGCAACGACCCAACCCATGAATGCAACCAATGCCCAAGACTTGCCTTGGTGATCTACGATGCTGGAAAACCCACTCACCACACTAAATAAGATTGATTTTTCTTTTCTTTTTATAAAAAAAAAATGAGAATTTCCGTTATGTAATGTTTTCAAGAAATTATTTGGATGTGAAATTTTCTTTACGAATTATGAAATACCATCGTTATCTTAGTTTACAATCATAATTTATCGGCAAAATTCAAATATCGCAAAACCATTTTCTCATCGCGCACAATCTTTTTCAAAATTTTTGAACAAAAATTCTTCCTACTATTTCCAAGAGGATGCCTATTCTTCTATATAATCCTCACCTTCAAACCACTAACAAATGTTTGCATCGAGTCTGTATGGCAAACAAGATTCTAAATGGAAAAAGTGTTTAAAAAAAAAAGATTCTTTTGTAAACCGGACTTGTGAGCAAAGACACGCTAAATCAAATAACCTACTTCTTTATAACCCCAAAACCTTTTCTCTTGAAATCGTATCACGAGTCAAAATATTCATCAATGCCAAACTAAAATTGTCAATAAACTATTTTTCTCGCTTAATAAAATGGATTTTGCATAAATCAAACGACCATCTTCGATAAAACTTTTACACTAAATTTCCCCACTTCAATTAAATCTGTTTTTCTTTAACATCCAACGGACTAAACTCTTCTACCGTCAAACTTGACCCTTAGTCATGAAAAGCTAAAATTGCTCGCGTACCCATAAAACTCAATTTGTAATAAACCCGAATTCTATATTGCCCACAGTCAAAACATTTTACGCGTTTTCATTAGGAATCCAACTGTCCATTCTTCTGTTGTTTGATTTTATACATCTGGACGTAACCACATATGCACAAGTCTACACCATCATGTCATGAAACCATACATCTACGCCAAAAACGCATACGGTTAACACCATCAAAAACCTACTTAAGGCCTTTTTACATTATGTGTTTGCATGTCACGTTGCTTGCTATGTTTACAACATTAAAACTGTTTAAATGTCTTGGTTTAATTTCTTGTCCTTTGTGTGTAAGTATTTGTGTTCACTAGCGACCCACACATGACGAAGGCAAAATTATTTGGACCATACGACAACTGGACTAATTACGGGTGCACACGTAATTACGATAATTGGCCGCATGGAAAACATAACGAGCCATAGTGTGTGTAATCTAACATGACTCGAATAACAACGTGGATGGAGTATGATAACGACATGGTACGCCCTACAACGTAAATGTCCTGTCATGCTACCAAAAGTAGAGTTATTCGCGCCATGAGAAGTTGGGTTTCGAATTAAAATTTTAATCAACACGTACATTATTTGTTTTTGGTAATACCACTTAAATTGTAGTTCACTAGTCTAAATATGTTTGTATCACTTATCCCTTAGGCATACCATAACTTTGTTTGAACCACACTCTTTACTATGTAACATCATCCATGCTATGAATAATCTGTGCTTGCAATCTACATCAAACTCCACTCTTTCCTCATGCGTTCCTTGCTTAATCATCAATCCTTCGTTTTCAAAAGTCGTTTCTAAGGCCCGTAAACTTTGGCCTGATACTCTAAAAGCTCTTATACAACTAAAACAAGATTTTCTCTCACTCTCTCATACCTCCTTGACTAACTATATACCGGATTTCCAAAACTAAATAACAACTACTTATTTCGCCAAAATATTGTTTCCATATAGTCCAATTTCTCGTTTACTTAATCCCCTCTACAAGTTTTCTAACTAAAAGTTTCGACCTCGTGCAAACCAAATAACTAGTACTAACTACTACTCATTCCCACATCTAGTCACTCATTATACTCATGTTTTTACTATTACACCCACTTACCCAAGACACTTATTCTGCAAGCCAACAATTTCTACTAATTCATATATGATATACCGTATAACTACCTATTTTACCAAAATTTCTATATAATGTATGATATACTTAACTACCTTCAATTTTCACTATTTTGCACGTACAAGTATCTATTTTCCCAAAGATTTCTATATGTTATAAAAATATACTTACTTACCTTCACAAGGTTTTCGTTTTTTTTCATACGGTATACTTACTATTGCTACTTCATATACACTATGAAGATGCTTATTTTCCAAAAAAACTTCTTATCTTTTCATGTATATATTATACTACTTTTCTTCAAAACTGCTGCGTATACAAACCTATTTATACATACACCTTATTTCACTATTTACAAAATGCTTACGTCGGTTAAGTTCTCAAATTTCTACCTACGACATTGGGTTAAAATTCTAAAAGTACTTCTCTTACGAACATAATTATCGCACAGTGACTAGATACCGTATTCGCTTTAAACATAATAAACTAACAAGCTTTGTTCTCATATCAAACTATATACCTATTTTTCAAGACGCTGACTTTTAATTAAATTTCGAGACGAAATTTTCTAAAGTAGGGGAGACTGTAACATTCGTACTTTTCGTATTTTCCATTCTAGTCCTTGTACTCTTGTATCTTTCATTTTGTACCCTTGTACTCCCGAGCTTATGATCAATGGAAGAATATTTTGTCAATTGCATTTAACTTTTAATCTATTTCAATCTTTCTATGTATTCTATTTTACGCAAACTTTACACTTTACGCTTAAAAACAAGACTCTAATACGAAACCGAAACATAAACGAACCCGTACGAGTTAGGAATCAAGCCCAATCCAAAAACATGTCAAAATGGGCTTAAACCTTAAGTTTTAACCTAAAAACACGTCCAAAACCAAGTCTGTTGGGCCAAGCCCAACCAAAAAACATTTTTTGGGCCTAAACACCTGGTCACGTCGCGTGACCAGATTCTGATTTCCCGTCACGTAGCGTGACGAGACCTGTCTGGCAGCACAAGAACCAACTCGTAATTACACCCATTTATCTCACCTAAACACCTCCCAACCACCCTAATTACTACATTAAACACCCAACCAACCCACCTTACCTATAAATACAACTCCTCTCCACCCTTTAACCCCTTGTTCATCCTTAATCTCTCCACAATCACTCTCTAATCCTCCAAGTTTTGAGCAAACTTCCTGATTACACATCAGTAAGTTTTCCAAGCTCAAACCCTCTTTCTCTTCTGTTTTTCTTTCTCTTTTTCATCTAAAACTCCTTGGAGGAACCTCTAGGATCTTCCCTATATTTATCCACAGAAGTGTGATAAGGGTAGAGCACCTAAAAGAGGACCCAAAGGTGTTTGTTTTTCTGAATTGTTTTTTATGTCCTAAGATAGTTTGTTGTGAAAGAACCAACCAAGTCTACTAACAATCTAATGTTAGAAAGATTTGTGCTATGGTATTGGGTGACAAAGGAGAGTCAAGACTCATCCAAATTAGTCCCCAAACTTTACTTAAACTTCTTAGTTATACTATATAATAATATAAATATATACTTTCGAATTTCTATCTTACTAGCTTATTATTAATCTTTGGAAGGTTTGTGGTTACACCCTACCTTACCAACTCTCTTGACCCTTCTTGTGCTACGGATTTATCCACACTAGAAAGGGGAAATCCCGTGTCCAAAACTCACGTTTATTCCATAAGCGAAGTGGTTGTGACATGAACCCATCAAATGGATTCACATTCCTAACTTTATACCATCCGAATCATCTATGATGATTTTGTGCTTGGTCTAACTTAATCTCATGACCATCCGGATTGCCCTAAAGGCAAATTGTGCTTGGTTTGCCTAAAAGGCTTGCATGACACTCGTGAATCTATAATCTAAACTCGAACCTAAGACCCTTTATTCTCTAATTCTAGTTAACCAAGGCTAAGGAATTAATCTCCCAAGACTCGTCTTTGGAACCTTACTAAACGCACCCAAAGGTGAGTTCATACTTGTCCCCTTTTTACTCTTTATCACTTTTGGGGTGTACCATGTATCTTATGTTAAACACACTAATGCTTTCATAAACACTCATGCTCAATCTATTAAACATACTTATATGCTACTTGCCATGCTTATGATTCTTAGATACTTAGACATAAATCATTAACTATTATTAGCCCACTTAACATGTATAGCGCTATAGGACTAGCACACCGCCCCCTTTATGGGTCATTGTTAAGATTTAAACGGCCTAGCATGAATATGTTAGGTATACGCTGTGGTACTCGCGGGTTTGAGTTATGTCTTTTGTATGATATGTATGTGCAATGCTATAGTATGAGATTTGAGTAAACCATTCTAAAATACTATGTATGTAAACTAAAACTAGTATGCTCACCAATGCTTTATGTGTTGACGGATATTTTATACATGTTGCAGGAAATGTTTGATGCAGGATATTCAAGAAATCTACTTAGGATTGGACTAGAAACTCACGCTAGTTTAAATTCTATAATTTGATGTTGTATTTTTCCTTTTTATGAGACAATTTGTAATCTGTTTCCTTTTAGACAATGAAATGCTATGAATGAAATTTTATCTTTAAATTATATTGTCACGAATTCTAGTGTCATGAAGTCTTTGAACAATCTATCCCAAGTCTCGCCCCGATGTATTCCGCCATCGGTTGGGGTGTGACACAGACAATCTAAGCATTTTGAAGAACAACAAGACGAGAATGGCTAGCTCTTAGACAAGTAACGAACACAAACAAGACCAGATGAGACAAGTGCAGCTCACAAAGAAACAATACAAACACATAATGGATTTACACCATTAGTGTGACAAAGAAAATGAATAAAGACAAGTGAAAATGATCACTAGGATAAGATAGATGGTTCTCGAATATTAGAAAACCTAAATAAACAATGTTGTGAATAGCAAAGTCGAAAACATCTAAAAAACTTAAAACCATATACGTAACAATTAGAAAACACCATTCTAAATCTTAAATGAATGACACAATCCGTACACAGTATTAGAAATATGATATATTTGTTGACATATAAAATCACAAGACAATTAAGAATTCAGAACTAAGTCTGAAAAGAATACTTGTTACTAACTTAAAAACTAATTTGAATTGTAAAAAGCTTTTACAACTTCAAAAATACATAAACTTGTAGAAAACATAAAGACTAATTTGAAACAACCATAACCTTTTACAATTTCCCAACAATCTATACATCTAAAAAAACAAAGTCTATTATGACACATGGCACTCCCATATTGCACCTTCAATCTTCTCTCTTCCCATATTGTGCCATGTGTCTCAACCTTTGAATTTATAAACTTTTCTTATTTTTTTAAAAAACAAAAATAATTAATTTAATCACATTAATAACTTTCCTATTTACAAATCACAAATCAAACAATATTCAAAAACAATATTCAATTTCATTTTCTCTCTAAACCCTAAATCTCTCAATCATCTTTCATTATTTGCCTCCCCTGCTCTCTCTCTCTCTCTCTCGGTTTTTCTTTGAGGATTTTCCTTCATACGTAATCAGGTATGATTTAGGGTTTTTAAAGTATTTTGATTCAATATTAGGGTTTACGAATCAGTTTATGAATGTTCTTTGTTTTTTCGATTCAATATGTTGCTATATTTGTGATTCGTTTTTTTTAAATCGATCTATAAACAGTAGGGTTTTGGAATCAATCTTCTATTTTTTGAAGGTGATCGATGAGATGGGCTGGAGAAACAATTCTTATTTCTTCAATTCACTGCTCATTTAAAGGTTTGTTCATCGTATTTCCTCTGTTTATTGTATGTGTTGGTATGTTTTCGTGTTTATTGTTACTAGAACAATATTTGTTATAGATCTTTGAATGTTATATGCTCTATTTTGGTTAATCGGTTGTTTTAATCTTTTGTTTGGTCAAGGAGTTATTGTTAATTGATTTAGGTTTAGAATGTTTGTTATATTTGAAGGTTATTTGCTTGATTTTGAGTAATCTGTTTGTTTAATCTTTTTTATTATGGTTTGTTTGTATCAGCGATGTGTCAGTAAATGAGAAAAGCGAGGTTGTAACCATTGATGATTCTCCAAGAAAGCGACCGAAGATTGATGTACCAGAAGAAGAGAATCGTCTTTTAATGGAGGTTAATGAAGCTTCCATTTTATCATGGCTTCAGAATTTTGAGAATGGGGTGAGTAGCCAATATAGTCTTTATTCTATTCAAGAAATTATATATTGATTCAAATAATATAAATTTTATAACCATATTTGGCACACGAAGTGTTTTTAAAAAAATGATAATATTTTATTGACAAAATCGGTATATTATGCAGGTTACATTAGCGGACATATTGAAGCACTTCACTGGATTGACAGAAGCAGCAGTGGTGGATGTGCTAAATTGCATGGAGGGTGACTTCTTAACCTATAAGAAGAACAATCTGTATAAACTTATTTGATGCAGCTTTCATGGATATAATATCCCTTTTAATTTTTGTTAGTGATAAATTGGAATCACTAAACATCACAAACTGAACATCCCCTCTTTAGTTAAATATTTTATTTTGTATTCTTATGTTGATTGTTTAATAATGCTTGGATATTTCGGACTAATTTTTGTTCTCTGATTTTGTTTCAGCTTCTCAAAATGGGAAGTTGCCCCCATTGCCTCGCAGCTCTAGGTACTTAATGGATATGTATGTTGTGTCACATTATTAATTAATAACAAAGCGTTGTTATTTATTCATCAAGCTATGTTTTGATAAACAAATTCACTGTTACATGTCAATTTCAGGCTGAAGTTTCTGATAGAGAGCGTTCGCTGCTTGCAAAGGTTTCTGAGCTACAATCCAGGTTACTGATTACATACCGGGTTCAACTAAAAGCCACATTATGTTTTTTACTCCAAGTTTTTTATTCGTATACAGATTAACAAGCTTGACCGAGGATGTTTTACTCCAAGTTTTTTACTCAAAGGAGAGTTGACCGCTGAAAAGTTAAAATATGTACAAGTGAGTCGTTTTAGCTCTTGTATTTCAGTTGGTTTTTATTATGTGTTTATTCTCCATGGAATAAAAAAACGTATTATCCATGATCAATTTATCTCATCAAATAGTTGTTCTTTTATAGATATTGGATTGGATGTCACAATTTATCTTATATTTGGTTTGAAAAATGGTCAACTTCAGTTTGTCTTCCACACTAAATTAATAACAAAAATACTATATTATCTTTCTTTTAGGTTTGTAGCTCAAAGTTGTGATTTTTTATATGTTCCTCGTGCAGATCCGTATTTAAATAAAGATGCAGGAACAATGTCTCCTTTCGAGCATGGAGAAGTTTTTGTATTGGATGATGGATGAGAAGTAAGTAGCATGGAGAAGTTTAAGAAGGATGGGAAGTTTGGGAAAAATGGTGAGATTGAGCATCAGCAGGGTAAGCATGGGAAGAATAAGAAGAAGAAGAAGAAGAAGAAGAATAATAAGAGTAATGGTAATGATAATGAGAAGGATAATGGGAAGAACATTGTTGATAAGAGGTTCAAAACTTTGCCACCATCTGAATCTTTGCCTAGAAATGAGACTGTTGGTGGTTATATTTTTGTTTGTAATAATGATACCATGCAAGAGAATCTTCAAAGGCAGCTTTTTGGTATGTTTTTTTTCTTTAAAGTTTATGTTTTTGTTGATTGTGTTTTTGAAAGATTTAGGGTTTGTAAAATTGGGGTCTTTTTGCAGTGGTAGATAGGATCATTTTTTTAGAAAGTCTTTAGATGATGTTGGTGTATAGAAAGTTAACATCTTTTTAGGTTAATGTTGAATTGTGACCATAAATTATAAAAAAAAGGCTGGATGTTGATGTTGTGATTAACAATCTTTTAAGATTTGTATTAGAAGATTTGTGAAAGTAGGTACAGGAATTGTCAACAACAGCCGTTTGGAAGGTTGCACGACGTTTATGGTTGGTGACCAATATGTGGTTACAAGAAGGTAAAACAATAAAAGCGGATTCATATTCATGCAAAGCTTCAAATCGGTACATCCGTTTATTTATTTTTATATTTTATTTTTTTAAGTTGTGTCACAACTCATAAGTGATATAATATGTTTGCTTGGGACAACTTTGCAGGCTTTATTGAAGAATTGCAACGAGGCTGTAAAGAATTCGCGCGTGCTAGATTTTGTGCATATGGTTATTTCCTAAAATACCCTTTTAGTAGTCAACATAGTTAACAAACTGATATAAAGAAAGTTAGTATGATTTTATTTATTTATTTATTTTATAGGTGAATTCTCTTCAATATAAAAAAATGGATTTTGAGGAGTTTGGAGCAGCAGCCATTAGCATTCATCAGTTAGAAGCAATGGAAAATTGGGAGCAGCTTGCACGTCGCGCTTATGAGCTGTTTGAGAAAGACAGAAATTGCCCTATCATGATTGAAGAACTTGCCTCGGTATATCACCTACCCCCACTCATGAGTGTTAAGAGGTTGACAAACGAGCGGGTCAGATAGTTTGGCTAACAAGTCAAATTGGTTAGGGTTAACAAGTAGTACTTGGTATGGGTCAAAATGGGTTGGGTTGGGTTGGCCCAAAACACTTTTTCTATCTTTTTTTTTACTAAATTTACTAATAGTTAGATAGGACTTTGGGCTTAGTCCGTCAATACCAGTTTATGTGGTTCTTCAAGACTGGATTAGACATGCAGATGGTAAGCTCGGTTTTGTAGGGTTCGTGCGGCTTCTGCACAGAAGCAATAACTATAAATGCGCCAGAGCAATTAGGAAATATTAACAGTTTGTATGTTTTGAAAATCATATGTCATACAGTTCCGATTGCTTTTAATAAAAAAGAAATCCACGATTAAGTTTTTAGATTACAATTGAGATGTTTGGGGTCCAAATTGTTTAGCTTCTCAATTAGCATATCAACAATTTTAATAAGCGATCACAGGCAGTGGTCAGTTCTACAGTTTGTAGTTAAATGTGCAATGATCTTGATTTTGTTTTTTTTTTAGTGAATGCAACAGTCGGCAGGTTTGAGTTATTTTGGTGTGTACAATGTTGTCAAGGAGTCACCATATGGGAAGTTAGAGAAAGCTAATGTAGAAGTCTTTATTAACACTTGCATCTTTTATACTGCCCTCTTTGTGTTACAGGTCTGGTATATAATAAGCTGCATTTGATTAATTATGAACTTATTGGACCTGAATATGTGTATTTTTATTAATTGTGATTAATTTGACAGTATCTGCAGCCATTGTTGAAGGTGTTAAATAACATGTTACATGATTTGGATAGCAGGGGAGCTAACCCCGATGGAGCTAATCAATTGATGGAACTAAACTTAATGGTACTTTCAGACTTCCTTTGGGTTACCAAATGGATGCTTCTTCTTATTGTAAGTCAATGAAACATGTTTGAACAAGTTTAGGTGATGGACTAGGCCTGCAATGTAGTTATAGTTTAATGAAATTATGAAAATATGAAATGTGGAAGTAGGAGTAATAAGAATGTTTACGAAAGGTGGTGGCAGTGCGAGTATATGACTAGCGTGTTCGTACTCGGGTTATTAAATGAGAAAGTTAGTTAGGGTTTCGGTTTATTTGGTGGTATGAACTTTCTCTTTGTTGATATGTTAGGTTTAGTTGGTTTAGAGATTGTGTGGATTGTTTGTAGTTGTTAGGATGACCGGTGAGCTGAATGTCCATGGAATATTAAATCTAAGTCACAGATGCATAATTCTTATGTTCCATACAGAAATATTAAACCTAAATAGCAGTAAAATTTATGGACAAGACTAGGAGAGGGATTAGTACTGCAATGTAGTTATGGTTAAATACTTAAATGAAATACGGAAATAGGACTAATAAGAATATCATAGGGGTGGGGGGTATGTCATTAGCATCTCTTCATAGGAGTTCCCTTTATTCCTTTGAAGTATGTATTTTATTGCTTTGGAGTTGGACCGTTACTGATAAAAGTGATAGGTTGAGAAGAATGTTTGTTATACTACCATCACATGAAAAATGCACAAATTACTACTTTAGTATATCGCATGTTAAATGCAAGTTTTACTTTATTGTCAGGCTTTTATACTTTTGAGTTTTGCCCTCAACTCAGTTATACAAATTCATTATGTACCTATTGCATTGCAGATCTAAAATTAAAGGGGAGTGTGCCATGTGGGCCAAACAGTGTGATCACATTTCCTGATGGGTCATGGTTAAAACCTTGGTATCGCGAAACTATAGGGTATTGCATGTACATTATCTTTAACAAGATTATAGTTTTTCTTATTCATGTTTACATTGATTAAACTTAATTAGTGGGTCAACCTTTTTTAATTTGTGATAGGTACGATTCGGAGATGCCTTTCAGTAACCATTTTGATCTAAATTGTCACAAGTTGACCGTTGAACCACTAAAACCATACCAACAATAAGTGGCTTGGTCCACTTACATTCTTTGATTTCAAGTAGTGGTAGATTTTGACCCATTTATCATGCACATATTCTTTTCATTACAATTAAGGTTTCACTTTTGATTAACATTTGTTTTGACTATTGACTTTGGTTGACAATCTACCACCTGATTATATCTGCAAAATTTTGAATTTCGTTTAAAGTGTTTCAATGTTTACTATTTGCAATTGACATATACTTGAATTAACTTCAAATGCATATAGTAACTATTTATTTATATTTTACTTTCGAATCGCTACACCTAATCTGAGCTGGCCAGGGTGCAGGCATTATCTACCGGGGTTGACTGAGATGAACATAATATTGGAGTTACTATTTGGTTCATGTCATCAATCCTGTTCTTGAGACTTGGAGTGAATTCAAAGTTTTCAAGCCCCTGAGATGGTTATTGAGTGAGAAAACCATAAAAGTAAAATAAATTGTTATGAGGAAGTGACTTCTATTTTTTTTCAACGTAATTTCTAAAACAAACCGAAATTTTCTTTTTAACAATCTTACCCCTCTTCACTGGTCTGTTTTTGTACTCCCTCTATTCCAACATTTTTTTAATATTGTAGGGGTGTGCATGGTTCAGTTTTAACCCATAACAGAAATTTTTGGTTGTTGAAATTTTAAATTTGAGGTGTTTGGTTACTTTTCGGTTAATATATAACATACAAAACAGTTCAGTTAACCAACTCAGCCTTGATTGGGCCTGGCTTGATTGGGCCAAGTTCAATACAAATTCCAGCTTATACAAAAGAAATAAATTTCAACAAATATAATACATATTGAAATTCTGGATTTTCTCCCTCAGTAAGGCTAATTCCTAGAATAAATATGATACCATCTGATAACAAGATTCCAGTCAAGTTTCAAAGGCGCCAATTCCCAATAAGCGTATGTTTCGCATTGACCATCAATAAAAGCCAAGGACAGTCTCTATCGAAGGTTGGATTGTATTTAACAGACCCTGTATTCTCACATGGCCAGCTTTATGTCGCATTGTAAAGAGTTAAAAGCAGGGCAGGTGTGAAGTTACTTATACTTGATGCTGATGGGAAGGTCAAGACTAAAACAAAAAATGTGGTGTATAAAGAAATATTTAGTGATATTTGAATAAAATGTGTATTGGTTTCTTTTAAATTTTAATAAAATATTTCTACTATATTTTTTATACGTTTTACCGTTCAAAATAATTGTACGTTGGTGAACCGCGTGTTAACGCGGGCAAACATCTAGTACTAAATCATAAGATTCCAGAAAAATGTAATAAAACAAGAATCGCACGCTTCTACACCAGTAAAAAAACTTACAACCTAACATCTAATGGAACACAAAATCACATGATATGCACACGGAAAAAATATCTTACACGCGGAAAAAATATCTTACACGCGAAAAAAACATACAAGGTTGCAAAATGCGCAGGAACCATCTTGACAATACAACTAGTTATAAATAATAAAATAATTAGACTATCACCAAAAGACATTTTATAAATGTTAAACAATCAACAAGCTATAAGATAAGCAGACTATCACCGAAAGACATTTTATAAATGTTAAACAAACAAAAGGCCAAACGTTATAAATATTTTTTCCTCTTATCTTCATTTGTTTTTTTTTACATATATTTATATATTTTTTGAAGAGCATGGTCGGTTACCAACCATGACTCTTTAGATGAGTCAAAACACCCTCATGTTCTTAAACTTGACAAAATTCACGTGAAAAAAATCAAGTTTCTGAGTTGACAAAAATGACCCTTTAATTTCTAACGTTCACAAAAAGGCCACCATACTTTCTAACTTTTGTTTAACACTCAAATTTTTGATATGCAACCCATTCATTTAACGTAATTTTTGTTTGAAAACGAGTTGAATCTATTATAAAATATTTTCTTTTTATTCATGTTTTGAGTTTGGCTACGTTCGGTATAGATTTAAGTTTTTCTACACTTTTTTTTTTGTTTGGAAACGAGTTGGGTCAATTAAAAATATTATTTAATGTACGTTTTGAGTCTGGCTACGTTTTTTACGTACATTTTATTATGAAACAATCGGGTCAAATGTAATATGTTTTCGTTGGATGGCATAAATTTGACTTTCTACATGTTTTGACGTTAGTGTCGTTCAGTAACGAGCCGCATCGGGTTGGGTTGATTGTAGTCTATACTTTATCACGCCATATACGACGTCACCGCACATGTTTAATTTTATCTCCGTTATTTTGTTTGGAAATAAGTCAGGTCGAATTTAATACATTCATTCAGTGGTATGAATTAAGATTACTCTACGTTTCAACATAAATTTAGTTAGAAAACAAATCAGATAAATTGTAGTCTATAATTTGTCACAGCATGTACGGTGCCTCCGCAACGTGCGACCGATGAAAAAACTAGTTAATCTACATGTTTAAAAATGCGATGAATACTTTTATTTATTTAGTGAACTAGCTAACTACCCGGGAGAGTCCCGGGGTTGAAATTTAATAATATTTAATATCGCTTGTCGTTGAGCATTATGAGAAAGTGGTTGACGCTAATTTTACGTGTGTACATGTTGTATACAACATGCCATGGAATTAGTCGAGTTTATAATAATCAGTAATATATAATATATAATATGATACAAACCTAACTGTGAACAATGCATAAAGACGACCAATCATTAACGACAAATAATGTCATGTCATTTATTTGTAGCAGAACAACATATATATAACCGCTAAAACATCAAATTGCTATCCAAGTGATCAATAACAACTTAATTAACCAAATGTTCTTTCATAATCCTTCCCTTTTGATTTTTATAACTATACTCGTATCGTTTATATTACTAAATCTAAAAATTAAAAGTATATACATAGCAAATCGTCATTGGCACTTATATTAGCATACCCCGGAAAGGTCCCGGGGTTGAAAAATCTAATATGACTTAATAAAAAAAATGATAAAAGAAGAATACATATCAAACGTAAACTCAATCATACGGATCAGCATTCAACCACAAGACATTCATGCAATGCAACACTATCAAAATAAAAGGTTACTGTTAGTTTTGAAATTATATAAGTTGGAATAAAAATTGTAGTTGGGGTAATAGAGTACTATGACATGTTTATGCATAACTTATGACATGTTTTAGAGCATAGAGAATAATAGCACATATTAATGATATCATGAAGGAGCTAAGAGTAACCACTATGACAGCAAATGCTGCTGATTTTGGATGTCCTGCACCTAGTTCATTGTTAACTCTAACACTGTCATATGTACAACATTTTGTCACTAAAACATCAGTTGATTATTTATTTTATTTTCTTTACAACATTTTTATTTTTTTAAGGCTATGTTTGTCTCAAGAGGCTAAGATTCTAACCCTTAATCTTTAAGGGAGCTTCAATTAGACCCAACCTCCCACGCATCAGTTAATTATTAATCTGATCGCAAAAGTATGTTAATGGAAACATACCTACCCCGGGAAGGTCCCGGAGTTGAAAAATCTAATTTGAGTTAATAAAAAATGATAAAAAGAAGAAAAAATAGCAAACATAAACTCAATCAGTGTCGAGTTCAAATCACCAGCAAACGACAACAGTTCTGTGACTATGGCAATGACCGTGCAACAAAGCTCAAGTTTCGCCTTGAGTTTCGTCAAGGCGTGGCCAACCAGCAAATTGGTTCAAAACATTTTATGGTATTTCAAAACTTTTTCCTGGCATGAGTTTTTTAAATCAGATTCTAAATGCAACAATATTCATATTACAAAACTGAACAGATGAATTTTTTTTTTTACATTTTGGATTCTTTCATACTCTTGTTGGCTGATAATTTGTGATTTCAGTCTCATCACAAAGTGCAGCTTGAAGTCTACAAACCTGAAAGGATGAATAAACAGTTAGTCAATTAAAGAATAACTTTTTAACCGCTAAAAACCATGTCTATATATTGTTGTAAATGATAAAAATAGAAGACCTTGCAGATAAATAAAGAGAATAAAAAGCTGGTTTTAACTCTTCAGCGATATCCTTTTTCGGCAATGTCTTTACTACTCAGGTGGATATCCACTGAAAGTGTTATAACTGTGCAGAAACAAACATATTGAGAAGATATACCCAAGCATATTAAAATAGTCACTTATGTAATTAAGCCACAGCAGCAGCTCAGCTGCTATTTGCATGTTTTACCTCAATTTCTATTTGTATCAGTGTCAAGTCAAAAAGATTTTAGTAAAAAACATGAAAGATGTCAAATAGTTGAAAGGGTCAAACAGGGTGAAACTTGTACAAAGTCGATTCTTAATGCATATAACCTCTAAAATTGACAAAAAAAAAAAAAGCGTAAACAAACCTTGAGAGCGAAAATTAAAGACAATAGCGCACAAAGTCAAACCTGCAAAACCAAACACTAAATTATTAAACAGCAAGAAACAGGGAAAAAAATGTCAACAACCAAGAAGCAAAAACACATGAAACTCTCTAACACATGGCCTGGAAAAGAAATCGGTTACGTTTTTTAGAGAATCCATACTTGACCGGTGTCAACATTTGACACTAAAATGGTAAAATACCATTTTATAAAAGGTCATTTTCTCAACCAAATAGTGGCTTACACACCAGTTTAATCAAGAGTATCACATCCAATTTGACAATAATTAAGCTTAATAATCATACACACCAACATGATATCCAAAGATAACTAACGTTGCACAAGTCCAGACTAAGCTGGCCAAACTATGACACGTCAAAATTATTTGATTATACTAATTATCTAATTCAAAATCAAAAAAGCCTTACACTATTGTTTATATCTGGATATAAAAGAGTATAACACTTATTAGCTTCTAAAATGATCTACACCCCTGTATATTTTCTATTCAATGAGTACTGAAAACTAATAAAACCATAGCTTCCTTAAATTCTATAAATCATATATCGTCTTCAACAATGTATGCTTGTATGCGAATGAAAAGAGTAAACTACAATTGTCCAAAGAATTCCCAGATAATCTATTCACTAATAACTTTCTATAGATGAAAAAGTAATAATATTCCTAGATCGTCTATCTCAATATAACCTTTACATATAAATCCTTCTTCACACATTCTAGCAAGTATTTCCATGGGTTAAATTTGTAGGAAAAAAGGTCATTTATTAAAAATTTCAGAACGACCATGCTTTAAAAATTAAGATGGTAGAATCAATATGTGACGAATAAGCAGATTATTAATGTCGACCATCCAGTAAAGGAAAAGACATATGCCATTAGGTTCTAATGATAATTGTGATTAGCATTGTTACCAATTGAAAAGTCTGAATCATGGAAGCCGTTAGGTTTGCGATCTCTTCATCGGCAGGATGCCCAATAAAACAACAAATCCAAGTTTGAATGAAATAAGCATTAAAGACCATTAACACTAAATTCATCTACTTAGTTTTAAAAAAAAAGCTCAAAGGCCAAAAGTAAAGTAAACCTTGCTAAAAGTAAAGTAATCTCCACAAAATTGGTTATTCACCCAATATACTCTAAATAGAAGAATTGTGAGAAATCAACTAATACAATCAAACTACATCTTGTAATGCTCTCAATTATACAAACAATCAGATATAATAACTGTTCCAAGTAAAAAATGACAACACACATCATTGGCATTTAATCAAACACCTGGTATGCACGAAAAAATATCAGGCATTAACTCTGAGTACTTTTGATTTTAAGTTAAAGAAGGAGGAAAAAAACTGTTCTAAGTACCTTTGTCATCTTCGTTGGCCAACAACACTAACGGACCTGGCAGCAACCTGGTAAGCTCAAAACCCGATAGCATCTCAGCCGTCTTCATACCGATAGTCCCCTATGTGGAGCATTTAACAAAAGGGTTAGGGTACAGTCGATATATATATTCAGGTTATCAATGTTCAGGCAATCGATGTTAAAGATAAATAAAATTTACTAAATCTACAATCAAATATAAAAAGAAACACTAAATTTAATAATAATACTAATACCACTAATAATAATAATAATAATAATAATGTATGAGATTATGATAACATGAAAAACAGATATACGAATAATAGATCTACAGTCTACAAATACTTACTGTAAGATTCCAAACAGCCAATCAGGAAGCGTCAAGAATATGTACGGAACCAGGAGTGACGTCAGCATGTTCGTCCTCCAGCTTGTTCGACCCAGTACCAGCAAATATCTGCAACACACAATCAGAATACATCAATAAAATTTACTAAATCAACAATCAAATATAAAAATAAACACTAAATTTGTTAATAATAATAATAATAATAATAATAAGGATTTACCGACTTGAAAGAGACCACGACTCATGATGATGATGCTTTGATCAGTATTCTTCTGTTAGGGGTTTTTTTTTGTGTGAAGCAGTTAGGTTTGTGAGAGACGGTTTCAATGAAGAGGAATGGAGAAGAAAATAGGGTTCAATAACTTACAGGTTAGTAATTATAAATAAGATCCGAATATTTGAAGAATACCCAAATAAAGGATCCGTTTCACAATAGTAATCCGCGAATTTTATTATAATTATAATTTATAAAAAAATTTAAAAGAAAATTCCATATGATGCCACGTGGCACATTTAGGGGGGGGGAGGGTTTAGGCCATCATTGAACGCAACAATTATGAGGAAAAATAAAACACCTACTGAAATATGTAAACCATATAGACACCATCACACCTACTAATTAAGGCAGAATATTCCTAATGGATTGGTCTAGTTTTTGCCATCTTTAAGTGAAATATTGCCAATTATACTCTTTTATGTTCATACAACAGTTCCATTTGGTTAATAAGTCAGAGTTATGACACTCTTAATATGTGACACCTATACAATGAACATAAGGCTCATATTGCTTTTACAAAATCATTTGAGTTAATTGCTTACGTAAAATGTCTTCTATTAATTTAGAACAACCAGATGGCAAGGTTTATTAACACAAATCAATTGATTAACATCAAACCGCATCGTTTCATTTGAATTGGCGCAAAGAAAGCATTCCATTAATCCAAAGTTATGATATTTCCAATTCAAATTGCAAATCCAAAAAGAAAGATTTGTATAACAAAGAAATACATACTAAGATCATGTTTTTGGTTGAATATACCCTCTGCCATCTCACTATGACTAACCAGATCTAGAAAAATAACAGAATCAACCATAAACATTGTATGAACATGAAGTATAAGAAAATATAAGCAAATCATCAAAACTAATAATCGAATAACAATGGCACATGTATGTCCCAAATGCAAAATTATCTACATTAAGGATAACTCCATCTCTTTACCAATCCCAAGAAGGCCAATGAAAGGAAGGAGCCATGAAATAACTGTTAGAGGCGTCGATACATTACAATAGGGAAATCGAGGTCTCTCTTGTTTTGTATCTGATTTCATAGCCAAATCACACATCATAAAAAGAAACATAATAGTCAAGATAAAATTAAGGAGCAACTAACTTACCAAATTGCCGTTGACACGTTCGAGTGGATAGAATAGATTAGAACGGTCTGTACATGGAGGCGCTAAACCTACACGATAATCTGAGAAGCTAGAAACGAACAGTTACTAAACTCACAACACTCACTAACGTTTCTCTATCGGATAATAATCTCACCGGTGAATTACCGGATTTAGTTAACATCATCCCATATGATTCAAATAACAATGCTTGTATCAAGATGACTGTATGAGTACATATTCTACAAACCAGGTTGTCAAGATATATATAGGTCACTTGTTAAAACCATTTTATCAAGTTAGGCATTTTATCAAACACTTGGTGTGCATATCCCATATAACCAACTTTTTAACCAAATTAGCAAAATATTAAACACAAAACATGTAACCATAGACAGTAAAACTGACCTCATGTTTATGATTCAACAAAATCATCACCTTCTCCATGTGATCTTTCTCCGCTAGCCTTTTCAATCGCTGCCACCGCCTAGCGTACGCCACCACCGTCACAAACGCACCCACCGACGCAATCGACCAAACCCCAATTCTGTTACGAACCTTGTACCCAATTTTTATAACCCATGAGCTCAAAACCCTCAAACTCTCTTTTAATAGCTAGTTTTCCACTTCGGGTTCCGGTGGCTGTCTCTCTATTAACTCAGCCGTATATGGACCATAAAAACCATAAACAAAAACATCAATATATGATATTAACAGGAACATATCAAAAGATAGAGATCCATCGTGTATGTATGAAGTAATATGATAAAGAGAGAGAATGGTTAACTTACACTTACGGTAAAAGGAGAGTTTAACCATTGTTGCTCGATATGTTTTGCTGCGTCCTTGCTTCTGAAGTAGACGGCAGGTATAAAGCTCTTATGAACATCTCTATTGCAAAGCAAAACGACCATCGGACCACCTGATTAACCAAGCAATACCCAGATCACAAATCTTGTAATTAAACAACTTACGCTGATCCTTCGTTATAAATATCGATAGAGACGGGGATCTTTTCGAAGCCTGATTTAAGTCTGTTGAGAGTGACTTTTTTGTGGGCTATGATGAAGGGAGAATCAGATCCAGCGAACACTGATGACGAGAATTCGAGGAACAAAAGGGTTATGATTGAGATGAGAGAGTTGTGGTTCAGGATTTGGATTTGAATACGTAGAGAGGGGGCTATGGTTTAGGTATGTAGAAGAATAGAGGAGAAAGAGATAAAAGAGTAGGGTTTATCTATAATATTTTAATTTATTAAAAAAACTCAAAAAATTTAAAAAACCCACATAAAAACGAAAAAAAACTCAAAAATAACAAAGTATTCATCTCATCGTGCCACGTGACGATTTCAAGGGGGTTGAAGTTACCAATGGACGCCACGTCAGCAAAAGTCTTTTCTTTTATATATATAGATAGAAGATATACACGTAAATGCATATAAACGACTTTTGTACCTACTGTTTCTGACGTGGCTACACATAATTGGACAATAACTCGTCACCAGTTTCAATGATCTGGCAACAAGACATCAACATATATAAACTCAAATAAACATACTCTTTCACTTAACTGATCACTCTCATGAACAAAATGTCGAATTTGCTTCTTAATTCTACTATGAAAGGATGCTCAATATTAATCCTACTAATTGCAGCTACAATGGGTGCGTATATCGTTTATTCTAAGTTTTTATTATTGTTAAATATATATATAGTATAGTTTGTGTAAGTAAAAAAAAACATTTTAATTATTTGATGTATTTTGTTTAATAAAACAGTTTCGGCCAAGTCCAAAGATGTGACGGAGTTGCAGATCGGCGTCAAGGTAATATAGCAGACTTCGATCTTTAATTATTATTATTACTATTATTACTATTATTATTATTATTATTATTATTATCGATTTATCGTTGTTCGTTATGTTTTGGGGAAGTAAGGATTTACAGATTTGCATTTAATATGATTTGTGATATTAGATACTCTAGTTTTTGCTAATTTGTTACAACTTACAACTAACAATTAGCAGTGTGAATTTCTAACATGAAAACTCGACACAAACATAACACTCAATTCGCGAGTTTGGTTTAGTCTAAACGGGCTCGGGTCAGTTTTAGGTTGAACCCGCGAACCTGTTTAGTTAAATGGGTTGGCGGGTTGATCTTGTTTTTTCTTTTTTCAAAATAAGTTTTATGTCATTAGTTAAGATATTTTATGCCATAATGATAGATTAAAAAGAAATTGTAATAAGATTTTACAATTAAAATATAATTTTTTTTGGTGATATTAAGCTGGTGATTTGGTTTAGTATCTTCCTTGTTGATATATTATGGATGTGATGTCTTAGGTTAATTTCATAATGATGCATCATGAGTAGCATACACCTTTTGTTTTGTTATTTTATTTTTTTTAATATTTCCTGAATCATGGATCTGCTGCTGTTGTTTGCTTGTTGCAGCATAAGCCAGCGTCTTGCGAGGTGCAAGCACACAAAGGCGATAAAATCGAGGTTCATTATAGGGTGAGAATATACTATCTCAATTTTCATTCATTCTTAGTTTATTTTATATTCCATTTTGTCTTTTCAATTGATCTACATTATGTTAACCGGTCTCTGCTGCCCACAACCTTGGTAGAGAACTCATTATCAGTTCTAGTTCTTGAATCAAAATGTGAATCTCATAAATTTTTAAAATCGGTCGGCTATAAGTAGATAGGATAAGGCATAAACATAAAACACTAGTTCTAGTTCTTAGATCAATATGTACTATTTATTGCAGTATCATTAAATTTACTAGTTCTTTAGGAATGTTATTTTGCATATGCCTTCTGTGATAGGTTTCATCAATGTGATGATATTAACTTTCGCTTTTTTTACAGGGAAAGCTTACTGATGGCACTGTTTTCGATTCCAGTTTTGAAAGGGGAACCCCGTTTGAATTTGAGCTTGGCAGTGGTCAAGTGATTAAAGGTACGATACCCGCTGACTTCCATTGCTTCTCTCTCAGTTAATCTGTTCTATTTTTGTTTGTTTAAAACAGTCAAAACTTAAACTAAAGATGATACATACAAAGACAGACAGTATGATCCTATAAAGTAAAACTACCTACACATAACTACCTTACATCTGTCAGGTTTTATTGCAAATTTTGGTCAAACATGTTGTAACATTAAAACCTTTTTGTTATACGATAATATCGTTTCAAAGTCTGTATAAAACTGCATTTGCTTCTGTTCTGCATCAGTATGAAAAATTATTTGAATCAATGGTTATCAAACCTATGTATATAAGTTTATCTATCTCAAGTGAATTGTAGTTTAACAAATTAAGTTTGCAGGATGGGACCAAGGGCTATTGGGAATGTGTGTCGGAGAGAAACGTAAGCTGAAGATTCCTGCCAAAATGGGCTATGGAGAGCATGGTTCACCACCTAAAATTCCAGGTAAAACATTCTTTTGGTTTTCTAAAAACGAAAAGAGAACAATTTATAAAAATTTATAAAGATTAAAAAGAACCACGTTTGCTCGTTAAATCGTAACACATCGCTTTTTAAAACTTAAATGGAAATGTGTTTGCTTGATGTTGGGCAAAAATGTAACTGACCTGTATCAAAGGTTGGCAAGGTGGACCCGTTTACATATAATTTGGTCAAATGGGTTAAGTAAAATGATTCAACTTAACGAGCCAGGAATCCAGGATGGTTAAATGGGTCTAAAGTCATCCATAATATATTGAAATCGATAAAACCTAATGATCTATAAAGGAAAAAAAAAGGTTTAGATTCTTATTGTAATAATATAGTTTTCACAATCATAATTAACACGCCAGTTTTTATAGAAAATACAGAAAGTACTAAAAAGGTACTTTCAGGTCGTGTTGAGCTAAACTGACCCGTTTCGACATGTACCTAAAACTTAAACCATCTATTTTGATCCTTGACACCCCTGGCATTCTTGATTTGTTTTGTAGCCTCTTTGGATCTGATGGTTTTCTAAACAAATAATGTTCTGATTACCTACACAGGTGGAGCCACACTTATATTCGACACAGAGCTTATTGCAGTCAATGGAAAAGGAGCGGTTGGAGGAGACGATAACAAAAGCGAGTTATGATCTCAAAGAAGCTTGATAGTAAAAATTTCTAGTAGCGAAAATTGTCTCACTAAAAAGCCGTTTATTACTCTTACTTGTCTCGTTTTATTGTTACACTTACATTATGAACTTGATACAGAGTTGTGACTAGAATATACACGTCCTCGTTCTTTTGTGAACTATAAATTTTAGTTTTTACTAATTGCTTGAGTTATCATGTGAAATCTTTGTTAAATCTAGGTTTGTGATATTGCTAATATTGCTTACTTAATCACATGTTAAGACATTTGGCAAATTATTATATTCTTTGTGCAAACTTGCACGCTATATAAGATCTATAAAGCAAGATATCAATTAAGTAAATATAGTAAGTTAATTCTGCTATAACATTAGGCTTAACAAGTTAACAACTTTTTAAACGAAAATTAGTATGTATAGTAACCAATTTCAACGGTTCTATTTTGATTTTTTAAGCCGTACCTGATTCCAACGTTAATACCCGGCTTTACCCGGTTTTTGGTTCCTACCCGAACCCAACCTCAACCTGGTCTACACCATAACCCTTATACCTTGGTCCCGTGCCTTCCTGGTTCCTTGGAAAACCTGTGTGCGATTGTACTCGATTGGGCCTTACCTGGTTCCGGGTACAGCCCAATATCCGTTTTGTGCATCTCTAATTTCAACATCACCAAGTCAATTAAAGGTCCACATTCGGTTTGAAGCCCACTGAAATAAGCTAATCCCAATCCATGACAACAAAGATTTGTTGCAGCCCAGTTAATTTTGAAGCCCATTAGCTCTTTGAAAATTAATTCATGTTCATGCCTTGATTGTTGATTGGATGGTCCTGTAAATAAATTGGTGTCCCACATTAAAAATGTAAGTCCGGACTGACATTTTGTTTTTCGTTTTAGGTCGTAAACCAACCTTTAATTATTATTCGTTGAACTCCTCAGTTTATTTCTAACAGAGTTTCAGGTTTCAGGGGGAAGAGAAAGGATTGGAAAGAAAGTGGGGAAAAATGTGTTGCAAAGTTTTTTATAGGAGGAAAAATGAGGGAATGAGAGGGATAATACAAAGGTTTTTAGGGTGATTTTTAATCTTTCCAATTTGGAAAGAATTAGAGAGAAATGAAGAGGATGGAAATCCTTTCTCTTTTCCCCATAAGTCAATCTCTGGAACATACCGTAAGTCAACCTTGTTTAATATAATTTTGAAAACAATTTTAATTTGCATGGTAAGTTGTAAGTAATAAAAGAGTGGTGGCCAGCGGGTTGGAGTTGGCTTTTTTGCTAGATATTAGGCGTCGGGAGGGCCGCTTGCTACTAGGTTCCCAACGTTGTTTGCCAAAGAGAACACTAACATCGTAGTAGTCCAACCTTGTATGACCGTTAATTTCGTTCTCCACCCCTGATATAAAGAAATAGGCGATTGTTGATGGGCTGTCATAATGATCAGCAGATGCTGAATACTGAAGGGATGAGCCACCTTTTCCAGTAAGACATGTTCCCTTGCCATAACTGTCAAACTTAAATCCTGTTCGACCCCATATTTGACCTGCCCATTTCGCTGGTGTTTTGAAGACACTGTGTTCTTCAGCTCGTAAGGCAAAACCTTCTTTATCAGAGATCACATGGGATGTCATCGCAGGCCAAATCATCTCATCACACTCGTTCATTATGGTAAGCATTGCACAATCTGAGAAATTGTCTCCTGTAAATGTTTCACTGTGTTAACCAAGTAAAGAAAAACAACTTATGTATTCAACCAACTAAAGTGACAACTAAATGATGATGTTAATTCGACAATGTACGTGAAGAATGTCGTTGTGAGAAAAAGGATGGGCGAGGGCAAGGTGGCTGCTGGTCATTGTGAAAGACGGCAGGGTGGCTAGTGGTTATGGTGGAGACGACAAGAGAAGGTGGAATGGATTGAAGATAGAGGGTTTATTAAGATTTTGGATTCAGATAATTCGGAAATCCGTAAATTTTCAAAATTCACATCTGAATCTGAATCCGTAATTTCAGATTATCCAAATTTTCGGATACTTCGGATACGGTTTATTGGATATTTCGGATTCGGATTTTTTGAACACTCTAGTCGAACAGGATGTAAGTTCGACAGTTATGGCAAGGGAACATGCCTTACTGGAAAGGATGGCTCATCCTTTCGGTATTCAGCAACTCCCATCAACAATCCTCGATTTCACTATATATCAGGGGCGGAGAACAAAACTAATGGTCATACAAGATTGGAACACTACGATGTTAGTGTTCTCTTTAGCTTTAACGTGACAATGATTGTTAGACCTGTTAACGGTAAGGGGAATTGGCAAGTTAAAGCCAAAGAAAACACTAACATCGTAGTAGTCTAACCTTGTATGACCGTTAGTTTCGTTATCCGCCCCTGATATAGTGAAATCGGCAATCGTTGATGGTCTATCATTATGATCATCAGATGCTCAATACTAAAGGGATGAGCCACCCTTTTCCAATACGGCATGTTCTCTTGCCATAACTGTTGAACTTACATCATGTTCGACCTCATATTTGACCTGCCCATTTGGCTAGTGTTTTGAAGACCCTATGTTCTTTAGCTCGCAAGGAAAAACCTTCATTATCAGATATCACATAGGATGTCATTCAGTGAACGGATCAACCTATTTCACTCGAGTATACAACCCGCTTTCCTGATCTCGACTCCTCTCCCCCTATCCCCCCCCATCTCTCTCTTTCCCTTCTCTCCCTCTCCCTCTCTCTCTTTTTCCCTCTCTCTCTCTCTCTCTCCATCTCTCTCTTTCTCACTCTCCATCTCCCTCTCTCTCCCTTTCTCCCCCTCTCTCCTTCTCTCTCTTTCTCCTTCTATCTCTATCATTCTCTCTCTCTCTCTCCCCTATCTCTCTCCCTCTCCCTCTCTCTAATTTGCTTTCTTTGTGGGTATGTGAAAAGAAAGAACTCAGGTAACATGTTGTGATGGATTATGGTTTTTGGTGACAATAGAGGGGGTTTGTTCATGGTGGGGGTCTCGGTTATGGTTTTGGGTTACACTACAGATGTTTGGTCCACCTCTTTTTCTGCAGATGTCTGTAGATGTGGTCCGCAGACTGCAGACATTTTACCTCTTCAAAAACAAACACCACCTAAGAGTATCCATAATACTTGGGTGGTCTAAAAATCCAAACTTACAACATCAGCATAAATCACAATCATTTCAAACCTACTTTTTTCTTTAACACTAAACCACTTAAAACCTTTACGTCACATCTCACTTTTATATTAAAAAAGAATGTATGTGAGTGGGGCCCCCACCTTATCCAAATCGGACGAGTCTACTCCACCGAACTACCTCTTCCAACGCAGTTTCCCGTCTGCTTTATGAGTCAAAAATTCCAGACCACCTCCACCAAATCGCGTTGGAGGTGCTCTAAGCTAGTGTTTTATTTTTGTGTGTTTAATTCATTTATATTACTTTCATTTTCCATTTTAATTCCATAAGAAAGAAGAAAATAATAATAATTAAAAGTTTCGAGAATTCAAGTACTAAAACACATTGTCCATAAAATGAAGCTATAAAGAAGTTTCAAAAGACTACTGCTGACCCAGCCAACTTAATGGATCGAGTCAGATTGGTACCAAGCCATCACATGAGGCCCAATACAAGAGTTTAATAAACTTTAAATAAACGTTGGTACTCCACATTTTCAATCGTCAAGATTTGCATGTATCTGTGGCTTGTGGGCATCAATATAAAAAATGGGTAGTTGGTGATTTTATAACAAAATGTCTTGGTCAATTACGCTTTCAATTTCAACTTTATTGTTGGAGATTGCACCGTTTTATCATTGTTAAGGATCTTACAAAAGTTACGATAAAAATGGAGTCAGTATGTCAACATATAATAAATTTTATTAAAGTTATAATAATGTCATACTCAATAATTGATTGTTGAATCATAGCAAATAAACAAGGTATGTGTGTCATGTGTATCTTATATTATTATTATTATTTTGCACACAAGTTAATTTAAAAAAAAAAAAAAAATTGGGTGTTCATACTATATTTTTTTCGTGCATTTATATTTACGTGCCATTTAGCCAGTTATGCAACATGCTATTTTGGTTTTTTTACGTTTCTATTTATTAACGTTCATCTATCAGTATTTTTAATTAACTAAGCCAACAAAAAACTAAGCATATAATTAGATTATTACAAGGGATAACGGGTTTATCTACGATAATCAGCATGTCGTCGTACATTTGGCTTTTGACATATTCGGCTCCTTGGCATCGCAGGCGGTTCGGTTCTTGACAAGAGTCCAGCTGGTGGTCTACGGCAATTTTTCTATCCCCAAGGGCGAGGATTTGTTTTCAGTAGATTTGGGTTTTCTATCCGAAAAGGGGTGGCAGCCCAACTTTTTACCCGTGTACCTACTATCCTTATGTAAGTTACCATTTATACACCAATGAGCACTAAAGCATCTATTGAAGAGGTAAGACCATGCGTAACGAGCATTATAGGGGCATGAATAAGCATGATAACGCCCCCAACACCGTCCCTTTAGGTAGAGGTGCACAAAACCGGGTTTTTTGAATACCCGGGTTCGGTTACGTACCCGGGTTCGGGTATGACCGGGTATTACGAAATAACCGGGTCGGGTTCGGGTAGGGTATTTTCGTGAAAAACCATACCCTATATACCAGGGTCAGGTTCGGGTTTTCAATACCCGGTTTCGGGTATACCCATTTTCGGGTACTAGATACCTATTTTCAAGTAAGCGTGTGAATTTCCGACACGACCCAAAAACACGACCCGAACCTAACACGAAATTAGCGGGTTTAGGTTTAGTCTAAATGGGTTCGGGTCGGGTTCAAGTCAACCCGGGCGGGTTGGCGGGTTGACCCGTTTAACCTATTTATACTATATGTTGTTTTTTTACAATATGCTTTATGTTATAAATTAAATTGGTTAGGTATTTTATGCTACACTTATAACTTAAAATAGAAATAGGTATGAGATTTTATAAATTTTGTAGTAAAATTTTAATTTTAATACATTAGTTTGCGAAAAAATAAAAAAAAAATCAGGTTGAACGGGTCGGGTTCGGGTCAACCAAAGAAAATTCAGGTCGGGTCGGGTTCATATGTATGTCACAATTTCCGGGTTCGGGTTCATGTAAAAATTTCGGGTTCGGGTTGGGTTGGACCCACCAACCTGCGAACCCGACCCGTTAAGAACCCCTAAGTACAAGTGATAAAAAACATAGATAGTTAAGTCTTCGTTGATAATGGAGTAATTCATCGTCTTTATTTAACGCATTCGTTTGATAATAAATACCCGGGTTTTAAAATACCCTACAGGTAGGGTAGGGTTCGGGTATTAAATAATCGGGTTTTAAAATACCTGGGTTCGGGTATTTTTTTCGGGTTCGGGTATTTTGTACACCTCTACCTTTAGGCATTATATGGGTATGAAGAGGGAGAGACATTTCTAGTATAATGCCTAACTAGGATAAAAAATATGGAAACTAATAACTAAAAAGGGCATTAAGTGCTTTAACTATTACACATTTTTTTAAGGGGCTTATGATAATGATGCGATGGAAAATGCCCCTTAAACGCATCAACCTGCTATGTTGAAAATGATACTTAATTATAATTTATTGCTAATCAATTGAATGGGTAAAAGAACATATCCTTTCTAAGGACCACATACTATGTTGAAAATGATAATACATACATAATCTTTCGATTGAAATATAAACCAACTAACGTCTAACTCAGCCACAATTAAGGTATGTCTTATACTGATATAGTTATCATAATCGCATATGAGAAGTTAACACTTCTAACACTTGAATCTAACAATCTTTTCTTATTAAATTAAAAGAAAATAAAAGATAACAACAGATTGATTTATGGATGCCATTCATGCCCTATATCAAGGAAGATAGACAACATAAGGCTAATTTTCTAGTATTTGGTTGCCGAAGGTAGACACATGTGTGGACAATCGAAAGTTGCTTTCTAATGAAAAGGAACAAAAGGGGAAAAAACTAAGAAATCACACGTTGGATTGCACCATGGAAAACTCACACTTAAAGCCACCCATACCCAAAAAGTAAAAAAAATAAATAGCATACTTGTCTATTATATAAAATCAAAGCCGAAAAAAAAAAATAATAATAAAAAAAAAAAAAAAAAAATTATCCCTTAAAACATGTAAAATATTATCTTCTGTAATGTTATTATTGAAAACTGCACATTATTACCGAAATAGTGTTTTTTCAAATAAAAAAAATATGTTTTTGTGTGTAGATTTTTTTCTGTAATCTAATCTAAAGAATCTAAATGAAAGAAGGCTAGTGAATCTTAGTACTGTGTAAATGGAGACCCACCAAAATGATCATGGGGTGTAACCAGAACCGTCAACTTCTTTTCCCTCTAGGCCCCCACCCCCACACAGACACAAACAATATATATAACATGCAATAAACTATAAAAAAGAATCAATGTAGTATGTAATAAAGAATTAGCACCTTTTGTTGAACCTTAGTGGTCTAAACCAACTTAGCACCCAAAATAAAAATGTCTTTTGGAGGTCAAAAACTAGACATGCCATGTGATCTTTGCCCATCACTTGAAAAAATATATATATAAACCCAGTACACAGTGCTTAATTAAATATAATTCTCAACAATCATTTTAGAAGAATTTAATAAAAAAAAACTCATGCATTGAATGAAGACATAATTAAGAATAAGAATGCCACAATTTTAATCTAAAATATTCTCAAGATTCCTATTTTTTAATTTATATATACTTAAAAAGCCATTAAGGACTAAATAATGATTAATAATACTCGTAACGCGTTAAAACTTCAAACATTTCATCATTGTATGATCAATCATTTTATGTCTGGTTTTATCATTGTTCCTGGTTCTCATCTATATGTTAAATACATAAGAATTTTCATATAGGAATGGTTCTAGAGAAAACCCTCCTTATTTGGTAAACTCTGGAAACTATGACTTCCCAATATTTTTTTTTTGAAAAAAATAAGGCAAGTAATATACATGATTTTAAGCATTTTGGGCCAAAAAAATTAAAAAAGCGCCGAGTAGTTTTTTTTAAAAATAAAAAATAAAATTTTGACTAACACATGTTAAGCGCTAATAACAGGTGTTAACCATGTGTTAACTATATGTAAACAGTAGACGTTTTTTATTTTTTAAAAAAATACCGTTCGGCGCTTTTTCGATTTTTTTTGCTCAAAATGCTTAAAAAAATGTATATTACATACCCTATTTTTTTCAAAAAAAAAAAAATGTTGGGAAGTCAAAGTTTCCAGAGTTTACCAAATAAGGAGGGTTTCCTCCATATACTTTACCATTTGCATATTTACTATATATATACACACACATATAGAGTGGCGAAGCTTGAATTTTTTTTCATGTGGGCCGAACTCAACGTGTATAAAATTTTCGGGCGAAAAACGCGTAAAATTACACTATATAGTAAAAAAAGGCGGGTCAGGGGCACCCCGGCCCAAACTATCCTTCGCCCATGCACACACATAGATATACACGTGATTAAAAAAAGTATTTATAAAAGATATAGAAAGAATTATGGACGTAACCCGCGTATCAGCTTGAATTTCCTGGGAAATTTAATAGGGAAAATCACCAAAATAGCCTGTTGACCGAGTGATTTGCATAAATAGCCCTCTCTCCTCTCTTTGGAGAGAGGGGTCACGGTTCCCAACAGGTCTGAAGCGTCTCCCAAGAGGCTTCCCGTATTGACCAATACAAAACCAACACCTCATCACTTTCTCTCTCTCCTCACTTTCTCTCTCATCTCTCCTCTCTCTAATAATTAGCAGTCCCTTCTTCTCTTTCTCTTTCTCTCTCTCCTCTCTCCAATAACCAACGACCAGACACAAGATGAACAAGTTGCAGTCCCTATTTACAAGGTTCATGATTCAACTTCATCACCAACACAAGATGAACAAGTTGCAGTCCCTATTCACAAGGTTCATGATTCAACTTCATCACCAACACAAGATGAACAAGTTGCAGTCCCTATTCACAAGGTCTCTCTTGATATCTTTGGAAACTCCGGCAACCGGAGACCAGTCGCCGGAGCTATCACTTGCTCCGGTACCAGAACCTTCGCTGGAGTTTTATACAAATGGACGAATTACGGCAAAGGATGGAGACCCAGATGGTTTCTGATCGAATTACGGCAAAGCTGCAGGGATGGATGCAAATGTTCTTCGTGGGTACGTGTCAAAACTTGAACCCGATCTTCGCCGGAGACGTTACCGGTGAAGCACCGGTGAGTTCTTCGTCTTCTCCGACGAAGTTTCATTATCCTCTGTTTTTTTTTTCTTGTTCTTCGTCTTCACCGGAGACGTCTCAGGTCTGTCTCACGTCTCAGGGCTGTCTCGGGATCAGCAACGACACGTGGCGGTACTCTGTTGGCTGGAATCGAAGGCCTCTCGGGAGACGGTTCAGCCGTTTTGGGAACCGTGACCCCTCTCTCAAAGACGGGTCAAGGGGCTATTTTCGTAAAACACTTGGTGAATGGGCTATTTTGGTGATTTTCCCAATTTAATATGCCTTGGTTTAAAAATAGAGTTAATTACACGGATGGTCCCTGTGGTATGCACAAATTACATAAATAAACACCCTTGGTCACTATGGTTGACAATTCATAACTACCATGGTCCTTACTATTTAACGTCGTTAAATTTTTCAGTTAAGTCATGTAAAATGACTAACTACTCTAAGTTTGAGTTATGTTAATATGGAAGCTGACTCGGTTTGACCATGGCTTCTAAAACCCTCCATTCATCATCTAAACAACCTCTGTGACTACAACAACAAACATCATTTTCATCTTATCAAACACCAATCACCATCATCTCCCATCATTGTAACCACCACCGGAGCACCACACATCCACCACTGATCACCATTATCAACTCCAATCGTCACCAAACTCCATCATCATCGTTACCATCTGTGTCATCATCCACCCCTAAACACAACGTAACCGCAACTTTCAACTATCATGTAACCCATCCCCGTTTTGTGTTTTCTACAACAAAATCACCATCGTCGTCTGCAGCTTTGCTCCCTGAAACCACCATTCAAATCTGTTTTACCATGTTCTCGGATGGCTGCCAGGGTTGTGTTTGTGATTGAAGTTTTAGACATGCATACGGCGAGGGATTTTGTAGCAGCGGTGTGTTGTGCCGGTGTGTTATGGCCATAAAAGGGCAGCCGGTGAGAGATGGTGGTACGGTGGTCAGTCGCTGGAGCTCTGGTACTTCTCAATCGAAGCTTTACCCGTGATTTAAAGCTTTATTTAATCAATTTAAAGCTTTCTAGTGATTTTGGTGGCATTGTGGGTTTTGATTGGTAGAAGAGAGGGAGAAGGTGGTTGTGGTGGTGGTGTGATGGGTGGAGAGAGGAGGTTGAAGAAGGTAGGTGGTTCCCACATAGTCTTTTATATTTTTAATATTCATCTAAATTAAAAGAGTATTTTAGTCATTCTATATGGAGTTAACAGACATAATAGACGACCGTTAGGGGTAGGGACTAACGTTGTTACCAACATTGTTACAAAAGTTCAAGATTTTATGGATCAAAAATGCAATATTTACATATCACAGGAACCATCCATGTAAATAACTTTTTAAAAATACAAAATTCTTGTCAACAATATGTCCATGTTTGTTTGTATTCACCGTTGAAGGGATAAATTCATGATCACACTTTATTACTAAAACAAATCAGAAAGTTCGACTCACCGTTGTAGTGAGCTTGAACTAAAAATACAAAGTCTTATTAATTTTTTTTTAAAGCATAGCAATACCAGTGTCAAATTAAACAAAACTTCAACGTGTATGTATATTTCCTCCTTAACTTTGCCCATTCAAGGCCCTTTAATTCCCCGTTAATTACAATCTTATCAACATATTAACTATAAATAATGATCTGACTTGATCAATTGTCCAAAATATATTATAACTTTTTAAACATATTTTTTGTTTTAAATTTCTGACATGAGTAACAACTAACAAAGTAGATGTAAATAGTCAACATCTGTTTATGGAAAGATTATACGGGCAAAGACTTTATAGCAAATTAAAAACAATAAATCATTAGACTATGCGGTGCACAGACGACACGAGCCCCCGTCCCACCCTTTTTCCCCCGTCCCCCACCTGCACACCCCACCGGCTCCCCCGTCCAAGCCCTGCCCCGTCCCCCCCGTATTTTACATTACGGTACGATGCTAGAGGCAAACCGGCATTCACAACTTACCAAAGAATGACGTCAGCGTTGCGGCAAATGGCTTACGGGACGGCATCCGACTCATGGGATGAGTACTTACGGATGTCGGAAAGAGTGTCACGTGAGTGCTTGTATAAGTTTTGCAAGCGTATTGTCAAGATCTACAGCGCAAAATATATGCGCAAACCAAACTCCAATGATATCCAAAAGTTGTATCAGCACCATCATGAGAAGCATAGTTTTCCAGGGATGATCGGAAGCATCGATTGCATGCATTGGCCGTGGAAAAATTGCCCTAATGCGTGGCGTGGCATGTTTTATCGCGGCGATCACGGTCATCCAACAATAATCTTAGAGGCAGCCGCGTCACAAGACTTATGGATTTGGCATGCCTTTTTTGGTGTACCCGGTTCCAATAATGATCTTAACGTTCTCAATCAGTCTTTGGTGTTTGATGATGTTAGAAAAGGAACCGGTCCGGATACAAAATTTACAGTTTCGGGTGTTGAGTACAAGCACGGGTATTTTCTAGCGGATTTAATATACCCAACCTATTCTACACTCGTTAAAAGTATTAAGCACCCTCACGACGAAAAAAGACAGAAATTTGCTAAGTATCAAGAAGCGGCGCGAAAGGATATCGAACGAACATTTGGGGTTCTACAAGCAAAATGGCACATCATCGCAAACCCGGCACGTGCTTTCACAACCAAAAAAATACGTTATTGTATGTATGCTTGCATCGTGCTACATAACATGATCATCGAAGACGAAGGCCGAGCTATTTGTGAGTTCGATGAAAATGCGGTGGAGGAGAATACTATTCCGGTAAACGAAGCGCAACAAGAGTTAAACGATTTCGCGTTACGTAACGAACACATCCATCATCATCTACAGGCCGACTTGATCGAATATATATGGAACAATGGACAAGACGATTAGATTGTAATTTTTTTTTAAATTATGATGGTTTGTAATTTTTTTTTTTAATTTAGGATGGTTTGTAATTTTTTTTTTTAATTTAGGATGCTTTGTAATTTTTTTTTTAAATTAGGATGCTTTGTAATTTTTATTTTTATAATTTAGTATTTGTTTGAACATTATTTTATTTACTTATTACTTTTATAAAACTATTAAAAAAAATATTAGAAAACAAAAAAAAATATATTAAATGCTTGAGACATGGGGTTGTTCATGTCTGCACACCACACCCATGTCTCAGACACCACCTAAGTGATGTGGCAGCCTACGTGGCACTGAGACATGAGGTTTTTCATGTCTGCCCACCTTATAGCCTTACAATGACTATTTTTCTTTGTCGTAACATTAATTCGTACAAATTGACAGCAGGCTTTTTTTTAATAAAACAAAGTAATTTAAAATATAAAAGAATATAACTACCGAAGGCTTGTATAATGGTATCAAGATTCAAGGTGTACAAATGTGTTTTTTTCTCAATTGATTAAATGTTTTAGCTTTATGATGATCATCAATATGAATTTAGAAATAGATCGATTTAGAATGTGTGTGACCAGTGACTTGGGTGTTCTAAAAAAGTTGTTAACTCTATATTAGACTAGCAGGAACCCGCGCGTTGCAGCGGGGCTGCACGATGTTTGGCTATATATAATTGGTATATATGTAAAATTGCTGTGTTTAGCTTTAAGACTTGTACGTGTAGCTTTAAGACTACATTTTGGTAAAAAAAAATATGTATATGTTATGAGAATTTGAGCAAGTTATTCCCTTTTGAAGCCATTTGGTAAAACCGTAAAATACTACTTGTAAATGTAATATCTAAATATAAGAGAGTGTCAATAAATCAAATTAAAAAATATATAACATTCGAAACTCAAAGCATGTAGGTAGGTTTCACTGTTTTAGCCCTACACTATAACGATAAAAAAAATTATGTTGCTTTCTATGTAACTACCTAAAAATTGAGGGACCTTATAGATGATGAGAGAATCAAAAGCAAGTAAAAAAACTAAACCAATCCACTCAAAAGTCACAATTCCTACAATAATGCGGTAGCCTTGCTTAAGCTGAGTAACATATTATTTTATTACATATTTTGGTTCATTCACTTGGTAGATTCCTGTTGACGACGATTGTGAAATTTCATGCATACGCTTACTAATCACACAGTTTAATCAAATTAATAGCAAAGTAACAAATACTTGTTGTTTTATAAAGTGAATTGTTTTTATCTCCAATTGTAACTATACAGATTATATTGACTATGTGATAATCTATATAGTATCTACATCTACATATAAAAATACATGTTGAATTCTATGAGAAATAATAATGTCTAAAAGCGTCTACAATATTTTTATATTTTAATAAATATCGATTTAGAGTTATATGTACAAATTATATAATGTGTATAGTGTGTGTGTATAAGTATGATATAGAATATCTATAATCTATCTATAACTTATAATAAAAGAATTGAATATTGATGAGGTGACATTCAATGGAGGCCTCAACCCTCCTTTGAATGTGCCACGTGGCACGTTAAGGTGAGAGTTTTTAATTTATTTTTTTATTTTCTTTTTATCCATTCTTCTACACTTATCTAACCCTAATCTATTTAAGAATTTAAAAACAAATTTAGATTTTTCTCTCTAATGTTTTTCACCTATCATTTTTAAACGTTAATATCTTTTATATACGAGATTTTTTAAAGAAAAAAATTACACCAAATTAACGAGCGTTTTATTATCTTTCCAACGAGTACCATAGTGCTATATAAAAAACGGAGAAAAAAACGACTATTTTTTATGAGGTTTCGTTCATACAGGAAAAAAACACAAAGTGTTCAGGTTATTCATTAGTCATGTTTTTTCTTTTAAACCATGTTCTTATATACAATGTTGAAATTTAGCCCAATCGCCATGCTATCATTGGAATTTTACTATTCTAAAGATGGATAGGTATACTTCATCAAAAGAAGCTACGAGAAAGAATCGCGCAACACATGGTGTCACCTTATAGCAAGGTTATTTATTTATTTATTTTATTACAAGAGTAATAATTATTACTATTAGTATTAGTATTATTAGAATGGTTATATTTTTCAACCCCGGGACACTCCCGGGATAAAAGCTAGTATATATATAACACTATATATATATATATATATATAAAGTGCTCCAATAATAACTTTAGATATCTAAAATAGTTTTGAATATTAAGTAACATTTATAGAATTTTAGAATATATAACGTATAGATCAACCGTACCTTGATTGAAATAGACGAAAATAACCAGTGTATAGACGATCTTGAGATCCTTATGTTCGAAATGGGTGTTAATGGGAGCTTGGCAATGGCTGCATTCTTGTGATTGAGAGGAGGCTTTGTGTGTGAATGACAACATAATGACATACGAGGCCATGCCAATGGCTATATAAATGCATTTCTGACAAGTTCTTCTTTATTGCCATGACTCTTCATTGGCAAATTAATCATAATCTTCAATTCTATTTAATTTAGTCCAATTCATAACATCATATACGTTTTAATTTATTAAAGTATACTTACACCCTCATTATGAAGAATTCTAATTAATATAATATTCTATTCATTTAATTTAAATAAAGAAAATGCTTTTAATTGACAATTTCCTTAAAAATGTGATAATTGATATAAAATCCACGACTGATAATCAAACTATTTCTTATGATAACTGATACATTAACATAATACATAGAAAACTATATGTACCATAATAAAACTAATGCAAATACACATAATTGATGCAAGGGCATAAAATAAAAAAGATGCATGGTGATACAAAGTTAAAGCATAACAATACAAAACTATAAAACGGATGAACATCAATATAAAACTAATAGACCACAGTACAAACGGGATGCACTATCATTATCATAAAATGTGATCCTTAATGTATAAAGGGGGCTACATTGTGGAGAAGATATTAACCATGTATTAACCACATGTACCATAGGCATGATATGTTGTATAAAGGGGCATAATGAGAAGAAATGGGGTAAAATATAGAGATGTATGCTTATGCCTCTTCATATGTCATCTTAAAAAAGTAGTGAAATTACCTTGATGTCCATCTAGGATGTATTATATAATAGTACATATATAGATATAGATATAGCTTCAGTATGTGATTTAGATTTAAATAAATATAAAAACAATATACTATGGACGTTTCTGGCATCTAGACATATCATAAATTGTACATTTAAATTCTTAAATCTTCTGCTAAGCATATCATTTTCAAAGAATCTTTATATTGACAAAATCAATCCAATAATACAAATCCTAATAAATAAGAGGAGGTAAAGCTGCAATTGTCCAAAAGGTTAAAAAAACTCAAAATAATTACCCCTGAAAATGGATCTTTACCAACGACCCTTGTGAAATTTAGAACTCAGTTTCTTTTTTAATACCTGTAAAATCCACTAAAATCTTCCTTGTCATTTGTTTTTATTCCTTCCATCAGCCAATCAAGTATTAACTAGTAAGCGGACTCACACGTGTTACGATGCATGTACATTGCAAATATTAAAGGAATTAGTCGAAGCGTTACATGATGTGTTAACCTTATGAAAACATACGTTCTGATGTATCTAATTTAACTCAATAGCATTGCGGTTGAATTAAAATGTAAAGTAATCGAGTTAATATTTTACAATCATAACGTATTTATATGTGACCCGACACATACATAGAAAACTTTTAAAAAAACATAAAACATGTATACAAGGGAAAACTTACACATGTAATCAATAGACACAAGGGTCGTAAATGAAGTAATAGTGTAGAGGTTAAAACTGCAATTTCCAAAAGTTGAAGGGTTGTATGGTGCATGGAAAAATGAGGGACCATTGTAAAATGAAGCAATAGTATAGGTATTAAAATTGCTATTTTCAAAAGTTAAGAGGTTGTATGTTGGGTGAAAAAAGGAGGGATCATTTGTGATGGATGAAAAAAGGAAGGGTCATCTGTGTAAATGACACCAACTTTTCTCTTTTCTGTTCATGCCTGGTGAAATATAGTAACTCAAAACACAAACATGATCATGCCAAGAACAGGGCATGACCATGCCTGCCTAAACCCACGAGATTCAGTGCAACGCAAAACATATTTTTTAAGTTTTGTACAATACACACTTCACAAAACATAACTGCACAAAACAATGATCACAACTATTTTTTTCTTTTTTTACAGTCAGCTTCACGTCCCATTTTTTTGTGGGATGCATCATCAAAACCCAATGCTTTTTACAGTCAGCTTCACGACCCATTTTTTTCCGTGGGATGCATCATCAAAACCCAATTCTTACCTAGTTATTTTTACTCGACCAAAACCAAAATGGGTCAACTTTCAATCCAACTCGATTACCTCCCGAAAACAATTTCTGGGTCATAGTTTGACTCAACCCAATGTACTTGGGATAAAAGGTGGGACTTTTTATGAATGGGTGGCGTTTTGGTACTTTAAATGCTATCTGACCTGTTTACTTTGATAAGTTTACCACTAGTTAGTAAGAAACTGGTGGTAAGCATAAGAAAATGTTTAGAAAATATAAACGGGTCGTGCCACCAACACTTGTATTTACCCGGACCAAACTTAATAAAACTCATGTAGTGAAGGAGGTGATCCTCTTTGCAATTTGTTACATTTTTATGGTGTTCATTGGACCGTTGTCGTGCCTTCAAAGTTGTTTGGTCCCCTTTTTTTCCATGTCCTCTCCCGTGGTGTATTTGATTCAGGTGGTGAATCATTATCATCTTGTTCACGGGTCGACATTCATTGATGCGAAATAGTGGGGGTCGGATGTCACCATGGTCATTGGTTGGTTGGTGAACCCACCTACTTGCAACTCTTTGTCTTGAAAAGGTTCTTCCATGATTTCCGCAGTTGGTTTTCCATATAACAATGCTTCTAATTCATTTAGATCACCAAATGGGTCGAAGCATTCTTCTTTTCCCACCATAAGTGGCACACCTAAGAACTCTTCCCCAAACTCTTAATCCAAGATGGAATAGTATGTATTGGATGTGGGACTTGTGAAGTACATTGTGGGCTTGAGAATTGCATTTTGTTCATTTTAGTCTTCGATTTGGATTCTAGAATTTTCTCCAACATAACAAAAGACGGGGATGGTTGTTCTTCAACTTTATTCGTGTGCTCATAAGTGTAATCTCCACCATAGTGTTTCTCGTAGTAGCGCTCCATGATAATCACTGCAAAGAAAAACTCAAAAGACAAGGATCACGAGCACCGGATAGAAACAAAATAAAAAAACAACTATTTACAAAAGAAACAAAATAATAACAAATATATACAAATGGCTAAATGATTAACTTAGATCGTTCTCAGAATCACCGTGTCCCTAACAACGGCACCAAAAACTTGATGTGCGTGAAGTATATGTATTTTTAGTAATGATTTTTTTTCACACAATTGGGTTTTAAATTTATAGAAATGATTTTCACCTCAAAACTAAACCACACACAAATAGGCAAGTGTACCTATCATAGACATAGTATAGTATCTGATACTAAAATGGCATTAGCCTGTCAAAACTAAACCAAGTATCGATCCATGGACACATTAGCTTCTGATACTAAATCTTTGTCAATCTTTAGCCTGTCAATTAAAGTGATGGTTGATAATTAACTAAAATGGCATACGAAATATAAAACTAAGCTAACGAACACAAATGCAATCAGTCAAAAAAGAATATCACTTTAATCTTGAATACATTTAGCTAACAAATGGCGACAAGCATGGATACATGGCAAGATCACGTAACACATAAGTAACTAGACTCCCGCTAAGGATATATAGTCATATGACTCTTTGAAAGCTAGGTCGAATGACACAACCTAACCACCTAAAATCATGCAAACAAACCCTAGTGAAACAATAATGTCAATGTTCATAAAAATGGACTAGCTTCCTGTCAAGGGTGGCTAATCCAACAACTCTTTGGAAAGATAACATGAAAAACATGTAATCCACCTAAAGTTGATTAAACTAAGTAATAATCATGCATTTCTTCAACTTATGATGTTCATATCAAGATTACATAGATTGGAAGTTCGTGTCAACAAACCTTAGATAAACATAACACTTAACATGACAAACCATAACAAATACTGTGTCTTTCCAAACATAAGCATAAGGATGCACATTCAAGAGTTTATAAAAAATAATCAAAACTACATTCACCATTCCTAGTTCAAAAGCCATAGACTAGCACAAACATATACAAATCTATGAATGAATGTTTGAATCATGAGTTTTCCAACATTAAACAACCAAACACCCATAAGTCTTGCATATCCTAACAAACCTTTAAATACACAAAATCATTGAAGAATAATCATGATGCTACTATAACATCAACATAACCATTGCCAATAATCCATAATATCACTAAATGTTAAGCAAACTTCATCTAAATCAAAGTGATAACAAGAGTTTAACACATTATGAGCTCAAAAACAACATACAAGCTAAAGTTACAAAGTTCATAGTAAAATTAAGAATAACCAAACCAACAATCCAAGCTATATGAGGTAGATGATAGATGATGCTTCTCTTGATGTTAGAATCCTTCAAAGTTGCTTGCAAATGTGTGGAAGTAACCAATATTTTAGAATGGAATGGTGGGCTTTTACTCCCTGGACTCCACACCCCAAATGGGAACATACTGATGTTTTTATACAAAAAAGAGGTAAAAGAAGAGCACAATTATGCTTGTGGATGAGCATGGTTGTGCTCATGTGTTGATCGATCTAGAAATCTCATTGGTCCTTCAATACCCAAGAAACACTGTTCCTCTAACTATAGTAGGCTTTGATTTCGAGATATATGAACATGGTCATGCTTAGTTGTGGGCATGATCATGTTTGCAAAAGTTAGATCTGGGGTTTAGCTTGGCGTGTGTCTGGACAACACCAAACATGATCATGCTTATTCACAAGCATAGTTATGCTTAGGAATGAGCATGGTATTGCTTGGGTGTGGCACAATTGTGCTTGCACCTTTAACATTAGGCAAGAACCTTCATCTAGTTTCTTTTATCTTGATTTCTCTCAAATCCTCATAAATTACCATCAAACCTAAGAATCCACAAATAATACTTGATTAGGGTTTAACCTATTGAAATTTCCAATGAACATACATCAAATAGGGATAAATTTGTGTGACAAATATGTGTAATTTTAAGCACATCACATATCAATCAATAAATATAACATTAACGGAACCGGTTATACCTTGTTCAGATGAAGCATCAATGAATGTATCGAGTATACTCCCATAAAGCTATGGCGCCACTAACATGAACATTGAGTGATCTTACAACTCCCAACTGAGGGATTTCAATGCAACCATCTAGTATATGAATCAACTCCACTGGGATACCCTTTTTTTCTCTACCAACAACCAAAACCTATCAAGGAATCCAACAAAAAGTCTAAATTACCCTCCAACATACTAGGAATTCGGAAGAAAAAAAATAAAGTTCTGTTTACCTTCTTTTTGGGGGAAAACATATATGTTTCGAGCAACACTGTTAGTTGTTTGCTCCAAACCCGGGATTCTGCTATTACATTTTTTTATCTATTTAAAACTCATATCATAACCAAGTCTGCCTTCAATCTAGATCGTAACCCGTTAAAGTAGAAGAAGCAGAAGCCGTTCAAAAAAAGAAAATAGAAGAAGCATAAATATGTGAGAGAGAAACAAAAACCCTATGATTGATATCTCGGTTTTTGTATTTAATTTTTTTTTTCTAAATATGGTATTTGCTCTGGAACGCAAAAGATTGTTAGTTTTGGGATTAAAAGTGGATTTTCAGACACTATTGGTGAAGGGAATTGGATGTTCGGTTCATTTGGGATTGATTCTGATGGTTCGAAATCTTTGGTCCAAGGAAAATTTGATAGTAATGCAAGTGTAAATGGTAAGATTTCGTCGGGAACTCAGTTTGTTATGATTAACGATGCGGCGTCAAAGGTGTCGCCACAGGAATTTAGGGTTTGGGATGTGGTGGTGCGTAGATGGCAGGAGAAAAAGAATGGAGGCAAAGAAAGGTTATGGTTTTTAATCTATTGTAATATTAGAAATAGTTTTTTTATTTTCTTTTTTAACTCACCTAATGACATGGCATGCCACAAGACGCACTCAAGGAGGAGGTTGACCTCTTAGAGTTGTTATTATTTGTTTTTTTAATTAAATTAGATTATTTAATTATTGTTGTTATTATTTGTTTTTTTAATAAAAGTTCGGTTTTTGTTCATTTGTCCAGTCAGAATTCACCAAAGCCAGCCTGGGATTCTTCTAATTGTTGCTATTTTCTAATAACTTTTAAAATGTAAATAAATATTGACTTTAAATTAGGTTAATTGATAACTTTTTATTTTCTGTAACCAAGAGTCCAAGAAGAAGAAGTTTTGGTGTTTTGGTCAATATGTGATTGAGCAGGAATTATGGCAGAAATTATGCAAATCAATCATTTAAATTTAAATTATGATGTTTTCAAAGTTAAATTGATCAAATGTATGTGAAAATGTTTATGAAGCTAATCAACAACTTTAAGTACTTTAAGTAGATAACTATGATAATTGCGTAAACATTTATATATTACTTTAACTATAATACATAAAACGGTTATGTAACTAAATACTCGACTGCCTTTTTCTCACTATATATGTCATCCATTAACGTACACACAATTCTCTAATTTCACAAATGGTGTGATACAAGTACAAACTACAAGTGCATAAGAAATTGATAGGAAAAATTACAAATTTTTGGAAGAATATTGCTTCAATTAGAACCAAGAATCATTTGCTCTTCTATATACAATAGTCTATAATAGTGGCGGTCATAGCTCGATTTTCATATTAGATGGTTGATCATGGCCCGTCTGAAAAAATGACGTATCAACATCCAAATTTTCCCCAAAACCCATTCGAACAATGCTTTGAAGATCATCTTGACCAAATCCCTGAAGCTGCGTTAACATAAATTTAATCCCTGATTAAATTCAATTTAAAAATTTTAATTTTTGGTTATGAACTTGTAAGGTGATTAAAGATTTTACATTGGGAAAAGGTTCGGTGAATTCATGAACAGGTCGGGCCATCGGTTCAGACCCATTGAAGACCGCTTGTGGCTTTTGGTGATAAACAGTCGATGTTTGTTGAGGAAAATTCTGGTTTGAGTGATCAACCTGAAATGTTGACAATACTTACATAAGAAAATATAATTTAAAGTATATTTATAATAGAAAAAGAAATATTGTTTTTAGATTGAGAAATTGACTTACGTTTTGGATTATATCGTTGGTGACAAATTCGAGACTTGGATTAACTGTAGCTAACTTCATTGAAAGGAACTATACAAACATAAGGTTTACAAGAAAAGTTAGATAATTAAAATCATAATGAAAAATCTACTATTCTAATTGAATATTTGTTGTATTTATGTCTTGGTTAGATTTTTTTGGTTAGGCCGTCAACTACGGTATAGGAAAACAAGAAGCCAAACCGGCTAGGTTGGGTGGTAGTCTAGACCGGTTGGTTTTATCATTTTGATGGTTTGACAGTTTGGTTGTTTGTAAATTTTTTTTTTTTTTTGCTATATTCGAGTTTTACGGTGTATTCCAAATCCGGAAGAACCATTAAATCACTAAAACTGAAGCGTCACTGAACCAATCAACTTGTTTTAAGTTTACATATTTTGGTTAGTTTCCAAAGTATATTAACACTAGAATTGTATATTATTGTGTTACCTCAACTTGTCTTTGCAATGATTGTACATAATTGATGATTTCATCAAGCATAAGTGCTTTTCCCGTAACCTAATCATTCAAAATTTAAAACGTAACCATCTTTGCTTAAAAAAAAACTATAGGCAAATTTGGCATTTTTATGCTCACCTTGTTACAATTTGGTACAAGATTTTGAAGAAGCTTCATTCTTTCACTAATTTTCTCTCTTCTAACCTGAGAAAACAAACAAACAAAAAAAAAAGTTACATATTTTATGAACACCATAAAAAAAATAAAAAAGTTACATAATCATGAAATCATATCATTATCAAATAAAAAAATCTTTTGAAAAGCTTACTCTTTCTGCTAAACTATGGCTATCGGTGGCTTGCCCCCTTCTTGCTCTAACATGAATATAGTCCTTCGGTGGCTCTGGCGGCTTCGTCTTTTCCTCCATTTTACCACCATTTTCTTGTTCTGTTTTCTTCAATCTTTTCGACTCATCAACATCATCTTCTTCCTGTAAATCGCGCATTTTAGTTTTTATCATATTCGGATTATCAACTTAATTATTTCATATAAAAAAAATAATGATAAGCCAAAAAAACATGAGGCCTTTAATTTTAGGTTCAGTTTCATATAGTTATTTTTCTTTCAGATATTGCCAAAGAGGGCAAAATGATTAATTTCAAAGGGTTGTCTTTTCACTAAAAAGCACTCTTACTTAAATACGTTTAGTTATGTGTCTTTAAAAAACCGTCTAACAAAAAATGTGAGTCACCATATTCCGATTATTCTCATTTATTAAGATCTTAAGAAATTATTTAAAAAAGTGGCTTAATTTTAAAATTCCTCTTTAGGCCCCTACAGGGACGGAACTAGCTTGAAGCTAGGTACTGCGTCCGTTACTACTCAACTTCGCGCGCGTAATTGAAAATTAGTTTTTTTACGATATTTGGAAAACGTTAATACTAAAATGAAAAAAAATAAAAAACATTACTACTAAAATTAATTTATAGATCCGCCACTAGGCCCCTACAAAAAACTGAGCCCACTATAACATGAGATGTACTTGAAATTATTTTCAGGGATTAAGTACCTTTTTTGTGTTTGTGTTTGACGCGACTCCCTTTGAACAACCTCCTTTCCGTTTTCTCGAATTCGGGTCTTTTTTGTTCCTGACTCCCAATTCTCCACTTGGAACTTGCTCAGAAACAGAGGATCCCTCATTAGAATTCGAAGCAGAGCCTGCTCCTCTGTTCAATCCCACCGGACTACTCGAAACCCGATGAAATTTTCCAGCACAACTCACCGGAGAAACATTAGATCCAATTGGAACATCTGTTTTGTTACAATTCAACCCCAATTGATTAACTCTACCATTGAAACTTCGACTACCGAAGCACGAAAACTTGGCTGCCCGTTCAGCAAACCCAGGATCCGATGGAAAAAATGGTAAATTGGGATTAATCGAAATCGAATTACGAATTCTGGGTATGTTTTCATTCACCAAATGGTCCATTATTGGTGAATTCAATTGGGAAACAATTGAACAAGAAACAGGGGATGATGACGTCATCGAAAACAGAGTAGATTCCAATTGAGAATAATGCTCTGTTTTCTCCCAATTTGGCCGGAAAATCTCGTCGGCGGTGGTGATCTCCGGCGGTAGTGTCATCATTCCGGCGTCTAGGAAGAAGTCTCCGTCCATTGTGGATCAAAATATTTTATATATAATGCTATAGAACAATATTTTTTATAAAAAAAATGAAGGTGTGACACAAGATATGTAAAGATGAAATAATTGAAAGAGTTACATTATATTTATATAGATATATAGGGAGTGTTAGTAATAAGATGTTGAAGTGATTGTGTGAGTTGTGTTTGATGATGAAAGGTTGGTGTGATGGTGATGCAAATACAAGCAACACTAAATTATGGATTGAGAGAAAGGGGAGGGGTATAGGCTGAGTTATGTTGAAGTTATATAGAGAAAGAATAATATTATTTATTTTATTATTTTGTTTTTGTTGTTATTAAAATTATTGTTTTGGTTGTGACGGTGGGGTTGCATAAAATTGGGTAAAGTGTGAATGCCGGGCCTTGGACGTTAAAACACTAAAAGGTTTCCACCATTGAATTTCGGGATACAAACTAACATAATCATAAATGATAAATGGTCCATTGGATATTGGGTTGATAACGAGCCAGTAAATGAATAAAAATATTAAAAGACCAATGTTTTAGATAGGTTCGACTTAAGTTAAAGCGAGTTCGAGCTATTCGAGTATACTTTTGAGTCGCGTTCGAATATGAAAATAACCAAATCATATCAAGTCGACCATGAATATATTGAGTCATGCTAAACTGTCTCAAGTGACATATAACTATAATCTGATTTTTATTGTTATGCATCTATGACTATCATAAATGTTAGTTACTTGGTTCACAAAGGTATACAAGAACTAATCAAATATGTATATGTGTAGTTTACTTACCGAGTTGACTACGAACTCATTTATATCCATGGTATAGGGGTCGATTTAGAGTACAAGTACGAAAAGAAAAAAAAAATGTTACATGTATGTAATCTGGATCGTTTAATGTGTTACAAATATGATTATTACGAGGGGAAACCTTAGCAATTAGTTAGTTTATTTATATTTTTAGCTCTAGAGAATATAACTTTTAGGCAACAAATATATGTTGCTAGAGTAAAATTGATTTACGATAATAAGTTGCAATTAACTATGTACTAATCTGGCCCAATGGTAGAAGCAAAAGCTTCTAGAAACACCTAAGGGAGGTCATGGGTTCAAGTCCCACAAGGAGTAGAAATTTGCCGTTCAAAAAAAAAAACTATGTACTAATCTATTAATTGAAGTTATAAACTTACACATGTGTGTATCTTTATGGTCGTTAAATGTCTGATACGGTTAATAAAGGAGCTGAAACTTTTAATTAAGTGCAATTAGACCCTCTAAAGTTTGTAAACGTTTCCATATGTCACTTTCAGTCATGGATGACAACTAGCAAATACAAGATAACGTCTTTTCTCATATTTGACATTAAAAAATTACTAATTAATAAAGTATATTGTTTTGTTTTTTATTTATTGATCACGAGACATACAAAAGAAGAGAACTATCGCGATTCATGATTGTTTTTTAGTTGAAAAATATAACATATGGAGATCTTAATCGTCCGTTAAGATATGACATAATGGTTAACCATTTTTTATATAACATGGTTAATCAACAAGGTTGCCACATCGAAAGTTAATGCACTTAGTTATCCTTAACCTGTTTCTCTATCGAGGTTTCAGCTAAAGAAAACGTAATTCTTTTTATTTCAAGAAAAAGATAAAACATGATGCTATCGAAAAAGTTTTGTTTTAAGACTTAAGAGTATATGTAAGTTGATAACCGTTCACAAACAATATGTACATAAAAAAGATACTCGATAGTTCACAAACAATATGTACTTATTATTGTATTACGTACAAAGTACACTAACGTAGAAAGCGTGAGAAGCCATAGTTTTTTGACACGTGTATCAAGTCTGTTATATCATAACAACTGCATTCAGGGGTACAATTGACATTTACTTCCATCAATTAATCACATTCAAATTTTTGATTTTCGAATCCCTGTTTTATCGTTCATCATAATTCTTTTTTCGTAACTGATTTGCACGATCAATTCATTCCTTTCATTCCTTAATCAAAACTTTAATCAAAATCCGTCTCAATCATTCAAAGTTCTTCATCGAGATCACTAACAGTTTGTAGAGTTCATCATGTTTGGTACGTACTCTGTTTTTTATAACTTTACTTAATTGTAATCGTAACTGTATTTTTGATTTTAATTGTTTTGATAGATTTAAACAACGAACCTGAAATACTAAACGAAGAAGAAGATGATACTGTGAATCCTTTTAATCTGAATTTTGAAGAGCAAGCTGCTGAAGAGTGATTATACAGATATATTGAATGCGTTTTTAGGGTTATTGAATGCGTTTTTAGACATTTATTGAATGCTTTTTTTTTTGTTTTAATGCATGCGTTTTTAGGGTTATTGAATGCGTTTTAGACATATATTGAATGCGTTTTTAGTTTTATTGAATGCGTTTTAGACATTTATTGAATGCTTTTTTTTTTGTTTTAATGCATGCGTTTTTAGGGTTATTGAATGCGTTTTAGACATATATTGAATGCGTTTTTAGTTTTATTGAATGCGTTTTAGACATTTATTGAATGCTTTTTTTTTGTTTTAATGCATGCGTTTTTAAAATTTTTTTACAGTAATCTTAGACAATGCCTGTCATGGCACAACTTGCTTCTTCTTTCTCCTACCTCACCTGTTTTAGGGTTTTCAAACCAACTATTAGCAACCATTTAACCTAATTACATACGATCAACAATAAAGGGGAAACATAACCAATTTCTTACTTGTTTTACGTTTCTGAACCATGATTATCCTCGTGTAGCTTCTGTTTTCTTCGATTTAGGGTTTTATTTCGTAGTCTCCACGTTTTTTTCGTATGCTCTGTTTTAATTTTGGGAGAGAATTGTGTGTTTCTAAATTTTAACCGTCGACAATTAAAAAAGATACTCCGGCGGTTTTATGAAAAAAATTCAAATTGTTAATTTTGTGATTTGCCTCTTTTACCCTCAGCCATTAATGAAAGACGTGGTTAATTAATGTCCGAGGTTGTTGGAAAAAAACGCACTGGATCAAAAATGGAGGGCCAGGATTACTTCTCACGCTTTCTACGTTAAGCATACTTTGTACAATAGCCTCTCTCTATAAATAAATACAGTTTTGAATACTATAAATATTATTGACACTTGAAGGTATAGTAGACTAGTATTATCTCTTATCTCGATGCATATTTACTTTGTCGGGCAACTCGCTCATAATCCTATGAATATTTAAATTCAACAAGCGGGGTTTGTAGTCAAACCAAATTGTGTTTTGGCCTTTGGGTTGATTATGTTTAAAGTCAAACTATATAAAATACATGGATAGTTTATTACAACAAAATTATATCTTGAATAACATCATACGTTGTAATTCACATGCCACCTTCCACCTTCATTTAAACATTTTAACATATAAAAAGTTATATATTTTGACATTTAGTTTGAGGTACATGGTTAGCTATTAACTTTATGAGGCTAAAACCTAAAATAGTGTTGCATTTATGCACTGCATCAATACGCTTATAACATTTCTTATGCATAAGTGTAGTTAGGTGGTGATAAGTTTTCACTTCTTTTTATCAAACGAAGTTGCAGCAGGGTTTAGGTGGTGATAATTTATTCAATACATTTTAGTTTACATTTATTTATATATCTAAATTACTGAAATAGTACTTAAGTATATAAAATCTCAAATGCCCTTCAATTAACATAAAATATTTTGACGATTTTAAGGGTTGTTTGGTTGATTAAGTGCTGAATCATTAAGAGGTCTGTATGGTTAAGTGCGGAATCATTAAGTTGGACCTCTTAATGGTTAGTTTTCTTGTCCCACATTGGTATGCGAGTTTCATTAAGGTTCAGCCTAGTTCAGTACTTAATGATTAAGTGCTTAATGATTCAGCAACATCCCAAGTCTTAATGATTCAGCCTTAACCATTCCATTCAGAGGCTGAAACAAACGCGCTGAATGCTGAATCATTGAGCACTGAATGGTTAAGAGCCTCATTAAGAGGCTACCAAACAGCCCCTTAGTCTTTTAGAGAGCCGGACTTAAATCACAAAAACATGTATACTGCAATGCAATGCAATGCAATGCAATGCAAAACAAAATTTGATTAAAGTGACATTTATGGTCAAACCTGAAAAAAACCTTAATTTTCTCTATATTAATTCAAAATAATGTATTTACACCTCTCTAGGTTATTACCATATCAGTTTAAAAATTCATTTAATTAAATATACAAAAGATGATAGATTACGAAAAATAACATACCAGCATCTATATATATATATAAAACAAAGCCCTTTTGCTGACGTGGCGTTCAATGGTGGCCTCAACCCCACCTTGAATGTGCCACGTGGCATAATGAGGTGAAAATTTTAAGTTTTTTTAATTTTTTCATTATGTATATATTCATCCTTTTCTCCCAAAACCCTAAAAAGCTTCCACCAAATATCCTCTGCACCAACAGGAGGGGTTTGACGTTCATCAATCATCATCATCATTATCATCCAATGGCGACGCCAAGAAACCGACGCACAACTTCCCTCCGTGACTCCGACACCACTCCACTCCCTGACTCCTCCAATAATATTATTGAACCCACCTCTACTTGGGACGCCCTTGACTGGACCAACATCCATGTAATATTATTAATAATATTATTAATAATATTCATTCCTCCTCTTCTTCTTCTTCCCTCTAACCTTAGCCTTTCTTTTTAATTACTCTATTTTCATGACAATTACAAATGTGTTGTTAATTTTGTGTTTTGTTGAATTGACAGCAGCCTATTTCAAGACCTGTTGTTCCTCATGGATTATCTGATTTCCTATACGAAGCTGAGGAGGTTATTGCTGAGGTAATTAGTTTTTTTTATTAAATATAAGTTGAATAGTAACTCTGTTAGCATTTAAACATTAAACAAATTGTGGTGTGTTTGATCACTACAGTATGATATGCTTTTATCAGTAGTTTAAAACATATGTAATGTATCATCTATCTTAGGGTTTGTTTGGTAGCCTTTTAATTATTCCATTTAAGAGGTAGAGTGCGTTTGGTTCACTTAAAACAAACCTCTTAATGGTTCATGGAGCCTCTTAATGGCCTAGCACAATGTCGCCAAACAGCCTCTTAGACGGTAACAAATTGATAATATTAGTAGAGTAGTAGATGAAGGATAGTCAAAGCTTAAAGGTCTAATGATCCCTTTCTTCAATTGTTCGCCTTAACATGTCGAGTAATATCACTTATTATCACATAGGATATGCCATTAATCACACGCGACAACCTTGTGTAGTGAGTTGTTTTGAAGAGTTTATGATGTGCGATATGCAGGACCTGTTGACATTTAATCATCTATGATCATAATAAAAATTGTTTTCCATGTCTTCTATCAAACATCATATTTGAACTTTGAAGTTAAATTTTATGTTAATTTTGATGTTAATCTTATTTTTACAGCATTTATTCCGTCCTTTTTTATCTTCTTGTGTTTTTTTAGCGTAGACTTGCTTTTGAGATTTTATCAACACTGGCTTTGCTATGAAATTGTGTTTTTGTGACTTTGGTTTTAGGGGTATGGTGTTCTTGTAAATACTGATGAAGCAGGTACCTTGTACGTGACCAATTTTCGCCTTCTTTTTTTGGTAAGTTTTTTATTTACTGAAGTTTTTTGGTTCAGTTGCATATGCTATACTAATGTGCCCGTTTAAAATGTGCTTTAAGGATTTGGCGATAGATTGGATTGACATGAACAGTTTATGCCCTATTGGTCTGTTTATATTGGTCTTGAAATTCCATAAAAAAGTCTAAATTTATACAGAACTATACATGTATGTCTAAATTTATATAGAATTATACATGTATGTAATGGACCAAAAAAGCTCATATCCTGCTAATAGTGCATACAGAACGAATACTTTTGATTTGTGTGTATGGCATAAGCATTTGACAATATTATGTGTGGTGTTCCCATGCTGTCTTCCACCACCAACACAGTCCTTGATATCATATCAAACCATGACCCACAAAATTCCTTCACCACTGTTATTTTATTAATACTAATTCCTTCTACGTAAATAAGTCTCTGTATCAAAATCATCATCCAAATTCAATTCAAAGGTAACTTTAAATCTCTGTATATACGTAATTATTTTATTATTACTATTATTATTATTATTATTATTATTATTATTATTTACAGTTGGATTAATTAAATTTATAAATATTAGGACCGGCAGAAGAGATACATCTATATTCTCTCTCTATATATATATATATATAAAACAAAGCCCTTTTGCTGACGTGGCGTTCAATGGTGGCCTCAACCCCACCTTGAATGTGCCACGTGGCATAATGGCTCCCCTGTTTTTGGTCAAATGACTGATTTTGGGATTTAAGCAGATATATGATGAAGCCGTAGACTCATAGACTATGGCTATTAGTGTTGACATATTCTCTTTCTTTCCTTTTTATATTTTTTTATTCTTTCGAATATAGATTGTGTGTTATTGGCTTGGCTGCTGGACATGTTGCCTTTAAGGATGAAGGAGGAATCACTTCAGTTGATTTTAATGTTGGAAAGTCTAACCGAAGTGAGATCAAGGTCACTGGGAAGCGCAAAAGGGTACATATTTTATTTTACCTTTTTAAACAATTTGAGAAGTTTTTGCTCTTTCTGCAGCTATGATGAAAGATTACATATAACAGCATTGCATTTAAGCTTAGATATTTATCAAATCAGAAGCAAATTGGAAGGCGTGTGCTGTGAAAAGGGTACCTCGTGCTGACTCATTATTTTCCTTATCCTCTGTATTGTCATTGGATACTCCTTCATTTTCAGTCAGACCATTAACTATTTCATAATCACTTATACATGATTAGTTGTAATGTTGTAGCAAAAAAAAAGAGGTTAGGGATAATGGTTTAAGATCTGGTATGATAACTACTGAAGGCATTTAATTTGAAGTGTTGTAAGTTTATATTGGTTAAGATTTGATGGATATTGAAGATATTTATCTAGCTGTAGATTACTAGGCTTAAAATTGGGTTTGAAGTTGTGTTGTGAGCTGTGAGTTATGACTGTGATAGTATATTAGTTGAAATAAAAGAAAAGGTTGTGGGATGTGTGATGATTCTTTTAATATTTTGAGACGCTTCATATAATATGTCATGTATCCTTTATCGATTCGGCTAGGTTTTTAGTGTTTCTTCATGTTGAAGTATTAGGTGTTAGCATTGGATTTATAGGTTGTTTTAGGTTAGGTATTGAATATTGACATTAGAGTTATGCATTTCTTTAGCCTTTTATGATAGGTGCTAATGCTAGAGTTATACATTGTTTTAGGTTAGGTATTGAATATTGATATTAGAGTTATGCATTTATTTACACTTTATGATAGGTGTAAGAGTTATACATTATTTTAGGTTGGTATTCGCATTACAGGTATAGATGGTGATGGGATTTAATGGTACTGTATTAGCTTAAGTAATTGCTAAAATACTTAATGGATGTGATACTGTAATGGTGATGGTTGACTGTCGAATAGTTACTTGATGATTGTTATTGTAGGTATGCCATTGTTATTGATGTAGGCTTTGGTGACCGATGGTTGGTGGTGCTGAGGAATTGTAACTTGCGCCACATTTGCTTCATGGTTCAGGTCAGTGAACGCAAATGAGAATTATTGATCCGTATTATTAAATCATATTAAATTTTTCAACCCCGGGACCTTCCCGGGGTAATCGGCTAGTAAACTATAAAAGAAAACAAAGAAATTATTGTTTGGTTACAAATTTTACCCAAATAGAGATAGATAAGCATAGTTTTAAGGATATTTCCATTTTCCACATAAAGGAAAACACATACATTCGATTTTTTATTTGTAAGTAATTAATAGTTGTAATTTATAGAATTGAGGAGGAGAAAAAAAGGGTTTAGCGTGTTCGGGCCGGGTCAATTATTGCATAGGGGTCCGATTCATAAGCGGCTAAACCGGCTTTGGTCGGATTCACATAACTATCAACTAACAATAATATTGCATTAAATAAGCTAATATTTTGAAAAAATTATTGTAAAGTTATAAATTATCTATATGCCAATGACCCACGGACGAGTTGGTTTATGAAGAGGTGGGAAGTTTTCCTTAGGGTTTCCTGCCCGGGTGGTCACAGATTCGAATCTCACTCCTTGTTAGGGGGGGCTAAAGGCACATTCGGGTAGCCCGGGGATCGATCCTGCGTGGGGGTGTTGTTCTTATGGGTGGTGCACCGTTCGACCGTTCAAAAAAAATTATCGATATATTATACATAATATGAAAGTAGAAAGTCGGTGAAAGCGACGTCGCTACTCACAAGTTTCACTATTGCAAAGCCACTGGAAAAAGGCCACTAAACATTCCTGTAATAACAGTTTTGCCATTCATCCCTTTTTTTTTCCTTTTGTCTTCTTCGGCAGATCAGGGGTTAGCATATTTATACAGTGTACTAACTACTAAACGTCGATGCTACTGCGTCATCAAAGCGCCGACAACCTCCGTGTTTTCGGTGTCCAACGATAGTTGTGACATACCGATGAATTCACCTTCAAGGAGAGTGTTTGCTCTAATTTACAATGAAGGTAGCTTCCGCTTGGTGTTAGGATCCACTACATTACAACATTGGCCATCTAACATCTTTTTATCTTTTCCTACCACCCCACCGTAGGCACCACTGCTTAGCGCCACCACCACCTTGACGACTTGACCGAAACTCATTACATCATCGTCTGAAAGACCGAACTCATTACATCATCATCCGAAAGACCGAAACTTATCGGAACATAGTCGAGAGATAGAGAGCTGATGAATAATAGGAACAAGGCAGGTGAAGTACACAGGGCGCTGCCGCAACGCGCGACGGGCAAAATACTAGTTAATATTAACATACAAACCCAAATGAAAAAAATACACTAAAGTTAACTGATTGAATATTGGAATGTATATTTTTTTAACATCACCGACTGGTATATTTTATGAAAGTAATAAATCCCCCATGACACTCAAATAGGACATATTCCCCCTTGAGTGTGTCGTATGACATTAATTGATTTTAGGAAAAAAAAAAAATTTTAAAAATTGGATTTTTCTCTTTTATGTTTCCTCCCATAATTTTTGAACGTTAATATCAATTAGTGCTATATAAAAATGAGAGTAAAAAAACGACTATTTTTATGGGGTTTTGTTCATATAGGAAAAAAAACACAAAGTGTTCAGGTAATTCATTAATCATATATAAGCAAGTCACTAATTATGTTCAAATCAGTAAATATGAATTCTATTTTCAATATGTGTTATTAGAGTTGTACTTGTACATTGTTTTAGGTTAGGTATTAATATTAGAGTTATATATTGTTTAAGGTTAAGCGTTAACATTGGAGATACATTGTTAATTGTTTTAGGTTAGGTGTTACCCGAAGCTTTTCTGCATGTAACTGTAAAGCGCATCATTCTATTTCATATGTAAAATTAATATGTCAATATTAGATTTCTCAACCCCGAGACATTCCCAAGGTATAATCTAGTTTAAAGAATATAGCGGATCCGGTTTTGCACTTTTTGTGATTTCGATAGGCATCGCACCCTCACCTCAGGAAATCCAATTTACTTGGTTTTTCTATTAGATATATAGGCTTGAGTTATTCTACATAAGTTAGAAAAATAGAAGGGTATATAGCTTTTGAAGAGAGACGTGTGTTTAAGGAATAAATAAGTGGGATGAACAGTTTTCTCAAGAGAACGAAAAAGATGCACATGCAGATCACATGATATCCCCTTCCCGTCAATTTTTAAATGTTCGTAATTTTTTTATACGTCATCTTAAAAAAAAGATATTCCATAAAATTGAGCGTCTTTTTATCTTTAATACGAGTACCCTACTACTATACTTTTGAAAAAAAATCGAAAACTCAACTGTACGTATAAGACACAATTGGATAATATAAAATATAATAAGTACCAAACTAAAAATGCAATGAACGATAGGGTATAAAACACATTGGAAAGCAGAATAAACACAATTGAAGACATATTAAAAACATAATGAACAACAAACTAAAACATAATAAATTTTTAAAAAATTGAGAAGATAATATATGACTTGCATGTACATATTTCTTAACATATGAAAAATATGTGCATATTTTTTTTCCTTTTGAAAAAATCTATCATTTGCACTTGGTCCCTGGTTAGACACATCTCACTCTATAATGCTATGTACAATGACTTAAGATTTTCCATTTTATTAATTATCAGGTTATTGCTAATTCGAAAGTTATCACACCAATGACAACTTATAAACCATCAAATTTTCTCTTTTGTCTAGTTATATGCCGACTATCATGGTGACTACCGACGGATCAGTGAAGAATATTATTATTTCATTATTATTTTTGGATTTGATTTATTTATCTGTAATCACTTATGATAAGAAAAGCATCAAAGTATATACATGCAGTTATGATGGTTGGTTCTCATATCACCTGATGTAATTATTAGAAGTTCAATGGTTGGTTTACTTGTAAGGCTACATGGTGTGGTGTGGTGTCATTTTCCTTTAATTCTCTCAACCATATTAGCGTCACATCATTTTCTCTCTTCCCTCCATCAAATCAAAGAAAGCCCCCCTCCCCCTTCCAACGGTACAATTTCAACGTTCACAACCATCATCCAATCAAATTGTTGCTTTTCATTTTGGTGAGGTGGGTGAAAAGTTGACGAATCCACGGCGTTTTAATCTGGGGTGTGCCACCTCACCCCCACCAACCCCTTCCCCGAGTCCACACCATTTAGTCTAACATCTCTATCGAAATAGATGCATGTTTCAAAAAATTAATAAAAACAAAACATCAATTTCATATATTACAAATACTAGTTTTTAGCTTGTGCGATGTGGTGGATGTTACGGAGACTTTTTCGGAGAATACAATTTAATTTGAAATACATTAAACACTAATTCTATTATTATCATGGGCGAAGGATAATGGGGGCCAGGGGTGCTCGGACTACCACTGTTTTTTAGCTCAGTGGTGGAAGTTTGTTTTTTTCGTAGGTGTATGATCGATTTCGAGCTAAAATCTGATTTTGATGAAGAATAAGATGAAAATTATGTTGAACACGCACCAAATATTCAATAAAACCCACTAATAATTTGCATAAGACAAAAACAATCAAAGCCCGCAAATTACTAGAATGTGTGTTACCTAGAAACTTTAATCTAGCTTTCTATTTATAGCCTAAACACACTCAGGCTAATTACATTTAGGTCCTTAGGGTTAACAAAAATACTAAAACTCTCACTAAACAAGACAACCATTTTTCTAAAGTAATAAATATGTTTTGTCTAAACAAACATATTTATATAACAGTACCGCTATTCTCTATGATAACTTGAACTTCATAAATGGATCTATTATCCGAATTTCTCGAGTCGCCTTTCATGTTGAATGCGAGCCGTTCGACTTTGACTTTCGTTGACCGAACTTTGACTTGTTGACTTTAATCTGTTGATACCAATGTTTTAAAAACCGGTTTTTAGATCATACCGGATTTGACTTAAAAATGGTTTAACCGGTTGAACCGGGTTGTATCGGGTGGTTCAACCGGATTGACTTGTTAACTCTACGAATCCATAAATTACAACATGAACTCAAATTATAATCTAAAAGTGAACGATTACATATTAAAAAATAATCCAAAATTTATTCCATATAAAAAAATAATCCAAAAGTATTCAATTTTTTAACAAAGTTCTTTTAAATGAAAGTTTACGCTATGTCTAAGCCATTGGAGTATTGAATACATCAAGTTCACAATTGCATAAAAGATGAAATTCACTACCATCTCTTCCTCGAAATCTAAAGTATAACTATTTTCATCTTCTACATTATTACATAAGAAGCTTTAGTACGTAGAAATAACAATCATAATATAATTTAATTACCAAAGATAAGTAACATATATAACAAGTAACAGTGTGTTTGAGGAACCGATTCGTGCTCTTCCTCACCAAACACGTTATGTATATCATTATTATGAAGTTCTCCTTCTTGCTTTTCTTGAACCACAAAAAAATCAATACTTCAAAACCCAAAAAATTACCTTGTGCCGGTACTGGTATAAAGGTTCAAACCGGTATACCGTATTTTACCGGCGGTACGAACTTAATACCGTTTCGCCTTTATACCGGGGTGTTTCGTACCGGGCTCACCTCCGAAAAATGGTATTACCGGTATAACCGGCCGGTACGTACCGGTTTTTAAAACATTGGTTGATACCATTAGACTACCAAATTTAAACCCAACAATCTCCCCCTTAGTCTAATGTTAACAGTCACTTGTATCGTCTTCAGAACCGTCAATCTCTACATACTTTGATCTTCTAATATGGCAAAGCTTCAGTCTCAAATTCAGTACCCAACAGTATGTAATTTTTATATGAATTGAGTCCGGCACCCACCAATTTGATCTTCCGGCGATAGGAAAAAAATTGGGTCTCATGATTTTCGGCCTCCACCATTATTTCTTTTAAGCTTAGCCACTTATTAGTATTATTATTATTATTATTATTATTATGTTGTAGATCATATCTTTGAAGAACTCTAACAGCACTATGCAGTGAGGATGACGTCATATAATTTTCAACAACTCCACTAGAAACACACACGATTATATCCTTAACATGATTTGATCTTTAGATCAAAGTTGTCACCTAGGCTCTTTTAAAGAGCACAATTTAACCTGACATACGTAAAACATTATTATTATTATTATTATTATTATTATTATTATTATTATTATGCCTCATATAATTCAGGAACTCCACCCGCGTTATGTAGTGGGAATGACATCATATAATTTTCAACAACTTCACTTCAAACGCATACCACTATATCCTTAAACATGCTTAGATCAAGGTTGTTGTACTTTATCAAGTACAAGTCATATCTTTAACACGTCGGATACGTCAATCCCAATTTAGTTCACAAATGAGTAAAATAATCATGTGCCACAAAATTACTCATCAAAGTTGTACTCAATCAAGTACAAGTCATATTGTTCAAAAAAAAAAGTACAAGTCATATGCTTAACATGTCTGATACGCCAATCCCAATTCAATTAACAAATGCCTAAACTAATCAAGCGTGATAAAATTACCCATTTAACATGTTAAATAAAAAAAATTATCCTTTTGACATTTTCAATAAAAAATCATACTGCATATAACATATAAAAGAATGGGCTAGACCAGTCAGTTGACATGTTAGACCTTAGTAGGTGACCAAAGTTGTAATAATATATGTTTATGATAAACAATTACATGTGTTAGTCACTCAAACAATGACATCCAGTTTCTACAGTTATATGTTCTTTTTATTTCATTATCTAAATATTAATTGTACTGCACTTGAATAGGGAGTACTTTGCTAAAGTAAGCCTCCTCATTTTTGTTGGGTGAGTCCATAGTTTGCGTTGGCTGCAAGAGAGTAAGGACACTTGCCTACACATCACATATATATAGTCCATTAACTTTGTTACTAACTTCAATTTGACCACCAAACTTTTAGCTTTTAGGATTTTAAACTTTGACCATCAATTTTTTAGCTTTTAGGATTTCAAACATTGACTACCCAACTTTTTTTAAACTTGCATTGCACTTTGCCACTAACTTTCTTACTAACTTATGTACTTTATTTTCTTCAAATTTAACCACCAAACTTTTCGCTTTTAGCCGTGAGTATTTTTTTATGCCCACGCGAGAATAACAGTCACTTAATATTATCTTTTATGTCCACGAAACCCTCCACGCAACAGGAGCTGCCACAACGACGTGCGATCTTTAACGTCCACCAAACCCTCAACGCAACAGGAGCTCCTGCCACGAAGCGCGGGTAATAGAATCTTAGTTAACAATTAAGCACAAGAATAGTTTAAATTTGATACATATGATTGGCTAGAATTTTTTTGTATTGCTTTAAGTTTTTCGTTTTGTAAATAGTCGCTTTTGTTATTTATAATTGTTTTTTTTCTTTAATATTATTTGTTATTAATATTACTATTATGTTTCTTAACTAGTATTTGTACCCACGCTTCGCGGCGGGGTTGTAGAAGGATGTTGACGATGATGCATTTTTTATCTGGTATATCGTTGGATTAATTAACACTAGACTATTTAGGTTTAATCTAGACGATAGTTAAATTAAGCAAACAATATAATTAAGTAAACATGTTCAGAGTTAAAAGTTATCTTTATGTATAATATGTGGAATAAAAAAAAGAGAATTAAATTTATTACATGGTAAACCGAAGAGTTAATATAAGCCATGCAGACTTTAATCTAAACGGCATTGCGGCAGGGATAATGTTAGAGTTCGAACGGTGTTGCACACTAGAACAAAGAATAAAATGTCCAAAAAAAGTACTAACATTAACCAAAAGAATATCTACATGTGTTTGGTTCGTTGTAGCTGCGACTCGACTCTAAACATCAAAACGTAGTGACACAAAAGTATGTCGTAATTTAAACAATCGGTAATTGTACACTGATTTCAACTACACGAAAAAATTCGCATAAAAATGCCGATAAAAATAAACATGTTATCAATCACGTATTGTAACGCGGGAATTTAACACTAAAAATAATATAAAATTCATAGATGTATAATAAAACAATAATAAAATTCTAATATAAAATAATATAGATTTTAATACGAAAAATCAAATAGATATGATATATTTATAATAAATAATAATAATAATAAAATCCTAATCTATACATATAATAAACCAAAGCCATTTTAATGACATGACACTCAAAGAGGGCATTCTCTCCCATGAGTGTGCCATTTGTCATCCAATGTGGCAAGGCCTTTATTTTAGGAAAATAATAATTTAAAAACAAAATTAGATTTTTCTATCTAATTTTCCTCCATAACTTTTAAACGTTAATATCTTTTATATACAAGATTTTTTAAAGAAAAAAATTACACCAAATTAACGAGCGTTTTATTATCTTTCAACGAGTACCATAGTGCTATATAAAAAACGGAGAAAAAAACGACTATTTTTGTGTGGTTTTGTTCATACAGGAAAAAAACACAAAATGTTGAGGTTATTCATTAATCATGTATAGGCAAGGCAAGGCAAGTCATTAGTTATGTTCAAACCAGTAAATATGTAATAAGTCGTCAACATGTATTAGCATTAGAGTTGTATATTGTTTTAGGTTAGGTTTTATATTAGAATTATACATTGTTTAATGTTATGCACTAACATTGGAGATACATCGTTAATTGTTTTAGGTTAAGTGCTACCCGAAGCTTTTCTGCATATAACTGTAAAACGCATTAGTCTATTTCATATGTAAAACTGATATGTCAAATTAGATTTATCAACCCCGGAACGCTCCCGGAGTCCCGGGATATAATCTAGTAAAGAATAATACACAATTATCCAATAGTGAATAACAACTATTCACATTTGGATTTGTTAGTATAGTAATATTGGTTTACAAAGTACTATTTTTTATTATTTTTAGTTTCTTTTTACTATTTCGATATTATTAAGTGATGTATTATTATTATTATTATTATTATTATTATTATTATTATTATTATTATTATTATTATTATTATTATTATTATTATTACTACTACTTATGTGAGCTTTATATTGTTTACTGTTCAGTGGTTTTTTGAAAAGTATTATTAAATTTTTATTTATATATTGTTTTTTAATTATACTTATTAATTATTTTATATTAGACTACTTATTACTGTTATTTATAATTCATATTATAAATATCCATGTATTATATAAGAGAGACAAAATAGTAAAAGATTACTTTTTTATGCATTATTACTTATACAAAATACATGAAATTTTTTCTTGAGTATCTTAAAAGTGTTGTTAAATTAGTTTATATAACAGTATAGATCTATATATATATATATATATATAAAACAAAGCCCTTTTGCTGACGTGGCGTCCATTGGTTCATTCAATCCCCTCTTGAAATCGCCACGTGGCATCCTAATTGAATGTTTTTAGTGTTTTTTAATTTATTTCGTTTTTAACAATTTTAATAAAAACCAACCCAAACCCTATTCCCGTATTCCTCAATCACAATCCTTCTTCCCTTCAACCCTAATCCTCTCATTCATTAGCCCCTCCTTCCATTCGATTTCATTCTTCATTCAAAAGGGTCTGTGTAATGGATGCTGGTGGGTGTTTTGGTTCTGCTCTTATTCATCGTCTTCTTCAAAGAGGCTATATTGTTTATGCTGCAATCACAACTCATGGTTCCTTCCTTCTATCTGCCTTTCCTTTTTTCTTTTCTTTTTTTTTTTAAAATTATTTTTCGATCTGGGTATAAGATTGATTCTAAACGCTTTTGGTTGATTCGACAGTTGAGATGCAGTCTATGGTTGGAGACAATAAGAACTTCCTTCTTCCCTTCAACCCTAATCCTCTCATTCATTAGCCCCTCCTTCCATTCGATATCCCAATTTTGTTAATATTTTATATTCAGATCTGTGTTATTTGGTCAGTGATGCGAACTTAATTGTTAATACGTGTTATTTGGATATGTTTTTTCTCAGGGCAAAGGAATAATGCTTCGCCACGAACTGGTGCGGCGTTAAAGTTACCGTTAACTAAAGTAAGGCCTTATACTTACATAATTAGTTTAAGTTTTGCAAACTTTATGATTATGTTATGCGTTGATTAAAAAACGTTAGGCGAGGCGAGGTGCGCCTCATGTACAGTTTGTACTTACGCCTCTAAGGGCTGAGGTGTTAAGAAAATGTGCGCCTTAGGGGGTTTAGGACTTTAGGCTGCTTTTGATGTCTTAGACTTTTTGGAATTTTGGGTTAGTTATTTTATTTTTGATGTTTTAGACTTTTATGGGTCAATTAATGTATAAGTTTTATATTTATTTTTTGATCTTGCCTCGAGGCGAAGGGAACATGCGTCGAGGCTTGCTTGCGTTCTTTTCAATTTTGATGTTTTGCTTGGTGAGTTGTTGTTTAACTTCTTTCATTAAGAAAGAGGAAAACCTACAATCAAAGGGAGTATCTGTCGATGTAATAATCATAGGCTTATTATGATGTCAGTTGAATATGTGATTCTCCAGAGAGGCAGAAACTGACATTATCTATTTGCAGGGAGGGCTACCAACACGTGTGGAGGGACTTTTGAGAAATCCTGGACCAACTCTTCCAAAGGTTCATTGCATACTGATTTGATGGTTAATACTCAACTTTTGTATTTATGCATGGCTTTTATATTGGGTTCTGCACAGTTTTAATTTGGATTATGCATATTAATTTCCAATTATTCATGGTCTTAATTTGGATTCTGCACAGCTTAGTTTTTAATGATTTTACAAAGAATAAAATAAACATAACTATAAAACGCGCTGAATCGCGCTGTAAACGCGCTGAAACAGCGCAGAATCGCGCTGAAACAGCTCAGAATCGCGCTGAAACGCGCTAAAACAGCGCTGAAACGCGCTGAAACAGCGCAGAGTCACGCTGAAACAGCGCTGAATCGTGCTGAAAACGCACGCGCTGAAACAGCGCAGAATCGCTCTGAAAACGCACTGAAACGCGCTGAATTTATACATAATTAGTTTAAGTTTTGCAAACTTTATGATTATGTTATGCGTTGATTAAAAAACGTTAGGCGAGGCGAGGTGCGCCTCATGTACAGTTTGTACTTACGCCTCTAAGGGCTGAGGTGTTAAGAAAATGTGCGCCTTAGGGGGTTTAGGACTTTAGGCTGCTTTTGATGTCTTAGACTTTTTGGAATTTTGGGTTAGTTATTTTATTTTTGATGTTTTAGACTTTTATGGGTCAATTAATGTATAAGTTTTATATTTATTTTTTGATCTTGCCTCGAGGCGAAGGGAACATGCGTCGAGGCTTGCTTGCGTTCTTTTCAATTTTGATGTTTTGCTTGGTGAGTTGTTGTTTAACTTCTTTCATTAAGAAAGAGGAAAACCTACAATCAAAGGGAGTATATGTCGATGTAATAATCATAGGCTTATTATGATGTCAGTTGAATATGTGATTCTCCAGAGAGGCAGAAACTGACATTATCTATTTGCAGGGAGGGCTACCAACACGTGTGGAGGGACTTTTGAGAAATCCTGGACCAACTCTTCCAAAGGTTCATTGCATACTGATTTGATGGTTAATACTCAACTTTTGTACTATTAGTATTAATCTGTTGGCAATACGCGGATGCCTGTTTTCTTGTAGGTATTAAATAGTAGTTTTAACAAAGTATATCGTGTTGGCGATACACTAAGACTCAATGGTGAAGCTTGACCCGAAACTTCGGGGGGGGGGGGGGGGTAGATTGCTGCTTGGATGTCATTGCTAACGGGTGAAATTGCAGGTTGTACTTTCTTCATAACAAGTCAAATTAAAATCATATTGTGGCGGTGTTTGCAGAGGTATTGATTTAATTAAATTTTGTTCATTGGCGTTGTTATTTATATTTCGTGGATTGTGATGACCTATGTTGCGAATTTTCATTAGGCAATTTAGTACCAGGTAGTTTGAAGTGTGAAGTAGAATAGATTTTGTATGGTTGTTCTGTTATATTTGTTTTCACTAGAAATCAATACAAGAAGTTATACTCATCTGATATTAGCATTCACAGGTAGACAAGGTCACCTTAGATTTTTTATGAAAGTTGATTTTTGGTTAGGCAATTTAAATCCGGATGAATAGAACTGATTAATTGAAGTTGAATTTTGAGGTAGTTATTAGGTTGGTTGGATTAGATGTTGAAGAAATAAGGTAACGGTTCCGTTTCAGGAGGGGGGGTTTGGGGCGATTGATCTTTTGAACAACTTTGAAGACGGCTCTGTGCCGGCTCTGAAGTCTGACCAAAGCCTACTCCTAAATCATGTAAGTAAACTACCTCAATCGTTTTATCGCTATTCAATAGGGTGATCAACCATGGTATGACTTTCGGTTTCAAAGTTATCACCGGCATTGTAGTTGGTTAGTATTGTTTCCTCTAATTGAATTGTAGGGTAGATTACCAACCACTTTGCTATATTTAGTTAATAATTAGATTGATATTAAGGCAGTAGTTGGTATTTGAATAATGTTATCCTGGAAGGCTTTGTTAAATTTTGTTGTTTATGGGAATGTAAAGGTCACATTAAGAACAATAAGTTGGTTTGTAACTGTTATTGATTATGATTTGCTTCTGCCCATTCTAAGTTATAAGATCTTTAACTTCCTTTGTAGATAAATAAAAATAGATTCATGGGCATTTGAGGATGGTGTGGAGCCTTTCAGTTGGTTAGTGAAGCAGTCAAATTTCGCCGTGTCTAGGATTTCGGGTCGTGTTGAGTTGAGAATGAGACAAATTGTTGATGATTTTGGTTCTTCTGTGATTAAGTCTTGGATTGCTGCACATGCTGATCTTTCAGGGTATCAAAATTTTTAGAATCTAAGTTATTTCCTTAGTTTTGTCATTTGTTTTGTATTAAATTACTATGTTTAATCTTGCATACATCTGACATGAATTCATAGTTCTAGATCATAGGATTACTTTGATGGTTTGATTATTGAATGGAAAGGATGTAACTGATATGGACATCACATTAAAACTTAACTTTTTAGGCAGACTTGACTTGATCTGAATGACTGAGTTTACGTTTCGTATGTTTTCTTCTTTTATTTTTTTAATAAGTCATATTAGATTTTTCAACCCCGGGACCTTCCCGGGGTAGTTAGCTAGTATAATATAGAGTACATAAGTATCATTAATATTTGATATTTTTAACCAAATAAACCAAGAGTTGCCTTATAACTGCCTAAGTATTTTTGCTCAACTTTTTTTTCTTTTGAATTTTTTTTTTTTTTTTGTATGATACAAGGTTTTCAAGAAGTTTCTATCGCAGCCATTATTCCAGTCATCTTCTTTCATCAAATAACAGTATTTTCATTTAATGTAGCCCACGGTTTCGATCTCGCATGTCAATACAACCTGTTCTCCACAAAAGAAAAGAAAGAATTAACATTTTATTAATTATATATAGATACAATTAGCATATTTTGGTGGGAGGGGCGGATACTGTAGCTAACTGTCACATCAACTTTTCTGGGCGGTTTTCGTCTTCTCGGCGGTCTTCGGTTTTTCTTCAGTTTTTTTTTTTCGATTTTTCTGTGCGATTTGTGTATTCTGGGCGTTTCCACTTTGTTTTTGGGCGTTTTCCCTTTTGCTAGCCTTTTTACTTTTTTTAGGTCATTTTCTTCTTTGTGCCAAAGCCCAGAATAATCTACTAATAAACATCATGCTTCTTTCTTGCTTAGTTTACTAATGAACATGTTTGTTCCTAGGTAAATACCATTTATGATGCATTGTAATTCGCTTTACAAAACCTTGATTGGTGTAAATACCATTTATGATGCATTGTAATTCGCTTTGGGTATGTTAAAATTTTGTATGCTTCAGTGTTATTCTTTGTATAATGATGGTATGTTCGTATGTCACGCATATCACAAAGTCTTGCAACCACTCGGTTGTCGCCGCAACGCGCGACCGCGTAAAATACTAGTTTAAAACAAAAGGCTATTGGCCTATTGTAACAATCTTTTTGCTTTGTTATTGTAACACTTTTAGAATGAAAAATTTGCCTAGTTAAACACTATTTTTTTTTATCAGTAGACACTTTCATTTTAGGACAAAGAAAATTACATTAAGATAGCGGGTAGGCGGGCAACAAACTGCGCCGCCACCCCTTTCTGAATAGCAAATCCTAATCTACTAAAAACGTAACTCTGCCCACCCAGAGCCGAGACACTATTCTAACAAAGATTCTGCATTTAAACAAGCATGTTTACTACTTCGTCTAATAAACTAGTAAACAAACATTTGAAGAAATTATATTTGCTGTACATCATAATTTGAGAAAGAAAATTATATTTGCTATATATCATAACTAGATTATACCCCGGGAACGTCCCGAGGTTGAGAAATCTAATATGACATATTAATTTTACATATGAAATAAAATGATTCGCTTTACAGTTATATGCAATAAAGTTTCGGGTAGCACCTACCCTAAAACAATTAAAAATGTATCTCCAATGTTAACGCCTAACCTTAAACAATGTATAACTCTAATATTAATATTAATATCTAAACTAAAACAATGTATAACTCCAATGTTAACGCATGTTGAATATAAAATTCATATTTACTAATTTGAACATAATTAGTGACTTGCTTATGTATGATTAATGATTTACCTGAACACTTTGTGTTTTTTTCCTGTATGAACAAAACCCCACAAAAATAGTCATTTTTTTCCTCCGTTTTTTATATAACACTATGGTACTCGTTGGAAAGATAATAAAATGCTTGTTATTAATGTTTAAAAATTTATGGGAGGAAACATAAGAGAGAAAAATTCAATTTTATTTTTAAATTTTTTTTTCTAAAATTTCTCAATGCCACATGGGATGACACATGACACACTCAAGGAGGAGAATGACTCTTTGAGTGTCATGTCATTAAAATAGTTTTGGTTGTATCTTCAATGTTAACGCCAACAATGTATAACTCTAATTAATATCTAAACTAAAACAATGTATAACTCCAATGTTAACACATGTTGAAAATAGAATTCATATTTACTAATTTGAACATAATTAGTGACTTGCCTATATATGATTAATGAATAACCTGAACACTTTGTGCGTTTTTTTCCTGTATGAACAAAACCCCACAAAAAATAGTCGTTTTTTCTCCGTTTTTTATATAGCACTATGGTACTCGTTGGAAAGATAATAAAACGCTCGTTAATTTGGTGTAATTTTTTTCTTTAAAAAATCTCGTATATAAAAGATATTAACGTTTAAAAATTATGGGAGGAAACATAAGTGAGAAAAATCCAATTTGATTTTTAAAATATTTTTTCCTAAAATATCTCAATCCACATGGGATGACACATGGCACACTCAAGGAGGAGAATGCCTCTTTGAGTGCCATGTCATTAAAATTGATTTCTTTTATTATATATATAGATAAAAGATACAGGAAAATATTGCTAAAGAACACGCAAACGTGAAAACATACAGTTATTTACCATAAGAAACAAATAAATAGAAAATTCACTTTGCTAAACAGTAACTTATCAGTTATCACTTAGAGGGACGGGGCGCTACCAGAATTGGTCACGGATACCTCACTACCAGCACGGTAACACCGCCGCCACCCGTGCTGGTAGGGCTCCCATGGACCTTTTTCTGGTTCCATCTAACGGGCTGGTAGTGTGGGACGGTGCAAACGTTTAGGTAATATTTATTCCTTTTTTGACCGTTTTAATGTTTGTTAAATGTTTTTGACTTTCAAACGGTCATATTTTTGTGACCGTTTTTTATCTTTAGGTTTATAAAACTAAATCATTCCCACGGCTTTGAATCAAAAAACATAGAAATCTTAATCAATACTTCTAAAAAATGTCTGATATTGACGTAGAAGATATTCAAGTAATCGTTTCCCCTCTCGAGGTCTACCCGATCTTACACTCAAGCGATAGTAGCCTTGAGTTTCTGATGGACCTTGCATGGCGGACAGAGGAAGACACAACAACATCTAAGAAACGATACGTGCCACGTGATCGCGAGGGAGGCAATGCGCGGTTAATGAATGACTACTTTGCCGAAGTACCAAAATACACCGACGCACAGTTTAAACAACGGTATCACATGTCGAGGCGTCTATTTCTGAAAATTGTAGCAAATGTGGAAGCAAACTTCGCATGTTTCAGAGAGAGCATGGACGGTCGGTTTAGAAAAAGCTTTACGCCCATGCAAAAAGTATCTTCAGTTGTGAAACAACTCGCAACTGGTAATCCTCCAGACGAATACGATGAGTATTTATGTATGTATGAGAGGACGTCACGCGAATGTTTACAATTTTTTTGCAATGCCGTGATTAAGTTATACGGGGCTGAGTATTTACGAAGACCAACAAGCCACGACATTGCATGTTTGTATGAGGCACACGAAGAAAGACATCACCTTCCCGGCATGATCGGTAGCATTGACTGCACTCATTTAGTGTGGCGAGCATGTCCTAGGGAATTACGAGGGCAATATATGCGAGGCGATCACCAATACCCTACGATCATGCTAGAAGCCGTTGCTTCGCAAGATCTTTGGTTTTGGCATGGATCTTTTGCCCCTCGGTTCACTGAACGACATAAATGTCCTCCAACAATCCCCGGTGTTTCTTACCCAACGAAACGGAACGGCGCCACAGTGTCCATTTACTTTAAATGGCCACTTATATAAACGTGGATATTATCTTACCGATTGCATCTACCCAACCTGGTCAACGTTTGTCAAAGCGTTTCGATATCCCACCGGCCCTAAGAAAAAGAAATTCGTTAAGGCACAAGAGTCGGCAAGGAAGGATGTTGAGCGAGCGTTCGGAGTATTAAAGAGGAAATGAGGAATTACCGCACGACCCTTGAGGCCCAAAACTGTTGCTAGGTGTAGCGTCATCGTCTATACGTGCATGATATTGCACAACATGATAATTAAAGACGAGGGGCGAGCGATATCACCAGTCCACATACAAGATCCCCCAATCCAACCGTTCTTCGACGAGGAAGCACTTGCGGAGTTGACAGACTCCGATACGCATTTCCGACTTCGAAATGATCTCGTGGAACATCTAGACGGACTTGATCTACCGCATCTCGACGTGGAGGACTCCGAATAGTTTTTCTTTTATTTAGTTTATTTTTAATTTATGTGTTTTTGTATTTCTATTTTTATTTGCTTTTAATATTGTAATTTTATTTTATTTAGTTTAATGATATGTTTAATTAATGTTTCTTTTAAATAAAAAAAAAGATTTCAGTGAAGTGAATCAGTGGAGTGTTGCCTACAAAAAACTGAATCAGTGAAGTAAATCAGTAAAGTGATGTGACAGTACAGGATTGATTGAAATCAGTGAATGAAAAATCAAAAACTAGTAGCACCCCTTTCACCCTTATGATACCTAAACTTGTAAATATCATGTTATAACCCCTTTCTTTACGTAAACAGTCATAATAAATTAATAATAGATATATGTATTATCATAAATTCTAATTTTAAATTCCAATAAGACTTTACAACTTTTAGAATTAACAAGTGTATCTTTTTAGATTTCCGTGATTTGATAAGTGTTCCCTGTAAGATTCATTGTATTTTGATTTAAGATATATGATCTGCGTGGCTGATAGTATGTCAAACAAATGATTGTGTCACAATCTATCTATATATATAAAAGAATTGAATATTGCTGACGTGGCGTGCAATGGTGGCTTCAACCTCTCCATGAAACTGCCACGTGGCATCATATTTGGAAGATTTTAGTGTTTTTGAATTATTTTGATTTTTTAATAAAAAAAAAAAGAAAAGCAGGAATTAGCTTCATATCAAACCTACTTGTCATCGCATAGAATTCTCATCTTCTCATCTAAACCCTAATAAAAAAAAAATTCGGTTTTTTTGTTTTATCCCTGCACATATAATCCAATCATCACCGAAGAAAGGTTTTTGTTAGCGTGTAAAAACCCCTGACGACCAATCGTTTGGAGTTCCAAGCTTCCCCTGTATCCTTTTCTTTTCCATTCAAGAGAAACATAGGGAACTTAGGGTTCAATTGGGTTATTGCCATCAATTCTAAACAGAGCATTCAAACTATAGATCTTTTTCCACAAGGTAATTTATATCCTTTTTGTTCGAATCTTCATTTGCTTTTTATGGGTTTTTATCTGTATGCATAGGTTATCTGTTGTTTACATAATGTGGGATTATTAAATTGATAGGGATTTTGATTGGAAGATAGTTTGTTGATGAATTTTGAGGGTATGGTTGATTGGTATATATTAAATGGAATGTGAGGGTGAAGAGTTTGGATTAAAATCATTCATCCTTTGCAATAGCAAAGTTGACCCACGATGTTTGTGAGACTGAAGTCCATGAAGAAGATGGACCCCACCTGCCCAATTTCCACCTTTCATTAATGGTACACGATTATTTTGTAAAAATTAATGTTGTGTTCATTTATAATGAAAAATATGAACACTGTTTTCATACATCTCCATGTTTTTTAAGAACCAATATTAAGTTAGATGTTTTAAGTTTAGGTATACGATGATTATTAAATAGACAGATACAGATTTCTAATACATATGGACAAGAAGGTTCAGGTGTTTGATGATGTTCAAGAATTTCAATGATGTATAGCATTTGTTTTGTTTGAAGAATATATTTAAGATTGTTATGTATGGGGTTAGACAATATGTATTGGTGATGATAATATTTCTTTTGGATGCAAAAAAACTATGCTCTATAGGCTTGAATGCAGGTTTTTTTGTTTTGGTTTCTACTTAATTTATCAAAAAAATTCATGGTTTTTGCATATCTCTTTCTGTACATATTTGTATTCCGTGGTCTGTTTATGCATTGGCTTTGGTATATGCACAAATTGATTCCCTAAAGATTCACTATCTTCATTTAGCTCATTTACAATTGAGTGAGTGTGAATTAAATGTTTGCTATTCATGTTCATAAGGCATTGACCCTATGTATTTTTTTTTTATCATAACTATTTTCATGTTAGTATATTGCTCATGCTCAAAATAATTGAAACTGCACATGTATGATTAATAAGTTTTCATCTACTAATCACTATGCTTATAAGTTTTTTTCTTCATTTGGGTTGCTATTAACAGGTGGCGGTCAAAGTTTAAATCACTGGTGCACTTTTCGCTAAACATGGCTATAAATGGACTAAAGCGGTATGATATTTTCAATTCTAGAAATTGTTGATAGGTTTGTTCACTTTCTTACATCATATGCTTTTATTTTTTCATTCCAGGGTCAAACCAACATAAATGACATTGAACCAAGTCTTCTTTGTTCAGCTAGGGAGGGAGGGAGGGACGCCACCCGTGGAGCATATGGGTACCCCTCCACCGCACCAATCGCAGCTCGCCACATGGACTACCCGCACACCACCACCCATGAAGCCCTCTCACTGGCGGAACCATCTGTGAAGCATCTGGGTACTCCTCTCTCCTCCGCACACATGAGGTAGAACACGAGAATGGTACTAGGGAGTAGGGACTTCCCGGAACCAACTACTCGGGTCACCGACGACGGTGAACCTGTGGGGTAGTGGGGTACCTGTGTCATTTTCTGGTTGCGCCCCGCCTAACCTAAGTGTCAGGTAAACTCAGTTGGATAGTCAAAATATTGGAATGCGGCATAATATAGAACAAATGCTAAAAATACCTATGCTTATTAATTAATAATCGTAATGAACTTGCTTTGAATAGGTAGTATTTAGAACATCTAGAATTTAGTAGCCGGATAAATAAATAAATGCTTTTCAAAAAAGTAAGTTTAGAAAATGTAAATATATATATAAATAAAAAGGCTTTTTAATCTTATCCGTCAAGTCGTCCACATGACCATATCTTTTAACGACACCACTGAATCTTAAATGTTAATCCTGACTGTCGAGTTTCAAAGGCATGTGTTTAAGTGGCAAATAGTTTAGTGAAATACAGTTGTATTTTGTATTTATTGTTATTAAATATGAAAATATGCCGATACATAATCTATATCTATATATGTAAAAATATGTAATCGTTGATGTACATGTGTGAAAATAGAAAGATGTTAAGGAAAATGAGTATATCCTCATTTTTGTATTAAGGTTATTGTTTTTCAGTTTTGTGCACAATGAAAAGGCAATTTTGATTGGTATCAATAACTTGCTTCATAGTTATGGCTGCACTTTGGAAGATTTAGACCCACAGGAACGACAATATTTAGGGGATGGAGCACACCAACTATTAAGATTGTGGAGGACATTAGGAGTAAGTGTTCTTATTTATGGTTGAAATACATGATGGATGTGTTAAACCGAAATGGGTGATCTTCAAATTTAGGATGCTTTATTTTTTTCCACATTTACATATGCAATGGGTGCTTTTTGGTCTAAAATAAATGCATATTTATTCCCAAAAGATCACATTTTATTACTTTTCAATTTGATTGTTTTAGGATCGCTGAACACTTCACACATACATAAAGAAAGATCGCTCATGTTTAGGCATTTTTCTTGGTCAAGTGAATAAAACGGACCTGGTGGCAATCTGTTGGATGTTGTAAATTCGCCAGTTTACGAAAGAAATCCATAGGACAACATGTTGAACTTTATAACCGAAGCATGTGCATCGGGAAATTTGAGGTATTACAGGAAGAAACATAAATGTGTCGGTGTAAGTATCCACAAATTGTTTTCTTGTGGTTTGTAATATTTTTTTGCGTAAAAATCGGAAAAAAAAACCTTATCTTAGCTGCATTGTTTGTTGTTTAGTGGATAAGGAGTATTATCAGTTATGTTACCTTATGTGATATGTTTGGCAAATTTATGGTTTTTTATTCTTTCAGTAATTTGTTGGATGTTGGAAATTCACCAGTTTACGGAAGAAATCCATAGGATGCAAATAAGTACTGATCCATCTGATCAAGACAGAGAGATGAGGCTAATCTAGGTAACCAAGAATCTTCCTCTATACATTTAGGCAAATATTTGGTAGCATTTGCTTTGCAGTTGAGATTCCTTATCGTTAATTTAGGGACGGTAAAAAAACTTGAAACTTGGAACATTTGGGGCGGTTCCAGTAGGCGAACAGGATGGGGTTATTTTAAAAAAAATTGTTGGTTTGGGATGGGTATCGCGTAGGTGATATCTTCCTGACTAGCCAAACCTGTTTAGGTGCATCGAAATTGAATATATAGTATTATAAATCTTAAAATAAAATAAATAGTGTTGGAAGTTTTAGAAACCTGGAATTCTTAAAATTATGGAATTGTTAGAAGTGTAATTGAGTGTTTGATATTTAAATTCTGTTTTTTATGCGAGTTTAAGATTAAGTTTTGGGTAAAGGGCATCCCAATTGGTCACTTTTGTCATGGTTTTATGGGATAAATTTTTCCTTGCAGGTCCATCGTCCCCTAAGAACGTGTATAACGAGTTTAGAGTCCCTGACGAGTTGTTATCTCTCGACTTCAGAGACGGTTATTCCTTAGAACAAATACTTTGGAAGATTGAAGCTTCACAGTCACAGGGCTCTAAAATGAAGGACAGACTTTACACATTGAGGACCGAAAATGCTGGAAGGATCTAATCCACCGAGGACTTGATTTTACAAGAATCTAATAATATAGTTTCTTGGTCTCAAGAGGTTGGTTTTGGTTAATTGATTGAAGTTTTTTTTATGTGTACTGTAATCTGTATTGTGGATTATGATTAATTTGTTTGATATGCGTTGTTTGTGTATCAGGAAGATGATATATTGAGGGAACAAATCCGTATCCATTAATGTTGGCAGATTGGGTGTATGAAAACTGTGGATCTGTTCCATTTTCAAGTTTGGAGCATCCTAAGTTTAATGCTTTCTTGAACAAACTTAGGCTGCCATCGATCGGCCGAATGGATTTAGCCGGGGAGCGGCTGGATTCGGGGTATAAACAGGCGAGGATACGTGATGCGATGTTTTTTCAGATCGCGTCGGACGGGTGGAAGTCGAATAGGGGGTTTGAGAGTTTTGATAGTTTTGACAGTTTGGTGAATTTATCAGTGAATTTGCCGAATGGGAAGGGGTTAGTAGACGGGCGGTGTTTACAAACAGGTATGTGTTTTTGGGTAATGCTAAGGATGTTGATGGAGATAATTAGGGAGATATGTGGGAGTGATATGCAGCAGTGAGTTGGGATTATTTCTGATAGGTTTAAGTCAAGTGCTTTAAGGAATCTTGAGAACCAATATTGTTGGATATCTAACATGTCAGTGTAAAGGGGTTTATGGTTTGATTAAAGATTTTAGTAAAGAACTTCCATTGTTAAGTAATGTGAGTGATAATTGTTTTAAAGTTGCAAACTTTATAAACAATAAGTCTCATGTGAAGAAGTTTCCCACTACAATGGTCTTATATTATATTAATCAATATAAAAAAACACACTCGTGAAAAAACGACGTCGATACTACCATGAATGTAGGCCAGGGCTCTGAAAATCTGCAAGCACATTCAAACCAAATCGATTAAGAAAGGAGGAACTCCAACAATGTATCATCCACTAATTTTCAAATCAATTAGAACTTCCGCTTTGTATTCTTCGAGACACATTCCACATTTTTGACATTAAATATTATTAAATTTCAACCCCGGGACGCTCCCGGGTAGTAAGCTAGTGTAAAATAAAAAAAAAACGAAATTGGCCGTTCAAAAAAAAGGGAGAAGATATATATACAAAATATTTGTTAAAAACAATGAATTACTAGTTACTACACTCACAATTAAGAATATATAATCGAAAATAGTTGTACTTTTGTACTTGCTCTAAGCTGAAAAAAAAATCTTAAGTTCAGTCGGGTATAAACTTCATACATGTTGTAAACATTACCTATCATATAAACATCATGAAAAAAATAAAATAATAAACTTAAAGAATTTGTGACAAAGCCGTTATATGAAACAAGAGTCTTGAAAAAACAGTAAAGTCTATTATGTGTCCTGGTGGGCAAATTACAAATTTGGTTTCTAATTTCAAATTTTACGTATTTGTCGCAACAGGCCGCGTGTTGCGGTGGTGACACATTAGTTGTTTATAATGGCACGTTATGTGATGCGTTAACTATATGATAACGCGTCTTTTGAAATATCTGATCTAAAACATTGTGGTTGCAAAAGAAACGTAATAGAACCCGGGTTGCATCAAGACTTACCGGTTTCAAAAGGTACAATTACTTGAATTTATACAATCAAATGAAAACGTATTAAATTTTACCCGACTTGTTTCCGGACATAGTTTACATCAAAACATAGACCAACAAAAAAAAGGTACACAAAATTAAGCATGGAAACGTATTATATTTGACCACACTTGTTTAAAAAAACGAAACGTGAAGTTCTACAACACGTGCATTAAAATGTCAAAACGTAGATCAACTGAAAAAACGTACATAAAAATAAGCATAAAAACACATTATGTTTGACCTCACTAATTTCAAAAAAGTACGTCAAAACGTGAATTTATACCGATGTAACCGCGTGAGAAAACAATTTTTCCTTCTTCTGAGCAAAAGAAATGATAATACACGGGCTAAAATTGAAAAGTTAGAAGTGGCAATTTACAAAGATTTTTGAAAGCATAGAAGTATAAATGTTAATTTCAAAAGAACAAGGGTTGTTTTTGTCATTTTCAAAATCTGCATTTTGTATTTTTGTCAGAGTCGTATGCCACCGACCTATGGTTTTAAGAGCATACAAAATAGGCACTAGTTTCTTAGGGGGACCGGAAGCCACCCGAATTGTTTACGGATACCCACTATCAACACGGTAGCACCGTCGCCACCCATGCTGGTAGTGGTCCCGTGAACCGTTTTACTGGTTCTGTTTACCGTGCTGGTAACCGTTTTTATTTTATTTTTGACTTTTATAATTGCTATTTTATAATGTTTAAACCATTTGTTTTTTAGTATTGTTTTATTATTTTTACCGTTTGTATTACAATTTTTTTATTATTTTAACCGTTTGTTTTAAAATCTAATTAAATAAAAAAAACAATAAAGGTAAACATAAAAAACTAAAATTCATTACTATTAAACATTAAACATAAAAATAAAATACATTAAAAGAAATAAAAAAAACCTAGAGTTGGCGCAACTGTTGCCATGCCTCGACATGGTCAAAACTGTTGTCGTATTGAGCCGCATAGTCCACATGCGTGAACTCGATGGCCAACTCCGGTTCGATGTCCAGCTCCTCCCTCAACGTGTTCTCGTACAGGATGGTCCACCGATCATACTTTATGTTGAGATCGGCCCACTTCCATTACAGGATCACGATTTTCCGGTCATTGGTGCCGACGTGGCGGTTGAAATCGGCCAGGACACGATCCCAAAAACCCTCCGGCTGGGAGACCGAGGCCCTCAAGCGTTGACGTTGTTATTGAACCGGGTCGTTCGAGGCGTCTTTGTAGCAGATCACCAACGCAATCTCTTATTCGGAGGTCCAACGAGTCATCTTCGTGTGTGTGTGTTTGTTTATACGATGGTAAAAGTGAGTTTTAACCCCACGGTTGCTATGTTTATATACAAAAAATTTCGAACGGTTCAAATTTAATTTACTGACCGTTTTGGGGGAACGGTGTCAATGTTATTGAATTCGATTGACGGTTTCCAAATTGAATTTACTAACCATTTGGTTGTGGGACAGTTGTAATAGTAAAAATAGTTAATATTTAACATTTAAACCGTGTGAAATAAAAAGAAAAATTAGTGAAATTAAAAAAATAAAGAGTGAAGTCCTATTTGAGTCCCTGTGGTTTGCCCATTTTAACCACTTGAGTCCAAAATCAAAACTTGTCTCGGTCCGATTCCTTAAAGTTTCTAATCTTAACTTTTTGAGTCCAAAAGATAACCTCTGTTAGATTTGCTTAGTTAAATTTTGGGAAAAGACTTAAATGCCCCTGGTTTATATTTTTGTTTCTTTATTTTTTTATTCCACATCAGTTTTTTTTTAAAAGTGTGTTTTTATTATAACCACCATCATCATCATCATTATCCAAATTATAATTCCTAAAACCACAAATCACAAACAAAAACACTCAAGAACACAGACCCGAGCCATGACCAAACCAACCGGAACCCACGATCGAGCCACCAAAACAGCAACCACATGCTGAACCACAACCATACCGAGCTATAGGGACTCGTCAGCCACACCCGTACCAAACCTGAGACCCAACTAATAATCAAGACCCGAGACCAAAACCCGCAGCAACCACCACCATCAGACCAAAACCCACCTAACTAGCGAACCCTTCCCTAACGCCTATCCAGCCACCACTTGAACCACTCCCACCGTCGCTTATCAGCGAAACCACACAGCCACCACCATCGAGGCATCCGCAATCGAACGATCAGAAAACACCACAGCCCAGTTTGGGCCTAAAACCATGCGCCGCCACCACCAAGTTGTGTGGTGTCCGGCCGCTGCAACTGAGAGGATGGAGAGGGACCGGGAGGGAAGAGAGATATCGTGATGTAGAGAGAGAGAGACCAAGAGGGGAGAGAGAGATAGAGTGGCTAGGGTTTCATCTTGTGGTTGATAATGAGGAAGGAGAAGATAAGGGGCTTTTATAGCTAGGGTTTCATCCAGGGGCATTTAAGTCATCTCCTCAAATTTAACTGAGAAAATATAACAGAGGTTATCTTTTGGACTCAATAAGTTAAGATTAGAAACTTTAAGGACTCAGACTGAGACAAGTTTTGATTTTGGACTCAAGTAGTTAAAATGGGTAAACCACAGGGACTCAAATAGGATTTCACTCAAAAATAAATAAAATAATCAGTGGAGTGCTGCTTCTAAAAAAGTGTTTCAGTGAAGTGATATGGCAGTGTAAAATTGGTTAAAATCAGTTAAGTGAAAAAAACTTAGTTATGTACCCCTTCCTCCCTTAGATATTTGTTATGTTGCTAGTTATGTGAAATAGGGGTGTTCATGGTTTGGTTTCAAACCGTGAAACCACTCAAAACGGTCATCGGTTTGGTTTCACGTTCGGTTTGTTTACTTATTTTTCGATCGGTCGGTTTCAATATTTTTAAACCGTAGTAAACGGTTTGGTTTACGGTTTATAGCGAAAACCAACCATAAAAACCGGGCTAGACCATAAGTTTTTTATTATTTTTGAAATATTTGTTATTATATATATACACACATAAATAACATCAAATCTATTTTAAGTTTTTAACCTATAAGTAAATTCTAAAACAAAAATGAGCTGAACACATTTTCTTATTTTCACTATAGTATGTATATGATCTTTTGAAATTCTAATTTTCTAACCTTAATAACACCTATAATTTGACGTTTTTCTTTTGAGCTATGTAAAATTAGTGGATAGCTCATAGCTAGTTATTTAAAACATCTTGATTAACCATTTTACACAACTTATATGATTTCCTAAAATTTTGACAGATTTATTTTTTCCGTTCTCTCTTGTTTTTTTTTCTTGAAAAATAAGGCGCAACAAACTCAAACCGTGAAACCAAACCGGAACCAAACCGTTATCAATGGTCTGGTTTGGTTCGGTTTAAGAATTTTACGGTTTGATTTTGGCTTACAAAATGTAAAAACCGTTACGGTTCGGTTCACGGTTTGACGCAAAAACAACGAAAACCAGACCGCGAACGCCCCTAATGTGAAATGCTTATTTTCTAAAATTTAAACTTTAACCCCTTTAGTTTATAACCATTTATCTTTTTAACGACATGAAAACCTGGAGTGCTCTACTGCTCTCCTTTAATTGAGTGAATGTTTGAAGTCCTGGAGTCATTTACCTATACCCGGTGTTTCAAAACTTGGGTTGGGCTTGTACTCGGCGACCTACCCTAGAGCGAGTACTCGGCGACCTATCCTAGAGCGAGTACTCGGCCTAATCGGGGGAGTACTCGGGGGTCAAATCGGCCTAGGCGGGGAGTACTCGGCCAACTTGGCTATGCTCGGCGACCTACCTTGAAGCGAGTACCCGGGGAGTAATCGGTTAACTCGGCCTTGTTTTGCAACAGAGCAACTATAACCCAAATGAAATCGCCCCAAAATCGGATTCCTCCTCAGTTCCTTCATTTTGCAATGGAAATGAAATCAGTGAAATAACTTCATTTCTCTATGAGAATAATAAAGGGTTGGGTTTTAGGGATTCATATCAAACTTCAAAGGCTTTTGAGGTTTATTGGTTGATGCAATGGTCTGCTGATAAAATATAACTCAATAACCAAACTCAAATTTCACGTACAAATCAGATAGGCGTTTTGTTTCATTTGTATTAAGAGCAATAAATGGTTGTCATAGTTGCGGCGGCACGCCTAAGTTGTTTATAGGTGGCATCACATCATGATGCGTTAACCATAAGAAAGTGTACAAAAACTCAATTTTATACCGAAGTATGAAAAAAAATTTATATTTGAGCCAACTCGTTTGTTTTCGAACACAGTTTACGTCAGAAACGTAGGTGACTCTAGTTTTTATTGTCAAATGAAAACGTTTTATATTTGGGCCGACTTGTTTCTAAACATAATTTAACGTCAGAAACGTAGGTGACTCTAGTTTTTATTGTCAAATGAAAACGTTTTATATTTGGGCCGACTTGTTTCTAAACATAATTTAAGTCATAAACGTAGACCAACCGATATCGTACGTAAAAATAAGAATGAAAACGTATAATATTTGATCAGACTTGTTTTAGAAAAAAGTTATGTTGAAACGTGAATTTATATCGTTTACGTTGAAATACGAATTTATACCAACACGTACGACAAAAGTAGACCAACTGAAAATGTACATAAAAATAATTTTACGCCGAACGTGAATTTATACCGACAAATACACAACACTAACCACGTGAGAAACTACTTTTCTTTTTTACTTTAGCATAAATAATGGAAATACGGTAGGTAAATTTGAAAAGCTAAAACTCAAGGAGGTGGATATGACATTTATTAAAGTTTTTAGAAAGTGTAGTTTGTAAATGTGAACTCTAAAGTAGAAGGGTTGTTTGTGTATTTTTATCATTTTCATCTTGTTCTGTTTTTTGTCTTTTATGGTCTACCGACCATTATTTTTTTAGATATTATATAACTCCTTTGTATTCTCCGTGTTAACCCCATCCTTGTAATTTGAGCAAAAAACTACGATTTTCACCGATATTTCACTCTACCGTTGAGGGCAGGAATTTCTAACGCGAAGCGAACCTAATGTAAAGTTTACTGTTTCGGATTTAGTATAAACGGGTTCATTTTAGTTTCAGGTCGAACTCGCATTTTGGTTTAACAAAATGAGTGGGGTTCATGATAACCTGACGGGTTTGTGAGCTGACCCATGTAACCCATTTTTTTAATTTTCTTAATAAGTTATTTATCTAATTTGGTCGCTAGATCTGTAGCAAAGATTTTTGCAAAACCTATCCAAGTAAACGACGGCTAGATCAATCGCAATTTCTCATTTTTGTCGTAAAAACCAAACGTACGTACTATGTGCAATGATATTTTTTGGTCTCGACCGAAATTGTCCTTCCATTGTGCAGTCACAAATGATGGTAAAAGAGTCCCATGGTATTAGTGCGTAACTTATGATGAACTAGTATTAAGTCCCTCGTGTTGCCGTTGGGGCGTAAAATCATGAAAAGAAAATGTTTTAGCGAACCACATGTTAATGGGTGATGTGTTGATGAAAACACCATGTTAAAGTGTTAGTTTTGTATATATTTTGATGTTTTATAGATGCATTTCACGTGCTTCTTAGTTTGATATTAATCATAATATAAATGCATTGCAATGGGTATGATTTACTAATTTTGATCTATTTCCATAATTTGAACTTGATATGAAAATAAGCTACAATGGTAACATTTAATGTTTAGTGATTAAATTGTTAAATTGGTTAAGAATGACAATAATACTTAGATGTCCTTGGCGGTCACCACAATTAAGAAAGTAATAAATGATTAATATATGTTACTTTTGTTTGTTGTGGCAGTGTCATGATAGGTTCTCATAAGATGCAACTTAGACTAGAGGGTGTGGGGGGTGGCATAGGGTGGGCATGAGATGCCGGGCCTCTCTACACCACCCCCCTGGGCCGGCATAGAGCTAGGGGCGGCATGGGAGGCAAAATCTTGCCGTTGAAGCCGGACCTATTATTTGTTTTTTAATTGATTTTTTTTTTATTTTTAATAATTCTGACCAATGAGGAGGCCCGTCATCATAGTGCACACCACCCCCTTAGAGGCCCATCATCAAGATGCCTCTCCTCCCACTCCTACGTGGCGGCTCATCATGAAAATGCCACCCCTCTCCACACCCACTAGTCTTAGTAGTGGATGAAAAGAAAATGGAATTAAAGTATTGGGCTAGAATTAATATGGCATTGGCCAATTGTTTGAGATGTTGGAGAATGAGAACTAACAGCCCATTATGCACTTTCGATGCGCCACAAGATACAGAGCCTACAATGGATAATAATAAAACGAAAAAAAAAGGAGGATTCGACGGCTGTTTCTGGAGGTCACGCACACAACAGTATCGCACGAAAGAAAAGAAAAGAGGAAGCACAAGATGCAAGGTTAATCCTCTCGTGGTCTCTCCGGGTTAATGATTCAATTATTTTATTAGTTTTACTCTGTTTTATATCTAGTATTTGGATTGAATTTTGTGAACATCTTAAAGTTCTTTTTGATTCAATTGTATGTTTGACTGATCTAGACAATTTGGTTTCTTTGCATTGATACAACATATCATCCTTTCTTGGTTTTCTTGCACTACAAATAATTTGATTTTATATTTAGTGTTAAGATAATTGAATTGGGTTGAACAGATTAAACATGATCATGTGTGATTCCCTAGCTAGTTTAATTACGGAGTAGCTTTAAAATTACCGAATCAAAAACTCGGAGTGACCGTTTTTCATTATATTATTTCTTTTTAATTACTTTTCAATCAATCACTTTGTTTTTGCAAGCAAGCAGCAAATCAACTTCATAAAATTAATTTAGTTTAATCATTTATAAATTGCTATTAACACTTTTCACAGACTTCTCGTGGTTCGACAACCATACTCCCTATACTGCAGTCCTTTTAGCTAAGGAGTTATTTTTAAAATATTTTTTGATTAGCACTTCGACACGCAATCAATGGGTCAATTGATAACATGCAAAACTTTATATTTAACAAATTGAAACCTGGACGACGTTTGATAACATTCGAAGCCATATATAAAAAACATCATTGCAAATAAGTGTGTTATGGCAATGTTGATAATATTTGGAAGTTTAAGAACATACACGACGAAACATTGCTCGAAACGTTCAGTCTAATACTGACGGTGTCACATGTCAATATGTGTTGGCAAAAATATTTTAAAAAATATTTAGGAAAGTCTAAGGTTTAAATTGTAAGTTTAACTAAAGTATAGGGGTCGGTCATCTAGTAAGTTGCTCAGGGTCCTCTTAAAAAATGGTAAAAAAAGGAATAGTGATTACATAGAGCTAGTGCACCGACAACTGAAATTGTGTATTATTAATCCTACTAGTGGGAATGCTTGCGCGTTGCAGCGGGTGTCCCAACTGATAACGAAAACCAACACTTATGTTTCTGATTTTAGGGGTGTGCCCGGTTCGGTTCAATTTAGAACCTAACCATAATGAAAACCAGCTTAGTTATTAAACATGGTATTGTAACCTAGTTATAAAAATTAACTTTTATAGGTTCATACATATAGAGGAACCTAACAAATTACATATATAAATGTGTTTATCCCAATAACAAAGTCTTAACATCATTATTATTACTACTTGAATTACTCTATTAAAATAGACATACATCAAGCTACAACGCGTAGCTATCTCAAGGCTTTGTGAATTGTGACAGTTGGAGCCATAGGAGGAGGTAGGATTGTAATGTAGACCCCTAAAGTAAACTAAACAAAGAAGCTGAGTCACCATCTCAGGCATAACAATTTTAAGACCATTTAATTATGTAAAAACATGCTTATATGTATTTTGCGTTATTTATAAAGGACATAGATGAAAGTTATGCAATTTTTGTGAATTTCAACAATATTATCATTTGCCAAAATGTAAAAGATAAATTACTTACTTGTCTTTCCTTCTTCCCTTTAATCCAAGTATCTACATTCAATCCCCTTATAGTGGAATGACACTCTTCTTGCTTTTCTTATAAGAGGTGGGGAGTTCGAGTCCTACCAACACCAAAATGGCAAAATGCTGCTGGTAGGCCGGGTTTTACCGCAGTAGGCCTTCGGGCAGCGGGTTTTCCCCGGTAACTGGTGTGAAATTTCTGGTGGACCCGGGTTACACTCAGAGTACTCCTTGTCTAGTGGGTACTTCAAGAGTGCTCGAGATTGATTTGAGCCCCATGATAATTTGTACTATGATGGTTACTCATTCTGTGACATCCTGGAATTTAAAGCTAAATTGATAACTCCAAAACAAAAGGTACCGAGATATATATATATATCCCAATTTTTTCCGAGTACAAGGCCGAGTAGGCCGAGTACACGGCTGAGTAGGACGAAGATGATTGATTTTGACCACTGAGTACAGGGCCGAGTACAAGGCCGAGTTGACCAAATAGCCCGAGTACAAGGCCGAGTTGGCCGCCGCTGACTAGTTTGGCCGAGTAGGAGAAAGTCGCCTCGGAGGGGTTCCGAGGTCTGAGTAGTCACCGAGTACAAGGCCGAGTAGGCCGACTTTTACAACACTGCTACCAGCAATCTAATTTCTCATCAAAACAACGCAAGTTTTTAAAAACCTCTTCAGCTATTAGAACAAATCTTAAATCAACGAAGATAGCTATTTTTAAGCTAGGCGCATAGTATAAGTTACCATTTTAAGGCTTCTTAGACCATTCAAATGTTGGCCATTTATAAAAATTAAATCTCTTAACAAACCAATGACAAATAAATAAAAAAAACTTACTTGTGTAATTAAAGTTTCCAAGTGATGAGAATCTATTAGCTTCATATATCATAATGCATCTTAATGAAACTAGCTAAACAACAACTCAACAAGCATAACATAAGCATAAACTTTGCAAAACTTTAACGAATGTGAGTATAAGGCATTACTTAAATTAACGACGACTTTAAAGCTGCGCCATTTCTTGGTGAGGCAGTATTCCTTTGCCCTGTGGAAAAGCATATCCAAATAATATGTTTTAACTAAATATTCATATTCACTCACCAATAATAATAATAATAAAGATTAACAGTTTAGATCTGACCCTCTAACACAACCATACTTGAAATGCAAATCTAAAAAGAGAGTAAATGACACAGTGTTACACAACCAGTGGCGATTGCCTACTCACATGATTCATATATACCGATACAAATTCACCGACTGAAACATAACGAACAGATCTAAATAATCCGGAAACAAAATTAGGGAAAAAGGACGACTTAAACACACATACATACGTACATACCTTGGTAAGTAACAGAATGGAATCCGTTATGGAGACCAAGTACGAAAACAAGATGAAGAAATAGTCCGGCCAGTTGGTTTAATTGATTGTTTGTTTTGGATTGGAATATTTAGGGTTTAAGAAATTGGTACAAGTGGAGTACGATTAAATAGGGGAAGATGGAGTAATTTTACTGCACAATGAATCGATAATACTATAATGAATTGAGTAGTATTGGTGTATCACTGACTTGTAAAGCTGCCATCAAAGGTTTTACGTAAGGGGCATAAAAGGAAGAAAATGGTAAAAGTTAGAGATATATGCATGAGACCTTTTGTATATCATCTTAAAATGATGGTGAAATTACCCTCTTACCCATCTCTCCTCCTTAATAAGGTAACATAGATAATTAGCAAGTTTGTGTTGTGACTATGGAGAGTCATCATATAAATACAGGCGTTAAATATATGGAAAGTCATCATATAAATGCATGTATCCATTGAGTTTCTATCCACTTTAAGACGGGCGAGTCCTACTACTATTTTTAGAATAATATTTCCTTTTTTTTCTATCTTATAATTAGTTTTCAATTCAAATTTCGTTTATTGTTTTAGTATAACTAGAATAATCTTTTAGTATCTTTTTGTTTTTATCTTTTAGTTGTACGATTTGATATTTATATAAACTAGTGGATTCTTACCCGCACGTTACGGCGGGGATCCGGCAAAACCGTCTAAAACGTGTGTTCAAGGATCGAGAGCAAAATTAAATATCGAAATGTAGATAAAGGATTAGATGATATATATATATATATATAGTTATGGTATAAATGACATGTTGTCAAATGAATGTTATGGAATACTGCATTGAATTTAATCTGTATTAATTACTGGTAGTGTTAATAAAAACTATTAATATCGATACCTATTGAATGAAGACGAACGCAGACGAATTTGGGTTAAAGATTGGGTGTTGCAAACGAACGGAGACGAAGATCAAAATCAGCTGAGACACGGAGACGACGCTACGTGTTTCGGCACGTGAACTGCTCGTACCTCAAGATCGAAGGATTGAAGGTGGTGGAAGAAAAACTGATGTAAAACCAAACCCAAGAAATTTCCTATAAATATCCTTACAAAAAAAAGTGTGTGAACCTAAAAAAAAAGTTTTTAAATAAAATAATATGAATAAAATAATAATATATTTACTATTTATCAACTTTGAAAACTAATATAGTAACTAGTGGTAACCGAGGCGGCGCGTTGCGCCTAGGTTAAACCGGTATCTAATTCTGTGTATGTAATGCACAACAGTGGAAGGAAGGCGTAATTTCTTTTAGTATTCCAACAGTCTTTCTTTTAATTTTCTAGTGTCTGTTACTGGTGTATACGTTGCAAGAATATTGGCTTTCGGATCTGATGTAGCGAACCAATAATTAACGGAGTTGAATAGTAACTTGCCGGCATTGAATAGTTACCTGGCGGAGTTGGATAGTAGTTGACAGACTTGAGTTGAGTTGAGTAGTAACATGACAGAATTGAGTAGCACCCTAACGGAGTTAAGTAAAGAAAATTAAAAAAAAAAAACAGAGTTAAATAGTAACCTATTGGAGGAAAAAACGGAGTTGCGGGAAAAAATAAATTAAAAGAACAGAGTAAATAGTAACTCGACGGAGTTCAATAGTAATGCCATTAAGCTAACGGAGTTGAATAGTAGCCTAACGGAGTTGAGTAGTGACCTAACGGCGTTGAGTGGAGTTGAATAGTAACTTGTCGACATTGAATAGTAAATTGACGGAGTTGGATAGTAGTTGACGGAGTTGAGTTGACTTGAGTTGTACCACGACGGAATTGAGTAAAGAAAATTAAAAAAAAAACATAGCTAAATAGTAACTTAACAGAGAAAAAAAATGAAGTTACGGAAAAAAGTTTTAAACACCAGAAACTTGACGGAGTTAAATACTTAACGCATTTGAATAGTAACTCCGTTAAGCTAACGGAGTTGAACAGTAGCCTAACGGAGTTGAGTAGTAACCTAACGGCGTTGAGTGGAGTTGAGTAGTAACTTGACGGCCTTGAATAGTAACTTTACGGAGTTGGATAGTAGTTGATGGAGTTGAGTTGAGTAGTAACATGACGGAATTGAGTAGTAGCCTAACAGAGTTGAGTAAAGAAAAAAAAATAGAGCTAAATAGTAACTTAACGGAGAAAAAACGGATTTAGGAAAAAAAATTATAAAAGCTGAATAAATAGTAACTTGACGGAGTTGAATAGTAACATAACGGAGTTGAATAGTAACTCCGTTAAACTAAATAGCAACCTAACTGAATTAAATAGTAACTTAACGGAGTTGAATAGTAACTCCGTTAGTACTATTCATGAAAATTTCTAAACTAATATATAGGTAATAAGTAATATAATGATGACCTTCTTGACATATCACAACTTTAATTTTGACAGATTCTTTTGATTAATATATCAAGTTGTATTGTAACAAAATGAAATGTTTCCATTGGTTTCAAGGTAAAACAAACAACTGTGTAATGATAGGAGGCGCCTCCCGCTAAGTAGAGGTCACGTGTTCGAATCCTGGTTGAGTCAAGTGGACGTTTGTTGGCTTTTCTATTTTTTTTTTGGAAATTTCGCTGTATTAAATATAATAAATATATATATTTTTTTAAATTTCCATTGTATTTCAGTGGTACTGGTGGTTGAGGTACCTTAACATATCAAATCAAACTGTTATCGACCGAATTTCCGTCACAAAGTGAGGAGAATCCACCTGGCTAACCATAAAAATTCATAGTATAAAACACGTATCTAGATTACAAAAGAAGAAGATTGCGTGACATAGGCAATGCGAAAGAATGTTAGTCGACCGGTGTTAACATGACACGTAATATGTTTAATCAAATGGAAATTGGATTTTAACACTCTGAACTATTGACAATTGGCCGCTGACGCACTGAACTATAAAATTGACCAACACCGCACTGTACTTTTAACTTATTGACATGTATCACACTCAGACTAACCATGGTTAATTTTTGCTGACGTGGCATGGTGACGTGTCCATGCCATGCCAGCTTATTCCCCATGCCACGTCAGCAAAAATGGACACGTCACCATGCCACGTCAGCAAAAAATAACCATGGTTAGTCTGAGGGTGATACAGGCCAATAAGTTGAAAGTACAGTGCGGTGTTGTTCAATTTTGTAGTTCAGTGCGTCAGCGGCCAATTGTCAATAGTTTAGGGTGTTAAAATCCAATTTCCCTTAATCAAATAATATTTTTCATAAATAAAATAAGTACTAAAGTATAAAGAGCATCTTTCTATAAGATATTTTGACATAAGTTATACGCTAATAGATATGTTGAAAGCAATTGATTCACTAGTTTTAACACAAAAGGTTGGATATATTTAAGAATTTGGGGGACAAATTTTATTTTTAAAAGCTGTGAAAATGATGCATGCATGCATAATTAAGCTTGGTTGGTGATCAACTACAAGGATGTATGTGTCAAGGTCAACCTCATGGTTGGTGATCTTAGGACCAATCATGCAATTAGCCTTTATATATTATTTTTTTTCTTTAAATATGTGGACTGGGTTCCCTTTTTGTAAGTGGAAATTCACTTCCATTTATCAGATCCTGTAAGAGGTTGTTTGAAGGTGGATTCATAAAGTAAGGTTGATTGTAGGTGGATTTATAAAGTGAGTATTAGAACATCCTATATTGTCCTTGAACAATTGTTACCACTCACTATAGAGGATCCACTCTCATGATTTACCGTAAATTTAGAGTTGTGCAACATTACATAGGAACGTTTCATGGTTTTATAAATCTACTTGGTACATTTTGTTGGAAATTTAGTAAATACTTATTATATTCGTATATCATGATTATCTAAATGTAAAGTCAATATGTGAATCAGAGATGTTAGCTTTAACTTTGTGTGGATGTGAGAAATTGAGCTAATTTCATATTGGTGGAGAAATAAATCATGTGTTATTTACACATAAAATTTTTGTAAAGGAATGTATTTCTATATAACACGTCACGCCCAGTGGCAGCCAAGAGGGTGTGAAGCACCCGACGCACCCTGCACGGGACCGGGATCAAGACGAGGGCGATCGGTGTAATGTGGTTTTTTGATGGCGCACTTCGCAACCTTGAAGCCACGTTTATATTTTTTTTACTAAACTTGGACTGGTGCGACTCTAGCCTGTGGCTAAGGTCAGTTAACTAGTGTGGTCAAGTATTTTCAAATCCCTAAATTGTCAAATCAAATTAAGTGTTGTAATTCAATTCCAAACTTAAGTTTTTCATTGAATTTCGTATTCAGTGAAACTCTTCACATGGCGTCATTTCAGTTTACAAATACAGAGCTTTGTGCTATGTTCAGAAATACGCCAAAAAAAACTCCACAATCCATGTTCAAAAACCACCACTTGATCTTAGACAATTTTCCAGATTTTTTTTGTCCTTTACACTCTTGTTTTAGGTACTTGGATAACCCCGGAAATTCATTCTGCTTAGGCTGTTGTACCATGGGAAACAGATGGGTTCACCTGGGTGGCCCAAAATCTGTTTTAAGGGCAACGTGTTGAACACCTGACTCAGCAACCGCATTTTCATTTCAGCTTGCTTTGCCTATTGTAGTATTGTTTTTCAGCAACAGTAACCGAGTGAAGCTATCTGATGAGTGCCCCCATCCCCCCTACACCATAATATTACTCATTCACCTAACTTATACTACGCTACTACATACAATTACAATTACAATGTCTAATAATAATGCTTTTGGGATTAATGGCAAAAATGTCTCGACAGCCTAGCTTATACTAAGCTACTACTTAGGTTGTGGGGTGTGGAAGGGGAAGAGGGGTCGGGGTCCTATGTGACATGGGTACCAATTGGGAACACCACCCATCCTCTTGGGCGTTCGGTGAAATTGGGAGGATTTCTCCCTCCTCACCGATTACCTTTTGTTGATTTTCAAGGTTAAAAGTAGAGAGAAAAGTTATGATGGGGATGAAATAGAGAAGGATGAGATGGAGAATTGGGGGTCGGGACCATGCCCCACATCCTTACAATTACAATGTTTACTAATAATGATTACGAGATTAATTGCAGAAACGATCTCAATATATACAAAGTATATTTGTATATTCATTCGTTTCACGTTATTAGTTAAAATCATAATTATTTATGGAGAATGTTATATCTTGATTAATCATCCACCTCACAATATATATTACAGATTAAAGAAGCAAGATGATTGGAAGAGAAAATGATCTGAAAACATGTGTTTTAAAACAACAAACACAACAATTTAAAAGACAATGTAATGTACTATATCCACCCATTGAGTTAAAACATATCAATTCTTAATCCTTTTTACACTTCTCAAGAAATATGACATTTATGAAATTTTAGCCTAATTGAGAAGTCAGAGAACAATTATGGACCACACATTTTTTTAAGGGATTTTTTTTGTTCTTTGCTAATTCACTCATTTTACTGCAAGGTTTTTTTTTTATATTTATACATTTATGTATATACATGTCTAAAACTACAAAGAATAGTATTGTACATATATGTACATACATGTTTTGTAATGTACATATGTGTGCAAATGTGTAGAAATGATTTAGCATACTTGTGTACAAAGGAAGATTATGGGTAAGAACATGTTACTTTAATGTACTTACGTGTTTATATATGTTCGAATTTAGAAAATAAGTATCATACATATATGTTTGACAATATACACATATGTATAAATGAAAAAAACTTTAAAAAAATATTCTTGCAAGAAAAGCTGCGATTTAACAAAAAAAATGATTTTATTCTGCCTTAGAGAAATTTGTGGTCAAGAATGGTTCTATCAATTCTTAATTTGCCAAGTGTTATCTCATGATCCCTACCATATATATATATATATATATAGGGTCAAGATCCTGTACAAAGTGTTTTTTGTGTGAGAAGTGTGAGAAGGTGTTTTGGCCATTAGATCATTTTAATCTATGGTGTGGATTAATTGAGTGGCATTTTAGTAATTAGTGTTATATTATTAATAATAAATTAGATGGTTAAGGGGTATTAAGGTAAAATCATCACCCACATTTAATTGATAGCCCTTAAAAAATGGAAACAACCTTAACTCTCGTTCATCTGTCTCTTCTTTTCTTTCAAAACTTAATTACACTCCTGTCATCAAAATGTATAATGTTACGCATCACACAGTTCATCAACGTAAGTTTATTACCTACTTAGCCTTGGTGTTAACATCTTTTTTCATATATTTGTTGTGATGGCTAATTAATATAATATATATATTTTTTTCATATGCAATCCTTGTTAGTTCGGAAGAAAAAAAAAATAGGAGACCCACTGAAGACACCGTAGGCTAGGGTGTTTTATGTTCAAAGGAGAGCGGGACAAATCTGAGATTTTATATACCGGTGATGTTCAAAGGATTATTGTTGTGTTTTATGTTCAAAGGATTTTTTGTGGTTTATTGTTTTTTGAATTTAAAAGACATTTTAAATGTATGTATAGTTGTGTTTTAAAGTACATTCTAGTGTGTTTTTTGAATGTGTTGCTGATTGTGTATGATGAAGATAAAACACACTGGATTATGAAGAAGATGATGATAAAACACACGGGACTGTTAAAACACAAAGTTGAAAATATGGTGATAAAACACACGGGTATGAACATAAAACACCTTTCTAGATGAAAGCAACACATAAATATGACCAATGAATAAACAAATTCATTTAAAACACCCTAGTATGAACGTAAAACACCACAATATGATATTTGGATAATCGATGTAGTTGAATATGAATGATAATATGTGCAGAATGATTCTTTATAAAGAATTCAGTAAAATTCATTTTAATTCAAAACAAATATCCCTAATAAAACTCATATTTAATAACAAAAGTAATTAGACAATTATCTCCTAAAATAAGATTTACCACCCAAATTACAATGATACCCTTCTAATTAAAAAAAGTTGGCTGCCACATGTCGCTCTAAGATTCGTTCTCACACTTCTCACAAAAAAATGATTTTGTACAAGAACCTAAACCTATATATATATATATATATATATATATATATATATCAAAGAAAAGATTATTTTTCAAATAATGAAACATTACTAAACAATAGTTAAGAAAAAAAATATATAAAACTTATAAGTATTCGTATACATGTTTCGGATAAACGATTCAGGTATCATATGATCCCCTACTTGTGAATTTTTTTTGAATATCATACTTGTTTCATACTCATCTTAATTGCTTCGGGTTCTGAGCATTTCCATCAAGCTCGAGGTTTGTTTTACCATCCCTATATTATAAAAGGAAATCTGGAAAACCACATTTCGAAAATTATTAGGTTTGTTTTACCATCCCTATATTCTAAAAGGAAAACTGGAAAACCCCATTTCGAAAATTATTAGGTTTGTTTTACCATCCCTATATTCTAAAAGGGAGGTTGGGAGTTCAAGCCTCGTAAGAAGCAAAAAGAAAAGAGTGTATTAAAAAAGGGGGAATTAGCCGTTCCAAAAAAAAAAAAAAAAATAAACCCATAACATGGACCAATAGGACGTCGGCCTTGTTCAAGCCCACATCCAAACTTTGATTGTATGAATAAAGTAGTGGGCCACCAATGGAACCCACTTCATAACCACTTTTTCAACGTTAATTGATTACTAGCACAATATAAGGGGCACTAATGGTAATGGGCCTTGAGAGCATTCGCATTAAGTCCACCATATGCTATGAGTGAACTTTTCATATTTTAAAATGTAGTTTCAGTGGTTGTGAGTAGAAAATAGAGAAAAAGGGTTTCCGGCACAACTTATTGCTTGTTTACCTGCTGAACTAGTGTATAATTACCTTTTATTGTGAAATGAAATATATGTTGTCTAAAAAATGTGGGCCATGTACCATCTTTTATCTTATTTTAGACTAGGGTTCTAGGATTTATACACCATGTGACATCATATTTAGGGTGTATGACATCACATTCTGAGTATGTGGCAGCTTTCTATTGGTGTGTGGTGTGGGCCAGGGTGTATGAATCCTAAAGTAGGGGTGTATGAATCAACAACCCTTTTAGACTAATATGATCAACCCTTTTTCTTCTCGTTTTGCGTCTTCTGTACAATAACAAGAATAATAAATTCGTTGTGATTAAATCCTATCCAAATCTAAATCGAACTTCTTATTTCACCAAATTAATTCCATGGTATTCACAAATCTCACCTTTTTGGCAATAGGCGTTGGGAGGAGGAGTTGGATAGTATGGCGAGTATTTTGGGGTGGAAGGTGGGTTCTTTTCCTTTTGATTATCTAGGGGTTAAAGTCGGATCGAATATGAATAGAATTTCTAATTAGTCCCCGGTGATTAACACGATTCAACAAAGACTTGCATCGTGGAAGTCCAAGACTCTCTCGATGGGGGGAAGGTTAATGCTCATTAAGTCAGTGCTTGCTAGTTTGCCAATCTATTATTTTTCGCTCTATAATGCTCTTATGGCGGTTATTAACCAGATAGAAAGTTTGATGAGGACCTTCTTGTGGGCCGGGTCTACAAAATGTGAAAAAGCTTCATTGGGTGTCGTGGGATGTAGTTACTATGACTAAGGCGGAGGAAGGATTAGGGATCTCTAAATTGGCCGATGTAAATTCCGCCTTATTGACTAATAACAAGGGTAGTTTAGTAATTTCACACCCACTTAACTGGATTATTTAACCTTCGTTAGCTCCAAGGACTATCCGAGTTAAGTTTCACCAAAAGTTGGTGACTACAAATGTAATTTTCAAAAGTTGAGGACTAAAGGTGAAATCTGAGCAAACCATAGGGACTATTCGAGCAAATTTCTCTTTATTTTAATTTTAAATCGTGAAAATTGGGGGAGGGACGATTACAGCAAATGAAACATTAAAACATGAGTTGACAAAATTATCCCTCACTTAAATGGCACTAACTGGATGGAGTTAGTGACAGAGACGATTTAGACAAAAAGGTGAAATTATAGTACGATTATGACAAAAACCAAAAGTTTGTATGAAAGTGACATTTTGAATCAAACCACATGGACGATTTTAGCAATAGACCCCATTATTTATATAGACCTTTTGGTGATATTACAATCTTTTTTTTTCAAAATTAAAGGAAGAAGAGAGAGCACGTTTAGTCCACCTCTTCAATAATTTGTGAGCTGTTTAACAAAACAAACAAAATGAATCCAACATCTATACTACTATATAAAACATTTTAGATGGGCAACAATGTAATTTGCTCTCTTTTTTAAGATGGCATATGAAGAGTTTTATGCTTTACACCTAAAATGTCATGAAAAACTTTCCAACACTACCCCTTTTTGCAAAACTCACTTGTACATTACATAGTCTCCTCCATTAATGTTATAAAATTCACAAAAGAAAGTATACTATAATATCATTGTATATGTCCTTTAATTGATGAACTAATATAAACAACACAAATAACTGACGAATTTACACCTGAGCAAGATATATATCTATACTAATATATACTCTCTCCGTCCCAATTTAAATGTCCTAGTTCAAAAAACACACATTTTAAGAAATCTTTTGTTTGTATGTGGTAAAAATGACAATAATATCCTTAAAAGTGGTGATTGTGTTTTGTCTTTTATGAACAAAATTGGAAATTACATTTCTATTTTTGGAAAGGGACATTTAATTTGGGATAAACAAAAAAGGAAAGTAGGACATTTAAATTGAGACGGAGGGAGTAATACACTCTAGATGGGCAACAATGTAATTTGCTCCAGTAATGCTATATAATTCACAAAAGAAAGTATACTATAATATCATCGTATATGTCCTTTAATTGATGAACTAATATAAATAAAAAAGAAATAAAACAAATAACTGACGAATTTACACCTATAGCAAGATATATAAGTTCTACTTTAGATTATAAATCATTTAAATAAAATCAAAATAAAAACAATGGGTAGTTAACACAAAAAGTTAACCAATGAACTTAAACACTAAATAAATGAAACTTAATGAGAAGATGCCTTTCTTTTCTTCTCATATTCGTAAGCCATAAACCATAACTTCCTTGATAATTATATTTTTTATGTCCATCATTTAAGAAAGGAAACTGATCGGTCTTTATCATTGTTATTATTTCCTCATACCATTAAAACCTCTTATTATATGTATTCCTTTTGACATCATCACTGTTGCCTTCCACATATCTCATTCAAGCAAACTCTTTCAAAGAACTCCCTTAAATTCAGATTGGCTGTCTCCATTTGGATAGGTGGGTCGTTTCCGTAAATACCACCGCATCGCCAACACCACAACTTCATTTTGGATAATAATAATAATCTATGTTCTAGGTAATAATCCAAACTCTGTAACTTCGTTTTATAGTAAACTTGAAAAGAAAGTTTTGTAGTAACAACTACCAAGTCATTCCTTTAATTTTATTATTAAATTATTTGTGAAGCAGTTAAATAACATATGTATCGTTTTGCCTTAAAGTAGGATAATATTTTCTACATACTTTGTGTTGTATTTTACATTGTTTGCTGCTGTTCACAGTTCACATGACAGCATATTCTACACACCTAGAATGATGGTTCTTCTTTACTTAAAAACTAGAGTTAATGATTCAATTAAATGGGAGGAAACGATATGTTTAGATAAATTTGGACATAGTTATAATAAATGAGAGAAAGTCAGGAAACATTATATTTTTAATAGTGCTCAACGAATGATGTGTAAATGTAATGCTTTTTAAACTTTATATTGCTATTTTTTACTTAAACTACATGTTTACTATTTAACATGCTAGAGGAAAACCTAACAATAATCTAATTGTCCCTAAAAAATTATAAATTGAAATGTATGATGCATACAGAATGTCAGATGGTCATAAAAAACCACGTAAAATGCAAAAAACAATGTTTTTATGTGTCTTAAAATTAAATGAAAATTACTATCTTACCAATCTAGAATCCATTATGTAGTAAGTAGTATAGATATAAATAGCCAAACATCTTGCAAGCCGCCCGCAACGTGCGGGTTCCTGCTGGTTATAATCTATCAATCTTAGACTATGACGTTCTTATAGCTTTTTTTTTTCAAAAAGTTGTAGTAAGTTGCTATTTAGAATCATACATCTACTTTTAGTGTTTGGATCCCTATTTTTATATTTGGCTGTTGAAGATATTTTACTTTCGGTGATGTGTCATTCGACATGATATTCCCATCAAACAATTATACTGTACGAGATACATAATTATATTTTAACGCGGCAGTACAACATAATTATATTGAAACTGTCAAATCTTATAAATGGTTGCTCGTAAGCCTTAGAACAACATATGGTTAACATCACAAGTCATAAGGTTTTAGTAATGAACATTAAATTGTGGGTTAGCAGAATCTAATAATGGATCCATATAATAGTCTGTTAGGCAAAATCAAATTGTTGGGCTGACAGTTGGCCCAATAATGGATTCTAGTTTTTTTTTTTACTTCAGAAAAGCCTTATAATATTATTGGACTTTGAGTTCGGTGCGTTTAATTAAGTTACCCTAATATTTTTAATACCAAAAGATATTTGCTAACTAGAGGTGCACGAAACAGGGTTGCTTAACACCCAGGTCCAGGTATGGATCCTACGACTTGTATGGCCGGGTATGGTATTTTTGGGTATTGACAATAACCGGGAAGGGTTCATATTCGGGTAGTGGCCCAAAGGGCCATACCTAGTGTCACCGGTTCCGAGTAGAGTATGGATACTGGTACCCTATACCCGGGTATTGTAATACCCTATTTTCGGGTCAGTAAAACACCCGAAAACCAAATATTTTTTGGGTATATGGGGTTTTTAAGGGGTTGGACTCCGAATATATGTGCATTCTGGGCATTTTCCAGATATTTAGAAAACCCTGACATGGGTATTTACTATAACCGCGTTTAGAGTATTTTCAGGTAAAACAATGATTTAAGGGTTTGGGTTTTGTTGTTCAAGGTCATACTTGGTGAATATCGTATGGGTAGAATCGGGTTTTTTTTTTAGGTTCAATTTTTTTGTGCACCTATAGTGCTGAGTCATTAAAAGGTCTGACTGTTTAAGATGTAGCCTCTAAATCGGTCTGCATGCTTCAAAAACTTACTCATTAAAAGTTTCCATGAACCACTAAAATATGTTTTTAAGTGAATCAAACATATTTGACCAGTTTATAGGTAGTTACTTAATAGAATTACTAGTCGGGTCGGGTCGGTTATTTTCGGTTACAAAAACACACGTAACCGAAACCGAACCGAAACAATCGGTTTTCAAAATTCTTAAAACCGACCAGTCGGTTTTTTTCGGTTCGGTTGTGTCGGTTTTTTCGGTTACGGTTCGGTTTTTTTGGTTTTATGCTCACCCCTAGTTTTGGTTGTTTAAAGATTAGTGAACTCGGGACAATACGATTGACACATAATATTGGGTCCCCCTTATTATTATTGTATACAATTATCTGTATGATCTTCCTATTTCCTCTTAGTTTTGAAATTTTAGAATCTACCAACTGAATGGGTGAAAAAGTTGCCATTTCCACACCAGCACCGTCACTTTCCACCACTGCCAAGCTAGAGTAAGTTAAGGTTGATCTAAGTTTCTCTTTTTAGGATCCGGGTGTTGGTGATATTGACTAGTGAAGCTGTTGTCATTTTTTTTTTCAGGCTTTTAATTTACATTATACTTTTGCATCGCACTGTCTTCATTTGTGTATCTGCTGTGATCCGAATTCGATGGACGTATGAAAACGAAAGCCAGTCTGCTTTTGACAATAACGAAGTGTTTAGGATTATTGGCATTGTTGCATTATCTGCCGTTGCAGCTGCAGCTGTGATTTTGTGGTTTACAGACACATGCTTGTATCGGCCAATGAGGGATTCCTTTTACACCATTTTGAAATTTGTTGGTAGCTTCTCGGCATTTCTGGCTCCTTTCTCGCTTTTAATGGTGTTAGTGCTTCCCCCCGAACTCAACTGGATCGGGTATTTGCTTGTGTGTGTAATGTTTGGGATCATAGTTGCGTGCATTTATTTGGATGATCAGCAACGAGACATGAGATCATCTACCTTCAATTACTTGGCACTTGTTCTTGTACCCTTCTTGACTTTGTCCGTGCTCTACTTCCCTAAAAGCATCAATTGGATTGTGTATCCAGTGATATACTTGTGCCTTTCAATGGAAATTGCATATCACTTTATCACCTATGTGATGCTCATCAACCGAACAACAAGAAAACCGAGCAACTTGGAAGCTCATAAAGTGACCCAACAAGACAAGACCAACTGCCATCCTCGAAATAATTACTTGCAGGTTTTAGGACGTAACTGACAACTTAGGAGCTCTTCGTTTTGATGTTTCATACTATATGTTGCTGTTTTTTCTTCGTTTCTGTGAATTGTGTTGTTTTGACATCCATGTCTTGACTTCAAATTAATTTTGGTTTTCTTTACTTGGGCCAAAGCTGGTCCTGCTTTCTAAGGTTGGTCGGGCTGGGTTAGCTATGGAGTGGGTAGGACGAAGAGCTTTAGAATGCTAGCCTGCTTGTGTAGAATTTTGATGGGGCCGAATACAAACATTGACAAGCTTAAAAAATGTGAACGCTATGCCTATTTTTTATTACTAGTGGGAATGCCTGCACGTTGTTGCGGGTGTGTCCTTTTTGTCGCCTTATATTTGTTGTTGGGGTTTGTGGTATGTATATGGCGAGTGTGGGTGATTCTTTATGGCGACGTGAAGTATGAAATAACAACCTAGTAGTAGGGAGTAACTCATAAATACAGGTTATTAAAATTTGGAAGTTAGTGGGAATGCCCGCACGTTGTTACGGGTGCGTCCTTTTTGTTGCCTCATAGTTGTTGGCGTTGGTGGTGTGTGTATGGTGTTTGTGGGTAATTCTTTATGATGACGAATGGTATGTGGGTGGGATGTATGGGTTCAGACGAGACGAATGAAGGGGTGTGTCTTTTTTTTTTTGAAAGCGTAGGATTTATTCCAGGCTTGAATGGGTCATTAAAAAAATTCAAGTATGGCCTTGAATCAAACTAATGAGGAATTGTATTATTATTTGCATGCCTTGTTCTTGTAGTTAAAAGAATAATAAAATCAACTCTAAAATGTGAGCAATGGGTGTGGTTTAAGATGTACATGGTTGGGCGTAAAAAATTATTGATTATGTGAATAACCAAGTTAAGTCAAAAGTGTAGTAGGATGTTATTGGTTTTGATGTTGCAGAAAGGAAGAAGTGGGGTGATGTAGGTTGTTGAGTAATATATTGAAAAATGATATTAGAGTTCAAATGTATGGGAAAAGACAGGTGGTGCAACACTTGCCACTGCTCCCATATCCTGTTCACCTTCACCCTGAAAATCAACCACATCTTATAAATAATTTAATACCATATATCATATACAACAGTACAATCAACGAACCCGATGCAGATCCATAAGTTACATTAACTTTTTTTTAAAAAGTGTATAAGATAACAATATGAAAATTGGCTTGCCTGTTGAGGATACTGCACGTAACCCCCATATGCACCATGTACATATAATGATGGATCTTGAGTTGCTCCGTAAGCATAAGCATCATAACCTTGTCCATAACCATAGTATGCACTGCTCCATTGAGTTGGATCAGCTTGTGGGGCCCACATTCCAGATGGGTCCTATAGCGTAAATCCAAAATCAAAATTTGGTAAAAATGTATGTCGACCTTAGGCTTTGATATTTGTTTTGTAGACCATAATCAACCTTCTACTACTTTGGATGAATATGCCACATATGAAGCATGCCATGCAAAAACAGCCGTTATGAAAATCTCACCTGCCACTTAGGTTGTAGCCTAGTGGTAAGAAGCAATGCTTCTTTTGGGTAAGACCGAAGACCCAAGTTCAAGTCTTGAGTAAGGTGTAAATTTATGAATATTATTGGTGGAATGATGTTTGCCTTTCAAAAAAAAAATAATTAAATCTCACCTGCTTGCTTTTGCCCCAAGAAAGGTGGACAACAAGTTGACCAATCTGGCTTCCATGCATCCTTTGAATTGCTTCTTCAGCGGATGTCCTGCATAGCATACAGTCACCAACATGGAAATGAAACAAATATAATCGAATTAAAGATCATGAAGAGATAGTTCCACTTGATCGTACCATAAATACATCAAGGGAATGAACATAGTTTAGGAAATGTGATTAGTTTAGGAAAAAGGATTGGTTTGAGAAAAATGATGAAAAAAGTTGGTGAATGACCATTGCCTTCCAACTGAAAGTTGTCAAATCAGTTACACATCCATTGTGTATAAAGTTTGGAATTTTGACATCAGTTGAACCACCAACCTGCAAAGTCTCCCTCTCATCTCCTCTTTAATACTTTCAGAGTCAAAAAAGTTAATATCCTGCAGAAAAGCAAAGTTACAGAAGAACTTTTATTCACTCATTATTAAAATAATCATTAATGACGATCATGTAGTCCAAAACGTTGTAAATCATGTTTTACAAACCTGGAGAAGAAGGATGGAGTATAACGTTTCCCGCATTCGTTTTACCTGCAGATTATTAAACTCGTTTTTTGGTCATCAAAATCATTACAAATTATCAATGCTTTATAATCATTTGGTGTTATTTAATATGCTTGACTAATAGTCAAACCCTTTATTTGACTTATTGGAGAGTCAAACATTGCAATGTTTAAAGTATTCTTAGAGATAAGTGTTTATGTAACAAATAATCTGTAAGAATAATACACATCATATTTAACTCACAAGAATCATGTTTGCAATGCCAAACCAGCAACCTCTTAGACCACTGGAATTTCAAAATTAAATGTCAGAAACATTTCATAAAACTAATAAAAGATTTACTAAATTTAATTAATGTTATCTTATAGTCACAAAAGTAAACAAGCTACTACCAAATATAAATACCACTATAAACCATATATATTGATTTAGGGCTTCAACAACAATCAATGTCTATATTTCTTAGTTACACTAATTTGTAATAAAAGATTGATTTACAAGATAAACCATATAAAAGATTGAGGTGGTTAAACCCTCTTGAAGGTCACCTATCCCGTGCAAGCTGTGTTTTACCCAATCCCATTGGATAACAAAGTATTGTTGGGGTCCCGTGAGTTTTCTGGTAGCAAGATCTCACAGTTGCCCCAAAAAAGGGATTGAAGTGGTAATGAAACAATATTTAAATTTACTACTTTATGTTCAAAAGAAGAGATTTGACCATACAAGGTCTTAACCTGCAAATACCAGAAGTGACACATAAAAACATTAATAGCTTCACATTTGCATAGAATACTGTTGTATCTCCACTTTGGGCCGAAAATATAGATGCTGTCAGGAAATGAGGAATGGAGATCTTTGTAAGCTGTATGATATGAGCAAAATCTAAGTTAGTTTGGCAGCAAAACAGACTGACTTTTCATGCCAAAATACGAGTCTACTACAGGTATATTCATTCTAACTGTTAGAAAAAATAAATAAATTCATGGCTCTAAATCAGACACAGATCACTGAGTTAACAACTAAAGATATTGTTTATGCAGTACATATTTTGAGAAGTTCAAAACTAAATTTACTCAATTTAAATTCCAGTTATAAAAAACAGTAGTGTTGTTCAAAATTCAAATAACTCGAATCTTGCTCGAAATCAAATCAGTTGTAAACAACACAGCTTGTCTCAGCTTGGTTTGTAATTTGTAAACAATCCGAGTTCAAGCTTGGCCATGGCTAGGCTCGTTCAAGTTAAAAGACGGATTGTATGCGCAACACCCTTTTGTGACCTAGTATTCGACTTCTCAGCTAATTCTTTGAACTTGGGCAACAAAAAATATTACATTCTACATTCAGTAACACAAACACCCTTATTTCAGTAGAGATTTATACGCCATCAAACGTCCTAGTTCTTATACCAACATTGTACAACGTCATCCCGCAAATAACCAATTGATGGAACCAAGACCTCAAAGTAACGACCATATTGAGTTTAGCATTGTTCAAATAACTTCTGCTTTGTTCGTAAACAATCCGAGTTCACAATTAACCATATTTCATCCCAATTCTAAACTAAACCACACCTAAAATGCATAAAAACAACTAAGAAACAGAACAACAATACCGCAGTTATAATCAGAGCAGAAAACGCCGAAAAAATAACCCAACGATCATTTGAAATCAATCCCCACATACGTCCAAGAGCCCGAAACAAAGTAACCGGCTTAGCATTCTGCACAACTTCCACTTCATCAAGAAACCCCCACCATTTCCCACCAGGAAGCAAAGCCGGAATTAACCGAACAATTCTCAATAACCTCTCCGACACCGACACTCCAACCACCTCATCCGCATCAACCTCAATACTATCATCATGATTCCGTACAGTATATCCATTAACAGACGCTGAATCCGTAACATGAACATGAACAAGTCTTCTGTTGATGTTACTGTTACTGTTACTGTTAATGTTAAGTCTTGGGTAACACTGTTAGATGTGGAAAAAATGGCCGGGTTGGCCATGTGTTGTTCAATTTTTCTGAATAATTTGTGGTTACAAAATTTTTACTATTTCAACAATCATCAACGATTTAAAACGAAACCATTTATGAGGTTTTATGCATTAAAGTTAAAAATTGGACAACTTTAGACCCCTTTGACCTGTATCCTTTAAAGAAAATTTTAATTTGACCTTTTGAAGATAAAAGACAATCCGCTTCGGCCTAATTAACAAGTAAATTGGTGGAAACATAAAAGAAAGCAGTTTCACTGATGTTGAAGAGTAAGACTAACCTAGCTGTAAACTGCACAAACCCACATCCCTTTGCTGCAGGGATCTTGACATAAACTATTTCTCCAAACTGCAATAAAATCTGCCTTAATTCTTCCTCTGTAACAGCAGCGTCAAGATTGTCAATATAAACCTGCAATGTAAAACAGGATTGCAAATAAAGAGCACAAATGGATACAAAACCATATTTCAATACACTCGACTTACTGTGGTGTTAGTTGGATCAGTGTCCATAGGAATGGCAGAAGCTGGATACAACCCTGCCAAAGAATACAACAATACAAGTGTGTGTAAGTGTGTTAATCATCATCTTCAACTCAAATTTGCAGAAATCAACATCCATTAAGGTGTTTAAATGCATGTTTCGAAACTGATTATGTGATATTGAATAATCAAAATCATATAGTCAGCAGTACCTTCAGATTATTAAAGGTACTAATCATATATAATTCCAATAGTTAACTTTTCTTTTTCATTTCTAGCATTATAAACAACAAAAATGTGGTGAAAGGTCTTTAAAATGGATAGAACATAGGATAACCAGCGAATTAAGTTGTTTGTAAGTATAAAACTGATTATTCAAACTAACCATTTGACCCAAATAATCAGATATACAAAATGAATAAAGAGTTATTCATACACAGTTACTTCAACACTGTGCTTACCAAGACAACTCATCCTCTTTCTTTTATGAAATATTTTTTGAACCTTCAATAAAGCGCATTCAAAGAGAATACAATACCTTTTGGTGCAACATATTGCTGTTGAAAGACTGTGAGCTTCTTTGGTGTTGCTGCATTAATTCGCATGGGTGTAGTTGAGCAATAAATCCCATTCATCTAAGTCATTGCCAGGTTTCTTTCCATCTCATTTGCAAATTTAACAAAACCATATCCCTTCGATCGACCCGTGTTGGCATCTGTCACAACTTTAGCCCCTCTAACAGATGGATATTGAGTCCTAAAAGTCTCTTGCAACAAATGATCAGTAACATTAGGTGTTAAATCACCTACAAAAATAGAGTGTTCCGGACCAGCATCAGGACGTCTTTTTCCAATCCCCGAAGACGCCCAATTTAACCTGAAAGTTAACTCGGTTCCCGGAACTTGTGTTCCGTTGTATGTTTGAAGAATAGTTTCTGCTGTAGCATGTGAAGAAAATTCCACAAATCCATAACCTTCTAGAAGCCCTGTCGCTTTGTTACGAATTACCTTTATCGAAAGCACCTGTAAATGCATTATAAATGTGATTATCAAGAACAAACAGCTTTCTGCAACGATTGAACTTATTTTTGAAAGAAAAATAACAAAATTTCAGATCCATAATCTTCATAGGTCAGAGCTATCCAAACGCCACTCACATACTATCCAAACACCACTGACGTGCCATATGGGCCGTATGGTATTTGAGCCGTATGACACAAAAGAAATGGTCATATGGGTCGTATGACAGGAAAAATGGATATTCACCTGCCAAATTGACACACATATCCCATACATAAGAAAAAACGTGGGATCCATAATCCAAATGAAATGTATATACAATGAAGTAAAAACTGAAGCAATTTTTTTTTTGGAGAGTAGTGTTTCAGCGGTAAATCCCGTGTTGCAAAGCGACCACTGCCCAGGATCGAATCCCATAAGAACCACACGGGTTTCTCCTTTCAAACCCAACGGTTATTTTTTTGGAGGAACGTGGGAATCGAACCTGAGACCAAACCCGGGCAGGAACCCTCGAAGGAGGTAAACCTTCCCACCTCAAACCAGCTGGGCTGGAGATCATTGGCAAAAACTGAAGCAATTTAGCATTTAGGATTAATTAGATATATATAGCTCCAAAAGTTCAATGTCTCCATGTAAATCCTTCTAGATTTCATTATATAAATTTGAACTTTCAATTTCAAAACACTACAAATTTTAAGCTGAGCTACCCTATAGTAAATAAAATAGAACTAATTACTTATAACAGTATGTTTCAATGCATAAGCAAAAAGGAAAACAACATTACTATTGTAAATCATCGCCTAATGCGTACGGTTATTTTAATTTATTCTCTGAAACATAATACTATAAATAGTTAATTCATTTTATTTACTATCAAATGGGTAGTATTACTGTATTAGTGTTTTGAAAGGGTAAACACAACATTATGAAAAGATATATGGGTTAATCTTCTTATTGTGCTTTTGCAGATTCAGAGCAACACCTTTAGAGAATGTAGATCGCTTATCTTCAACAACAGCACTTTTTCCAGTAATCATGATTGGTGAAGCCTGAACAATTTTGCACAAAAATGATACACATATTTAACTAAATAAATCATCACAAAAACGGAACCTGACAACTTTTCATGTTTTTCAGGCAGAATACATGGGTTGGCGTCTAATGGTAGTTTTATGTAAACGCAAGACAAATTCATATCATGATTAAAATCCAAAAGTAATATCTGGGGTCATTAATGAGAAATGGGTGTATATTAAAAGTACATTACATATAACTAACTTGCACATACCTCGATCGCCTTTTGAACCGCATCAGGCGCCTTGAATTCAACAAAACCAAAAGAGAAACCCTGTTGCTTGTATATGAGTTTCGAGGGAGTAAAAAAAACATAATGAAATACAGATGGCACAGACTATGAAACATACTCTGTTGTTTTCGAACTTGAATACCGTTAGTCTTAATAGGTCCAAACTTCTTGAATTCCTCCTCTAACAATGCATGTGTAGCATTCATTGGAAGACCCTTGATATATACAGAGTAACCTTCAACTGTTAAATAAAAAAAATAATAATAACAAACACATAATGAAAATGTAAGCACTCTAAAAAAAACATGAAATGAATCATTTTTTTTTTCTAAAAACAAGATGCGAATTGTTAAATACATCCAGCTTCAATAACTAATGTAAGAATACCTTCTTCCTCGTGGGGACCGGTAAACTTACCAAACAATGAACCAAAACGAAGCAAATGAGTAACATCTAAATAAAAAAAACACATAATAAGCAGAAAAAATAAGGGAAAAAAGACCATAAAGAGGACCGAATGAGTAAAAAGAAGCAAACAAAGTTAATTGTGGCTTACTTCAAATTTGACTCCATTTACAGGATATCGGCTAGAGAAAGTGATGAGGTTCCTTGAATTTTGTCTATCACGTGATCGCATCTTTACCTAACAGCGATAGTAATGGTTTAAACATCAGAAATAGCAGAGTAACGGAAAAAAAATGAAGCGAAAAAGAACAATAGACACACCTTCAAAACTATGATCGAAGTGAAAAAGTAGAATGGAGCTAGTGATTATTGATAAATTTATGTAAATACACTTGCAGGAAAGAAACACCAGGATGAACATGTGTCCAATAGATAGGCTGACGGAAAACAACCAACCTAAGATGAAATCACCTGCAATGGATGGGGGCCTGTAATGATGGGAGTTGGATGGATGAGGTACTCCATTGAACTGAGAATTTGATGCTCAGTTAGGGTTTGGTATCAACGTGTTGCATCTTCCTGGAATCAATGAACAATGAACGGTTTCAATGATTTGGAATTAAGATGAGCGTCTTGAATTAATACAGAAGGGTCGATTCGTTGGTCTGGGAGTTCAAGATGAGGTAGAAGGGTATGGATGGAACATTTTTTTATATTACAAAGGAAAAGGGGGTTGAAATGTCTAGATTACCCTCCTAAGTGTTTTAATTGTCACCGACATCCCTATAATACCCTTAAATATGTTGCTTAAATGTGTTGTACATATTGCTTCTTAACTTATACGGAAATGAAAATTATTTTCTTAGCCGTCACTCTTCCTTAATAAGATTGGAAAAGGGGGTTGAAATGTCTAGATTACCCTCCTAAGTGTCTTAATTGTCACCGACATCCCTATAATACCCTTAAATATGTTGCTTAAATGTGTTGTACATGTTGCTTCTTAACTTATACGGAAATGAAAATTATTTTCTTAGCCGTCACTCTTCCTTAATAAGATAATATAGAAATATAGATAAAAGAGCCACAATATAACCCCTCATACTCTTTCCTCTTCTCTTTCTTTCATTTAAAACATCCACTACTCACAAACGTTATTCTCTCTCCTCAAATACCTGCACTTTGCCAAGAATTTTCCTGCTCTCTCTCTTCTCCAACTCATAATCCATGTCATAAACGCATCCTAAATGCATTGCATTAGTGATTTTCTTAATGTTAAGTATATGTGTTGATTAACTGAATGTGTTAAACATGTGAACCAGACTAGTCCTAAATGCATTGCATTAGTGATTGTCTTAATGTTAAGTATATGTGTTGATTAACTGAATGTGTAAAACGTGTGAACCAAACACTAGTCGATTAATTTAATGGGTTTAACATATTAACCAAATATGACTCGGGTCAGGTTTAAAAAAATTTAAAGTTACTTGCATAAATGTTGGTATGTGGTTTTTTTAACTGCATCTCACTTTTATGGACTCTCAGGACCAAGAAGGATTTCTCTCAATTAGGCCCAATAAGGGATAGTTGACTACTTGACTTGTCACTTGTAGGAAAAGTTTATGTGGGCTCATTAGCCATGAAGATTTGTTGTTGAATGCACCAAACTTTAAGCGAGTCGATTTATTCGTAAATGACTTAGCTGAAACCAATTCATGGCTAAGTAACCTCATGCCAATTAAGGCCTAAATTAGAGTTTACTTAAAAACAAACTTGGTTAACTTGCCTCAACCTTTTAAACGTCTATGACGAATTCTAAATCTAAGATTTCGAAAGAAAAATGTAATTGTAAAAACCAACACACGTCATAGACAATTTAATAAGTTATAATTATATAGCATGGTCTATAACTTGACATAGCAAATATGGAAGGATTATTAACACACCTTACACATTTACACCCATTTCGTGCTGCTTCATGTTGGAGTGTCGAATATCAACCTAATAAAATCGATCAAATAGAACTTGCTTCCTCAATCCTAGTATAATCATATTACTCGAGTTGCAAACATGTTTATGTAGGATTAGGAAACACCATATGAAGGGATATTTCATCACCATAACATCTTTGCACAAATTAAAAAGCGAAGAAGTTTATAAGGGATATTTCTTCACCATAACATCTTTGCACAATCTTAGCTGTACCTACATTTGGATTGTATTAGTGTCTTTATGTTTCTTATTGACCTTGACTAGAACCCATAGAATTAGCCTCCTCTTTAGTTAAATACATTGTTGTAAATTGTCTATAAATTACCTTTGTAACTCTCAATTTGTAATCAATCAAATTATAATTTCTTTTAACCTCTTTTTTTTTTGAAATTAGCTTTCATTCAACACCTCGGACGGGCCTCAAAGCGAGGGCCGCCAAAACCAAACTACATCATATATACAGGGGAGTTACACTAATCTTTCCACACAGTCGACCTATACTTCGACCTATTTTGTAACCAAAAGAAAAAACGACTTTTGATGTTGAAAATGACGTATCTAGACTAGTAACTTTGACTTCTAATAGCCTTGTGATTCCTCGCCTCCCAAATGCACCAACATGAAACCATGAAGACGCCTTGAATTATCCTTTTCTTCCATTTATTCCATCTCATATCCCTAGCGACATCGACTAAGTCTTGTATCCCGAACACCAACATTGGATTTAAGCCACACCAAGATCCTATGGCCGCCCAAACTTCTTGCGCCAACCTACAATTGGAAAACAAGTGTTCAACAGTTTTGATGCCCCATTCACACAAGGCGCATTCAAAATTCCCTGCAGTGATATTTCTTTTACCCAATTCCCATTTGGTAGGAATTCTACCCATCTCGATCCGCCAAGCAAGAATATTACATTTAAATGGAACCCAACCCGTCCAAGGGAAGATAAACCCGTGATGATTTTCCCTGTTTTTATTGATCATCTTCTTTATTTCTTTGATTGTGCATTGGTCTGCACCTTTATCAACCCATTTCCAGGAGTCTGTCCCACTCTTTCTTGGCATAGACCGTAGAAAAGCATGAATCGCTTCATAGTCCACATCTTGATTAATGGGCAATCTAATATCTTCATTAAAAATAACCCACCCATTGCCTTCCCACCGAATCTTATCAGCTACGAGGATACATTTTTTTCGATTCCTCCATATTTCTTTTAACCTCTTTATGGTATCAAAAGCTCTCCTGCTCCTTTGAGTGTTTCCGATCCTCTACTTTTTTTCCCTTCAAGCCAAAACCAATGGCCACTTCTTCTACCAGAATCATCACCCTCTCAACACACATCCATTTTCCTATCCAACTTACTGCAGATAACTTCCTGTCTTTGCAAAAACAAGTCATATCCACACTTACCGTACTCGAATTGGAACAGTTTTTCGACGAAATCACAAAATCCCCACCAAAGATTCTGGACGGCAAACCCATTTGGTTCCGACAGGACCAAATCCTTTTTGGCACACTCCTCGGAAGTTGCTCTGCCACAATCCAACCCATTGTCTCATCGGCTGAAACCTCACGTCAATTGTTCACCCGCTTGACCGACGGCTACACCAGCGTCTCACAATCTTGGATTATCGCCCCCCAAACCAATTGCCGAATATCTTCACGAGTTGAAAGCCATCACGGATGAATTAGCCCGCACCCAGAAACCAGTCGATGGAGATGATCTTGTTGTCCATATTATCACTCACCTAGGTGAAGATTATAAACCAAATGTTGATGCTCTCAAAATGACGGACACTTCCATCACCTTTCGTGACTTATTTGAAAAGCTTGTTGACCATGAAAGAACACTACAAGAATCCCAAACCCCTGCCCTACTCACTACGGTTAACAACACCCAACAATAACAAGGCTCACGTTCCAGATCCAACAATGATTTTCGTACCTCTAACAGGCCCATCCAAACTAGCGCAAGAAATAATCGCTATCCCCAAACAAACAGTGGCTCGTTGACCAATTTTCGTAGTAACCAAAATAACCTTTTTACTTTGTCCATTTTGCAACATTCCCAGTCTTGACACAAACATTTCTGCAAGTTTGCACGCTTTTTACAAAACAATAACCTTGCTCTTGCGACATCTTCACCAAACCCGAACATCAATGTTTCCATGGCAAGTTTGTCACAAAACCCATCACTAATGTTTGAAACTAGGGCATCTAGTCATGCCACATTCGTCCAGGCATCTTTGTATCATCTCTCAGAATACAGAGGGCATTTTGAAATCATTCTCTGCAATAGTAATACTCTTACCATATCTCACATCAGCCAATCATCTATTTCCACTCACTCTAGCTCCTTACATTTAAACAATGTTTTGCTTGTTCCTAAATTACGAAATTATCTTATCTCCGTTGCCAAACTTTGAAAGACTAAGGGGTTGTTTGGTTGATCAAGTGCTGAAACATTAAGATGGTCTGAATGGTTAAGAGGCTCTGAATGGTTAACAGCTGAATCATTCAGCATCCCTTATTAGCTTAATGGTTCAGCACTTAACCATTCCATTCAGATGCTGAAACAAACAGTCTGAATGCTGAATGATTCAGAACTGAATGATTAAGAGGCTGATTAAAAGGCTACAAAAGAACCCTTAACTGTGTTTTAGTTGATGGTCTCGCTGCAACGCGCGGGTCCTAAATAATAGTAATAATAATGTTATTACCAACTAATACGGATAGTGTCTTTGACTTTTTTACTATTACGAACATTAAATTTGACTTTCTTTTTTTATATTTCTTTTTACTATACACCTTATACTATAGATAAAATACAATTTTATCTATGGTTTATAACAATTACCAACTTCCTAACAATTTTGACTTTTTTGGTATATTTTTTGGGAGTTAACACGCCGCAACGCGCGTACGTGATTCAACGTTTATTCTTTTCACTAAATATGTTGTTGCGTTAAATTCTTTATATTTATTTCTTTTTATTATACACACTATACTGCAAATAACTAGCAGGGATGCCCGCGCGTTGCTGCGGGTTTTCACAATTTAAATTGCCCAAAAATTTCTATACCATTGTATCATTTATCCAATCCAACTCGTGACTGATTTTTATTTGCTACATTTACTTGGTAATGGTTCCAATTAAACTCTTTTAAGTTGTTCAACACATGTCAGAGTAGGTGCAATTCCATAAGTTCATAAAGGTGCCAATACAACATGGACAATAAGATTAAGAGATCCATATAACACATTGATCGATAAGGTTCCAACAGAATGAATAATAAACTACATTGTTTCCTTACAAATATATTAAGAGAAAAAAAACAAACATCCATAAGATCACCTCTGCCAACATATGATTTGCTTCGTCAAACACAAGGATTTTCAAATTAGTTGTAATCCAACTTCCTGCTACTACCCATTTGTTAGTAGTACCCGATGTGCCGATAATGACTTATGATGTAACAGGCGCTCTCTTGGTAGATAGAGAAAATTGTCAAATTAAAGGTAACTATAAACTGGATTTGATATAATTTCTTTTATTACATGTCGTAACCAGTTCTCAATTCGAGAACTCGGAAGAAAGAAGAAACTCAATTGTCAACAGATAAAAGAATGTGATTTAAGTAGGCATAGCAAATTATACACAATGAATTAGGAAACAGAGTACTGTAGTTTTGCTTATTTTATTTATGATTTGATAATTTCTCAGCACTTAACTTGATTTAAGAACATAATATAGCACAAGAAAAGAAAAGAGTTGGGGGGTAAGATGCTACCTTTTAGAAATAGATTACACGGCCAGATCAGAAGTCTCTTAGAAGGAGCAAACTGGTCATCACAAAAAAAAGAAAGGAATGTCCTGTATAGAAAAATCAATGCTAATGCATTGTTAATTCATCAAAACAACGACACATAAAAAGTTAAAACCAGTTCATCAATTTATCAAACAATGACACATGAAACCTATACATCCTTAGTGCAGCATACACTTCAACTTTTTCCAAGCAACTAAAAGGCTATAATTGGTAAGGAGTTAACTTAGGGGCAAACGAGCCGAGCCCGAGCTTAACCAGCCTCGAGCTCGAGTTCGATTAACTTACAAGAGCTCGAGCTTGGTTCGTTGGTGGTTTCTCAAGCCCGGGCTTGGCTCGAGCACGACTCATTTATTATTTATTAGTTAATATATTAAATAAAGATGATATATAGATCGCAAAATGAAGCTCGTTTACTAAACAAGCCTATTGTTTAGGTTTGGACTCGGCTCGTAAGCAAATTTAAATCTAAACAACTTTAAATGAAGGATAAATTTTATTAAATATGAATAGAAGTAATATTATACTAAGACTCGATAAGGTTCAACGAGCTTGACAAGCTTCACATGCCATGCTTAATAAATACATGAGTTTTTAGGCTCAACCTCAGTTCGGGATTAATAAGGCTCGCCATTTTTGAGCTTTTAATTGAGTCAATCTTGAATAGCAGCGTCCCGGCTCATTTGCACCCTTATCTGCATTATTATACTATACAATAATGTTTGTAATCAAGGTTTTAGCCTACAATATTATATGACCAACTTAAGAGTTTCACTTAGATCACTTACAAGTTACAGACAACACCACAAACGCCAGTTGCAATGGTTTATTTCCTAGTAACTTACCAAGGCTGCATAAACTTCTCTGTTGAGCAAATTCAGTAATAACAAGAAACTCTTGTGGACTCTCAAAGGAAACTAACATTTGAATCATCTTTTCATGTTTCAACTTCTCAAGAAAAAAAAGGCATGACATGAGTTAGACACTCACACAAATATTAAGACAAACTAATTATGCAATGAATAACATTAGTACCTCGATTTCTTGTCTTAGATTTTGAATATCCTTCTGCCATTTACCATGCTTAAGTATGAAGTTTTATTGCAAATTAACAAAACACAATCAAAAGAACATAGCAGCAGAAAAGGGGGTATTGTTATTAATGTTTTTCCCAAATGTATTGCATAATCATGTTCCGCTGCAACAGTCAGAAGAGCCTAATATGATCCAGAATTCTACATGAATTGCCTCCCTGAAACTTAAACAAGACAACTTAATTTTATAGAAATAATCATGAAAACAAACTCTTGGCATCATATAATTCCAATGATAGATGAAATTTTGCAGTGCAAAACTGAACTTATACAACTCAGTTCCAAACCAAACTTATAATATAACAAATGAAAGAAATTAGGGTTACCTATGTTGGGATACAGAGATCACAACGGCCACTATTATCTCTAATTCCTTCCAGATGAACTCAAGACCGCCATCTATCATCACCACCGGAGGCCATCGTGGCCTAACCATGATTCCTTTCACCTGCAAAATACCTACAATGAATGCTTTTCATTTCCGTAATAAGACATCGAGAAGAGAGTTTGCTCAAACCCAAATTCCAGTCTAAACCCCATCTTTCCCGATCTGATGCAACGACATCATCACACTAACCATTCATTCCGCTGTAAAAAATGAAACTTCAGATTCCGATTCGAGTGCAATATAGATGATGGAAAAGGTTACAGTCGATTAGGATACTCAGTGAATAAATTTATTATGTGAATAGGAAGTTGAAAAGATGGAGGTTGGTAAATGATGGGGTATCTCAACGTTAGGTTAGGAAGAGGGTGGGGGTATTAAGGGAAACAATTTTATACTTTTAACTAAAATGTGAATACAAATTTACTAATGTACCCTTCTTTGTGTCTTAATGTTCCACATAGTTCCAATTATACCCTTATTATGTAAGCATAAATCACTTGTGCATGTTGCTTCTTAAGTTGTACACAATTGAAAATTACTATCCTAGCCATCACTCCTCCTTAATAAGATAATATAGATATACATTTTTAACCATGTAGTTTATAACAATTACCAACTTGCCAATAACATTGACTTTTTTTAAGTTTCAATTACACACCTTAGAGTGAAGGGAGTTAGGCAATGATTTGGGCGTTCGATTCAACTTCGTAACGCACGTGCGTGATTGAAACGTTTATTTTTTAGTTTTTTACAAAATACGTGGTTGTGTTAAATTTTTTCAGCACATTTTGATATAAGTTTTATTTAAAATGGAATAGCATTCGAAATTTTTACTTAACATGGAGTTGTATTCAAATTGATGATATGATGAAAAATTGAGTCAGTGCTGACCAACAACATCAACATCGGTATTGGTGTTATCGAATCGGTATTGGTATTCTTTTTTTATGATTTCTATCGATGCAAAATACGACTTTAATTTTTTAAGTTACATTAAAATCATACAACTTTTTTTTGTAACAAACTAGGGTAAAATACTAAAATCGTCCTTGTGGTTTGGTGAAAATTGATACTTATGTACATTATGAAAATTGTATCTAGAATGACTGGAAAAGTGGAAACAAGGCCAGCTATAATTTGATCATTATGAACAAATCCAAAATTCTTGTAGACAAAGCCAATCATCAATTCCCAACCATGGGGCGAATGAAATCCGATACATAAATCGGTTAATAAAAGAAGAGAGAAGGCTTTTATTGTGTCACTTAAGTTATATAGGAATTCCTGAGCCCAGGAGTTAAGAATAACAAGTTCTTTATTACCGAAAATAGAATAACCACTTAGAATAATGAAACAGATTATATTTGTCGAGAAGTGCAAAATCGTATGAATACGACCCTCGTTGGTGAAAATGCTAAACTTTTGATTTTTTGTCATAATCATACCATGGTTTCCATTATTTGTCTAAATCGTCCCTGGCACTAACTCCATTCGGTTAGTACCAGTTAAGTCAAGGGTAATTTTGTTCTTTCACCTTTTAAAGTTTTGCTGTCTAAATCTGAAAACGATTATTTCAGATTTACAAGGCTCGGTTTTCACTCGTATATGTTTTATCAATTCTGCAAAGACAGAGAGAGAAAGAGACTTAGAAAAATAGATAGAGAGTGACGAAGAGAGAGAGAGAGACTGAGAGAGATCGAAGAACAAAGACGGTGGGTCACCGGTCTTGACCTTTGGTCGGCCGATCTTGACCTTTGGTCGGTCGGTCTGCACAACTGACGAATCAAGAAGCTGACGGCAATGAGGTCCCTGCAGTGGAAGGCAATGGAGACGGCTGGTGGTGTCGGTTACGGGTGGTGTGTAGGAGGTGGGGAAGATGACGACGACAGATGATGAGCCAAGATTCCGGTTAAACTCCAACTACCGAGATAATGACAAGGGCGAATGGGAATTCTAAGGGTAGGTTGGTAGTGGTCTGTAAGTAGGATAATGACAGCGGTAGTGGTGAAGATATGATGGGTTACAATGGTCTTGGGTGATGAGGGTAGAAGGTTGGTGGTGGTGGATTTGGGAATCGATTAAGAGGAGATCGATGATGGTCTCGTCGGTAATGTTTGGGACTAGGGTTAAAGAAGAGGTTGTGGTAGTGGTGTTTCATGATGATGATGATGATGATGTTGGTTGATGAGGATGGTAAGGTGAAGTAGTGGTGACTTACGATAGTACCTGGAGGGGTAAGGGGATGATGTGGTCATGGGTGGTGGTGGTGAAAGGTGGAGATAGTTTGTGGTGGGGTTAGGGTGGAGAAGATGAAATGGGTGGCGTAGGGGTGGGACCCACTTAAATTTTTATGTATTAATTATATTTCTTTTAATTTTTTAATAATTGGGGGGAAGGACGATTTTAGCAAACAAAACTTTTAAAAGGTGAATGGACGAAATTACCCTTTACTTAACTGGCACAAACTGGATAGAGTTAGTGCTAGGGACGATTTAGACAAATAATTGAAACCATGGTATAATTATGACATAAAATCAAAAGTTTGTACGTAAATGACAATTTTCACCAAACCACAAGGACGATGTTAGCAGTTTACCCAACGAACTATTGTAAATATTGCTATACCGACTCAATTCGCTATCCTATCGTTAATTTGAATACAACTCTTTTTTCAAATAAAATTTATATCGCATAACCGAGAAAAAATTAAGCGCAAACGTGTATCATGAGTTTAACCTATACGAGTGTTGGTACCATACCATTATCGTTATTATAGCTTCTGGTCGATGTAAAACAAGTTTCAATATCTTTTTAGGCAGATAATGACTTTAGTTTTTAAGTTTTCTTATTCTGTTACTATAGTAAGTATCGGTTAACAGAATTTCCACCGCACATGTGGAATTATTTTCTAGTTCAAGCCAAAATAAATCAATTTATGAGCTCAATTTTATAAAAACATCTTTATACAAACAAAAGACCTGCATAAAACGTAATAAACTTATGCGGTTATCTTTAAGCTAAAATTAGGATGGCAGTAGTTACGTCCATTTAATTAAAAATAGTCTTAGATATACCTTTATAATTAGTGTAACATATAGTTGTAATCTCTCCCTTCATAGATCTCATTATCTCAATAGAAAAAGACTCATTGTTGGTTAGTTTAGACCTACAATTAAAACTATTTTAAACTATATATGAACTAATTACAATAGTGCGTCAATTTTTTATAATAACGAGTCAAATTATTTATTTCATTGATTGAAATATAAATGTATTATGTGATTATAATGGTGTGTCCGACTTATTATAATAGCGCATCTTCTGTTGAAATAATACTTTAATAGTTTACAATTTTAATATCGAGGTTACTTAGTTAATTTGTATTTGAATATGTTGCATAAAGTTTGAGTAGGGCTAATGGTCCGGTCAACTTGTGGTTGTGTGATTTGGGCTTGTAGGTGTTTAGCTAATGGTCTTGGAGAGCTAATTGTTGGACTTGCAGATAATCATCTTGTGGGCTCTCAAATGTTAATGGGCTTATCATGTTCTAGCCCGTGGCTACTGTTGCTCAATGGTGAGGCCTGTGAACTAACAAGTCTTTATAATAAAAAGGCGAGAGATTTATTGTATAAAGACCTAATTCACAGATCTTCTAATACATAGACCTTATACGCTGCTCCTTCTCACAATAATGATAAAAGAGGCGATTAGCGTTCTTCTAAGAGGAGAGATTACCTCAGTCCACAGATCACTCATCGACCTTATTCCATATATCGTTCATTATCCTTACTCCACAGATCTCTCTCGTAAAGCAGTTTTATCTCTCGTCTTTAACATCATATGTACAGGTTTATTCTTTTGATTACTATGTCTCACGTTAAGGTTTTGTGTCTGATCAAGAAAATCTGTTCGTTGAGTTCTCAAGTGTGATTCTAACGTTTGTGAGATCTTGTTGTGTAATCGTTTGACTTGTGAATCTGTCCGTTTTTAGGCGTCAGAGTATTTTTTTTTGTATTTTAAAAGTCTTTGTATGTTTTTGGATTAAACGTTTTTTTGGTTTGGTTATAAATCGTTTGATTATGTGTTTCGATATCATGTTTTTGACACCTTCACCTTCCGCCCTTGTAACAAACACAAGTACTCTAGCTATAAAAATACACGTATGTCATCCTGAAATTTAAATACATTGAAACCATTATATAGTAACCAAACCATATATATATAAAAAATAATCCAGTTATCCCGACAGCATTTACTTTTGTTTTAAAGTATTTGTGTGATAGAGGAGCGAGGAGTCGTTGGCAAGATGAAGACATAGTGGAGTAATCTGGTTTATGTCAAAGAAAGTTTATATGCAATCATAATTCCGTAATCCAAATTGGAATAAAAAACATTATCTTCACTTTTTTTTTCTTGTCTTCTAAAATATATAGAATACCCTGACTGTCATATAAACCTTTATCTAGAATCAATGATATTTAAAATTACTTTAAAAATAAAAAATTTAACTATATAAAACTTTTTTTTTTGAACGGCAAATTTCTACTCCTTGTGGGACTTGAACCCATGACCTCCCCTTAGGTGTTCCTAGAAGCATTGCTTCTATCATTGGGCCACCAACCCCAATGGCAACTATATAAAACTTATAACGGAGGCTTAATATCGAGTAGCTCTATAAACTAATCAAGTTTATTAACATTATATATTAACATATTTTAATGATCCTTGGCTCAGTTGATAAATGCTAGTTAGGTTAAGTATAAGGTTAGGGAGATTTACTAGGTTTAAACAATGTTTGTGATAAAAAAAAAATAAGAACAAAGAAACTTTCTGGGGCGGTGGGATGTATCCCCGGTCTTTATGCCCGTCAGTGGATAGGAGACTGAGAGTCTTGAAAACCATAGAAGGCCTCACCGATTTTTAATTGGAAGCGTCCTTAATTGCAAACGGATCGTAACAAACCTAGGTCTTGTCATTGTGAGTTCTCAATTATAAGTGTTCCGCTTTATCTAGCCGCTCTAATATATGGATTTTTTGAGTAACTTGTGTCGGTAATATACTAATATCTTCATGAAATTTACTTGCTCCCATAGCATATCAACATATTTTCTATATGTTTTCATTATGTCAACATTATATATTCACCACATTTTTTTGAGTGACTTTTGTCAGTATATCTTCATGAAACGATCATATCAACCTACTTTATGTGTTCATTTTTAAATAATCTAACACGTAGTCAAAGTTAGATGCCTAAGTAATTCATCGTGTTCTTTATTGTATTAAAAGTCTATATCATTTTTTTCAATTTTACAAATTTAAACCAAGTTTAACCCATTTTATTTGATAACTGCATGAAATAATTATCAAAAGGAATATTATTTTGCGGATTTAGTTTTGTGTAAGATGAGTATATGTAAAACTATTTTGGATAATGACAACTAGCTTTGATATAAACACGTACAACGGGGTCTATATTCAGTCTGCACCCATCAATTCTGCGGCATATTTAATATTATAGGAAAAAAAACCAATGTGGGGTTTCATGTCTACGTGCCATTGTATTGAAAATTTATCCTTTAATTTGCTTTAGTGAATGATGGCATATTGAAATTATCGTTGATTAAAACAAATGTCAAAACAACTTATGAGATCAAAAGTATATTGTTCAAACAACTTTATTTTGTTAAGATATGTCATAACATATATATACATATAATAAAAGAAAGTCATTTTAATGACATGGCACTTAAAGAGACATTTTTCACATTGAGTGTGCCATGTGTCATCCCATGTGGTATTGAGATATTTTAGGAAAAAAATAATTTAAAAACAAAATTAGATTTTTCTTTCTTATGTTTCCTCCCATAATTTTTAAACGTTAATATCTTTTATATACGAGATTTTTTAAAGAAAAAAATTACATCAAATTAACGAGCGTTTTATTATCTTTCCAACGAGTACCATAGTGCTATATAAAAAACGGAGAAAAAAAAACGACTATTTTTTGTTGGGTTTTGTTAAAACAGGAAAAAAAACACAAAGCGTTCAGGTAAATCATTAATCATGTATAGGCAAGTCACTAATTATGTTCAAATCACTAAATATGAATTCTATTTTCAACATGTGTTAGCATTGGAGTTATACATTGTTTTAGGTTAGATATTAATATTAGAATCATACATTGTTTAAGGTTAGGCGTTAACATTGGAGATATATTTTTAATTGTTTTAGGTTAGCTGCTACCCGAAGCTTTCATGCATGTAACTGTAAAGCGCATCATTCTATTTCATATGTAAATTTAATATGTCCTATTAGATTTTTCAACCCCGGGACGTTCCCGGGGTATAATCTAGTTAAAATATAATTGTATTCAGTTCTATGTTAATTAAAACCAACTAGTACAAGTTATTGTGATTTGCCTATTTAATTTGGTAATTTGTACTCACAAGCGTGGACCTACTCATGCTTGAGCCTCTCACACCCCCTTAGGAAGAGTGAAATCGATGTAGCACCAAACCCCTTTATAGTCACGGACCACTATATATGGCCTAAAATAGTGACTAAGTTACTTAAACCGATTGATACATTAATTCTTGTGGTCTATGCATTTATGCATAGTAGACTGATTGAAAAAGGGAAAATGGATTTTAATACTCCCAACTATCGCCTGTTGCCAGATAATACTTCTAACTATCACTTTGGCCATTAGCACTCCAAACATTCAACTTGTTTGCTTTTATCACTCCCAAACTAACTAAGGTCCAACTTGGTTAGTTTTCGTGGCCAAAATGTAAAAACTAAAACTTAAGGGGCATTTCTGAAACTTTTTATTATTATTAGCCAATATCCTTCTTTCTTCTTTGGCAGATCATCGAACAAACACAACACACATATGTGTGTTGTTATAATCACCTCCGGACAACCACCTCCGGCCGCCGCCGGACAACCACCTCCGGTCACCGCCTCCATCTCCGGCGCCACCATAGTACTCATCTCCGGTAACCCTCTAATGGTGGAGAAGACCACCGGTCTTCCTCTCACTCACTCTCTCTCTCCCCCCCCCCTCTCTAGATAGATCGGCCTTCATCCACCTACCACCACCCTTCGGTCTTCTTCATCCACCTACCACCACCCTTCACCTTCATCCACCTACCACCACCCTTCACCTTCTGCAACAGAACGGTCACCTATCGATCTGGTCAACAGCTATTCATATGGCAGCAATTGGAAGTTTGGGGGTGACCTTAAAACAGGGGATAAGCACCACACCTGAATACAGGGTTGATGGCGGCGGTAGTGATTTAGGGTTCCGATTGGGGGTTTTATGGGTTATCACGAGGTTCGATGGTGGCTCTATCATCCGGTTTCTCTCTCTAGATCTCAGCTCTCTCTCATCTGGATGTTGAGGTTATAGTGGGTGGTTGGTTTATGGTGTGGTTGTACCCTGGTCGGATGATGGGGGTGGCTGTGATGATGATGGGGGTGGCTGTGAATGATGATGGGGTTGGCGTGGTGGTTGTGGTGGAAGGTGTGGGTGGTGCAGTGGTGGTGGAAGGTGTGGTGGGTGGTGGTTGTTGGTGATTTAGAGATAGGAAAGGGGTGGTGGGGGTTTCTGTTAGGGGTGCAAACGAGCCGAGCCGAGCCCGAGCTCGACCAGGCTCGAGCTCGGGCTCGTTTAAATTATAAAAGCTCGAGCTCGAGCTCGGCTCGATTCGAGCATTGTTCCTAAAGCTCGAGCTCGGCTCGAAGGATAGTTTCCAAGCTCGAGCTCGACTCGAGCTCGGCTCGATTCTTAGTTATTAATTAATTTATATTAATTGTAATAGTTATTTTATATATAATTTGGTTATTAATTCATAATTTTATAAATATTAATTATTCTATTTAAATACATATTTAATATATTAATTAAAAATTATATAAATATTGGGCTCGTTAAGGCTCGCGAGCCGGCTCGAGCTCGATAAACAAAGCTCGAGCTCGGGCTCGTTTATTAAGCGAGCTTGTTTTTTAGGCTCGGGCTCGAGCTCGAGCTCGTTTAAGCTCGGCTCGTTTCGAGCTTTTTTCGAGCCGAGCTCGAGTAGCTCGCGAGTAGCTCGGCTCGTTTGCACCCCTAGTTTCTGTCAACAGAAGGGGAAGAGGGGAGGGGGATGGGGTGGGGTGGGTGGTGCAGGCGGTGGTGGTGCAGGCGGTGGTAGTGCATGGTGGTGCAGGCGATAGTTGAGAGTATTAAAATACATTTTCCCAAAAACAACAATTTGAAAAGGAGTCCAAAATTAGTTTTATTTACATAAATTTAAAAAAAAAATCAACAAGTGTTGGTATGAAATAATATTTAACAATGTGATTGAAAACAATGTACATGTTTGCGTTGAATAAAAATAAATGATTGATGCTATTTCTATGAAAACTCTTAGCATGGACGGAGTGTATCCCACCACTCTCTTGAGAACACGCTCCACGTCAGATAAAAGCAAGCAAGAAGCTAGGGAAGAAGGGAAGGGAAGCTGGAAATACTACCCACGAGAGTCGTAACCTTTGTGAGTGGGTGGAACGTAGAGCGGGAAAAAGGTATGGTAACACTGCCCCCTTCATGCGGGAACTTCAAGTTTGCGGCTCTGGGGCCTTTCTTCCACAGTGGTGGAACGAGAATCTTTTAACTGGAGGGTAATGTGTGTGTATATATTAAGGTAGCGTTTGGTATGATGGAATGGAAGGGGGAATGGAATGGACCATTACGAGGTAATGAAAAATAGTGTGTTTGGTTGGTTAAAGGAATGGAATCACCCATTCCACAAAGCATTCCATTCCTCAAAACCATTCCATCCACCCCCCATGTTTTTTTTTCATTTCATCCCTCATTCACCCTTTACTAACACCATAACCCATCAACCACCACCACCACCCACCACCGCCGTCACCACCCACCACCGTCGCCCACCACCTAACACCGTCGCCAACCACCGCTGCCGCCACCACCCACCACCGTCGTCACCACCCACCACCGTCGTTGCCGCCACCCACTACCTTCACCCACCCACCATCATCGCCACCCACCCACCGCCACCATCCAACACCACCCAACGCCGACCACCACCGTCGCCCACCACCTACCACCGTCGCCCACCACCTACCATCGTCGCCCACCCTCGCCGTCACCACCGATCACTATCGTCGCCGCCACCAACCACCACCACCCACTACCTTCACCCACCCACCCACCGCCGCCGCCACCCTCCACTGTCACCCACCCACCATCACCGCCATCCACCTCCACCCATCGCCATCTTCGGCACCACCCACCACCGCCGTCGCCACCCACCACCATGCTACCGCCATACACCACCACATACTATCACTGCCACTAACCACCACCCACCACCGCCACTACTCACCATCGTCGCCCACCCACCATCACGGCCATCCACCTCCACCATCCACCGTCACCACCGCCACTGCCGCCGCCACCTACCATCACCGCTACCCGCCACATATCACCACCCACAATCACCGCCACTGACCACCACTCACCACCGATTTTATTCCTTCGTCTTTTCCTACCTATCCAACAACATAAAATAATGTTTTGTTTCATTCCCACATGGCAACCAAACAAGACATGGAATGGTAATGATCCATTCCATTACCTTGTCCATTCCATTACCTCGTCCATTCCATTCCCTCATCCATTCCATTACGCCAAACCAAACAGACCCTAATTAACTAGCTTTTATCCCGGGAGTGTCCCGGGGTTTAAATATCTAATATAACGTAATAAAATATTTAATATGACAACATAATTAATTCTTTGCCAATACATGATTAATGAATAATAATAATAATTATATTATTATTATTATTATTATTATTATTATTTATTTTAAACAAATTTCTGCCATAAATTATCATATTCAAATATAAAAAAAAAGAATCCCTGCCTATTAAGTTATGTTTATCGTTTGTGATTTATTAGTAGAGTAAAATATATTTGAAAACAAAACCCCACAAAAATAGTTGTTTTTTTTCTCCGTTTTTTATATAGCACTATGGTACTCGTTGGAAAGATAATAAAACGCTCGTTAATTTGGTGTAATTTTTTTCTTTAAAAAATCTCGTATATAAAAGATATTAACGTTTAAAAGTAATGGGAGGAAACATTAGAGAGAAAATGTAATTTTGTTTTTAAATTGTTATCTTTTCCTAAAATAATTATAATATATATATATATATATATTTATTAAAAAAACTCAAAAATTAAAAAATCCTACATGATGTCATGTGGCACATTCAAGTACGGGTTGAGGCCTCCATTGAATGCCACATCATCAAAGTTCAATTCTTTTATTATAAGTTATAGATAAACTAACTAAATAGATTAAAAAATATAAACCACAAAATTTTAAGGTAAACTAAAAAAACGAAGTAAAAATAAATAAAAAATGTCCTTCACATATTACAAGAAACTAGTATGGTGTCTGCGCGATGCATCGGGAAACACAAATACTTCTAGAGGTATGTATGGTTCGGTTCAATTTGATTATTAGACTCAACCGAAACTAAGACTAAAGTCATCAGTTAGTCGATCTTATTAAGCAATCGGTTACTTGATTCGGTTTATATGGTTAAATTATCGATTTTTAGTTCGGTTTAGTTAATTTTGGTTAATAACAAAAACCAAACTTTGGCTAAATTTTTTTGCCTAGAGGTATAAAAGCTAAAAATGTATAAATATATGAATGGTTCTATTTCGGTTTGGTTAATTTTGGTGAACTAAGCGTACAAAAAACAATAACCAATTTTAAGTTAATTCGATATTGATTAATTCAGTTTTCGATTGCTTTCGGTTCAGTTATTCTGTTTTTTGTTCGGTTTTAGTTGATTGTTCAATTATTACTCACCCCTAAATATCTATACTATATATAATATATTTGATATGAGGCATTTTAAGATACTCAAAAGTTAAGAGTTAACTTTTGTTTATTTAAATAACACTTACACATTTCCCCTTATTTAAAGCCAACTGGCAACTACCTCTACGAATTATAAACGACTATAATTTTTTCATACGTTAATACTTTAAAAAAACTATATCATAAAGGGGGCATTTTGTTGTTTATAATTTAAGTATATTATAACAATTCTTTTAATTAAAAATATGGATATGTTCTGTGATTAACAATATCTATAAACCTTTAACAAAAATTGATCAAAAATTGATATGTTATGTGATTAACAATACCCGTTGCCTGACTTTGTTTGGATGAACCACAACATCATTAATGCAATTTACACTAAGTTGTTACAAAACTGTAAAGGCGGCGTCTCAAGCTTTACGTTTAAATCAAAAGCAAATTGTTGTATGAAGTTACAACCAAACGGAAGCACATTGTCCATAGATCGAAAATGGTTTAAAGATACCGATCTTATTTGATTTGCTTATGTATTTATATCTTTTATACATCCATTTCATGTACATCTAACCAAAAATTTTAACCAAAGTTTGGTTTTTGTTATTAACCAAAACTAACTAAAACGAATTAAAAACAGCAATCAAACCAAATAGACTGAACCAATTAACTGGTTGGTTAATAAAATCGATAAACCGATAATGTCGATTTTTGTTACGGTTGAGGCCAATAACCGAACTGAACTGAACCCAACCATGCACCATTAGAAGTGTATGTGTTCCCTACTACATCGCGCAAGCACGCTGTTATGAATATATGAATGGTTATGTTTCAGTTTGACCAATTTTGGTTAACTAAGGGTACAAAAAGAAAATGATAACCGACTTTAAATGAAATCGGATGTTGGTTAATTCAATTTTCAATTGATTTTGTTTCATTTTTTGTCTGTTTTTTGGTTTGGCTTCAGTGAAAGGTTTAGTTATTGCTCATTCGTAGATAGTGTTAATCGCATCGCACATAAAAAAAATTAATTAAAAAATAGCAATACTATACTGAAATTAAATATAATAAAATGCTCATTATTATGATGTTTTTTTTTTTATAAAAGTATAAACATATGAAAACAAATATGACTATTTAAAAATCATGGGGATAGTTTGCATAAAATAAGGAACAAAGTGTAACTATAATTTAAATAACAAAAGTTGAGTAAAGCTTATGTGAATAAAGTGTAACTAAGATGGGGTATCAAAGTGTAAAAGTGTTTGAATGACTATTTTACCATATTTTTGGGTTGTTAATGAAAATAAAGTTCTTAACTTTTGGATATCTTAAACTACCTTTGGTCTCATGCATTATAATATAGTATAAAGATAAGTGTAACGTTTGCAGTGTATTTTTCTTTTATTGATTAGACTTAAATTAAAAAAAATGAAATTATAATAACCTAGAGTTGAATACCAAAAATACCATCATCTTCTTTAAGTAACTCTCTGTATTCCCCCACCTTCACTTTTCCTGTATTTTTTTTTTTTTTTTAATTTTGAAACTTCAATTTCATCCAACAACCAAGACGGACCTCAAAATGAGGGCCGAAAAGGCACCATTATACCAAATACAAAGGAGACTTCATCAAATCTACCAAGAAACATCCGTAAACTTAGACCTATTCTTGAACCAAAAAACGACAAACTTTTAATATCATATATAATACACCTCCCGGATTTTGCCTTTTTGTTGTATTAATTCATTCTATGTAAGACTGTAACTATTATTTGCTCCTTTTATTTCTAACTATTATTTGCTTCTACTACTATTAACTGACAATCTAAAGGGTCAAAATACATAAATCAACAATTTAGATGATATCCCTGTAAACACAACTTGACTGGCCAGAGGGTCAACAGACCCTCCTGACCCTCCTCTAAATCCGCCCATATTCTTCCAAGACCACTCCCCATCACGCTTGCATTTTGAATGAAAAAATGGATATGGCGTGAAATAGATCACACCGTGGATTTTAGTTGGTAGAGAAACTTAGAAACCTCAACCTGATGTATCCATTTCCATACAAACTCAGCAACCTCACTTGGTCTTTAGCTTTTCTGTTTCCATTTCTAAACTTGACAAAACTGAAAACTCCCCAAATATTAGTTTTCATCATTTCATATGCATGTATACATACCTTTTCCTTACTATGCAAGACAATATGATAATCTTTCACCACTTAAAATTTCCCAACTGAAAACAAGTGTTTATGAAAAACACAACCTTTTATCTATTTCATCGACCAAATACTCGGAAAAATATGCTTTTTGGAGCAGCTTGGATCGGTGTTACGTCTGCAAATAAAATAGGAAGAAGATTATTAGTTGAAGGCCCCGCCTAGTCATTATCAACACGTCTCTGCTTCCTGCGTTGTGTTACCCTTTGAGGTCGACTTCTGTCAGCTACCAAACCAACCGGGTGATTTTGGACGCGAAGTATAATTAAAACGATCGCTTTCACAAATGGTAGTCAACATTGTGCTAGCAGTGTTTTGAATTCCACCGAAATTTTCATAAAATGGAGCAGGAGCTGCTGCCATAAATTGAGACGCTTGATTATGAATCCCATTGTACCCTTCCATCTTCATTAATTAAAATAAGTGATATTAAAAAAAATATTTCCTATAAATTAATGTGAATATAAATTTATATGTTAGTGATAAAGTGATATACAAACCAGTAGTTGGGATATCGCCCCATCATCTCGGAACCTGGTTTGTGGTACCGGGTTATTCGTCGGGTTAATTGCGTATCCAACTGTGTTGCGTTCCCCGTCCACTTTATTCGCAAGACGATTATACCAAGAAGAGACATATATTGCATGTTCATCTAACCAATTAGTATCTCTTCTTCTGGTACGCTTCTTTCCGTGCAATGCACGGTGGATTCATGGGTAAGGGGTGGATCATTAGGTCTCCTTTGACGAAACCCGAACTGTCTAAGGACCATAGATGGTGAATGGTATTCCACCACCTGCCACCACACAATGAAACACTCACAACACCATGAATCCTCCCCCTCGATGCAAAAGTCCGGCAAAGACTCTTTGGCTTATTATTAAACCATCGTACTAAATTAGCCGGTAATATAATGTAAATTAGCTCATATCGACTCCTCTTGAAGATTTTGGAGTTGTGAATGAATTTGCCTCAAAGAGTGTGATGACACCTCCTTAAGATCATGTTTACCTCTCCACCTATAAATAAAAGAAAAGAAAACAAAACAATCATTAGTTAAATTAACAAGTTATAATACATCATATGAACGTAGCATAACATAGTACTTACATGGCGTCATATCGTTTTCTAAGTGACAACTGGTGTAGACATCTAGGGGCTAATACCCGGATCCTGGTCCAAGCCCACAACTGTAACAAATGCCTAGGACTTCCACATGTTTTATCGGTCCCTACTGCTGCTTTGCAAAAGTTTTGGTAGAGAGATGCCAACACAACACTCCCCTAATTCAAATTCCCACATTCATCGAAATCTTGTAAATGGGTTAAAAATGACAACGACGCATAACCGTTGTTGGAGTCACAAAACAGGGAACATCCCAACAAAATTAATATCACACAACGTGCGCGTTGTGTGATCTCACCTAAACTCGCGTCAGTGAACAACGGCTCCGATACTTTTAAAACAAGTTTGGATGCCGGAATAGTATTTCCGCGCAACATGCCTTTGTCACCTACTATACCCAACAAATCTCCCATTAATTGTAACCGTTGCTCACGGGAGAACTTGCATTCTGGTCCTACCATTGCTGTACCATTAATGCACAATCCCCTTAGGACGTTAACGTCCTCTAACATCACTGTCGTTTCACCAAATCGTAGGTGAAATGTATGGGTCTCTAGACGCCATCTTTCAACAAGGGCCATTATTAACAAGCGGTCAAGAAGTCGTATCCACAGTCGAGAACCCTACTAAAACCTGCCCTCCGTACCAAAAATATAACCTTTTGGTCTCACGGATTACTGTTAATGGAAACCGAAACCTCAGGCTGCGGTTTAGTCTTAACCTTTTCCAAGTCATCGTGCTACAAATGATTCGCTTCCCAGTCAACAGTCGATGTGAGCATAATCGCAAGCAAGGTTGCAAAAGTCGCTAGGAGCTCTCAACTCGGCCGACGGGGAGTTGGGAGTACTTGGCCTAGGCGGGGAGTATTCTGGGAGTACTCGGACATGGTGATTTATATAGAAATTTAATAATTTAATGATTATATACATGTCATAAATTCATAAAAGTATGCCAAATACTAAAACTATCTCAAAAACAGCAACTAGAGGCCTAATTTGATTGATTCAGGCCGAGTTGGCCGGTTCCAAGGCCGAGCTGGACCGATTCCATCCCGAGTTGACCAATTCCGACTTGACCGATTCCATCCCGAGTTGACCGATTTTGACCGATTCCATCCCGAGTTGACCGATTCTGACCGATTCCAAGCCGAGTTGGACCAATTCCGAGTTGGGATGGCCGAGTAGGGAAAACTCGGGGCGCCTCGCCTCCGAGGAGCGATTCCTCGCTGAGTACTCGGCCGACTTTTACAACACTAACCGCAAGCTAAGCTTGTGGTTTCACTATCTTCAAAAATCCGATTCTGACACCCCAAATGTACAAATATATCCTACTATGCCACTATTTTTGGAAGAAAAAAAATCGATGATCAATGGGTGCTTTTGAACAACCAAACACAATATAATATTATTTTCTGGAAACATAGTATAATATTATTTACATTTTTCTTCTTTCTGGAAAATAGTGCATTAGTAATTAGTTCATAATAAAATATTATTAATGAAGTATTTTTAATGAATATTATTGTTTTAATTTTCAAAAAAATTTAAATAATTGGGTATTCATTGCAAGGGGCATTGTGGGCTTAAAATCACTAGTAGGGCTGTAAATGAACCGAATGAACACGAACACTGTCTTGTTCATGTTCATTTGTTAAAGAAATAAAGTGTTCACAAACTGTTCATGAACAGTTACCGAACGAGATTTTCTGTTCGTGTTTGTTTGTTAAAAATTTGAAAGTGTTCGTGTTTGTTTATTTGTTAAAGTTAGGTGTTGGACAAAAGTGAACACGAACAATCACAAATGAAAGTAAACGAACACAAACATGCCTTCATGAACAAAAAGAGCACAAAGTAACACGTTAAATTTTGAATAAAATCAACATTTTTCATCAAAAACATTATCTGCACAAAATATAATAATACAATTATCCAAACATACTTGACATAATCTTGATCACGTAATTACCATAATGACTTATAAAAATAGAATATTATCATATTAAACTTGAAGCCCTCATTTAATCCACCAAAAATAATAGTTAATTAAAAGTCCAAAACATGTGAAGTAATATTAATATGTAATACATTAATATATATATATATATATATAGGTTCCTGTACAAAGTACATTTTTCGTACAAAGTGTGAGAAGTCTATATAGTCATTGTGTTTTAAAGTTTCGCTATAATGTTTTTGATTCCTTTTGCATTGATTTATATAGAAAAGCACCAAACGTTACAATTTAAAACATAATCAAATGTATTCTAGACATTAAATTTAAAACACACTGATTACTTTCTTCGTATGGTGTTTTAGATTGCATGTTGAGAATACATTAATTAGTGTTTTAAATTGTTAATTTTTGTGCTTTTCTACATAATATTATGCCAAATGAACATAAAACATCAAGCCAAAAATTTAAAACACAATGCCTATATAGACCTCTCACACTTTGTACGAAAAATGCACTTTGTACAGAAACCCCACCCTATATATATATATATATTAAATAATCTATCTGTTGAAATTAAAAACCCTGTTGAATCCTAAGTACTTAAATCTCAAATAAAAAGTTACAACCCCTAATGAACTGTCGAACATAAACAAACATAAATGAACTTGTTACCGAACGTTCACGAAAATAAATAAACAAACGCAACCTTTGTTCATGTCTGTTTGTTTAACTAAACAAACAACATTTTGTGTTTGTGTTCGTTCATTTATTAAACGAACGAACACAAACGAACTTCCTGCCGACAGTTAACGAACTATTCATTGAACGTCTGGTTCATTTACAGCCCTAATCACTACACCGCTTTTTAATTTCAAGCTTCATAATGCCCATGTATGACTAGGATGACACATGTCACACAATGTTCATAGAAAGAGCTTGAAATTTGGTTATCACTACACATAGTCTTAGAAACAAAGTATAAACTAATGAGATAATGAAAAAGTATACTTATTTGTAATTTAATTAATTAATTATACACAGTATTTAGCTTTAGTATTACTAAAATATTATCCTATATATTAGTTTAACTCAATATTCGTATTCATGTATTCACATTGTATCCTTTTTTCCTCCTATTTTTGGGGTCGGTGTATATTCTATATCTATAATTTATAACTTATAATAAAAGAATTGAGTTTTTATGAGGTGGCAGTCAATGGAGACCTCAACCCCCCATTGAATGTGCCATGTATCACCTTGAGGTGATAGTATTGAATTTATTATTTTAATAACTAGCTTTTATCCCGAGAGTGTCCCGGGGTTGAAATATCTAATATGATAACATAATTAATGATTTGCCAATTCATGATTAATGAATAATAATAATAATAGTAACAATATTATTATTATTATTTTAAACAAATTTTTGCCATAAGTTATCATATTCAAATATATAAAAAAAAATCTCTGCCTATGAAGTTATGTTTATCGTTTATGATTTATTAGTAGAGTAAAATATATCTGAAAACAAAACCCCACAAAAATAGTTGTTTTTTTCTCCGTTTTTTATATAGCGCTATGGTACTCGTTAGAAAGATAATAAAACGCTCGTTAATTTGATATAATTTTTTTCTTTAAAAAAACTCGTATATAAAAGATATTAACGTTTAAAAGATATGGGAGGAAACATTAGAGAGAAAATTTAATTTTGTTTTTAAAGTCTTATCTTTTCCTAAAATAATTATAATATATATAGATTTATTTAAAAAACTCAAAAATTAAAAAATCCTACATGATGCCATGTGGCACATTCAATGAGAGGTTGATGCCTCCATTGAATGCCACATCATCAAAGTTCAATTCTTTTATTATAAGTTATTATAGATTATAGATATGATTTTAATCTATATAAAAATTAAATTGAGTTATTTTAGGAAAAAAAGAATTTAAAAACAAATTTAAATTTTTCTCTCTTGTGTTTCCTCCCATAATTTTTAAACGTTAATATCTTTTATATACGAGATTTTTTAAAGAAAAAAATTAAACCAAATTAACGAACTTTTTATTATCTTTCCAACGAGTACCATAGTGCTATATAAAAACGGAGAAAAAAACGACTATTTTTTGTGGGGTTTCGTTCATACAGGAAAAAAAACACAACGTGTTCAGGTTAATCATTAATCATGTTTTTTTCTTTTAAACCAGATTCTTATCTATGATGTTGAAATTCAGCCCAATCGTCATGCTATCATTGGAATTTTACTGTTCTAAAGATGGATAGGTATCATTCATCAAGAGAAGCTAGGAGAAAGAATCGCGCAACAATGCAACACATTGTGTCACCTTATAGCAATGTTATTTTTTTATTTATTTAATTACAAGAGTAATAATTATTACTATTACTATTAGTATTATATTAGTATTATTAGAATGATTATATTTTTCAACCCCGGGACACTCCCGGGATAAAAGCTAGTATATAATAAAAGAAAGCAATTTTAATGACATGACATTCAACGAGGCATTCTCCTCTTTGAGTGTTCCATGTGGCAAATTAAAAAAACTAATAATAATATAAAACCTAATCTACTAAAATTAAATTGAGTTATTTTATGAAAAAAAAAGAATTTAAAAACAAATTTAATTTTTTCTCTCTTATGTTTCCTCTCATAATTTTTAAACGTTAATATCTTTTATAGACGAGATTTTCTAAAGAAAAAAATTACACCAAATTAACGAGTGTTTTATTATCTTTCCAACGAGTACCATAGTGTTATATAAAAACGGAGAAAAAAACGACTATTTTTTGTGGGGTTTCGTTCATACGGGAAAAAAAACACAAAGTGTTCAGGTTATTCATTAATCATGTTTTTTCTTTTAAACCAGGTTCTCATCTACGATGTTGAAATTCAGCCCATTCGCCATGCTATCATTGGAATTTTACTCTTCTAAATATGCATATGTATACTTAATCAAGAGAAGTATTAGTATTAGTATTATTAAAATTGTTATATTTTTCAACTTCGGGACGCTCACAGGATAAAATCTAGTAATAATAATTTAAAATCACGTTATCCCTTAACTTGGAAGTCCTAAAAATTTGAAGACCCAAGGACAAGAGGAGGGTGACCCCTTTCTTGCAAGCCAAGCCTCTAGAATACAAATGCACCACCCTTGGTGAACCCAAGAGCCAACCCTTGGGCTCCACCTTCATTTAATTTTCTCTCTCAGACACGTGCTACTCACACGGGGCCCACTCTTTCCTCGTACAAACGCCACGTGATCCCTTATCTATTCTCCACGTCACATTTACCAAATCCCTTCTTCCACTCCCGTTTTATATTGTAGCTCAATTCTTTTTTGTTTTTTTTTTTAACTTCAAAATGCTGAGAGTGTTTGGGTAAACTTTTGAAGAGATACTTATTAGTTTTCACAAAAAGTTAAAAATAGTTTTGAAAAGTTATAATTTTCTTACTTTTCAAAAACTCATTTTTTTCATGTTATATAAAAACTTATAACTAAAAGTTAAAAGTCACATTCGCAAACACTTTATTCAACTTATCAACTTTTTGAAAAATTAATACTACGTAAGTTATAAGTAGGTGAAAATAAGACCACTCGCTATGGAGCCAGCATAGTTACGACATGCTTATGCCGTTCTAGCGTAGACCGCCCCCTTAACCGGCATCGGCATGACCATCATTCCCTTGCCGCTCTTGACGGGCCAATTTGAATGTTTGTGAACGTTTGACAACGGTCTTTTTGATCGTTTAAGAAAATGTTTATTATTATTATTATTATAAATACACAACCAATTTACCTCATTTTTACACTATCTCTTCTACAACTTTTATACAATCTTCTAATTTTTTTTACACAATCTTTAGATTTTTATCATCATGAATCCCTACCAAAACAACCAAAACCCGAATCAAACCCCACAACGTTATCAAAACAACCCGAATACAAACCCGTTCACGACACCGGGTTACACGATGCCAATCGATCCAAGTTCGGCTACATTTTCGTGGTTCTAACAAAGTCCCAACCCTTTCACCCAATATTCCCAAATGCAAATGCACCAAAGCCCTACTACTTTTAACCAATCTAGCCATATGCAAATTTACCAAAACCCTCAATCTTTCACCCAACTTTTATAAACTCCGCCATTCCAACCGTCTCAACAACCACAATCGTCACAACAACCACAACGACAACCGTCATTCGAACCCGAAGAAGAAGAAGTTAAGGTGGAAGAGTTTTTTTTTTAAATAAAACGTATTGTAAGAATTTTTTTTACCAACTATGGGATCTTTTGAAGTAGAAATATACACCTTGGCTAATGCTTCTTATTCTATTTTCGTCCATTGCCTTTTGGACGAGGGAGTTTCACGCACTTTAGCCCGACTTTTCTTTTTTTTCCTCTTCGAAGATTCGGCTTGCGTTTCAGGCACGAACTCTTCCACATCATCTTCTTCTTCTTCTGGTTCGAATGACGGTTGTCGTTGTGGTTGTTGTGACGGTAGTGGTTGTTGAGACGGTTGGAATGACAAAGTTTGCAAAAGTTGGGTGAAAGATTGAGGGTTTTGGTACTTTGTTAGAATATGGCTAAATTGGTTAAAAGTAGTGGGGCTTTGGTGCATTTGCATTTGGGAATATCGGGTGAAAGGGTTAGGACTTTGTTGGAACCTCGAAAATGTAGCCCAACTTGGATCGATTGGCATCGTGTAACCCGGTGTCGTGAACGGGTTTGTATTCGGGACCCGGTGTCGTGAACGGGTTTGTATTCGGGTTGTTTTGATTACGTTGTGGGGTTTAATTCGGGTTTGGGTTCGGGTTGTTTTGGTAGGGATCCATGATGTTAAAAATTTAAAGATTGTATAAAAAAAATTAGAAGATTGTATAAAAGTTGTAGAAGAGATGGTGTAAAAATGAGGCGAATTAAATGGTCTTGGCCCGTCATCCCCGGCGTGTATATGATGCTCATGCCGTTGCCGGGTAAGGGGGCGGTGTACGTCTGCCGGCATGGGCTTGCCGTGCCTATGCCGCCTCCACACCGAGTGGTCTTATCTTCATTCCCTTCCTTTCTCCCGTTTTCTTTGCAAATTGGAACGACATGATTTATGCCTAAAAACCATATTATTTTCCCTCTTCCCTTCCTTTCTCTTTATATAAAAACTCTGGAACATATTTTTTTCTTCATTACTTACAATTCTTTTCTCTTCTCGGCTAAATGAAACTATTAAACAGAGCGTAAAGTTCAAGTTATAATATCTTCCTACTCTTAAATATATATGTCCAATACAGAAGTTCTAATGTTTGATGGGTATAATAATGAGAGAAAGAGAGTATAGTATAGTATAGCATGCAATTATATACTTGTCTTTCGTAGTAAAAATATATAAAAGATGTATAACTTTATTATGCAATTTTCGTTGTATTTTTTCAGTAAAATCATGCGATTCTTGTTGTATTTTATTAACTCTAGGTAAATTATGGACCTTCAACTTATATTAAGTTTTGTTTTTCTCATCATTTTGATTTCTAAAACATGTCTCAATCACTTACAAAACATACTTAAAACCCTCACCAAACATTTGATTACATTACTGGTAGATATTGAAGATAGTTTATTCTCCATGTTTTTCTCTCCATAATTCACTCCTTGCATTATGCCCAAGACTAGCACCTTATTTTGTGCCTTTATATTAGCTCATTTCTTATTTTATGTATTTTCATTCTTGTATATAAGGAGGATGTTATCTCCTCATTTGAAAGTACCAAAATATTATTATCAATCTCATAACAATTGTTCTATCTCTATATTTCTTATACAATCCACAAGTCGGTTTGAGAGTCGCAAGCTAGAGACCAAAGCGGCCCTCGGCCGCAAGGCCAAACCAATAAACCAAACCAAATACCAAAATCGCTTCCGCTAGAAAATCTTCATGGTATCAGAGCAGGTTCTAATACCGCTCGACCAAAACCCAAAATAAAAAAAAACAACCCACTGCTTCCCAAACTCAAAATACCAAATCAAATCAAACAAACCTTTTCATTGGAACCACTACCTAACCCGTGGCGTCCCTACCACCACTTCTCGACTCCTACTCTTTCCTCTGACCACGCCTACAATATACCCGTCAACCACCACAAGAGACGTGTATGTGGTGACTTGGGTTAGTGGGGTGACCAACTGGGTAGATAAAAAAAAAAAAAAAAAAAGGTTAAATCTTGGGTTACGAGAGAATACAAAGAAATAGTTTTTTTTTACTTTATTGAAAAGAGGTAAAAAAAAAAGGGAGACAGTGACGAGCAAAAGCAAGATGGAGAGAATCGAAGACCGCAAAAAAAGGAAAAGTCGAGTTCTTTGGACTCACGAGAAGAAAAGTCGGGTTCCATTAAACCCGCGAGTAGAAAAGTCGGGTTTTTAAAACTCGCAAAAAGAAAAGTCGGGCTTTTTGAGCTCGCAAAAAAATAGAAAAAGAAAAGTCGAGTTCGTCGAACTCGCGAGAAAAGTCGGGTTTTTAACCCGAAAGAAAGAAAAGTCGGGTTCAAATCTTGAACCCGCAAGAAGAAGAAAAGTCGGGCTCTTCAAGCTCGCAAAGAAAAGAAAAGTCGGGTCTTTAACCCGCAAGAAGAAAAGTCGGGTCTTTAACCCGTAAGAAGATAAGTCGGGCCTTTAACCCGCAAGAAGAAAAGTCGGGTTCAAATATTTGAGCTCGCAAAAAGAAAAGTCGGGCTCTTTTAAGCTCGCAAGAAGAAAAGTCGGGTCCAAATCTATGAGTCCGCAAGAAAAACAAACACTCCAACTTGAGGGGGAGTGTTCGAAAATGAAGAAATATTACTTGACAAGTTGGGCGTTCGTAACCTTCACGCTCCAACTTGAGGGGGAGTATTGAAGATAGTTTATTCTCCATGTTTTTCTCTCCATAATTCACTCCTTGCATTATGCCCAAGACTAGCTCCTCCCATTATGACCCATGATTAGCCTTCCAAGACTTGTGCCCCAAGATTAGCTTATTACTAATTTTATGCTTTTTATTTATGTATTTATAGATGAGGTTATCTCCTCATTTGATGTACCAAACATTTGAATCATAATCAAAACACCATTCTATCTCTACACTTCTCACTTCTTGTATCAATATCTACTTTGCCATTTTGAGAGTCGTTGGCTAGAAACCAAGCGGCCCTCGGGCCAAAACAAACCAACCCAAACACTAAATCGCTTCCGCTAGAATTTAACAGTAGAAGTGTAACGTTTTTTTGTTGTGGTCATCAAAGGGTTCTCATTTTACTAACTACAACTAAAGTGTCCAGATTATGCTTTTAAGAAAGAAAAAAAAATACGCAAATCTTATATGAAACCGATAAGTTCCATTTGTCCAAGGTCAGCAGACGTTCTTAACCCTCCCCTAGTTCCGTCTTTGAATGACATGTTTTAGGACATCCCATGTTGCTCTTTACACAAAATTATTAGCATGCTAAAATATATAATCATCATTAGGGTTGTTTAAAATGATCGTGCTTGCCCGCCACTTGCTCGGTAAATGCTTGAAAGATGCTCGCTTGATCCTCCGCTCGGATGTAAATGAGTCGATCGGCTTAGTTCGGTTTGTAAACGAGCCTAACACAAGTAAAGGTCCACTCGCCTCGCCTTGGTTCGGCTCGAATAAATTATTATTATTTATTATCTATATAATTATATATACACACACAAATCACAATAATATTTACAGCTTTATATATAACATTTGGCCCATGATATACAAATAAAACATAACTAGCCCACTTAATCCAATAAAAATTTAACACTAAGATAGCGTTTGGTATGATGGAATTAAAGGGAGAATGTAATTGACCATTACGAGGTAATGAAAAATAGTGTGTTTGGTTGGTTAAAGGAATGAAATCACCTATTCCACAAGTCATTCCATTCTCTCAGAATCATTCTATCCACCTCCCATGTTTTTTTTCATTCCACCCCCCATTCACCTTTTATTAACAACACCATAACACACCACCACCACCCACCACCATCGTCACCACCCACCACCATTGTCGCCACCATCCACCACCGCTGCCGCCACCACCCACCATCGTTATCGCCGCCACCAACCACCGCCGTCCACTACCTTCACCCACCCACCACCGTCGCCGCCCCCAACCACCACCACCTCCACCATCCAACACCACCCACTGTCGCCTCTACCACCTGCCACTGTCACTCACCGTAATTTCCTTTACCCACCACTACCGCCGCCACCCACCACCGCCGCCTCCACCCACAACCGCCATTACTCACCATCGTCACCCACCCATCATCACCGCCACCCACCTCCACCCATCGCCATCGCTGCTGCCACCCACCATCGCTGTTGCCACCCACCACCACACTACCGCCACACACCATCACCAACCACCACCGCCAGTACTCACCATCGTCGATCACCCACCATCACAGCCATCCACCTCCACCTTCCACCATCGCCACCACCACCGCCGCTACCGCCACATATCACCGCCACTGACCATCACCCACTACCACCACTAACCACCTATTTTATTCTTTCGTTTTTTCTTGCTTATCCAACAACACAAAATAATGTTTTGTTTTATTCTCACATGGCAACCAAACAAGGCATGGAATGGTAATGGTCCATTCCATTACCTCGTCAATTCCATTCCTCCATCCATTCCATTCCATTACCCCATACCAAACAGACCTTAAGTTTAATAGTAACCCTAAGTCGTGAAGTGACAGTCTTGACTTCATTATGTTGTTAGTCGGCCGTTGATAAACGTCACTTAATATCACCTTACACCACAACCTAAGCTTCATCTTCGGACACTTGAACCTTAATATTAGGGGCTGTTTGGTTGATTAAGTGCTGAATCATTAAGTTGGACCTCTTAATGGTTAGTTTTCTTGTACCACATTGGTATGAGAGTTTCATTAAGGTTCAGCCTAGTTCAGTGCTTAATGGTTCAGCAACATCCCAAGTCTTAATGATTCAGCCTTAACCATTCCATTCAGAGGCTGAAACAAACGCGCCGAATGCTGAATCATTCAGCACTGAATGGTTAAGAGCCTCATTAAGAGGCTACCAAACAGCCCCTTAGTATCAACAACAGACAATTTGACCTTGGGTGTCACCCCGATAACGAAAACATCGAAAAAAACATCCTAATTATGGTTGTCCAAGTTACTCTTCGCTCGTCGCTCGCTTGGACGAGGGCTCGGCTCGCCCTGACGGCTCGTAAACAACCCTAATCATCATATAAAAATGTAGTGTTATTTATGCATTTTTTTTAGAATATTTGAAAAACCATACCAACAAAACTGTAACAATCGTATATATATAATTTTATTTTGCAACATCGTGCCAACAAACCATTATTCGTGACTCTTGGAATAAACTCTTCTTGTTAGGATATGCCCACTTGAACCCCTAGACCGTACAACACGTTACTGCACTCCAATTTGATCTTCTTCTCATATCTTGTTTAGTACACTTTATTAAAGCAAGTGTCATGATAACATTGAATTATTGCATAAAATTATTTCAGTTTTTTATTTTTTATTTTATTATAAGTAATCCATTTCAAAAATCGAATATTCTCGAGTAAAATTCTACTCATATTTCTTCTATAAATTTTATATATTTCTCTTCATCTCTAAACATATTCAACAAAGAGAGAGATAAGTCATAAGAGAGAAATCATATATATAGAGAGAGAACCAGAGAGATCATATACTTACAGTACAACATTCATATGAAAATGCCAATGTTTGTTAGAACAAAACGAGTCACCGATCCGTTAGACGAACGAGTCAAGGATCGGATCGTCGGTCGTCAACAACCGGCGTACGTTAGCAGCGGCAGCGAACACAGCGCATACGACGACGATTCTCAACTGCTTGATTGTTTCCTCCGAGAAGAAGACGACGACGACAAAGGTGAAACATGTGATAATAATAATATTTTCCTTAACGACGACGATAAGGAAAGCGATTCCGATTCAGAATTTGATTCCGACCGTACGGACGCATTAGTCAATAACTTGATTACAATATTTCGTAATCAAAATATTGATAAGTTCAGAAATGTGTTATTAGCTAATGTTTTAAAAGCTACGGAGGTTTTTAAATCTAATAATAATAATAACAATAAACAGATGCTCAACAGAAACGTGATGTTATTCCTCCAAAAAAACGGTTACAATGCAGCGGTTTGTAAAACAAAGTGGGAGAGTAATGGAGGACTTACATCAGGTAACCACGAGTTCATCGACGTCGTCCGTACAGATTCCGGTACTCGTTACTTCATCGACGTTTACTTCGCCGGTGAGTTCGATATCGCTCGAGAGACAACAAACTTTCGCCGGTTATTAAATCATATACCGACGGTTTTCGTCGGAAAAAATGAAGATCTGAAGCAGATCGTGAAGTTATTAAGTGATGAAATAAAACGTTCGTTGCGAAGTAGAGGATTACTCCTCCCTCCATGGAGGAAAAACCGGTTCATGCAGAATAAATGGTTCGGTCCGTACAGACGGACAGTAAATTACACGCGTTCGTCGGCGTGTAAGGAGACCAGTTCGACGGGTGGTAACGTGAAATGTCGTTCGATTGGGTTTAACGCTGTTAGTGGATTTAACGGTGGGTTAATTAACGCGGCTACACGAACGAGATAAAGTAAAATATTATTAGGTTGCCACGTATATAATATTATTATGAACTTTTGGTTGTGGTATAAAAGAGAGTTAAATTATTTTGTGATAGAATTGCACGTTTTTTTCTCGGAGTGTAACGGACTCCAAGTGTGTGCGTTTCTGCCGTTGATTGAAACAGATCAATGGTTTAAGATAAACGGCTTTAGATGTATGAGTAAACGTAAGTGTACGTACGTAATCATTCACCTCCACTAAAAATTTTTTACTCCGAATATTTAAAATGAGTAGAGTAAGACAAAAGAATTCAGTAAATGTTGGTTACTGTTTGTGTATTTAGCATTCACATCTATTTTTTACCAATAATCTACAGCCAAGTTGTTTTGAGATAGAGTGGATTTTTCTTTAAAAGTTACCATCTTAGGAGTAGGTTACAGGTTTAATTCATGCACACCACAAAAAAATTTCTCGCAAGGAGGACATTGGTGTGTGGGTAAAGATTCAAACTTGGAACCATGAGGTTAGGGTTGTACAAGGATTTTCACTAAACTAAACATTTAAAAAAAAAATCACATCTATTTTTTATCTTAATTCAACTAAAAATAATACTTTTTATTTTTCATTTTAAAAAACTCCCACAACTCATTCATAATAATTATCTTTTTCTTACTTATACACACTTATTTTAACATATTTCTCGTTTTTATACACTCACACTAATTTGATGTAGAGCGAGAATACGAAAGCAACAACAATTTTTCAAATGATAAAGATGAGGTAGAAAATGGTGGATGTTAACTAGTGTGTTTTTTTGTAGATTGTTTTTATATTTAAAAAGATAATGGGGTGTTTGATGGGTAGAATGTGAATGTTCTAAGTAGGGCTGTCCAAAAAGCTCGTGGCTCGGAGCTCGCTCGAAGCTCGCTCGGATTTAGCTCGAAAAAAGCTCGCTCGATATGGCTCGGTTTGAAACTGAGCCGAGCCGGCTCGGATCGGTTAAAAAGTGAGCCTAGCTCGGCTCGGTTCGTAACGAGCCGAGCTGGCTCGGTTTGGCTCGAATAATTCTAATTTTTAATATATATTTTTTTATATACATATAATATATTACCAAAATGTAAAATAAGATGGAGAATATGCTACAAATTTAATATTTGGTAACAGTGGCATGGAGATTTTTTGCTTGGGATTGAAGTTATAGCTAATCAAGTTATTTAAATAAACTCAATACTACTTTTGATCCAAGTACTCAAGTTAATTCGTATGTTGATGAACTTATACTGTATATCGTTAAAATTTCAGACTTATTTTGTACTTGCTTGAACTTGATTTTAGCGTGCAATGTATAAAGTTGAACTTATTTTAATTGTGTTATTTTTAACTATTTAATATTAGTTTAAACTATTGAATTTTGAAAGTCATTTTTCTTTTTTTCTTTTTAAATTCGAGCCAAACCAAGCCGAGCCGAGTCGGCTCGGTTTAAAACCGAGCCGAGCTCGAGCTTTGATTTTCAGCTCGGTTTCAAATCCGAGCCGAGCCGAGCTGGCTCGGTTTATAACCAAGCCGAGCGCGAGCTTGGCCTGGCTCGGCTCGGTTCGGCTCATGAACAGCCCTAGTTCTAAGAGAAAAAAAAATGACGAAAAATAAAGAGTTGAACTTTTTACCGGTCTGAGTTTGATGGGTGTTTAATATAATTTAGGTTTCTCATCTCCATGCATTAAATTATATTAAAACCGTTAATTTTTTTATTAAATAATTTTTTTTACTTTTATTATTAATTTTTCTCTCTCATACACTTACAATCATTTTCAAAAAATTTTAACAAATAAATGTTGGGGGATAGTCACCCCAAATATATAAATGAACAATACCACCTTTTTATCTTCTTCACTCATAACCACTTTTAAAAATATGTTGTACGCGAGACATGTTGTGAATGCTTTAAGATAAAGTAGTTGAGCCAAATTAGCTCATTTAACTTTGAGCCTGGCCCCACCTTAGCATGGTTTGTTTGCACACCTAGATATTGAAAAGTTAAATGAGCCAGTGGACTTAAATGACCATTGATGCTTGTCTAAATGAACTAATGCTAGTTTTGGTTTCAAACTGGTCACCGGGTCAAGTAAAGAATTAGGTGGTTCAAATCCTTTACAAAGTACTTGTACGAGATGAGATGAATCACATTTTCATAGTATAGATCATTATGGTGTGTAGAATTTTTTTTAACGGCTATTTTCCTTCCCAGTTTTTTTACACCCCTTTTAAATACACCATATTATGCCTCCTACCAGGTTTGAACCTGGGTTCATTCTCCAAACACCATTTGGTGTTATCACTGAGCTATGACCCAAGTGACATTACGGTGTGTACAATTGTTATGTAATTGTGTACATGATGCACATTAATGAAGAATTTGACTCCTAAAAGGTGAATAAAAAGGGAACAAGTATCAAGGCGAAGGCTGCAAATCGGGTTTTCATATTATAACCCAGCTCTTATAAAATCGATAATTGTCTATGTTTAGGTGATATTACTTATATGAATATAATATGATCAATTGGAATAACTTGATCCATGTGTGTACCTTAAATTGGTGGTATTAATGAGTACTACACAACTAATTCTCTTAATTGATATAAAAAAGACTATCACTAGATTATGTTTAAACTTTAAAGGAACACCCTTATACAGTTATGCGTTAAGTATGCTAAAAGTTTGGATAAAACATCATGTTCTGGTATTATCTTTAACATTGAATTGGTAGAGTATACGCCAATGATTCTAGGATATGTATATCTATGAATAGTGTTTAATTCAATTATTTGTTTAATCATGATGATAATGACTACACGTGTTGGATATTTGGGTTTATATATCCTATATACAACGTGGTGTTGTGTTAGTACTAAAAGTCACATGGGTTGGTATCATCGAGTACCACTCAAATGGAAGGATACAGATATATTTGAGATGATTTGCTACTTGACACCTGATAGGCTGATATGTTGAATCAAACGATCTCATATTATTGGTATTATGTATTGTATTGATTCTCATCATTAGGGTTACAACAGTGTCTTTATATTGAAACTTAATTACCTTCTACACCTATACAATATCATTCCTGGTCTAATAATTGGAAACAAATCATGATTTGTACATGTTTTAGAGTGTAAGAAATTAAATAGTTGTTTGCAAGGTCTACATCATTAGCAAACACCATAAGTTATAGCTTTTACTATTTGATGTTTTATTGTCAACAAGTTATAAGTATTTGACTAGATATACTAATTCGAGTAAACCAAACGGCGTATCATCAATGACCACGTTCATGGTTTCTAAAAAAAATCCTTCTAGTACAATCTTAATAGTTGATAACGGATTTTGGAGATAGCATACCCCACTACATCGTAGAGCATACCAGTGCGCTAAATGGAAAATGAAATTTTCGGAATTTTATAATTTGATTTTCTAAGGAATTGGTTTATTGACATAGAATGTTCATGCTTAATATTGACACATTGTCACATCTTTTTTTAGTTTAAATGCATTTCGGGTAACTATCGGATTTTCCAAATCAATGATAAACACACTTTTAGGAAATTACCATTTATATGTTTTGGCCTACTGGTCATTCAATTCATGTAAATGCTACAATACCAACCATCATACCCCAGTCGACAACAAGTTTCTAATACAATGATTCCTTTATATTCTTTTAATTCAAATTATTTTTTGAGAGGCACACTAGACTATGGAAATAATTGTATGGCCTGTTACTTTCCTTGTAGTCGAGTGGCACCATCCTTGCTTTTTTTTATAGGAGGTGGGAAGTTTGAGTCCACCCGGCACCAAAATGCTGCTGGTGGGTTGGGTTTTATCGCAGTGGGCCTTCGGGCGACTAGTTTTCCCCAGGATCTGGTGTTAAATTACTGGTGGACCCGGGTTACTCTTAGAGTACTCATTTGTCCAGTAGGTACTTCAAAAGTGCTTGGGATTGATTTGTTGGTCGTTCAAAAAAATTTATTATATATACAACGTTTAAATAAAGGCGTAGGAGATGAGTTTTAGTTGGTAAACATTTAAGGAAAATTTGGAATTGTGTGGTCTGATCGAATTCATAGATAAGATGTGACAACTAGTTTGATGTAGACCCATTTCTTTTCTTTGTATTTTGTTCCAATAATGATATATCGATGTTATGGATAAACTTAATGACACACGGATAAAATAGATGTTTTCCTTTTCTAGATGACTTCAAACAAGTGTTTGCTTGATAACATTGTGTCACACTCGTTTTAGGGTAGTTTTTCATTTCATTTACTTTAACGTGTTTCAAGCTTAGTCTAAACTCTAAATTCGTTGTGTCGAGACTGGCTTTTCTTGTGAGCAATCTTCAACTTGGCGTTTCTCTTCTACGTAACTAAATTTGTAATAACAGGTTTTGCGTCTTTAGAGAGTGCAAATTCGCTTATTTTTCCTTACCTAGATTGGGTTTTACTTTCTACTTGGTTTATTTAGGTTTTTTAAACTCATTTTGAACTAAATTAACCAAAATATTCGAATTTGAATGGTATCTAAATTCCAAATCTAAACGGCTTTATAAGTTTGTATATCCAAATGCGGGTATAGTTTTTAAGCTTAAAAAAATGAAAATTCAAACAACCAAAGAAAAATAAATACTTAAATGTGTATTTTAACCAATTTCTAAACATGGAAATCAAACCAATTTTATGAGGTTGTATCCGCATTAAGTATTGATTTATTAAGCTTATAAACTATAAAAAAAAAAAAAAAATCAAACTTCATCTTATCAGATATATCTAAGCTTGAAAGAATGAACAACCCCCTAGTCAGATATTTCTAACCTTATCTTATTATATAAAATCATCATTAATCATGTCAATTGGATTTTATTACTGATCATTGATGGGGCAAATTACCAAGGCTCCCACTATTTGCACAAGCGAAATTTTTATCTACACAACCCTCTACGGGCCGTATAGGGCTTTACGGCCCGTATACAACATTTTTGAGCTCTCTACGGCCCGTATAGGCCTTTACGGGCCGTAGGCAATCATCACAATGATTGAATGCTTGTCAATCATTGGTAATGATTGCCTACGGGCCGTAGAGGCCTCTACGGCCCGTATAAGGCTCAAAACTTATTTTAGCAGAATGCAGGGAAGGATAAGTTTGATTTGTGTGACATACGGCCCGTATAGGCCTTTACGGGCCGTAGAAGACTAAAACTACTTAACAGTAGCTGCACAAGGTTCGATCTTGCGGACATTATCACACAAACACACAAGTCGTCTCGATATAAACCATAAACCAATATAAACACAAAGTCGTCTCGATATAAACGATAAACCAATATAAACACAAACGTTTATATAACCAAACGATAAAACTAAAAGTTAAAACATTCAAACAAGCGTAGCAAAATAAAAATTGTTTCGTACGAACATTTCATCAGAAAATCACATATCAAAATAACTGTCATCAGGCGTCGGCTGCGTCTGCGGCTGCGAGGTCCCGGGCTGCTGCGAGGAGGTACCGGACTCATGCTGGGTGTACATATCCGGTGGGGGACGAGTCGGCATGCCCATGTGGCGGTACATATCCTGCTGGCCAGCAATCAGCCAGCGCATCGCATCATCCTGCCGACCACGCCACGCACGCATCTCTACCTCCTGCTGCTGACGCCAGATGTCCTGCTGCACACGCCAGATGTCCTGCTGCTGACGCCACACACGCATCTCGGCAGCCTCCTCGGCAGCCGCACGTACGTCCGCCCTAACATCAGGAGGCAACCTGAGAGAGTGATAAACGCGCGCCGGTATCTGCACGTCCTCAGGCTGCTGCTCAGGCATCTCGACGTCCCTCAGACCGCCCCCCTGCTCCTCAGCAACGTACCGTAACCCGACCTCCACAGCACCACCTGCAATGGATAACAATAAATAATTAATAAATAATAATAATAATCTAGGATTTTATAAAAAAAATTGGACAGAGTTTCCCCTGTTTTCGTGCAAACCAGACAACACAAGTTGTCTACAAGTTTCCCAAGTAACAATAATAATAATAATAATAATAATAATAATAATAATAAAAATAATAATAATACCGTCAAGGCCCTGATGCACCAACGGCTCATGCACAAACGGCTCCTTATCCGGACCAATCAGGTAGTAGTAGACGGGCTCATCATCCGTCGCCGGGACCTTCATCGTACAACCCATAGCATTCATCGTTGATTGGCTTAGTATGCTGAAACAAATAACATAATAATAATAATAATAATAATAATAATAATAATAATAATAATAATAATAACAACATTAATAACCGAAATACCTGGCCGGGAGTGACGGGTACCTATTTCGGTTAACATAACCGAAATACTTCTCGGCGTCGCAGCGCTCGGCAATCTTGCTGATGAGCCCCCCGCATGCGATGCCTCCCTTCAACGGCTTATGGGGGAAGGCGGCAAAGTACTCGGCCATGACCCGATGCAAGGCAATCGGCCTGCCAGTGAGTATGCAATACAGGTACATCAGGTCCGTCTTCGTCACCCGCTCGTTACTATTCTCCCGTGCCGTTAGGGAATAAGTAATGCAACGGTGAATGTAACGAATGACGGGGTGACGAATGTTAGATGCCCTGTCTGTCCTCTCCCTGCACAGCATAATAATAGTAATAATAATTAGAACAAAGATATTAAAAAATAATAATAATGATGATGATAATAATAAATAATAATAATAATAATACTTCTGGCCAGGGTTCCCGAACACTGGACCGCCAATGGTGGGCCACCACGCGTAGATATCGTCATCAGCGACAGTAGTCACACCCCTAGTGTAGACATCCTGAACATTAACATTAACATTAACATTTCAAATAAGAACAAAAACAAAAATAATAAGAATAAAAAATAAATAGTATTAATACCTCTGTAAGGTCGTCGGGAGTGTACCACCCGAGGTGTGTAGCCCACTCATCTACAGAATAACTATACTCCTTGCCGAGTATGGAAAACTCGATATCCTTCGGTGGGCGGTCGCTGCTGGGCGGTAGGCGGATCGATGCTCCGGCGCCCGACGATCCGGCGCCCGACGATCTGGCGGTGGGCTGTGTGCGGCTCGAGGCTCCGGCGCCCGACGATCCGGCGCCGGACGATCCGGCGGTGGGCGGCCGATACCGAAAGGTGGATATGAACTCTATCACCAACGGCCGATGGGACGGCGCCTGAAAGTCCTCAAAAAACCTGTCGAGTGGACTCCCTTCCGGGATCCACCCTCGGGCAATCTCCTCAGCACCCCCCCTAGTGGCCCGAAGCGCGTCCCAAGAAATCCCACGCGCCTTTGAAATCTTCTTCTTCTTCAACCTCTCGAATCTGGGAGTCGGGTAATCGAATCGCCGAAACCGACAAGGCTCATAGCCTGACAAGTCACCCCCTGCCGTGGCAGCCCCCTCCTGGACCACGGGCTCATCCTCCTGCTGCTCATCCTCCTCCTCGTTCACGTAATCCTCGTCCATATAACCTGCCATAACTGCAAAATCAAAGAATTTATAGTTAGTTAGGGCGTTTCTATAATTAAGGGGTTTCAAAAGAAACGCCAAAACTATATAGTTTTGGCGTTTCAAAAGAATCGCCAAAACTAATATAGTTTTGGCGTTTCAAAAGAATCGCCAAAACTATATAGTTTATGGCGATTCAAAAGAAACGCCAAAACTATATAGTTTTGGCGTTTCAAAAGAAACGCCAAAACTAATATAGTTTTGGCGTTTCAAAAGAATCGCCAAAACTAATATAGTTTTGGCGTTTCAAAAGAATCGCCAAAACTATATAGTTTTTGGCGTTTCAAAAGAATCGCCAAAACTATATAGTTTTGGCGTTTCAAAAGAATCGCCAAAACTATATAGTTTTTGGCGTTTCAAAAGAATCGCCAAAACTAATATAGTTTTTGGCGATTCAAAAGAATCGCCAAAACTAATATAGTTTTTGGCGATTCAAAAGAATCGCCAAAACTATATAGTTTTTGGCGATTCAAAAGAATCGCCAAAACTATATAGTTTTTGGCGATTCAAAAGAATCGCCAAAACTATATCAAACCATTATCTACAACCATCAACAATAATCAACAATTATCTAAACCCTAAAAAAAAAATTGAAAAAAAAAACTGAAAAAAAAAAAAAAAACTGAAAAAAAATTATCAACAATAATCAACAATAATAACAATTATGAACAATTCTATAGGATATTCTACAATTATCTAAAAAAAAAAAAAAAAAAAACTGAAAAAAAATGAAAAAAAAAAACTAAAATCAACAATTTTCTAAACCCTAAACAATAATCTACAACTATTAACTAATTTAAACATAAAAACTAATTAAAATTAACTTTAAAAAAAAAATACCTTTTTCGAAATGTGGATGGATTCGGGTTGAAAGGAGGGTTTTCGTGGTCGGATTCGGGTGGTGGTGGTGTTTGCAGTGGTGGAGAAGGAAGTGGTGGTGGTGGATTAGGGTGGTGGTGGTGGATTAGGGTGGTGGTGGTGGTTTTGAAGAAAGGGGCGGCGAAGGGGTTAGGGTTGGGTTATTTTTTGTGATTGTGGGTTATGTTTCTGTAAGTCTGCTGTGAAACTGATATAGTAACTTCAATACGGCCCGTATGGGGCTTTACGGGCCGTAGATGGGCATTAAAACTTCAATACGGCCCGTATAGGTCTTTACGGGCCGTAGATAATTATAAAAATTCAAAACGGTTTGGGACGAGGATCGAGCTTTGGCATATTATCACACACACATACACAACACCTTATACACACACATACAAACCATCTGGGCTACCAGTTCGCTGGAATAATATTCAAAAAATTTATATATAACATAAGACTGAAAACCCAAATTTTTTTTAAAAAAACTACTGATTATATTTATAAACTTTACAAAGTTTTTAAAAACCAAAAAATCCTCGTCTACGGCCCGTAGAGACCAATACGGCCCGTAGACAAAAAATTTTTTAAAAAAAAATCCTCTACGAGCCATAGATGGTCTCTACGACCATGAACCAGAGTTCTCTACGGCCCGTAAAGATCTCTACGGCCCGTAGAGACACAAATTTTTTTTAAAAAAATTCTGATTTATATATATAAACTTCAAAAATTGTTTGAAAAAAAAAAAACTCTCTACGGGCCGTATGGACCTCTACGGCCCGTAGACTAGTTCCTTCTACGAGCCATAGAGGGTCTTCTACGACCATCTTCCAGAAGCCTTACGGGCCGTATAGGTCTATACGGCCCGTAGCTGTATCAGCAATACGGCCCATATAGCCCTATACGGTCCAGTAGATTTTTTGGTTTTTTTTGTATTTTGTTGTTTTAATTATGTTTTATAAGTTTTTTTATAAAAAAAACGTTTTGATTTCTTATTGTATAGGTAAAATAATAAAAACAAAAAAAAAAATCTACATAATAAATCATTATACATTATAGAAACAAAGTTACACCGGATCATCAGAATCAGAAGAATCAGAACTACTAGGACTACGAGTAAGGTCACAATACTGTGGAGGTCTTTGAGATAGCGTACGTCCCGCCTCTATACGATCCCCGTATAGCGCCAACCATGGGTTGCGTTCTACATCTACCCACGTCGACCATGCTCCACTCGGATATGGCATTGGAGCGCCGTCTGCTAGGTTAAGCATGATGTAGTGGTTGCCGTTCACGAAGGCTATCGATATGATACGATGTTGTGGTACGCTATCAGGATGAGTAAACAAAGGGAAGACAGTGCACGCTCCATCAGCGGAGAAGAGTTGAACAACCACACCAAATACCTGAGCAATCAGTAATGCAGTCGCAGGCACTTCCATCCATTTTGAATAGGGTGCGTTCCCCGTTCCCCTCCAATCTAATGTCGAGTATATGTGGGCGAACCCGTTATCTCTCGTAGAAGAACTTGGCGCATCATCTCTTGTAGAAATAGTGTTGAAAACCCTTTCCCAATCTTGCCGGCTGTCCCCCATCATCTCTTGTAGAAGAACTTGGCGCATCCATTCCCAGTCTCCCTCCAGCAAATCTAAAGCCACACATGCAGCTCGGAATCCACAGTTACCGTCCGGCTGAACATCTTGAATGTGCGTGACAAACTGTCGGAAAAGGGGATGAATCGCGTGCTTAAATTCTCCATCCATTTTGAATAGGGTGCGTTCCCCGTTCCCCTCCAATCTAATGTCGAGTATATGTGGGCGAACCCGTTATCTCTCGTAGAAGAACTTGGCGCATCATCTCTTGTAGAAATAGTGTTGAAAACCCTTTCCCACAACTTGAACAAACGGAAGTTTATGCTCGTTCGTTTTGTAGGTCGCATCAATCATCAGCACATGCGGGAACGCACGCCATAATCTGTGCGCGATGGGATGGACAAACAAAATATCCTCGATCGCTTTTGTAGAGGCATTCTTCCGGGTGAAGTAAATAAATTCTTTTTCCACCAATGTGGTTTCGAGTACCTGCATAGCAATAATAATAATAATTAAAAAATAATAATAAATTAGTAGTAGCAGTAATAATAATAATTAATAACAAGAGATAATAATACCTGCATTTGAGTCCTGCCCCCGTATAACAAATGCCTAACCTTGGTTATTGTGTTATGTATGTCTCTTAAGATGCAGGGACTATCCGGGTTTTGTTTTCTAACGGCCGTATGTATGTCTACTGGCGTAACATTTTGAAAGTAAAGTGTATCCACCAATTTTAACTCGCCCGCACCCAGCCTCCTAGCATACGCGTGACCCTCGATGTGTTGGAAAGGTTTGTGATTATGTTTTTGGTTCACGACCTCCAAAATATAACCATCGTGGCCGGAGTGGTATTTCCCTTTTAGTTCAAACTTGCAATCACATTTTTTGCTCCCCGTCTTTCGAACCGTGGCTACACTACGATGTACGCCACTACGGTCACATCGTATCCATGCCGTCGTCACCCTCCTATTCGGCCCCCTGCCATCCGAAACAGTACGTCCGTATACGGTAATGTAACCATTTTCTTTTGCTCTTTGATAAACCCAATCTGTGAGGTCTTTAAGAGACCTGAATACCTGCAAAATTTATATACGACTTCAAATAGCAACTAATATATACGAGTTCAAATCTCACAAACCCTACGAGTTCAAAATCTCACAAACCCTACGAGTTCAAATAACAACTAATATATACGAGTTCAAAATCTCACAAACCCTACGAGTTCAAAATCTCACAAACCCTACGAGTTCAAATAACAACTAATAAATACTACTTCAAATCTCACAAACCCTACGAGTTCAAATAACAACTAATATATACGAGTTCAAATCTCACAAACCCTAAAACAAATTTAGGTACGGGACTAAATATACGAGTCTAAATGTGTACACGGGTCTAAATATCTCACAAACCCTAAATATACGAGTCTAAATATACACGGGTCTAAATTATAAACAAGTGCAAATACATAAACACACCTGATTCGTTTCGTACGAAACATCCGGGACAGGTTCCTCGCCACCGTTATCACCTCCGTCGTGCCCTGATGCAGCAGCGTATTCGTACTGTGGTTGACTTGGCGGAGGCACGTAAAATGACTCCGGTTCTTCTACGTACTCCTGGTTCAAATCGGGCAGCAGGTTCAAATCGGGTAGTGCATTCCCGTCACCATAGCGAACAACGGAGCTAACCTCCTCCTCACCACGTTCCACCACGGCTCCGAAAAGGTTTTCCGAGACGTGACATAGGCTAAACGAATGCTCCCATTCATCCCAAACATTACCGTAGTGACCCGAAGACATCGTGGTAGCTTGAAATCGACCGGATTTTTGTGCACCGCGTGTTTAAATTTTTTTTCGTTAACTGAAGAAAGAAGACAAGGAAGAAGAATATATCTGGACCCTCTACGGCCCGTAGAGGCCTATACGGGCCGTATAGGGTTTAATGCTCCCAACAACCAGGTTTCCTACGGGCCGTATAGCCCTCTACGGCCCGTAGAGGGTTAGCTTTTTCAGAGACTTTTCAGACTGACACACTGAATGTCAGAGGCTTCATTCAATGACCTCGTACCTCGTACAGCCTACGGGCCGTAGAGACCTCTACGGCCCGTATAGGGTTTAAATGCACCCCACCAAACTCCCCTCTACGGGCCGTATAGGGCTTTACGGGCCGTAGAGGGTTGAGCATTTATTACACTGACACCCTCTACGGCCCGTAGAGCCCTATACGGGCCGTAGAGGGCTGTGAAAATTAACTTTTTCTTCTTGTGTAAATAACATCCCCCATTACCAAATACATAGATTTAGGTCCATGAACCCACCAATGGCTTGGAAAGACAACATGACACGTGCAAATCTCATGTTATATTCCAACTCATATCATACCTTTTAATAAGGATCGTTAATTATTTATGTTATCCTCTCTTTTTAGCTTTTCATATTTAACATTTTTTAATTGTGTGCATAATATCCCTAAATCTTCGTATTTTAAATCTGACCTGCAACATTTTTGCGAGATTCTAGCATTGGTACCAATTACTAAAAAGATTTAGTTATAAGAGAAAGTATATGGTATAAAGCCCCTTAAAATAAGAAGCATAAGAAGCCATCAGAGATTGATACCTGTCAATCTAACCTAACCACACCTAACCACAGTTAAACACAATAAATCCTATCTTCCCTATTCAAATCTTAACCCATTCTCATTTTAAAACATACCAATCTAGATCTGACAACCACGACCACCACCACCAACACCACGACCACCACCACCACCACCATCTTCTTGTACCTTCACAAAAGTTTATAAACGTCTCTGTTTTTACTTCACAAAAGCCGATCGAGATCTAACCACCACCACCACCACCAAAGGCATTCTCCGGATAATTCAAATCGAAGCAATTGGATGTCCAATTCGGGCCTATATGACATGACCGATCAATAGAAATACCCACCACCACCAAACCTGCAGTAACAGCACCACCAGGGGAATGAATAATACCTGGTTTTTGAACAACCACATCTATTCCAGATCTGCAACATCAAGCAACGATCTACAAATTTTGATGCAACCTTACCTATTCCAGATCTGCAACATCAAGCAACCATCTACAAAAACAGAGCATGAGCGCGTCCAAAATTTGATGCGTGCGTCTGTGTGAAAATACGAATGCGTCCAAGTTATTGTGGATTCGATTATGGTTAACGGTAGCGATGACGGACGACGTAGGTTCATAATGGTGACTGGTCGGCGGGTTGAAAGGAGGTTTTCGATTTGTTGGATTCTCGTCGGAAAAGTGAAAAATGTTCGAAAGGTTGTGTGGTAGTGTGAGTTTTATGGTCGAAAAAAACATTCGTATTTTGACCCATGTTTAACCTGCAATCGTTTACTTGAAAAGAAAGAAAGAAAACAATGAAGAAGATGGTGCATTAATTGCTTTTGTCATCTTGTGACTTTGGTTCAAATTCTTCATACGTGAAGAATGCATATGTTTCGCTGTCCATGAATGAAGGAGGTACGTTTGTTTTCAAGGAAGGAGTGCATTTGTTTTGAAGGCCATTTTAATGAGTGCGTTTAAAATTTTTGTAAGTGCGTCTGAAAATTTTAATGAGTGCGTCTGAAATTTTGATGAGTGCGTCTGAATTTTTAATGAGTGCGTCTGAATTTTAATGAGTGCGTCTGAATTTTAATGAGTGCGTCTGAAAATTGATGAGTGCGTCTGTTTTAACCCAGGTATGGTTAGGGTTTTTAATCTGCATCCTTAATCTAATGGCTGAGATTGCTTCTTACGCTTCTTACGTTAAGGTGGCTTTATACGTTATCTCTCCCCTACTTATAATGCACTAATTGTTTATTAGTGTTCTATTAATTACTATTTAACATGTACCTTTGTTAGGGCTGTTTGGTTGATTAAGTACTGAATCATTAAGATGTCTGAATTGTTAAGAGCCTCTGAATGATTAAGTGCTGAATGATTCAGCTATGCACCAAGTCTGAATGGTTCAGCTCTTAACTATTCTATTCAGAGCTTTTTTTTAAGTTGAAACAAACAGTCTGAATGCAGAATCATTCAAATTAGCTGAATGGTTCCAGAGCTTCATTAAGAGGCTACCAAACATTCATGATTTATGATTTATGTGATTTACTTGAATTAATAGCTTTTTGAATTGCGTAGATCATTTCATATGAAATTATTGCATGTGTATATGAAATCTGTAATCATATAAAATAAGTTGTTTGGCAAAGCAAAAGATGTTCCCTTTACGTTAAAAAAGTATATTGTAGTTTTTGGTATTTTCAATTTCATCAATAAAAACTGAATTAACTAGAAAAATGATTAATCGAAAACCGAATTAACAAAAAATCAGTTATCTGTTATACTAATCTCGTTTAACCAAAATTAGCTGAACAGAGCCATTTATAGATGCAAATAATTCTAGCTTTTATACAATTGAGTTCATGAATTTCATATTTTATACCTCAATTTCATGTATTATACTTCAACTTTATATATCTCTAAAAGCAAAAGTTTTAGCTATTAACCAAAATTAAACAAACTAAACAAAAAAGCATCAATATAACCGAGACGATTAGTTAATAATTAAACTAACCGATGACTTTGGTGTCGCTTTTCGGTTGAAGATAATCACCAAACAGACCGAACCATGCACACACTGACAGTGTCTATATAGAACTTCGACCTCCCACACGATTGTTTTTTTTTTTACTTTTTTTTCTAAAATATCTTAAATTTATCTTACTCTTATGAAAAAAAATAAAAACGTATACGAAAAATTACATCAGTGTAAAAAAAAACTTTACAAGTATCTCACGTCCGTGTAAATGTTGTGTAACAACATTTTACTTACACCTATGTAAATGCACAAATACAATTTTTTTTTTATTTTTTTTTGGCATATTTCTTAGTTAGATATTTATCTTTGTTTTAGTTATGTTTTAAATTACATGAATATAATATATTTAATTTGTTATCGAAAAACACTAACAATCAAATGATCTATGCTCACATCTATCTATACATATAATAAACCAAAGCCATTTTAATGACATGGCATTCAAAGAGACATTCTCCTTCTTGAGTGTGCCATGTGTCATCCCATGTGGCATTGAGATATTTTAGGAAAAAAATAATTTAAAAACAAAATTAGATTTTTCTCTCTTATGTTTCCTCCCATAATTTTTAAACGTTAATATCTTTTATATACGAGATTTTTTAAAGAAAAAAAATACACCAAATTAACGAGCGTTTTATTATCTTTCCAACGAGTATCATAGTGCTATATAAAAAACGGTGAAAAAAACGACTATTTTTTATTGGGTTTTGTTCAAACAGAAAAAAAAAACACAAAGTGTTCAGGTAAATCATTAATAATGTATAAGCAAGTCACTACTTATGTTCAAATCAGTAAATATGAATTCTATTTTCAACATGCGTTAGCATTGGAGTTATACATTGTTTTAGGTTATATATTAATATTAGAGTTGTACATTGTTTAAGGTTAGGCGTTAACATTGGAGATATATTTTTAATTGTTTTAGGTTAGCTGCTACCCGAAGCTTTCATGCATGTAACTGTAAAGCACATCATTCTATTTCATAATTTGTTATCGAAAAACACTAACAATCAAGAACTCTGTAGATTAATCCATTACAATAGGACTACAGCTGCTTAGGCTAATTGGTGTGGTTTCGGGGAAGGCATTCGATGGGCTGATTTGGCAAGTGCCCTGATCGGGAACACCCCCCCCCCCGACTTTGGTTTGGTGACTTCGGTGAAATATCACCGTTTGTACCGAAGAAATTTATTGGTGGTGAAACACCCTAAACCTTTTTAACCGAAAATACGCAGCGGAAATACGAACCAGAAAATTTCTTGCTTGATAAAACATTCTTGTATGTTTTGAACCCATATCTACTAAATATTATAGGTGTTTCATACTTTCATCTTTTATTGTTTCTTATTACATCAAATACAACTCATCTTTATTAGTTTACGTGACCGTGACCGCGACCCCATACAATCCGCATCCTCACTCGACCTCTAACCGTTTCTTGCTTTGTGAGCTAAACTAGACAACCTACAACCACCACATAACCATTTTGTTAGTTCATTAAGCGACTTCATGCAAATATTCACAATATGGAAACAATATCAACAATACTCAATGATCATGTCAAAACGCCTTTTTGCAAGTTTCGATCCGATCTCCGGATCCTATCCTTCAATTTCCATGCATTCATATACTTACATACCTGCATCTTTATTGCCATCCTCATAACGAAAGGTTAATAACACTACAATATACAAGCACGTACAGATCCCATGTACAAGTTATCTTGACCCGTCATACTATACTTTCTTCATGTATTCTCTAGGACAAACGTGACGTTTTCGAACCTATACTCAATCTACACATAACGAGCAACCTTTACATACAAAACACTTTCACACATATCTGGGCATAAGCACCTATGCACACATTCTATTACACAATCATCCAACGCGTGATAACTCCACTTACCAAACGGTTTACCATTTGTGTGACCTTGCATAACTATACAATTCAATATAAATAGCTACACTCATGATTAAATGTATCCATCTATATATATATATATATATATATATATATATAGGATTAGGTTCAATAGAAAACCAACCCTTCATAAAAGAACTAGAAAACTCAATTAAGCCAATAATAAGATGCCATGTGTCCTTGTTTTGTTGTTATTATATGAGGGCAATTAAGGTAATTCATCACTAAGTATATTTTAATTAGATTTATTATGTTTATAATATTCAAACATAGTACAGTTAAGATCAGATTTTCATATCCCAATGTATACAACATGAATAATAAAAATAACAAAAAGCCAAGATCTATCCCACACACCCTCTCTCATCTTAACTCTAACTCTCTCTTATTCTCTCTCTCTTCCTCGTTTTATTTTTTCTCCCAGATGTTGATGAACACGGATAATAATAATAATAATAATAATAATAAAAATAATAATAATAATAAATAAGAGCCAAGATCTATTCGAAAACAAGGTTTTTTTAGAGCCACGATCTATTTGAGAGCCAAGATCTGTTCGAGAATCAAGATCTGAACATGAATAATAATAATAATAATAATAAAGAGCCAAGATCTGTTTGAAAACAAGGCTGTGGTGGGTTCGAGTTGTGTGTTGGGGAGATAGTGGCTTTGTGGTGGGTTCGAATGGTGGTCCAATGATGGTGGTTAGGTATTATTATTATTATTATTATTAATATTATTATTATTATTATTTTGTTTTTGAAGGAGACACTAGTGTTACAGATCTGTTTGATTTCTGGTCCGATGATGATGTTGTTGGTTTTAGAAGGGAGACAGTGGTGGTGGTGGAAGGAGATGATGGTGGTAGGTTTGGTTTTGGGGTTTAATTGTTTATAATAATTATTTGATGATGGAAACGATCAGATCCGGTTCATACTCCTTTTGACGAATTAGAGAAACACAAGGTCGAATATGAGGTAACAACACAAACACAATAATTTTAGTTTTTTTTAAATCTGGTTTTTTCTAATTGAATGTTTATTTTATGATTTGGGTGGTGAGGAGGAGGCGGTGATTTTTGTTTAAAGAGGGTCATTAACATTACAGAATACACAGGTGTAAAAATATGATTTTTTTTTTTATTTTTTACAGAACACATGTTGTTTTTGGTGTTACAGATCTTGTGTTTTTGTGTTTTTGATGTTGTTTTTGGTGTTACACATCTTTTGTGTTTTTTATGTTTTTATTATTATTATTTTTTTGCAGATGATTTGTTGTTTAAACACTGCTGTAAACTTTGTGTTTTTGATGTTGTCTTTGGTTGATGAATAGGGGTTTTTTTTATATAAGATAATAAACTGTTTTTACACTGGTGTAAATTACATTAGATTTTACATTGATTATTTATATCACATTAGATGATAAAAGTTGTGTTTTTTTTGTGGTTAGATAGTTTCGCTATGTGTTCAAAGTTGATGATGGAGACCAAGAAAACGAAGAACGAGGTGTTTGTCGTTTTACATGATGATTTCGATGGTCCGATGATGGTGACGATGATGGTAAGGTAAGTTAACACCACTGGTGTAAAACTCTTTTATTTTGGGATTTTATGTGCAAGCTTAATGTGTTAATGTGTTATAGATCTGTTAGTTTTTGTTTATCGTTATTTGGGATTTTTAGATTGTGGGTTTTTGTGTCATGTTTGAGTCTTCATTGTTCTTTGTTTGGTTGATGACCTGTATTTTAGCATTGATTATTATATCACCATTGTTAAACTTGTGCAATTAAATTGTTTTGGGGGGGGGGGGGGTTTACACTGGTGTAAAAGAAAATGGGTTTTTTTTTGTTGCTGTAAAATAAATGAGTTAAAAATAACTGTTTACACTAAAGAGAAAAATAGAAGAAAGTTTTTGTCGTAAACGATGTTGCTAATAGGGTTTTACACTGGGGTAAAAAGAAAATGGTTTGTTTTTGTTGTAAAATAATTGATCGCTAACGGATTGGTAACATAGCAAACATAATGGTGTGTTTACACTAAAGAGAAAAATAAAAGAAAGTTGTATAACATAATTCGTTTATACTAATGTAATCTTTTTGTGTACAATATGTTTTGACTTACAATATGTTTTTTTTTCCTTTTTGTGGTTGATAGGTGACCAAGAAGATTTATTCGGTTCTAGTTTGATGTTTTACGATGGAGATCAAGAAAAACGAAGAACGACTAGTTGTTTACATGTATGTAGAGTGGTTTTGTGATTTTACCCTGATGTAACGTTCTACTTTTTTTTGCTATCTTTCTATTTCTTGCATCTTTTCTGGATACACAAAGTGTAAACTTTTTGTTTTACACTCATGTAAGAGTGTAAACAATGTTTGTTGATGGTATGTTGTAAAAGAAATAAAAAAAAATAATAATAAATATTGCAGGTCGTTTGGTTTGGGGAGAGAGAATGAAAAATTCAATTTTTGGGATATGGGAATGGTAGGTGGTGGGGTCAAGTGGGGAAACAAAAAGGATGAGAGAGAGTAGTGTTACTTTTACCATAATACCCCTCTATGATTATTTTATTATTATATTCTTTCAAGAAATCAACAAGTGGTGCAAAATGACAAAAAAGTGATGTGGCATATTATTAACCCTTAGATCATGATAGATCAATGGATATAAATGGTTCCCGGTGTTCTTTTACGAAAAGTATGTTCTCATTTTACCCTAACCCTATATATATATATATACACACACACACATCAATCCGTACATTTTACCATTCATTCTTATGCCATATTTGTTAATCTTGGGTTTGTTTCATGCTTAAATACCTTGACTTCATTTTATCTTTGTTGCCCATTTATCCCAACTACTTTTATTGTTGTATGGTGAACTATACCCATTCACCAACAACGTCAATTCGCTTACCTTATTATGAATTACCATTTCATACTTGTTCCAATTCTATATTTATACATAAACATACAATTACTAAACCAAGAGTTTGCATCATAAGTCACTTACCTTTACCCGTAGGAGTGTTTTCGCCTTATACGCGTTTGACTTATAGTCCCAAGCTTTTCACCTAGCTCGAGATCATATCCACTTGACCCGTTGACTTTTAAGCTTCTTGTACCTAGCTTACTTTCAAGTCAACATGCTTTGTTAGAATACTAATTTGGAACTTACCTATTCAAACATTAGTATTCATTCTACATCATTCAAACATGACATCAATACATTCAACAACTAGTTCTATTCAATAAGTCTTTCCATATACTACCCGTTTGACCCGTTAGTGAAAATGCTTGCATGAACTAGTTGGTAAGTGTTTTTAGACACTTTTGAATGCCACATAATATCCTATTCTTTCCCCACAATCCGTACTCCAAGACTAATACAAGCGTGTACATTCTTACACCTTTTCTTATTAAAGATTACAATATAAATGTGCAGCAATTTTCTGCGCAGCAGCTGTTCAAGGTCATTTTCCCCCTTCTAAATCTCGGAATCAGACCTTGACTATCAAATACAAAATGTTCCTCATTCAAAGACCTTTCTATGCATATAAAGAACACCTCCTAACGATTTTTCTATGATTTTATATGCGTTTTTAAAGTTCAGGTCTGCACATAAAATGGTTCCAAACAGCATGCTGTTAGAACTAATTTACTAACTTATCATGCTGTTTTGACCCACTAAATCTCATAACCAGCTTCACATGACTAAATATGAAATGTAACATGCGCAACAAGCTTTTCAACGATATAAGGCTCGTCTTCTAACTCCTAATAACGAATGAGATATGCCCTTTACAAGATGACTATCTAGGGCTGTCCAAAGTGACTAATTTCACACTATTTTGTACCAAATCAACTAACACCACCAAATCTCACCACAACCATCATATTCACATATTGTAGGACACATACAACCATAAGATCACTTACGTGCATACATACATACCTACATGCAATCCATTCTAATTCACACATGGTTTCCATCAAAACACATCCTTTATGTTAATTTACTAACAATCATCATATTCCATTCATATTCCTCAATTACTTGCATGAAAGGTCATCTATACATTTCATCAAACACTTGATGTGCGTACCATATTTTGAGCACATTGTACAAGCTCCTAATACACACATTCCACCAAAACACATAATCACCTTCAATCATGACCAATTTCCACATAAATATCATCAACTACACATTATTCCTACAATTACATGGATTTACAACTAATTTAGCAACATCAAAGCTCTAATGGAAACCCAATATCATCATCTTTTGCAAACAAGCACTTCTAGTGATTAGCTCATCTCTAAACCATTAGGGATGATCAATATCGCTTACAATCAAGCAATAATACGAATTTAACATGTTTTGCTCAAAACCCACATGTGGGGTTCGAACCCTACACGAATTTGGGGGTTAGGGTTCTTACCAAAGCTCAATCCTTGAAGATTAGCCCTCTAGAATACACCCTCCATCTCTTACATCAACCTCTTGCATTAATTCTTCAAATTTAGGGACTTAGGGTTTGGTTTAAGGCTCAAGAAGCCTTCTTCTTGGCTGAATTCGTTTTCCCCAAATGGGGTGTGTTTGGACCATTTGTTTTGTGGCATATTTACACCACAAGTCCCTCAAGTTTACCCCCCAAGCATTTTATTATCAAAAACTAACTAACCAAGTTAATTCCTAGTGTTATTTACTTACATATTTAGATAACACTAACAAGGTTATTTCCATATTGGAACATAGCCCACATTCTTATCATCCCGTTTTATTATCCATAAGGGTTCATTCTACTATTTAATTCAGCTCGTCATTTCTTATTCACGCCTAATAGCGTAATTAAGCGAAACGGATTTTCGGGATGTTACAGGTGGGGGGAAATTGATGGTACGGAGAGAGAGGAGAAGGTGTAGGGGAATTGGGGGAAACCATTTCCAAACTCTTGGGAGGAAATGGAGAAATTGAGGTGGCGCTAATATCATAGCACTTGGGGGGAGTTGGGGGACTTGCTTACCACACCATATAGCCTTATAAGTAGGGTTGTGCAAAGGGTCCGGAACCGACCCGACCCGACCCGGACCCACCAGAACCGCATACCCTTTTATTGGGGAATTAGGAACCACGAACCGAACCTCAAAAGGCTATGTGGTTCCGGGTCCTAAAGGTTCTGATGGGTCGGGTAAAGGGTCTGACCCTATAGAACCTTTTAATGTAATAGCCACTTTTAGAGGATTACATATTCCTATTCTTTTACCATGGTCGTAAAAATTTCCTCCATATGGTTCTAACAATAGCCCATGAGTTTTTTTTTAAATCACTTTTCGTTTCTCGACTTATGTTTACGTAACAGTTTTGTCATTCTCATCACTTGAAACATTATGTGAATCCGTTATGTATCCTTCATATATACTCACACACACACACACACACATACATACATACATACACACACACACACATCAGAGCGACATACATAAATATTTACTTCAAATTTGGATATAATATATTATATAATATATCACATCTATGTATATACATTAAGCCGAAAAATATTTCAAGAAAAATACATTGTTCTTATAAAGAATATTTTTAATATTGTATTAACATTACATGAAATCGATTACAATAACACGTAAAAACGAATAGTGAAAAAACTTAAAAAGATTTTTATTTTTATTTTTTAATATAAATACAAACGGTTCTTGTGGTTCTTATATTAGAACCATAGGTTTGGAACCGACCCGACCCGGAACCGATAATTCATATAATTCTAGAACCGGAAACCGACCCATATATTTAAAAAGGTTCAGGTTCAAAGTTCTCACGGATCGGGTCTAAGATTCTTGTAGGTCCGAACCACGAAATGCTCACGCTTGCTTATAAGCAAGTTTTATATATCCTTCATTTAGGTGTCAACAAAAATAATAGTTCATAATAATTAATTATAGTGAGTTTTGTTCAGTATGGACCACCAGCCTGCCGCCTGCGTACGTGTAAGGTTAAGCTTCCTAATTATTGACTTTAATATCATGTTATGTAATAAAAAGCTGGGTTAAATGTTCCATAGCGATATAATAATGTAAAGAAAAAACACAAATCTGTCTTACATAGATGCCTATTTAGAGACATGCACCTCACTTTTATCCAATAGAGGAACCTTTATTATGTTTCTTATTATTCCATAAAATTAACAACTTTATCATCTTTAATTTGACTTGAATATTGTTGTGCATCTTATATAAATTTTTTTTAAAAACATTAACTTATTACACAATAACATGCGTAATACTTTTAAATATAATTGTTACTAGTAGGAAACCCGCGCGATGCAGCGGATGTGACAATTTACAATGCAATATTTATTTTCTTTTAGTTTATCAATCGTCTCGTGTTACAAAGGTAAATGTCAAACATATTATTACGGAAAAGTAGGAAATCAACATCTATAGTCCAACTTGCACCTTTTATCAACGAAGAGTACATACAACATACCTTGACATTGTCATTACTCTGTATGAATTGAATTGAATCGAGCTGGTTAAATACATATTTATCATATAAATAAATAAAAAGTAACAAAACAGATGATATCCAATTATAAATGATCTGTTATTGACCTATTGGTCTAGTGACATTGTGTCTCCTTTCACAAATGAGAGGCGGTGGGTTCGAATCCATACAAGTGCAAGGTTTGAAAAGATTTAGGATGAAAAGATATGTTGTTAGTTGTTAAAAAGAAAAAAACAATATACAAATGATCCGTTATTGACTCGTGTATTGCACGAATAGAATAATGATAATCGTAAAATTCATAGATCTCTTAATAATTTTTTAAAAACCAAATGCCATTTTGACAAATTAAATTGTTGGCATTGCAATACTCGTTTTTTTTTTGTTAATTTACCGATCCTCTCGTTTCATATTGTAAAGTACATCTATTAATTTTGTTTTATTCATAGCATCGGTGCGGTCTATCTATGACATAAACCTTACCTATCTCAAGTAATATGAATTAGAAACTATAAATTACTTGGTTATTTGAAAAAAACGTTTAATTAAATAAAAAAGATATGATTATAACGTACTTATGATGGAAATATATTCCTAATCACGTAATAAGATATAGTACAGAAGAAAAAAACTAATTAAATTAAAATAAGCTTAATATTATTTCTAATCAAACTTTTTTAAGTTTTAAGCCTCTGGATTGATCTTGGCCAAAGTCCTTAAAAATCAAAACCAAAAGTTCAATTTTGAAAATTCAAATTAACTGTCATGTACTTAAACTATCCCCATTCCCCTCCGCTTTTAAGATCATCAAGATCCAAAAAACACATAATTAATAGCAAAGTAAATTTAAAACAATAATCTTTATAACGTAAACATAAAAAATTGTCTTGGTTCTTATTGACAAACCAATAAGTAAGAAAACTCAAGAGTTCAGCGTCAAATAACTTCCATCCTAAATCTACATTTCAAACAGATAGTTGAACCCGAATGAATTCAATATACCAGAAACATAACAACCGTGTATATAATTAGATACTGATCATGAGAGCTGGATGGGAAATATGTGTTTAGCGCATGGTAGGACAAGGTGCACGTGGACAAACCAGGGTCTTAGAAGGGCTAACCTTGCATCATCATGAAGCATAAATCATACCCACACCCTTATGGTGGAGTGGCATGAGAAGTGATAGGTACAACCTAGCCTCCTTGAGGTTCTAGGTTCAATCCTTAATCCTACCAGGTTTTACTGATTTTTCAATGTCGTGCCTTCTGGCGGGTGGGGGTCAGGTTTTCCCTGGAACTGGTGGCTTGGTGGGGTCTCGCTACCCAACACTACATGTGGACGGGCACCTAACGCGTGTCTTCACCCACGACGTATGGGGTGTTTTTGTAATAAATTGATAGGTATCCCTAATCAGAACATCGTTTGTTGGACGTTCAAAAAAATTAAATAAAGCATAACTCATATCAATAAAACAAGTTTGCAAAATTCAATCTGAATTTTTAAAATGTAAAAAAATCACCTTATGGAAAACGTTTCCAATAGTGCACCAAATATTGTACTATAGTTCGGTGCTCCAATTGCACTCTACCTACAAAATGCAAATCACACGGCCAAATTAGTTGATTACTTAATAAACCGTGATTTTGACCTGATATTGACTGAGGCAACACGGCAACACCTCAAACGCCATAAGGCGCCTCGTGTAGATGAGCACATCAGGCATAAAAAGGCGTTTTTCCAAGGGCCTCACACCTGAGGCACACTTTTTAATTGAGAATAATCAGTTACATAACTGAACAAAAGGAAGTCAATTGATGTATCCAAATTCTGCATCATCAAACAAAAAAACAAGATTGATTAGTAAAAAAACAACTATATATTTGCATAGCAAAATTAATAGTAATTTTCAGATTTCCAAAGTTTAAAAGAACAGAAACGATCCTCAAGGCGTTTTCCCTTCAGCTCACGAGGCGTAAGCCTCGAGGCGGAATAAAAAATTTACATAAAAGTTATATATATATTATAAAAAAAATAAAGTAATGGACCTAAAAAAGCCAAAAACACACATCAAAAAGAAAATATTGACCCCAAAATTGTAAACATGAAAAAAAAAACACATCAAAACCACCCTTAACCATCTGAGGTGCTCAGCCCTCAGAGGCGTATGTACAAACAGAACCCCATGAGGCGTGCCACAGACTCATTTTTCTAGTATTTCGCCTTGAGGTGCGCCTCTAAGCGCACAACTCAAACGTTTTTTAAAACCATGCAGATACCTTATTAAATATATTTCCAAAACCATTTTTGTGGGAACTCAATGAGAATACATTTTCCTTATTAACATTCTATTGAGGGTGGTGAAATTTAGCACTTTTATGGCCCTTGCAGATGCCATTAACACACAAAAAAGTAAGAAATTCCACAACATGTTCACCTCAGTCTATGATTGATAACAAAACTATAACCCCATTAGCATTCCACTAATGTTGCTGACTAAAATAAAGTCTCTGCTGACAGTTAAAAAATAGCAACCAAAGAGCTTGAAGACTCAATTTTAGAAGATGCTCTAATCATACAGGTTGGTTCTTTTATTTATTTAAAAATTTTGTTAGGTTATGCACACATACTAAGTTAATAAATTAAAAAAAAACTTGATGTCAACCACGAACAAATCTCACATTCTCAGATGTCAATCACTGCCTCAAGATCACAAGCAAAGGACTCGCACTCTCGAAACATTCAGTAGCAGGTGCAAGCCTTTACTTTACATGGAAAGAAACATCCATCTTTAGTGGGTGATGATTGAAGCCTGATATGACTTTTGTAATTGTATTAAGGCACTTTTTAACATAAAAATTGAGGTTTTTGGAACAAAAAAAAAAATTATATGAAGTACTTGGATAAATATAACAAAATAAGTTCCAGGTAAAGCTAATCAGATCTGACCTGTTTCATCAACTCTCAAAAATAGGCATAAGTGGCAAAGAACAAACCAAAACAAATAGTTGATATGTATAATAGAAACTTACAAAGCTTGATTAGTTGTTCTTGAGCCAAATTATCTGTCTGCTGTTTGAGTGCAATTTGTTCTCCATTCCCAGTATAAGACTTTGCTGGTTCAAAAAGTCCAGTTGAGCTAAAACCACAAAACCTTCCGACGGCAATCACAACCATAGCCCATATGTAACTTCACATTTAGATCTATATTTTCAATGTTTAATAGCAACCATAGTTAAGATAATATCTCAGACAGGTAAGACCCGCATACACGCAATAAAACTTCAATTAGATATAAAATAACTGAACCCAATAATAAATGATAAGGTTGTTTGGTTAAGGACTTACGTCGAACACAGTGAATGCAACATCCATGAAAACCCGCATCTTTCAACCCTAAAAAATTACAAACAACAACAAATTCGTCATTCCATTCAACAATCCCATCATCTGTTACAGATCCATCCTTCATAACATTCATGATCGAACAAGCAAGGAACATAAAGTCATGAACTTTTTGAAACCTAGATGTATTTTCCCTTGCATTAAAATTGCAAACCCTCACCAATGGTTAACAATAGATACATTTGATGTTTAGCCAAATGTTTGAAGAGTAAATGTGAGCGAAAAATGTTGTTTGGAACTAATTTTTACATTTCATAGTATGGTAAATATTCTGGGTTTCAAGTCAAGATTAGTAATTCTTACAACAGTAACTCAAGGGCAACATAATATTGACAAAAAACAGGGCTGAAATTGCACATTGCAATTAACATGATTGTTTAAAATTTTTGGTACTAAGAAGTAGTTGAGTTGATGTTAGTATGCACCTAATAACCACATGGGTGTATCATAGAGGGTATGGTAAATATACCTTTACAGGTTGGATGAAGTGTAAACAAAAAAAATGCATAATCCATTATGGTTTTCTTTGTGAAAAAAATCTCAAATGGGTGATCTGATCAGTAACATCAATTACCCAAACAAATTACTCGTCAACCAAATAGATGGAAAAACAAACACTACAAATAGCTGGTAAACAAAAAAAAACATAAAAAAACATACCTTGATACAAGCTTATACCTCATAATAAGATCCAGAAAGTGTGATGGCAAAACCCTAGATTGGTAATCAAGTTAATCGAGACGAACATCACACCTTGATTGAAGCTGAAACACCACAAAACATAAAAAATGTACCCTGATACAACCTATTCGAAGTCGGAGGTTAAGGAAACAGCGACACCATCCCCAAATTGAGCCCATGTGAACATATCGTGTTCATCTTTGTATCCTGCAACTAATACATTGCCCTTGATCTTTGAGAGCACGGAGAAAGGATTTAGGGTTAGTTGGAACGGCCAACCGTGAATGCATATTAAACGGTGGTTTGCAGTTGATGGGAGTGGAATTCGGAAGGGAGTTCAGAGGCGATTTTAAGGATATTGTAAAAAGACTAAATTGCCCTTAAAAATTAGTTAATACATGCATTAGTTGTTGTACATTAAGTAATCATACTTGTATCACTTAAGTTTTAAGAAGTCCTTGCCTCATGCATTATAATATAGTATAGATATACGTTATGTAATTATCTATATAGTTTGTTTTAATATAATGCACAATTATTTATATACATTGCGGAATTTTGTACGTAGTTATATGTGTTGCATAATTTGCGAGTAACTATATAATAATTTGCGTATTTCAGCGCACATGCATATACCCCTTGATCTCAAGATACGTGTCACATTAAGGTGGCTTATGATATTTCACCCCTGGTGTTAAATGCGGTGGTAATTTTTGTTCATTATGTGAAATGAAATTAATGTAAGATTTGTCTATTAGACCGGGTGTAGTGGGGCGTTATTGCCCATGTTTTGATTCCATAGCGCCCGGGAACACTGCTACACCCCGGCGCTATGGAGTGATTTTGGGTTGGGGCTTCATGGACATAACGCCTGATTGAATGAATGCTGACCAATCTGATGCTGCCACGTGGAGGGTCCAAACGGTCAAGTGACCGTTACTTTTGAACGGCTATATTTTTTTTTTTTTGATTTTTATATATATATATATCTACTACACACTTAAAACTACACACATTTATAAAAACACACACAAAACACATATATAAAAATACATCATTTAGTTAAAAAAAATGGGTTCCCCCGCGTCCTCATCTGTTGCGAGAGAATATTATAAAGAGTTTCTAACGGCGGATTTGGTCCAACATGCGTGGTCGGTTAGGTATATTCCAAATGAAGGCGAAGGTGGAGGCGAAGATGAAGAAGAAGGTGAAGAGGAAGGTGATGATGAAGAAGAAGAAGAAGAGTACGATGAAAGCGGAGATGAAAATTAATATTACTTGTAATTTTTTTTATATTTATTTACCTTTTGTTTGTGTGCTTTTTTAATATTATTTGTATTTTTTTTTAATTTAATTAATATTAGTTGTGTGTTTTTTATTATTATTTGTAATTTTTTTATATTTATTTACCTTTTATTTTATTTATTTTGAGTTAAAAGAATAAAAAAAATAAAATCCACGTGGACCAATCAGATTCAGGGGCTTTATACATAAAGCCCCACCACTACACCCCTTTTTCAGTTTCTCTCTCCATGCTGACTCAGCAGCCACGTGGACCAATCAGGATGAGGGGCTTTATACATGGAGCCCCATAAAGCCCCCCACTACACATGGTCTTATGTTACATTTTGCCTCTTACACCCCCTCCCACCCACTTGGGATTAGTCGTCATCAAAATTATATGTAACATTCTGCCTCTTACACGATCACATAATACGTTTACACATTAGGGGCTCATATAATTGTTTTTGATTGTTCGAGTAAAAACTTCTAAAAGGTCACCCACCATAGGATTGCTCCCACATGAGCGCATATAACTTTGTAGTTCTCTCATCGACAATCATTTAGCCCATAACACATCTATTGACTTTTTGACTTTTCTCATCCCAAAAGCTAATCTAAACACTTTTTTTAAACTCATTTTCTAAAAGTCATAAGCCAATAAACACTTCTGAACAAAAGCACTTTTGCATTTTCAAACTCAATCCCAAACACCCTCAAAATAAGCTATCCGTTTTGTAAGTAAAGTGGGAGATATGCATTAGAGAGAAAGCCAGGGACATAGGTATGTATTTGTGTACACATATATGGGGAAAAGATTGTATAAAATGAATTATGTGAGCTTATTTTTAGCTAGAGTCATGAAAAGGTTCAATATTCATAGAGTTATACAAGAGGAAATTCAAAGCTACAGTCCACAATACACATATACGTAACAAACGTCAAAACAAGTTACTAATGGTGTGTCAAATACTAGAATACAATCTGACAGCAAAGATAGACACAGTCCGTATTACACATTTTTTTAACGAGCGTTATAACACGTTACTAACAGTGTGTCAAACACTATATTATCATATATCGTGCACATGTTTAATGATGTATATAGGAGTTTTAATAGGATTTAAATCAAACATTTATTAAAGCCCACTTATATAGGTTGATCAAACCTCACCTATGAAAACAACATCTATTAGACCCTACACCAGATACACCAATCTTTAATCCATTGCAGTCGGCCCATTAAGCTTTAGTTAAGTATTTTGGGCCAATAGGCCCAATGACTCGGTGTACTCATCAGTGCCTAAGTAACCCAAACAAAGCCCGTTTCCTACGAATCCATGTCTTGGCCCATGTTTATTAACACGTGATGTGAAATTGTGAATCATGAAGTTGTATAAAACTTCTACTTAACTTTCTACATATCAATGGTTGAACATGTATTTCCTTGCATCACAATCCATCCACACGTTTGAAAGTTTGTAGAGCAAGTAACTACAAAACTAACACATAGTTCTAGAAGTGATAAACGATATGAACCTAATGAACGTGTATAAACACCCCTAAAACTCGATATATAGACAGCCTTACAAAGTATCTAACAAAAACACACACTCTCGATCTCATTGGTTTGGTCGCGCTCTCGTGGTTTACTTAACCATTGGTGTTGTTTCTGGTGATATGTCTAACCGGTCTTTAGTTTTGATTGGAGTTCACCATCAATTTCATTTAACACTAAACTTATGTTTAATTTCGAGACCTTAAAAATAATATGTTATCATCACTTTTATAGTGTTATTACCTTAAACATATGCTCTTATTAGGAATGATTCAATAAATAAGAGCATATGGTTGTTTATTCAACATATAATAACATTTGTTTTTCTTAAAACGAGTAACTCACATAGTTATTAATTCTAATATTAAATCTATGGCTAGAATCCTCAGTAGGAGGCTCTTAGAGTGGTCGGGGAGGACTCACGGCTAGGGCCCTTTTATTCAGGAGCACATTTTTTATACAATACCTATATACATATGTTATATGTGTGTGTTTTTTTAATAGAAAACCTATTTTAAACTTAAAACTTGCACCAATTGAAAACTCATTTAAAATTCAAAAACTTATTGTTCCATTTATAAGCTCAATACTCATTTAAAACTCAAAACTTATTGTCTAAGAGATTGTTTGATAGTATCTGAATGGTGATTAAGAGACTATATCTAAATGGTTAACATGTAATCTTAAGTATGATTGGTTAAGATGTAACATCTTAATGGTTGTCTCTTAACTATTCAGACTTAAGGTTACCTCTTAACCATTTAGATGTTATAAACCATAAGAGGTAACCTCTGAATGATCATTAAAAGGCTACCAAACAGCCCCTAAAAGACATATTTTGGAATGACTCGAATAGACAGTTTGTGAGTGTTGTTGGGGGATGATTGAAGACGATGACGTGGAAATGTGGGTCAACTTGCAAAGGCGTTTAGGGAGTGCCACGTGAGGATAAATGGGAATCGTACGGACATACATTCACATGTGGGCGTTGGCAATTTTCGGTTTAAAAAATTTTAATTTTATAGTAGCGGGTTGCAGCAGATGGTCAAAAGTCAAAACCACCACAACAACCACCCGACTTTCATCGGTCACAACCACCACTGCAGTCACCAAACTTCTATCGGTGACCATGGTGGTCGACCATAATTGAAGGAGATAGGGAAAGACAAGGAGAGAGGCCGCTAAACGGTTGTACAGCAGTGGTGGTTGTGCGTGTCCAGAAGGGATTTTTAACGAAAAAATAAAGTGTAGGAAAAAATAGGTGTAAGATTATTAATGTAATAGCCTATTTGTAGAGTTAAGATCATGTAAAAACTCTTATTAGTGTAAAAACCATTGGAACCAATCTAGACCATTGAAAAATTAAATCAATGGTTTATGTTAGTTACATATTAGCCTTCAAGAGTTAAGATCATGTAAAAACTCTTATTAGTGTAAAAACCATAGGAACCAATCTAGACCATTGAAAAATTAAATCAATGGTTTATGTTAGTTACATATTAGCCTTCAAAATTAGTAGTTTCTATTAGTAATGTTAAGGGCAATTTTGTAAAAGTGCTATTTTTAATTAAAAACAATATTGTCCCAACTTTAAACTAAAAAAACTACTGTAAGTTCACACCCAATTTTAAACTTCATCTTCTCCATTTAAAACAACACTCCCAACCTGCACAACAAGAAAACATTCCAAAAATCAGTAACGTTAACTTGTTTTTTTTGTAAAAAAAATTTGCAGAAAATCAAAGTGTTCTAATAGTAATCGGATTTGTTTCGTTCGGTTGTTCCGGTCGTAGTGTTAATTGGAGTGTTTGTGATGAATATTTCACTCATTTTTGTAAAAGTCAACTTTTTCATACAACCTTATATTTTAAATAAAAAAAATTGCACCATCAAATCAAACGTGTTTTTATCTTTGATTTGAATATATATGAAAACGTCAATTGAAAAAACCCAAAAATATGTATTGTATTTTTATGTTATATAATATTTTTGTACAAGATTTTTCGCTATTTTTTTCTGCATTGGATTTTTTTTGCTTAATTTTGTGTTGGATTTTGAGAAAACAAAAAGATAAAAGTTTGTGCTTTAAGACAAAAATGTCTTTAATCCTAATTAGGCTATTTAGGCAAAACTCACTTTTTGGGGATCTCTAGCCCATATTATACTAACTTATTTCAAAACTAAAGAATTTTTTCATCTCATATAGTAATACTAATGACTTTCATAATCAACATCCCGCCGTAACGCACGAGGTAACGTCAACTCATTATTAATATTATGTAAATATTTAGCAATTATATACTTAAGTATTTAAATAACAAAATACTTAATTTGAATAGTTCCTAGTTCTATAATTTAAATTAGAAATATAAATTTAAATATTAACAAAATCTATAAATACAATTTTTAATTATTTTTTATTAATAACATAATATTTAATTTTTATTAATTATTTGAATGTAATATTTTAATTTAAAATTATTTTTTTATTTTACTTTTAATAATACGTATTAGCCAGGTCAAATCGGTCAACATGTTGTGTCAAAACCACACATATAAAAGGGGTTATGTTGGTTCAAGTCAAAAAGGGCCCGAATCAAAACAATGTTTAAGGCAGGACAAAATAGATTACGATATACAAAAGAGCTACAATTACTTTTTATATTTTTATAGCTAAATACAATTTAAATATTTACATAATACTATTTTAAATGTTAAGACACTTGCATGAATTTATAATTAGGTACAACTCTTTATACATAATGAAATTGTCATTTACCATTTTATCTCTTTTTTATATTAATGAAATATTCAATGAACATAAGGTTAACTCGATATATCTTAAACATTGCTTATATTTGGGTATTATTATTATTGGTATTATTGCTCTTATTATTATTATTATTATTATTATTATTATTATTATGTAAATTTTTAATAATTGTATACTTAAGTATTTAACAATAGCAGTAGCAGCAGAAGCAACAGCTGAAACAGTAATAGTATTATGTAAATATTTAGTAATTGTATACTTGAATATTTAAATAAGATAAGACTTAATTTAAAGTATTATAAATAAGATTATTATTATGTCATAAATATTTAGTAATTATATATTAAATATTTAATAAGATGTTACTTCATTTAGTTATAAAAATATAATAGTAAATGCAAATTTAAAAAGTAATCTAAAGTATAATTGTAGTTGTTTGTTTTATTTTCAGTTTGTAAGTCGAACTTTGTATCCCGGGTTTTTGCTAGTGTCTTGCTAGCTTTTTAAATAGTTTGTTGGTCGTTCAAAAAAATCTAAAGTATAATAAATAAATAAAAAATCTAAAGTATAATAAATAAGATAATAGTTAATGTAGTATTTTATAGTAATATATTAACTAGGAGAATTTTATTAAATAATGTATTAATATGGTCAAATTAGAAACTATTGCAGAAATCACTTGTATCCTATGCTTTGAAAGTTATAACAGATATCTTAAAAAAATTGTGAAGTTACAAAAGGGGTTTATCTAAAATGCTTTATAATGTGTTATAGATTTTATATATATAGTTTAATGCAAAAATGAACTCGTAAGTTTTTATTCCAAATAGTTAACTTAATAAAACAACATACTCAATAATTTCAACGAATAACAAAATTATTGGTAGGGTCTGAAAAAGTTAAGATGTAGGCAAGCTTTACTTAAACAAGTAGCAGATAAACAAAACATATATAAAAATAGAAAGCTACCAATAATGATGTGATGAAAGAGTAACATAATAAACAAAGAGACAAGTGTAACATGATACGCAACATATATCCACGCAAAGTCACAATCACACACGAAGTCCAACCAAATATGTTTCATCCCCTAAAAATCCTTATCCTTAATCATACGTCTCCATGACCTTCTATTCAGGACCATATTCTCATAATGTGTAACTCTAGCAAATCCTACCTAATACGCTCATCCCAAATCAACTTGGGTCTACCTCTAATCCTTTTTCCTTCAACAGTGAGGGTTTCCATTACTCTAGCTGACATTGTCTTTTGACTCCTCATCACATGCCCAAACCATCTCAATCTCATATCCTTTGTCATATATAAATACTAGCCACTCCTAACACTTCCCTAACAACCTCTGTTCTTATCCGGTCTAGCATTGTATGCCTACAGATCCACCTAAGCATCTCTCTTTCTGCTACTTCCATCTTGTGTGTTTGTGTCTTCTTGATGGCCCAAGAGTTCGTTCCATAACATAGCAAGTCTAATTGCAACCCTTTAAAATTTTCCATTTAATTTAATTGGGAACCTCTTATCAAACAATACCCTAGTGGTTTTTTTCCATTTACACTAGTCGACCTGAATGCGATGGGCTACCTCTCTATCTATCTTCGCACCTTTTGTACAATTGACCTTATATGCTAGAAACCCGTTTCCTTTAGAACCGCTTGACCCTTAATTGTAATCTAAGTCTTGACATTATCACCCGCGTCATTGAAACCACATGAAAGGTACTCAGTCTTAAAAGTGACTATTCCTTAAACCATGGTCCTTTAAAGTTGCTTGCCTCTCCTCCGCCCTCGCATTCATGCTTTTTTTAGTCTTCGTAACTAACACAATATCATTAATTAAATGCTTTTAATTTATATTTTCAACAAAAAGGAGAAATACACTACAAACTGCATTATGAAGAACTTCGCCCAATCTTCTGATTATTTAGTACACCACTTAACCATCAAATATGCAATTAGAAATAAATGCATTTTATTTAGGGTTAAGGAATTAAGAATTTGAGCCATCATATATATAACATCAGAATGATACACCATAAAAGGAACCCAACCATACGGACACGATGTCATCTTCCAATACCTTATTTGCAACAGTTACTAGAATGGCCAATCTATCATGTATCAATTTTATCATGTTTTCCATTTCATTATTACATACATACAATACTGATCAACACACACTTTCTTTGGAGTCCATCTAAACCATACAAACAACCTATTTTCATGTGCTAACAACTCGGATTCAATTAAACGCCTTATTGATCTCACTGAAAAGGTCAATGTGTCTTCAAATCTTGTTGACCCAATAAAGCCTCAAAACATGGCAGCTCAGCTTCGAGTTTGTTGCAGTGCTCCTCTTCCAATTTTGCATCATACCCCTTCTCAAAGCTTTGTTACCTATTTTGGCTGCTACTCTGCATTTCTTATCCTTGTCTAACTTGAACAAATTAGGGAACAAGATGCATATTCTTCCTTCTTCCATCCACTAATTCTTTCAGAACAGAGAATAAATAAGAACATGCAAGTTCGGGAAGGAAATCAAAGAAAAGTCAACGTTTTTTTTATCTTTTCGCGACGGGTAAAATGAATATTTCGTATCCAGTTAAATGAGAAACCTAGTGAAGGGATTGAAGTTATATTATGTCGATGATAGGACCAATGGTGTGAGTTAAAGGCACACTTGAAATCTTTACAAACCATAAAGACCATCTGTGCGGTTAACTCTAAAAGATGATAATATGATAATGTTTTTGGTTTGTTTAGAGAAATTTTATGTTTATGATATGTATCACTTTTAATGTGTGTATGTAAGTAATTAATAAAACTTTTTAAATATATTTCTCCTGCTAATTTTTTGGTTGACAAACTAGACACTTTTAACTTCTTGTTCGTGTACAAACTACTTTCAAAGGTTTTTTTTAGAACGGCAAACACAACATATTATGTCCGACTTTTAACGGGAGTTTTTTATACAAATCTTACTCACATTGGGAGCTAGATCTCGCATGTGGTTCCCGAACCGGGGAAAACCCAATCCCTCACCCGCCCAAAGGCACAACAGTGGGAAATTGGTAAAATCCAGGTGGGATCAAGAGTTAAACTTGAGACCCCTCAGTCCCAAGCCTTATCCATCACTTTCCATGCCACTCTACCACAAGAGTGGAGGCAAACTACTTTTAAAGGTGATTAAAAGTATTTACCTTTTAATATACATTTATTCATGTATATTCGTTATAGATTAAACCGATAAAATTGTCTTTAGGAACAAAACTTGAATTTTAAGAAATATCAAAATGAATATTACCGACAAATTAATTACAAACACCACTTTGTTGGTAAACGGAAGGAGGGTGGGAACCACATTGACCCCATCTCCATCTTCGATAGAGGGATGCCGACATACTTTCAACTTTCAAACATCAACAATGTAAACAACCAAAAATACTTTGGTTATCGAATGACACAAGTATATGTGGTTTCAAAACTAGATATAAAATTTAAACTATATGCTTTTACAATAAGATTTTTTTATTTTAACATTTTGTGTAGAATGATAGAAATGATAAGTTCTTTCATCGTATATTATTTTCATCAATATTAATCTTGTGGTATGAGAAAGGGCAGACTATTTAAGGGGCCAAGCAAAATAATTAAATAAATCTTGTGATGTGAGAATGGGCGGAATTTTTTTTTTTTTTTGAAAAGTGGACTTCATTAAAACACCAATCAACGGACTATCTCCAAGTTAGAGATAGCCGCCAAACCAATACATCAAGTTATATGAAAATTACACCAATCTTTCCAACCTATCCTATCCTTCTTGGATCTACTATTAAACCATAAGAAACTCAAGGATTTGATATCGGCCACTATCTTAGTCACATTAGCCTCAGCTTGGGAGAAAACCACTTCGTTCCGAGACGTCCAAATCTTCCAACACGATAAGATGCAAATACCATAAACTATCGCCTTCTTCGTATCCGGGCTGTTTAGCATCTCCACAACCTGTAACACATCTTGCACCGAAAAAACATAAATCGGAGGGATCTTAACCCAAGAAGCAATAGCACTCCACACTCCATTAGCTATGATGCACGCCGTAAAAATATGGTCCGTAGTTTCCTCACACTCCCCACAAAAATAACACAAGCCATCACCAATATTAATGTTCCTTCGAATAAGCGCGGAAGCCTTAGGAATTCTATCTAAACATGCCCTCCACATAAAAACATTACATTTAGACGGAATCCATCTACACCAATTGAAACGGACAACCTGCTCACGTAAATCATCCTGACCGAGCCACCATCGAAGCGTGCTAACAGAAAAATCCATACTACCCCCTGAATTCCCTCTCCACGAGTCATCCTTATCGCACAACCGAATAGACGAGATCATTCTATGGCAGTCAATAAGCTCCATAACTTCTAGATTAGTCGCCAGGTATCTCTTCCAATCCCATTGAACCAAGTCATTCGCTGAATCAGTACCCACTCTCTCGGCCACTTTACACCACTTATCCCGTTCTAATCGAAATAAATTTGGGAAGACCTCTTTTAGCAGCCTATCATTAACCCAAGTATCCACCCAAAATCGCACATCTAAACCATTGCCCACAGTGCCTCGTATCATGTTTGTGAACCCCACTCCTTGAACTTTAGTATCATAACCAAGTTTCACTATTTTACTCCAAGGTCCTGAAGCTTGTTTATTCCAAGGGAAAACATCCCATCTACGATTAGACACATGCAGCGCTTCTATAACTCTCTTCCAAAGAGCACCTTCTTCGACTTTGAACCTCCAAAGCCATTTAAGAATCATCGCTTTATTACAAATACTCAACTTGGTTAATCCCAAACCTCCTTCTTTTTTAGGCTTAGCAACCTTATCCCACGAAACCCAGTGAATTTTACCAACCTCATCATTACCTCCCCATAAAAATCTTTTAATAAGACTTTCAAGTTTATTAATGACCGTCACCGGAGCTTTATAGAGCGAAAAATAATAAGAAGGGATGCTTTCAAGAACCGCTTTGGCAAGCACCAAACGACCGCCCATGAACAAAACCCTCGCCTTCCAGCTTGTCAACTGTTTCTTGAACTACTGGATCCCAACTATTAACCCGATTCATGTTCCCACCCACTTGAATACCCAAGTACTTAAATGGAATATCACCTGACCTGCAACCCAACACCTCTGCTTGAGCCTGAACCGCCTCCATGTTCACACCGACCCCATACAGAACCGATTTTTGGATGTTAATCCTCAAACCAAAAACTATATGAAAAATTCGGAGAATCCGTTTAAGAGCTCTAAAATTAAACCTCGACCACTCACCCATCACAATAGCATCGTCTGCATAGAGAAAATGAGAAAGAACCGGGCCTCCATTCGGAAGTCTCACACCATCAAACGAACCAATATTACAAGCCTTCCTGATAATGCTAGAAAAAGCCTCCATAACAATAACAAATAAAAATGGAGAAATCGGGTCACCTTGCTGAATACCTTTGCTACAAACAAACTCAAAGGTAGGGGAACCATTGACAATCACCGAGGATGCAGCCGAGGAGAGCACTCCAAAAATCCAATTACACCATAAAGTCGGGAACCTCATCTGTCTCATAATAGAAATCAAAAAATCTCAATTAAACATAAATAACTCGTTTTTCCTCCTCTTCGCCCAAGCCATAACTTCACTAATTATCAAAGGCCCATCCAGGATGTATCTCCCCGCCAAGAAGGCCGATTGAGTCTCATGAGTGACCGAATCCATAAACGTCTTCAATCTATTCGCCAATACTTTAGACACCACCTTACTAACCACCCCAATTAAATTGATAGGCCGGTACTCTCCTAAACCAATAGGGTCGCTAACTTTAGGAACCAACGCTATGAAAGAAGACCCAACCCCCCTATTGATTTTACCCGTCTCATGGAATAGCTGAAAAATCTTCTCAAAATCTTCTTCAAACAACCTCCAATACTTTTTAATGAATCGGAAATTAAAACCGTCTGGACCCGGGGCTTTGTCACTGCCACATTCAAACACCGCTTCCTTAATTTCCTTGTTCAAGAAAGGAGTCACCAAGAAAGCAGCTTCAGCGTCTGATACAACTTTCAAATCGCTACACTCCAAAATCGGACGATCCGCCATATCTTCTATGAATTTATCCCTGAAAAAAGAAAACACTTCATGTTTAACAATAAAGGGTTTGGTAGACCAAACCCCATTAACATAAACCCCCGGAATGGAATTTGAAACCCTCCTCTTATTCACCAACCCATGAAAAAAACTAGTATTTTCATCCTCATCTCTCGCCCATCTAACCCTCGCTTTCTGTCTCAAATCCTTATTTTTGTAATCCTCCAACTCCTTGAGACGCATTTTACCCTCATTAAAAACCCAACATTCCTCCTCCGTTAATTCCCGTTGTTCAAACGCCTCGTCCAAAATTTCCAAATCCACCTGAATAGCATGAAATTCCTCCTCTTCTATCGAACCAATACCTTTTTTCCATTCCAAAATACTATTACGAACATGCTTGAATTTTTGAACAAGAGCCACGTCCGGAAGACTTGAGCTCTTAAAAGTCGATACCGCCTTATTAATAACCTCATCAAACCCCTCACGGTCTAACCAAGAATTAAAGAAGCGAAACGGTTTCGGGCCAAAATTCCTGTACTCCACTTTAAGAATCAATGGGCTGTGATCCGATTTATCTCTAGGTAACGCTCTATACTCCGCATTAGGCCAATCATTCAAGAAGTCTAAGGATACAAAGACCCTATCAATCCTACTACATTTATTACCCGAAACAAACGTAAACTTACGCCCTTTTAACCCATACTCATGAAGGTCCACTCCATCTAAAAAATCATTAAAATCATTAGACGAAGCGAAATTAAACTTAGAATTTCTTCGTTCACATCTATCTCGGACACAATTAAAATTCCCCCCCCCCCCCCTAACCAATACATCGACTCCTGATTCACCACCCAATCCAATTCCAACCAAAGCGCCCTCTTATCAACATTTTTTTGTGAGATACATAGCCAAGAATTATATCAGAAGCAAGGATGCTTCTATGGGTATTGTAAAAGGAAATGTGGATTACAGACAATCATGAAAAACCTATGGTTCGAATAATCAAACATAAGTCATTCTACCATCGTAATCCATGCTGGCTTAGACAAAGTCTGATGAGAGTTAGAGGCAAGAGACATTGCATCATGCATTAAATATAAATAGAAACCTCTGTACTCGGCATAAGGGCACAACAAAATGAATTCATGATCAATATAATATATTTCTTAACAACTACATAGCATCATTGTTTGAGTCGTATAAGTGTACAACACTCGTACTTAATTACTACGACACTCGTTATATAAATGGTTTAAACAAGACTTTAAATAAGAGTAATCCTCTTCGCGGTAAATGCATTGGAGACCCTTATTTTCTTTCATTTACACTCTCGTTTGTTCATGTATTCAACCATACTCGTACCTAACAAGATGCTTACTCTTAGCTGAAGTTGAGCCTAACAATACATACCCCTTACGAATCTAACAAGGCTTTATGTTGTAGGATCATTTCCTAAGCCCGAACATGTTAAGCGCTACAACTTAATGTTACAATTAAGTAAGGGTATAGTTGATTGAGCAAAAGCTATTTGTCAATTACATATTTGTATCTAATTTAAATAACTTTTAGTTCATAGTATAGGGCTATAGGCTTTGTATTTTATCGTCTTTGAAATGTAAGTTGTATGACCCATGGTGGGCCAGAACAACTGGAGGTAAAACAATAGGACATATAGTCAAATGACAATCTACATGGGGCAAAATTTTGATTTAGTAAGCTAATAAAAGTATCAACTTTTATTATGTATATTATCTAAAAGACCTTAATCTTGTTTGATTCTATATCTATATTATCTTATTAAGGAAGAGTGACGGCTAACTTAGTAATTTTCATTTCCGTACAAGTTAAGAAGCAACATGTACAACACATTTAAGCAATATATTTAAGGGTATTATAGGGATGTAGGTGACAATTAAGACACTTAGGAGGGTAATCTAGACATTTCACCCTCCCTTTTCCTTTGCAATATAAAAAAATGTTCCATCCCTGCCCTTGTCTTTGCTCGTATATCTTTGAGACCTTTGTTCTTCAGTGGAACTTTGAAACAGTTGTTCTTCAATGATAATCATTAACCATTCATTCATTCTAGCTTTCAATAACATTGTTGTCTCTTCCACATCCCCTAATTAATTCCCAGTTCGTTTCCATAACCCTGTTAAGAATCATTTGAAAAGAGAGCAATCGATCATTAATTTCCTGGAGCATTCAGTTTTAGATGCTTGGTTTCAACAGCTTCACCTGGGTTCTCTTCATCTTCCCGTCCCTTTACCTTCCCATATGCTTCCGTTTTAATCCGGCAAAGCATTCTGTTTACTCTCCTCCCCCAAATAAATCAACTGCGACAACGAAGGCCACACCCAATTTTTTCCCCACAACTTCAGCATGTCATAAAGAGGGCAAACCGGTTTCCTACACTCTCTTTGAGTAGCCGAAAGTCGTCAGCAAACACTAAAAAGTAAAAACATTTCTTTACTTATTGGGTGTGTGGTTCACACGAAGGGTTTTGGGACTATTGCATTCATCTTGTTGAGGAAGCTGAAGAAGGTCAATTGTATCTTTCATTTTAGTTTAACTGGTGTTAAAAAATTAACCGAAGACATTTCCGAACTATATTGGCATCTCTATCAGCTTGGGTAGTGATGATAATTTGCTATTTCGAATTAGTCAGAAATATGAGATTTTTTTCATCCAAAAAAAAAAAAAAACACTTTTTCATGTACACCATCTTAAACATATATCTATATATATAGTAATGAACAAAAACGTTAGCATCCACATTCTGTTTAGTTATGGTAATACTTTTATAGTTGTTTTGTCTAATTTATGCTAACATTGTATGTTAAGTTGTGGGTAAGGGTTTTAATTTGAACTTTCTTTTTGTTCAATTCTTGTGTGTAAACTAGGTTATAATATTTCGTATGTCCTACTACTTGCAGCTCATCTTGCACCATCATCATTAAAATGGTATATCACAAAGAACAGGTAGCCCATATTTATGTCATTTGTTAATTGATAATCTGAAAATTAGTCTAAGTTTATAGGATTTGCTAAAAAGTTAAAGTAGTTGTCTTAGATTCTATTGGAGTTGATTAAATTCATTCAATAATGAACACAGTTCGGAAGAAATGTTGAAAGAGCAGCCAAAAAAATGGTTTGGGTTATGGTTATGGATCAAAACTGAATCGAACCGTTATGCGAACTTCATTAAAATCACTAACATAAATGTACATCTTTGAATAAACCGGGTTGGGACGTTGTTTGCATTAAAAAGTAGACTTTGGATGACTTTCACCGCATTTTACCTATTTGTTGGTAAGTTTTATGGTCCTGTCCACACTTTCGGATGATGGGTATGCGCATAACTAATCAACTGTGTGACCGTGACAGAGATCGTGACCAAGAATATGTCTCAACTTACGCATTGTAAGGTTATAGGAAATAGAAGTAATAGAATGTTGGGTGTTAACAATCTTGATGAATAAATAAACATTAGATAGAATGTTAGATATCATGTTCTTTTTATCTACTTTCAGTAGCCTGTTCGAGTATGCAAATTAACGGCAAAGATTAGCCTGTTCAATCCAACATTCAACAGTCTGTTTTGCCTTCTTTTTATTGTTTCCTATAATTAAGTTTGTGCTCTTACCACATATTATAATCAAGTAACATATGTTGTTGTTTTAGGTTGCAAATGCTGGTGGTGAGACATGAAAGTCTACAACAAAATTGTTCACAATTTTCATGAAATGGTAAGTCTTTTTAACACAAGTAAGTTTTGAGTTTTAATGGTTAATTATTTATATTTTCTTTGGTTTTTTTGGATATATGGATGCCCATGAATAAAAGTTTAAAATTTAGTCCCTAATTTGATATGTAGCAGCCAATTAGTTATGTCCAATGTCAAGTTTTTTGCAGCCCAATATTAATGTTAACCACTTGAATGACTCGAACCATTTAAACCGAAACCTGAACTACTCACAAACCAAACCACGTTTTGATTTTGAGAAAAGAGATATCGGGCCGTATGAAAACTTATTATATGCTTTGAGAACAAAATGAAACGATAACTAAAAATAAATTACCAAGACACATTAGATGCAAAAAATTAGTCTTATTTTAGCAACAAAATGGCCCTAACACTATGTTCAAGTTTATGAATTTCTTAAAAATGCATTATAAATATTTTTTACAAATGTTGATTTACCCCATGAAATGTGAAGTAGCACAAAACAATGGCCTTTTAAGTTTTAACGAAGGCAAACAATTTGAATAAATTATAACAGAGGTATTTACATTCAGCAGGTGTAGTTACATGCATATAAATTCAATGACTAAATGTAGAGTATTATAATATTGGTTATATTATTTTGGAGGATGCAATATGTAGCAACTCTTCTAACAAGTGGAATCTGTTTGGATGCATCAGGTTTTATCTTAAAGAAGTGTGATGAATTCTAAAATACTTGGTTATATTCAGAGTTCTTGGAGTACAAGATAACTTCAACATCTTTAAAATGTGAGTTGGAAATATTGTGTTAAAATTGAATCTCAATTGTCTTTGTCCCATGTCCTTCTATTTAAACTTTGGCATGATCATTTATATGGGTTGTGTTTTATCCCAAACGGGTCAAAGATGTTTGATTTGTTTTCGGCTTTGAGTTAAAGGGGGAACAGGTCATATGGGTTGACCCATCACTACACTTCTTTTTTAATGCATCCAACCATTTGAATTATTTGTGTTAAAAATGTTAAATTGTTTTTTTTGGAAAGTCCATTTTTTAATATTAATTTGGTTGTCCTATAAGTTGTTTTTTACTGTTTTAGGCTCTTTACTTGTTATTTTGTATAACTATAAAGTACATGCTTCACACTAAGATTAAAGTAGGCGTTTTTTATGCAGTTACAAATTAAGAACCCTAAACCCTAAATATATACTACCGTCCAACAACTTCTATGTTAAATCTCTAGAAGTTGATATTTTTTTTAACCTGTTGAAACGTGATAGGCCTGTTATGGGGCGTGCTTGGCGACATCGTGGGCAGCTTGAGAACATTTCATAAGATGCAGGTTGTTTATTTACCTAGATTGGTACCAACCTTGAATTGTAAATTTCAGAAAGACTTATTCGAACCACAACTTTTATGCTATTAAATCAACATCTTCGCATTTTATACATTATCAAAATATTGTATTGCAACTCGTTTGTTGATCCCGCTGCAACGCGCGGGTAAACCCACTAGTAAAAATAACTTATTATGTCTTTTAGTGAATTATTTCAAAAAATATTTGTGGATTTCATGATTTTTGTTTATATATTTTAATTCCGTGTTAGAACTATTATGAAGTATATACATTAAAACATATATAGAAAAATATAAAACGAAGGCGGCTTATTTAATTACTAATATTTGTAGTTGTAATGATTTAGACATTTCACTTCACATTTTGGTTCTTTATTCGCCGACACAAATCTCACATTAAATAAACTTCTTAAGTGAGTAATTGGTATCTTGCTTTCTAGATACGTGACCTTTGTTGTTGCATAAACATGTAAGTTCGGATCGGGGAAGTTCAAAGTGTTTCAAAATGTTATTTCGTCATTTGTTTGTGCATGTATGTAGAAGACGAGGAACGAACGAGTCTTTTCCAATAAAATGGCGGCTACTTCTAAAACAATTGCGGATATCAAATCTGTTGGATACCTTTGGATAAAACAGGCTTTATCATGGAAAGATTCGTGCAGTTTTTCTTTGTAATCTTTGCTTGTTCTTGTCTAGCGTCTTTGCTAGTTCGTTTTAGTGAAATCATCCGATAAAAAAATAAATAAATAAATTTGCTAAGTGCAGAATTTTCTGTTATATTTTAGAAAATATTAACGTATTTTATATTTTAGATTGTAAATATCTATTCTATCTATATAATAATTGAGGTCACTTGGGTTGAATCAAGGCCTTAGAGAGGGCCTCTAGGATCCAACAACAAATATGGAGCTCCGAATTTATTAGTATAAAAACCTCTTTCTTTCATTTTTTTTTCATTCTCCATATCAAAACTCTCATAATACTCTTCTAATTCCTATTGATACTACTCCATATCAAAGCTCCGAATCAAATTCCTAAAAAATATTAGAGGCTTTCTTCTTCATCTTGCATCATTTCTTGATTATCCACAACCGAATAAAGGTAAACATCCATACTACTCTTTTAATGTTGATTATCCACACATATTCAATAGGATTGTGATAAACAAATTTGTAATATAGAAATATTCAATCGGATTTTTTTTAAAAAGCATATTTTCATTCATTTGAAATCATTTGAAGCGTATTTTGATTCATTTGAAACCATATTTTTTTAAAAGCATATTTTCATTTAGATTTGTGATAACCAGATTTGTGCTAAACACATATTCAATCACATTGTGATAAATAGATTTGTAATATACCCATGTATTCATTCGGATTTTTGTTAATTTTATTACTATTCAATCGGATTTACTAATGCTATGTTTTAACATTTAAACAAAAGGATTTGATCCGAAGACACAAATTCTAGAATCCAATTAGGTATATGGAGCTCCAGCTTTGTACCTATAAAATCGTTTTGTTTATTTATTGTCTAAATCCTTTTCAAGAGTCTATCGATTCTCTTTATTTATTGTATTCGTTTGAATCTTCGGATTCTGTATATGACACAAGAAACCGACTCTTAATTTTTTTGAAGATGTTTAACATTCAACAATCGGTCAACAATATTTTTTAAACATTAAACTATCGACAATTTTCTTATGTTAATTTTGATTATTCAATCCTACATTCCATATTCGGCTGATAATATTAGACCAATTTTAATTTCATTAATTCTGAATTATTGTTATTTATTTACATTAATAAAGTTGACCGAATTTAATGTCATTTAATCTAAGATTTGAATCTTAATGATTGTTATCAATTTACATTAATAATATTTTGACCCAATTTAATCTTATTTATTACTATCTTTTAATAATTGACCGAATTTATATTAACATTAATATAAATTTAAGTTTACCATAATAAGTCTTATTTATTACATAGAGGTTAGTTATCTTATTTTTGTCAAGTTTGTATATAAAATAAATGAATATTTTCGGTAATCATTTAAACCTATTTACAAAAATATATTTCAGGATAAATGTAAGCATAAAGTTGATTCGGATTCTGTATAGGACACAAGAAACCGACACATAATTTTTTGGAAGATGTTGTTTAACATTCAACAATCGGTCAACAATATTTTTTAAACATTAAACTATCGACAATTTTCTTATGTTAATTTTGATTATTCAATCCTACATTTCATATTCAGCTGATAATATTAGACCAATTTTAATTTCATTAATTTTGAATTATTGTTATTTATTTACATTAATAAAGTTTATCGAATTTAATGTCATTTAATCTGAAATTTGAATCTTAATTATTGTTATCAATTTACATTAATAATATTTTGACCCAATTTAATCTTATTTATTACTATGTTTTAATAATTGACCGAATTTATATTAACATTAATACAAATTTAAGTTTACCATAATAAACTTTATTTATTATATAGAGGTTAGTTATATTATTTTTGTAAAGTTTGTATAAAAAAATGAATATTTTCGGTAATCATTTAAACTTATTTACAAATATATATTTCAGGATAAATGTAAGCATAAAGTTGACAAACCTAGCGACAATTACCTATGTATTTAAATTTGATTGAAATAAAGTTGACAATTACCTAATATACACACCATATGTAAATTAATAGTAAATTAAATTTAAGTTTAGTCAACATTATTAACTTCAATTAAATATATTTAATAACCTTAAACACAAATACAAAAAAAAATAACAAATTAAAACCACTAATAAAATTTAACGGATCCTTTGAACCTAAAAAATGCAAAACCGATTCCAATTAAACTGGCCCAATTATGCCCAACGTCACTCTTTTACCCGGATTCACCAAACATGCCATACACAAACGTACCGAACAAATGCTCATCAACTAATAAATTAGAAAAGTTTTACTAGCCTAGAGTTAACTTAGGAAACAAATTTGAATTAACCATTTCAGACATTAAATTATCAATCAATCATTACTAAAATGGATTACCAATCATGCCATAAATATGCAAAATTCATAAACAAATCTGAGACCATATTTTAAAGCATTCAATCATTACAAAAATCGTTCCACACATTCTTCATTCTTTTTCTAAATTATTGAATCATTTTCGTTTGCACCTTTTACTCTGATACCATATTTTAAAGAATTCAACAAACTTAATTAAAAATTTTCGATTTACTACACATTTATAATGTGCATAAAAGACTTATAATTTTTATAATTTACAATAAATCATAACTAATGTATACGTTGATTTTTTATAATTTACAATAAACTATAACTAATATTATTTATTGTCATTAATAATAATTGACCCAATTTAATGTCAACCAATCTGAATGATTGTTATTTATTTACTTTAATAATACTTGACCGAATTTAATGTTATTTATTACGATTTTTTAATCTCATTAATTTACATTACTATTAATACGAATTTCGGTTTCCTATAATAGCTCTCATTTATTTTTTATGTATGAGTGATTGATTATGAATCAATTTAACCCGAAATTTAGGCTTACCATAATTTATGCTAAGTTAGAAAAGTCACCGACTCAACTTCTAGGAATTCAAATTTCAAATATTAAACTATATCCCATATGCAAATATATTTTAAATACTCATATATCATTAAGTATACGACATCAATATTCATATCTATACACAAAGCCATCCGCTTCATATTATCAGTGTATTTAAATTTCATATATGTTACATACACGTATGTTAATTTATATAAATCACCATTGAGTAATAATACATATACATATATTTAACATACTCACCTTTAAAAAACAAAATCATAACTAATGTATTGGTTGATTTTTTTTAATTTAAACTAAAAACCTCCGTATATTAACATCTAATATATAGGTTGATTTTTTATAATTTACAATAAATCATAACATATAGGTTGATTTTTTATGATTTACAATAAATCATAACTAATATTATTTATTGTCATTAATAATAATTGACCAAATTTAATGTCATTCAATCTGAATGATTGTTATTTATTTACTTTAATAATAATTGACCGAATTTAATGTTATTTTTAATGATTTTTTAATAATTTATATTACAATTAATACGAAATTCGGTTTACCATAATAGCTCTCATTTATTTTTTTGTATGAATGATTGATTATGAATCAATTTAACCCGAAATTTAAGCTTACCATAATTTATGCTGAGTTAGAAAAGTCATCGACTCAAGTTCTAAGAATTCAAATTTCAAATAGTAAACTATATCCCATATGCAAATATATTTTAAATACTCATATATCATTAAGTATACGACATCAATATTCCTATATATACAAAAAGCCATCCGCTTTATAGTATCAGTGTAGTGAAATTTCATAGATGTTACATACACGTATGTTAATTTATATAAATCACCCTTGAGTAATAATACATATACATATATTTAACATACTCATATTTTAAAAAAACAAAATCATAACTAATGTATGATTTCCTTATTCAATATATTAAAAGGTTCTTTCATGTAATAATTTTAAAATAACAACAATAATTTGTAGATAATGGTTAAGTCAATTTGAGAGGCGGATGATTTTAATGTCATTGATTTGAATAATTGATTATGATTTTGATATTATTTATTAAGATTTTTAATGTTATTTATTGACACTACTAATTACGAATTTCGGTTTAATATTGTTGACCGAATTTAATTTTTATATTATGAGTTTCCTTTAATCAATTGTCATTAAACGTTAATCATCAAAATCATTTCAATAAGTGTGATAATTTTAGAATGTCAATAATAATTTGTAAATAATTGGTAAGACAATTTGAAACGCGGATGTTTTTAATGTCATTGATTTAAATGATTAGTTATGATTTTGTTGGTATTTATTAATATTTTTAATCTTATTTATCGATATTACTAATACTTATATTACGAATTTACTTTTAATGTTGTAGATAATGGGTAAGGCAGTTTGAGAGGCAGATTATTTTAATGTCATTAATTTTAATGATTGATTATGATTTTGATGTTATTTATTAAGACTTTTAATCTTATTTATTGATATTAATAATATTACGAATTTAGTTTTAATATTGTTGACCAACTTTAATTTTGATATTACGACTTTCCTTTAATCAATTGTCATGAAACGACAATTGATACTTAATGAAACGACAATTTTGAACCTATTTTAACAACGAAATTAAATGATTATATAAATTTTAAAAATATTACTTTTTGTTAAAGAATTATATTACTTCAATCACAATTAATAATGATTACTAAAGATAGGGGCGAAGCTTGGTTTTTGAATCGGGAGGGGCCGGACTCAATTTTTTTCGATCGGTAGTGGCAAATCGGCGGGGGCCAGACTCAAGCCGGACTCAATTTACCTACGAAAATCACAAATTTATAATACTGCGTCAAAAAACAAGGGGCGCCACTGACTAAAGATGTGTAAGGCAATTTGAAACGCGGATGTTTTTAATGTCATTGATTTGAATGATTCATTATTGAGATTGTAGCAGTTTTAATATTATTTATGTAACACCCCAAAATTTCTAAACCGTATTTTATCATAACATAAACACAGGGCTTCTCATTGAATCGAACGAATCTTGACCTATACGAAAATCCTAATCTAGGGAAATAACCTCGTTAACCTTGTTAGATAAACAAGGCTTAAACAATTACATAAGAATGACTTGGCTAGAGCAAGCTAACTAGTAAATATTTGACAAAACATGGGAGGGGCTAAACTTGCCCAACAACCAAACTTGAGTTTGGTTAAGTAAAAAAAAAAAGGAAGATCAACATATGCAGGAGCATATGTCGATCAAAACACACACAAAACACACACTAAGCTAAAACCTCCAATTCTCACTCAAATCAAGCCAAAATCAAAGGGGAAAATCTTGCATTAAGCAAAAAGGGATCATCTAAGGTCCAACACACCTAAAGGTATCAATTATTTGGTTTAATTTGATGTATACTTCATGTATGAACATGGTGAGAATTCTAGGGTGTTTTGTAAATGTTAAATTAGTGATCATTAAAGGTTTCTCTAGCATTAGGGAACCTTAATCATGTTTAATCTAGTAAAAAAAAAAGATGTTAATACATGCATGTTTTGTGTGATTCATGTGAAATTGTTGAATATGTGAAAGGTGGGTTTTGTCATTAGTTGAGGACCACACCTAATTTGTAATCGTAGCATCTTCTAAGCATGAAGCTGTGAATTTATGAACTAGAAAGTAATATTAACTTACTAGAGGTAATAATTTTGACTATTGGTGGAACCATGAGGTCCATAAGTCCTAAAAATTAAGTTAGGAAAAAGACGCCTACAAGATGTTTGATAAAATGCCTCAATGAAACTCGATTTCACTTGGGCATAGATAATTTGTTGAAAACTTGTATATTGGTGAAACATGACCAAAAATGCGTGTAGGCAAGTAAAGACTAGGTTCTAACAACCTAAGTGATCATTCACCTCATAGGTGCGAATACAAGAGACTTTGGATAGCCAAGGAGTCTCGGATTGAGGTAAAGAGGAAGCACGCATAAGGTAAGTCACTCGATGGCTTAAATCTCAATATATTCCTAGTATGTTTACATGCTTAGTTATACCTTTGTATGTATATTTGAAACTAGTCATTGGAATGTCACAAAAGAAGCTTAAACGAGATTCATAATTCATAGAAAACAGCCTTAGAGGAAGGTTGACAATATCCCAATTAGGCTAACGAGTCAATTGGGTGAAACACTAGTTAGAGAAGGACCTAAACCGAGGGTCATCATTATGCCGATATCGATTGTTGTTAATTGCTTGAGTAAATTCGTAGACTTTATGTTAGTAATCTCAAGCTAGTCTAGAAGCAAAAAGGGGAGCGAGCTAAGGTAAGTCCTTCTAGGAATCAAATCTCGTACTCATACCATTGCGTTATTGCCTTGCTAGGCAACCACTCCCCAAGTGATAAGTGACCGGTGAATCCGTTATACCAATGGGCAATGTAGACCGGGTGCTTGAAATTGCGCATAAATGGCCTACGGGGCCATAGACGCTAAAATAGCGCCACAACGGCATATTGCCCAAGGGGAATCTTGAAAACTACCTCTAGGGATGGGGTATTAATCAAAAATCAGGTTGTGAATCTATTGGGGAGAGAGTTAGGATGAATGGAGATACTAAAAGGTAACGAGGACAAGTCCCCGATAATACCCATGTGCCCAAGCTTAGTCCAAACCCGCCATTGGTAAGTGTTGGGTAAGCTAGAACCGGATATTTAGCTAATCTCCCATGTGTGAACCTTGACTATGTCTTTAGATGAGCATATGTCCAGCTTTGGTCTTGGTTTTAGGCGAATACTTCTAAACGGGTCGATTTGGATAAAAAAACAACATATGCATGTAATAACCGAAAAGGGAACTTGATCAATGACATCTTATAAGCATGATATAATGGTGTTAAATAAGTCCCCAAGTGTCCCTAGGAAGGGCCTTGAACATGGGTTTAAAGGTATCCAAATCCCCTTTAAAAACTAGTCAAGATGTTAGTTTCACAATTTTTTTGTGCAGCAGCATGCGCCTAGGACGCCCAGACATGCGCCTAGGACGCCCAACTGATAGACTCCGGACGCCCAAGACCTTCTGGAGACGCCCATCAGGACGCTGGGCAACGTCCTGGACGCCCAGAAGTGCGTCTAGGACGCTCAGCCTATTTTTGTTTGATTTTCTTTGTTTTGGGGCCGTAAGCTACGACCGGTCTTTTTCCTTCGCCTTATGCTGGTTGTTTTATTCAATTACTTGACTAAACTAACACACATTCATGGGTTTGTTTTTCATATTCAACCCTAGGTATTTAACTCGGAGTATGGATGATGATCAAGCTCATTTTGTGAAGAACCGAACGTTGCATCGTGTTAGCTTCCGCATAGACTCTTGATTTTGGGTGTAAAACTTAAGCCTTTTTGGGTTGAAATCATTGTGAATAACCTAGTACTTATGTCAAGTGTTTCAAAGTCGTGTTTTGTACGTATTTGTTAACGTCTTAACATGGTTTTTGGTAATAGTATCACATGTTCAACCCTTATTTTATTCGTTAAACGCAAGACAATGAGTTAGGGTCTTACAAGTGGTATCAGAGCCCAAGGTTAAGCGAGTTAAGCGTTCGGTTCAAGCTTGATCATCAATCCGGTAAGGAATTTATTTCCAAAAAAATAATTTAATCTAGTTGATTAGCATTATACATCACGATTGAACATGAGTCAATCAAGAATTAAATTTAGAAAAGGTACAATGACCCATAGAACCCGGATATACGCCAATTACACGGTCATGGTGAGCTAAGGCTCAGCCGAACCGGAAATTGGGAATAGATGCAAAGAATACTTAAAACTCAGACAAATGCCAATCACACGGTCATGGTGGGCTAAGGCTCAACCGAACCGGGGATTGGAAGGCATAATCGCATCGACAAGACTGCGCGATCGGGTAAAACACAAATAGCTTAGTAATACGGGTACACAGAAATACATTAGACAAACTGACAATAATGTTTCTATTAAACAAGATGCATGACCAAAAATTACCCACTTGGAGAGTACCGTGGTGATCGCGATAAGATCACCGTGTCATGTGTGGATTGCTTACCCTGGCCAGGTAAGTGTTAAACACATGGTGCGGTGGGCTTCTCATGATCTACACTTCTACCCTTCACGTGACAAGGACTGGGTCAGGGGAGAAAGGCATGTTAACTTCTCTAAAAATATAACTCGCGAGATCATATAACACGGAAGTATTGCCAAACAACTTAAGAGGCCGGGTAGACCGGGTAAGTAAAACCGAAGCATAAATGACCCACGGGGTCGTAGAGCCAAGGGTATTACCACAACGGTTACACGGACCAAGGTAAGACTTGAACCTTAATCAAAGGTTAAGTCATAACTAAACTCGAACCTTTATAGAAGGTTGAATTCGTAAATAGACTTGAACCTTAATCAAAGGTTAAGTCATAACTAAACTCGAACCTTTATAGAAGGTTGAATTCGTAAATAGATTTGAACCTTAATCAAAGGTTAAGTCATAACTAAACTTGAACCTTTATAGAAAGTTGAATTCGTAAATAGACTTGAACCTTAATCAAAGGTTAAGTCATAACTAAACTCGAACCTTTAAAGAAGGTTAAATTCGTAAATAGACTTGAACCTTAATCAAAGGTTAAGTCATAACTAAACTCGAACCTTTATAGAAGGTTGAATTCGTAAATAGACTTGAACCTTAATCAAAGGTTAAGTCATAACTAAACTCGAACCTTTATAGAAAGTTGAATTCGTAAATAGACTTGAACCTTAATCAAAGGTTAAGTCATAACTAAACTCGAACCTTTATAGAAGGTTGAATTCGTAAATAGACTTGAACCTTAATCAAAGGTTAAGTCATAACTAAACTCGAACCTTTATAGAAGGTTGAATTCGTAAATAGACTTGAACCTTAATCAGATTGAATTCGTAAATAGACTTGAACCTTGATCAAAGGTTAAGCCACAGTTAAACTCGAACCTTTAAAGAAGGTTAAATTCGTAAATGAAATTGAACCTTAATCAAAGGTTAAGTCATAATTAAGCTCGAACCTTTATAGAAGGTCAAATTCGTAAATGAAGGTGAACCTTAATCAAAGGTTAAGCCATGAATAAATCGAGCCCTAATCGAACGTTAATCCGTAAGAAGACTTGAACCATAATCAAATGTTAAGTCGTAAACACAAACGAGTCCTGACTATAGGATGAATCACAAGTAAATCAATCGAACCTTTACTGAAGGTCAAACCATAACAAATCTGAGTCTTAACCGAAGGTTAAACTGTAAACCAAACTAGACCCTAGTCGAGGGTTAGTTAAACAGTTAAGGTTAAACCTTCATGAAAAAAAAAATCACAAATGAATCTGAACCATATCTAAGGGTAAACACTAAATAAATCTGAACCATACTTGAGCGGTTAACTCGTATTCCAACATGAACCCCATACTGAGGTAAAAAAAAAGGCCAAGATTCGGGCTAAGCTCAAGGTTAAGTTATACTTAAACTTAACTCGTAATGAATTCGTGAAAGCCTACGGGCAAATGTGAACTATACGTCACACTAATCGTATTAAATTCCTGAAAGCCTACGGGCAAATGTGAACTATGCGTCACCTAATCATAATGAATTCGTGAAAGCCTACGGGCAAGTGTGAACTATGATTCACATGAAACTGAGCTAAAAACATGGTTTTATACCGTAAAATGACGTGTTAAATAAAAGAAGAAATTAAACACTAAATCAATAAGGGGCTCGTAGAAGACCCTGGAAACCGGGGGTGCCTCCGCACCAGAGAGACTATCCTAGCCTCGAGTAAGGATGTTGTGGGAGTAAACGATGATCGATGTGGTCTAATGAAGGCCTGTCCAAAAACGAACAAAGCGAGATAAACCTCATGGGGCTTAGCACATGGTGGATCACCGGACAATCTGAACTCTAAATCATATTGATAGCTGTGAGTCGCAGAAATGAAGGCAATGCCTTCATAACAAACCAAAAGCAGTCTGCTGGACTACTATGCATACGAATACTAAATAAAGAAAACATAAGTGAATAGACTTGTGTGCATAAACATGGTAATGTAACACCATGAAGCGAAGACAAGTAAGAACATTTTTATGGAACGCTAAATTGATCTAAGGGTCAATAAGTCCTAAGGGACATGAATGAACAGATCGAATCATAGCACAGACACGAACCCTGTAAGGGTACACCATTAAAAATTGCCTTGGGACCAAAGTGTTCCGAGGAATTAAATATAAAAAAAACATGACCCGACAGGGGATTTGAAGACGGGGTGTTATATACGCAATAATACCTAGATAAATAAAAGAGTCGGAAGACTCAGGTTAAATGTCAAATAAGATGCTTACGAGAGCTAGTAATGTAAATTCGAAAGGCTAGATAAGAAAGGGTCACGAACCCTATGCTAATTCTCTCGATAGGATAAAATTCCTAAAAGCCCGGGGCATCAGGGCAAGAAGATAATAGGTGAGTAATCACCTGGAATTAGTTTCGAATGAGAGTTGAAACTCACATACCAAAATTCGGGTAAAGTGATGCCAATTCGCGTTAAAGTACACAGAAATAGGTTAATTGCTATCTAAAGTATTATATGGAGGATTCCATGGGATATTCAAACTTGAATGAGTATACAAAATACTAGCCCAGGCGCGGGCCTCTAAACTAGAATAAATATACATGTTAAATGGAAGTGTGACTTGTATAAAGTCCAACAATTTAACTCAAAATTTTGTCGGCGGTGTGTAAAAAACACATCAGGAGTCGTAGTCATTGGATTAAATGACTGACTAAAACATGCGACTTATGAAACTTAAGTCTACTATAACCGAAAACCCTGATCAATTAACTATTCCCAGAATTAGCAATCGGATAGTAAGAAAACGAACGATAAACCGTTAATATCCTAGTGATAGCTATGCAATCACTAGAAAGATCAAACGGGTCAAGTGAATTCGTCACCACTTGGACCTAGAGGAATGCATAAATATACCTGAGCCTAGTGACAGTTGAAAACACCATTAAAAAGGACACGCGTTGTCTATAACAAGGAAGGCGTGAGGTGCGGAAAGGACTCGATACTTTCCGGTAAATCCAAGGCATTATAAGAAGCCTTTGAGCCAAAATCAAACGGAAATTAAAACCACGTTGACTGTGGGTGAAGGTCTTCGGGAAACCGTATGATAACCAAACCCAATATGTGCTTTAGTGCATAGAAATGATTCTAAGCAGAGTAAATAATTAAATGTATACCCTAAGCCTTCGGGGACTTAGGGTTTCTAAACACGCAGAGGAGTCAAATCGATGAATCTTGGACAACCCAGGACACTTGCGGGTGCCTAAACTTGAATAATCTCCGATAAAGATAAACAGATATGTATACATAAGCTTAGAGGCGTAATCAACTTCCATTAAAAAAAATAATCCTCGTCGAGGAGGAATAAAACTCAAGGTTAAACATGAGGCGCGACCCATGGGAATACATATACATATCTGGTTTCGAGGACGAAACCCTCTTTAAGGGGGTGGAGTTGTAACACCCCAAAATTTCTAAACCGTATTTTATCATAACATAAACACAGGGCTTCTCATTGAATCGAACGAATCTTGACCTATACGAAAATCCTAATCTAGGGAAATAACCTCGTTAACCTTGTTAGATAAACAAGGCTTAAACAATTACATAAGAATGACTTGGCTAGAGCAAGCTAACTAGTAAATATTTGACAAAACATGGGAGGGGCTAAACTTGCCCAACAACCAAACTTGAGTTTGGTTAAGTAAAAAAAAAAAAGGAAGATCAACATATGCAGGAGCATATGTCGATCAAAACACACACAAAACACACACTAAGCTAAAACCTCCAATTCTCACTCAAATCAAGCCAAAATCAAAGGGGAAAATCTTGCATTAAGCAAAAAGGGATCATCTAAGGTCCAACACACCTAAAGGTATCAATTATTTGGTTTAATTTGATGTATACTTCATGTATGAACATGGTGAGAATTCTAGGGTGTTTTGTAAATGTTAAATTAGTGATCATTAAAGGTTTCTCTAGCATTAGGGAACCTTAATCATGTTTAATCTAGTAAAAAAAAGATGTTAATACATGCATGTTTTGTGTGATTCATGTGAAATTGTTGAATATGTGAAAGGTGGGTTTTGTCATTAGTTGAGGACCACACCTAATTTGTAATCGTAGCATCTTCTAAGCATGAAGCTGTGAATTTATGAACTAGAAAGTAATATTAACTTACTAGAGGTAATAATTTTGACTATTGGTGGAACCATGAGGTCCATAAGTCCTAAAAATTAAGTTAGGAAAAAGACGCCTACAAGATGTTTGATAAAATGCCTCAATGAAACTCGATTTCACTTGGGCATAGATAATTTGTTGAAAACTTGTATATTGGTGAAACATGACCAAAAATGCGTGTAGGCAAGTAAAGACTAGGTTCTAACAACCTAAGTGATCATTCACCTCATAGGTGCGAATACAAGAGACTTTGGATAGCCAAGGAGTCTCGGATTGAGGTAAAGAGGAAGCACGCATAAGGTAAGTCACTCGATGGCTTAAATCTCAATATATTCCTAGTATGTTTACATGCTTAGTTATACCTTTGTATGTATATTTGAAACTAGTCATTGGAATGTCACAAAAGAAGCTTAAACGAGATTCATAATTCATAGAAAACAGCCTTAGAGGAAGGTTGACAATATCCCAATTAGGCTAACGAGTCAATTGGGTGAAACACTAGTTAGAGAAGGACCTAAACCGAGGGTCATCATTATGCCGATATCGATTGTTGTTAATTGCTTGAGTAAATTCGTAGACTTTATGTTAGTAATCTCAAGCTAGTCTAGAAGCAAAAAGGGGAGCGAGCTAAGGTAAGTCCTTCTAGGAATCAAATCTCGTACTCATACCATTGCGTTATTGCCTTGCTAGGCAACCACTCCCCAAGTGATAAGTGACCGGTGAATCCGTTATACCAATGGGCAATGTAGACCGGGTGCTTGAAATTGCGCATAAATGGCCCACGGGGCCATAGACGCTAAAGTAGCGCCACAACGGCATATTGCCCAAGGGGAATCATGAAAACTACCTCTAGGATGGGGTATTAATCAAAAATCAGGTTGTGAATCTATTGGGGAGAGAGTTAGGATGAATGGAGATACTAAAAGGTAACGAGGACAAGTCCCCGATAATACCCATGTGCCCAAGCTTAGTCCAAACCCGCCATTGGTAAGTGTTGGGTAAGCTAGAACCGGATATTTAGCTAATCTCCCATGTGTGAACCTTGACTATGTCTTTAGATGAGCATATGTCCAGCTTTGGTCTTGGTTTTAGGCGAATACTTCTAAACGGGTCGATTTGGATAAAAAAAACAACATATGCATGTAATAACCGAAAAGGGAACTTGATCAATGACATCTTATAAGCATGATATAATGGTGTTAAATAAGTCCCCAAGTGTCCCTAGGAAGGGCCTTGAACATGGGTTTAAAGGTATCCAAATCCCCTTTAAAAACTAGTCAAGATGTTAGTTTCACAATTTTTTTGTGCAGCAGCATGCGCCTAGGACGCCCAGACATGCGCCTAGGACGCCCAACTGATAGACTCCGGACGCCCAAGACCTTCTGGAGACGCCCATCAGGACGCTGGGCAACGTCCTGGACGCCCAGAAGTGCGTCTAGGACGCTCAGCCTATTTTTGTTTGATTTTCTTTGTTTTGGGGCCGTAAGCTACGACCGGTCTTTTTCCTTCGCCTTATGCTGGTTGTTTTATTCAATTACTTGACTAAACTAACACACATTCATGGGTTTTGTTTTTCATATTCAACCCTAGGTATTTAACTTGGAGTATGGATGATGATCAAGCTCATTTTGTGAAGAACCGAACGTTGCATCGTGTTAGCTTCCGCATAGACTCTTGATTTTGGGTGTAAAACTTAAGCCTTTTTGGGTTGAAATCATTGTGAATAACCTAGTACTTATGTCAAGTGTTTCAAAGTCGTGTTTTGTACGTATTTGTTAACGTCTTAACATGGTTTTTGGTAATAGTATCACATGTTCAACCCTTATTTTATTCGTTAAACGCAAGACAATGAGTTAGGGTCTTACAATTTATTAAGAGTTTTAATGTTATTTGTTGAAATTAATAAGAATTTTTAAATTCTGATTGGACTTTATTGCAATTAATAAGTTTTATTGAGGTTGTAGCAGTTTTAAAGTTATTTATTAAGAGTTTTAATGTTATTTATTGACATTAATAAAAAATTTTAAATTCTGATTGGACTTTATTGGTAGAGATGAATATATATCATATAATTATTACGAAAAATATAATTTATTAATTAGCATTTACTTGAAATTCATTTGTAAATAAATGATAAATTTCTCAATCATTCAACTGTATATTAATAAAATAAATTTTGTCAGTAATTAATAGTTTCCTAAAATATATACTATGTTCAAAATAATTTTCAATCATATTAATAATATTATGTCTTTATTACTATTATTAATTTATGTCACTATTACTGTTAAATAGATTTAGAATACGTATTTACTACTATTAATAAATTCAATCAATCATTCAATTGTATATTAACAAACTAAATTTTGTCACTAACGAAAAAAATAAATTGCGTCTTTATTATTGTTAATTATATTTAAATTATGTTTTTATTACTATTAATAAAATAAATCAATCATTGATTCGTATATTAATAAAATAAATTTCAATCATATTAATAATATTACGTCTTTAGTACTATTAATAAATTACGTCTTTATTACTATTAATTAGATTTAAATTATGTCTTTTTTACTGTTAAATAGATTTAAATAACGTCTTTATTACTATTAATAAAATAAATCAATCATTCAATTGTATATTAATAATTTTTTTAACCATATTAATTATATTACGTCTTTATTAATGGTAATAAATTACGCCTTTATTACGATTAATTAGATTTAAATTAAGCTTTTATTACTATTAATAAAATAAATCAATCATTCAATTGTATATTAATAAAATAATTTTTTTCCTTAATTAACAGTTTACTAAAATATATAGTATACTCAAAATAATTTTCAATTATATTAATAAATTAATAAATAATTTAAATTGTTAAGTTAACTTTTATCATCCATTTATTATTATTAATAGTAATAATTATTACAATTATTAACATAAAGAATAAACGTAACATCAATATAAAAAATCATCATTTGTCATTAAACCCTTGATCATTAATAACATTCAAATTATTTCAAAAATTATTAAAAAACTCAATTAATGATAACAGAAAGATTCATGTAATAATTTTGGTAAACAAAATGTATCTAATAAATATAATTTAAATCTATTCTTTTAATAATAATAATTTAAATCTATTTAACAATTTCCTAAAATTTATAATTTATTCAAAATAATTTTCAATGATATTACTATTATAACGACTTTCATTTTAATATTGTTGACCGATAAACGTAAAAACTGTTTACGTTTTTGTTATTTTGATGGAGGTCAATTCTTTGACTTTATTTATTTTTCATGTCTTACAATACTTTTATTAGTAATTAGTAACGAAATTAATAATGAAATATCATTTTACGTTATCAGTAACAACATTAACTAAAGGCGATTCATAACATTAAAAAAAAACCTCATTTGTCATGAAATCCTCCATCATTGACTACATTAACTAAATATCGTTTCAGTGATACTAAGAATAAGAATATTACGCCTTTAATTTAAATATCTTTGACAGATTAACGTTATCATATTATGTTTACAAAGAATTGTCCTTTAATCAATTGTCATGAAACGCTAACCATCATCATGATTGCAATAATTGTGCTAATTTTAAGCGTCGTTGACCAAATCACGTAAATTACCAATCCTTCCATTTTTATAATTCAATTATATAAATAAATCCGACTTATTCGATTAGAATTATTCAAGACACAATATTCCGATTGTGGAAGCATTGAAAAAGGTCAAATGGATAAAAGGTTGCCCTATAAAAAACCTTCTACTTTGACACATTATTCAACCCATCCACGTTGCTATCTTTACTCCTAACGAGTTTCTCATGTGGGTTTAGTATTGATTTTTCACTGTGGTTTTAGCTTGATTTTTAGTTCATTGGTTATGAGTCAAACCGTCAAAACAGTTTAGGGTCTTCTGGATATATTTGCGTTAAATTCCTGATGATAATACAGTTACAATGGCAAATGCCTTTCTTTTCCTCACTGGAGTTTTTTTTTTGACAAATTTTACTGTTTTGTTAATATTAATGGTTCAGGGATCCTATAAGTGGACGTAAATTCTTTTCAAAGCCACATGTTCCAAATCGTCTTGCCATATCAAACCGTGTTATAGAAGCTAAAATAATTTCAGGGAGTAATATTGGAATGCGAACTTTTATCCAAAGAATTAGGCTGTCCCCATCTGATAAGAATATTCCTTTCAGATTTAACAGAAGACAATTCCCTCTTACTTTATGTTTCGCAATGACAATAAATAAGAGTCAAGGACAAACCCTATTTAGGGTAGGTCTGTATTTGAAAGATCCTACTTTTACACATGGGCAGTTATATGTCGCTGCCAAGTGACAAGAGTAGAGATGGCCTGAAGATACTAATATTGGATAAAGATGACAGCTTTAATAACAAATAGCAAATGTTGTCTCTAAAATAATATTTTGAAGTTTGTTAATAAGTATGCGATCATATTTTGCATAAATCGTTTATTTTTTTTATAATTGTTTCGTTGTATGATTTGTTAAACTACATTTATTTACTTTGAATTTAATCTTCATTTGCATGCAGTTACAATAAATATATGTTTATTCATTTCATTATTTGTTTTTAAATCACGTCAAATCAAACATTTGGTGATTCATATATTTGTTATTGGGTAACATTAAACTTTTTTATGATAATTTACAATCAACCAAAATTCATACGAATTGTATTACGTAACTTTCAATAAATAAAATTGCATACTACAATCTTTATAAAAAAAAATTTCATTTAATATGGACATGTACCGCGTGTACACGCGGGGCTCTAACCTAGTATAGTACTATAATAATTGGGAAATCTGACCTTACATGCATTGCTGTTTTTTTTGTATTCCTACTTGACTTGATTTGTTGGTTGAGTTTAAAATTATAAAATATATTGAGTTTTACGAGCGTTTCCCTAGTTAAATTTCACAAGATATTTTGATAAATAAGATTTGTTTTAGTTATTACTTATTACAATTCGAAAACCTAAATTTTGGACAAAAAATATATTTAGAGTAACAGAGTCAAGCTGATGACCAAGTGAACAACATAAAGTAAAGTAAAGTAAAGAGAAAATTAATGGAGAACAAATAAAAGTGTAAGTTTTTCTTTTGTTTAAGTTCCGCTCATTTTCTTGTTTTGTATGGTCATATAGGGGTGTTCAGAATTTGATTCGAATTTAAAAAATTCGAAATTCGACTTAATTCGATTTGATTATCGAGAATTCGATTTGATGATCAAGAATTCGTATTCGAATTCGATTCAATTCAATTCGAGTCCAATAACTCAAATATGAATCGAATACGAATTTATGATTTCAAATTCGATTCGAAATTTGAATGAAAATAATACATATTTATTTATATATATAAACTAGATTATACCCCGGGAATGTCCCGGGGTTGAGAAATCTAATATGACATATTAATTTTACATATGAAATAAAATGATTCGCTTTACAGTTATATGCAATAAAGCTTCGGGTAGCACCTAACCTAAAACAATTAAAAATGTATCTCCAATGTTAACGCATAACCTTAAACAATGTATAACTCTAATATTAATATCTAAACTAAAACCATGTATAACTCCAATGTTAACGCATGATGAAAATAGAATTCATATTGACTAATTTGAACATAATTAGTGACTTGCCTATATATGATTAATGATTTACCTTAACACTTTGTGTTTTTTTTTCCTGTATGAACAAAACCCCACAAAAAATAGTTTTTTTTTCTCCGTTTTTTATATAGCACTATGGTACTCGTTGGAAAGATAACAAAAAGCTTGTTAATTTGCTGTAATTTTTTTTCTTTAAAAAATCTCGTATATAAAACATATTTATGTTTAAAAATTTATGGGAGGATACATAAAAGAGAAAAATTTAATTTTATTTTTATTTTTTTTTTCCTAAAATATCTCAATGCCACATGGGATGACACATGACACATTCAAGGAGGAGAATGACTCTTTGAGTGTCATGTCATTAAAATGGCTTTGGTTGTATCTCTAATGTTAACGCCTAACCTTAAACAATGTATAACTCTAATTAATATCTAAACTAAAACAATGTATAACTCTAATGTTAACACATGTTGAAAATAGAATTCATATTTACTAATTTGAACATAATTAGTGGCTTAAAACAATGTATAACTCCAATGTTAACACATGTTGAAAATAGAATTCATATTTACTAATTTGAACATAATTAGTGACTTGCCTATATATGATTAATGAATAACCTGAACACTTTGTGTTTTTTTTCCTGTATAAACAAAACCCCACAAAAAATAGTCGTTTTTTTTCTCCGTTTTTTTTATATAGCACTATGGTACTCGTTGGAAAGATAATAAAAAGCTCGTTAATTTGGTGTAATTTTTTTCTTTAAAAAATCTAGTGTATAAAAGATAATAACGTTTAAAAATTATATGAGGAAACATAAGTGAGAAAAATCCAATTTGATTTTTAAAATATTTTTTTCCTAAAATATTTCAATGCCACATAGGATGACACATGGCACACTCAAAAAGGAGAATGTCTCTTTGAGTGCCATGTCATTAAAATTGCTTTCTTTTATTATATATATAGATATATAATTATATACACACATATAACTTTAAACCTTGGGCTAATCTATAAATTTAACCTAAGTCATAAATTAGCCTATTACCAAGCCAAGCCTAACTAAAGCCCATAACTTAAATCTTAATCATAAACGAATTTATTCGAATTCGCTTCGAATTCGAGTTTCTAATATGAATTCGAATCAAATTCAAATTGAGTTTTTTATTCGAATACGAATTCGAATCGAATTGGTCAGCTTTTAATCGAATCGAATACGAATTCAGTAAAAAAAAAATAAATTATTCGAAAAATTCGATTCGATTCATTTGAAAATTCATTATTCGATTCGATGAACACCCTTATAGTGTCATATCATGGAATTTAACAACTATTCTTTAAATATATTTTTAATGAATTCATTTTCAATCATTAGGGGATCCGGGGTGATTCACGAAATGCTCACGGGTAGACCACTAATCTTATGGTAATATTGTCGTCGATGGCACGAGTAGTGGTCTCATGAAGCAATCTCATGTTCTAGTTAACGGAATTGGTCACAGGTGCATAGGAGAGTGAGAGAGAGATGCAGAGGAGAAAGAGGAACCAGGAAACTCCACGGGTGGTGCTTCCTGCGGGAGGGGTTCACGAGTCAATGGTCTAGGTGGCAGGGTGTGATTGGTTCCGTGGAGGTGCTCCACGGATCCTCTACTTGTGGCTCCCCTCCTTCCCTTACATGTAAGGATGGCAAAAAAAAACTCGAGCCTGATAGGTATACCCAAAACCTGAAGCATTTGGGATGGTTATACCCGACACCCGACGGTATGAGATGGACTTGGTATTGAAAAAAAAAAGATATTTTGCGGGTATGGGATGGGTGTGGTATTAGGTGATAACCGACCCGATTACCCGAAACTAAATACCCGTCTACCCGAAACATATACCCGAAGAGCCAGTGGACTCTGAGCCAGAGACATAGACGCACGGGATCCCACCCGGCACCACAGAAGTAAGGGGATCAGGGTTTGGATACTCGTGACGTTGAAGTGCGCAGGCGCATCCTCCAGCTGTGGATAGTAAAACCTACCCGCCAGCTAATCAAGAACCGAGGGCCTACCCTATGGTAAAGGCCTCCATTTCAACTTAGCCCTAGCGCGCTCCATGGAGGCTTCCAACTTGGATACACCTGCAAATAAAAACCAGTGAGTCCACAAAGACTTAACAGTTTTATGGCAAACGCCAGAAATTGAACTTACCCTCATCCTAGATGTATGGCTCTTGGCCTGCTGCAGGCTCACGCGGCTCATCCCCATGAGCTTAAGCAAAGACTCCTTGCAAGTTGTCACTTCAAGAGGAGACACGTTTGTGGTCAGCGCAATGAACCACTGCTCCTCCTTGTACCCAGCCATCACTTGGCGGTCCGTCAGCCTCTCGCGTTCCGCCAAAATCTTCCACGGCATCGCCACTGGTATAACCCCCATTTTCACATAAAAATACTTTTCATTCCAGTCGTGAAGGGATTTGGGGACGGAGGACGCCAGAGGTGTCACTTTGGGCCGCGGCTTGAAAGTGAACCAGGTTTTATCCTTGGCCATGTAATAGAAAACATTGAACCGATCAACGGTCGGCTCAATATCCAAGGCGCGGCAACACGCCTCAAAATGTACCAATCTCAGCATCCCAAAGGCGCTGAGTTGGGTCACAATTACTCTGTATGACACCAAGGCATCGATTTGGAACCGGGTGGCTGGAAGAAGAAAACACACTTCACGAAGTGGGCTTCATACAAGGCAATCTTGCCTTTGGTGGGGGTCAACACAGTTTGACCAGCACCAGGTAACTCCGGCTCCCACTCCGGCAAGATCTCGAAGGCACTGCAAAATTCTTCAAAGTTGGCTCTTCTCCACTTGACAGGAGTGTTGTACGTAAGTTTTCGCACTTTAATCTTCTCCTGTACAGGCGACTGCTCTTGGTTCTGCTCAGACGAGTGAGAACCACTAACTGAAACCTCTGACATTGTGAAAGGAGGGAACGAAATGGAAGAAAAAGAAAAGGAGGAAATTTTTGGGTGAAATCTGGAAAAACTGATCGGAAAACTTGAAGAACCGCAAGAAACTTCAAACTGGTCGTCGGAAAACTTGAAGGTTGCTTAACAAACTCAAAGGCAGAAGAGAGAAAATTCAAATAAAGTTGGATAATCTTTGGAAAAGTGAAGAAGGAGAGAGAGTAACGAACTATTTATACCTATCGCATTAATGGCGATGGGTCCCACCAGGAGAAATAAACCGTCCTTCTACTCATCCGGACGCTCAGATCATGCCACGTGTCCCACTTGCAAACAGGAAGTTACACTCGCGCGCGTAGCCGCCCACGCGCCTGATAAACACTACCTGGACGTGACACGTGTCACACAGCTGGATGATGCCAGTTGCTTCCAAGCGTGTGGTATCACACGCTCCTGACACGCCTCACGTGGTAATCACCACGTGGCAACATCTTGACGCTCCATTGCGCCACTTGCGCGCGTGGTCCACAACGCGCCTTACACCAGACGAAATTTTCATCTGTCACATGCCAGATGTGACAGCCATCATGACAATCTCCACTCTGCCGTCTGACACTCAGCAGGCTCCTCGATTTCCACCAAAGCTTCCCTCCGAAGTTAATGCACCTTTTCAAATTCTTGCGGCATTTACTTCAAATCATTTAGAACATATTTAATTCCAACCATTCCCACATTTAATACAACATCGACAGCGCATTAACTACGTCAAAAAGGAAGACACGTCACCCACTTCCATTAATTTCAACAACCAACCCCGCCACCACAGCGCATGCCCTAATTTTACATCAACACAAAAGACATTCTCCGCCTGAATTCTTCTCAGGATCAGGTATGCCACGTCATTCCCGGCGGATGGTTGACGTGAAATTTCAAAAGACGTTCTCCGCCTGAATCCTTCTCAGGATCAGGTGTGTCACGTCATTCTCAGTGGATGCTTGACGAAAAATATAAAACGACGTTCCCCGCCTGTTTTCTACTCAGAAACACACCCGCCATGTCACAATCCTATGCACATTCTACGTCAACGATAGATTCCTTTCCCCACGTCCTCCCCTTCCGCAGAGCAGGATACTAAGCAAAAGAGATAGTATGCTTGAAATATGGATGAGCTGTCATCCAAAATAAACAATCAATATAGTCTAGTCCTCCACCTATCTTCATCAAGACCAGGAGAAGCACTAGACTGGGGGGACTTGAAGGGATAGGATACCTAATCCTGGGGCAGATAACGTCCCTATCCCACAAAATACATCTTCTACATAGAGTTCGCGGCAACCTAATCTGCAGAAAGGATCCTCAAGCCAAGTACAAATCGTCAGACATCTGTGGAACCAAGCATGCGCATTACAACTAGCTTATGCACAGGATGACTTCAGCTATGTAACGTCACCAACAAAAAAGGAATCTCCGCGCGTGTATTTATGCGCGGAATATTCGACTAACATCAGCTTTTGGTACAAGGTACGGACGATCAAGAATTAAGAAGATTTGGCCAGATCTGGGCATACCCTACGCCAATCAGAAAGCAACACGTGTCAAGAGTGGTCTAACAACCACTAACATGGATTAGTGACGTAACTGCTCCCATGCTTCCACCATGCTACTAGGGATGGCAATCAAACCCGAACCCGATGGGTAAACCCGAAACCCGACACATTTGGGACGGGTTTGGGATCGGGTAATCGGGTATGGGTCCGGGTATGGGATTAGTTTTTATATTTTTCGCGGGTTTGGGATGGGTTTTGGATTTGATGATATACCCGTTTACCCGACCCGATTACCCGATAAAGTATACCCGTTTACCCGATTAGATACCCTATATAATTTCTAATATATCTTTTTAAATATGTATGCATAATATATCTAGTTGTCTATCTACATCGTCATCATGTGCTAAAATTACCAAAAAGTTAGTGTATACTATTTGTTATCTATGTCTTTGATTGTTTTTATATAATTTAAGTATTTTATATTTATACATTGCAATCATTTACATATATATTTAATAATGGTAAATGTAATTGGTTAGTAGTTACCTAATAGATGCCAGTCGGGTTTTTGGTCGGATATACTCAATGATTAAGTTTAAAAAATTAATGGGTTTACCCGAAACCCGCGGGTATACCCGATACCCGATGGGTAGTTACCCGACACAAACCCGACGGGTTTTGGGTCGGGTTTTGGACAAGCATACCTAATCGGGTATGGGGTTGGGATTACCTAAACCCATCCCAAACCTGACCCATTGCCATCCCTACATGCTACTGTGAACAGTACAAGCATGTCTGCTTATTGCCAAACGTCACGTTAGACGCTGGTCAACCATGTTGTGTCAGAGGGAAGCGCCGTCTACGCCCAATCACATAGCGCCAAGTGGATTTTCTGTAGACCGAGTCATACCTTCTCTCACATCAGCATTATTTGCCACCTGTTTCCCGCCATTTTCTAGGTTGAAAACTTCTGGGCCTGAGCCAAGGCCTAGATTGATTACTCCCTTCATGGGCCAAATCGGTAAGCCCATGCTTTTTCCTATAAAAAGGAGACTTTCTCTTCTTTGCAAAGGATCGAACATTTCATGCAAGAATTAACATAGAGAGTATACTTGTAATCATCTTGTATTATTTCCGAGCAATAATATATCTCTCTTTATAGTGGACGTAAGTCGATCTAGACCGAACCACTTATATTCTTGTGTACTCACTTTCACCACACACGTTACACTCTTTCTCATCTTCTAGGGTTTGGGTTTCAGTCATTAGTGTGAGCGAAGGATTATACCTTGAACGAACACGAGTATCAAACCAAACTTATCCACTTTTCGGATAAGTTATACCCGTTGTTTTTTCACTAACCAATTCTATACACTAACAAAATAGATCATGAACAGTATTAAATCGTGATTGGGCCAAATGCTCAGTTTTTATTGGGTCACATCTTATTTTTCCTTCTTTTTTTTTTTTGGTTTCATGGTTTTTGCCAATAAAAAAACAAAGCATATATATTTGTTTGCTTCTCTGACATACATACCATCCCACCACCACCGCAATCCCCATCATCGGTTACCACCACTGCAGTCACCATCACCACCGTCAAACCACCACCCTATAACCACCGTCACACACCGCAATTATCAACATGAAGAGCGGGAAAGATAGGAGAGAAAAAGAGAATGAGAAGCCAGTAAGTGACCGGTTGAATCGGTTACCACTATCACACAACCGCAACACTCACCGTCAACGCCGTAATTAACCGTCATCATCATCAACGTCACATCGACACAGATCCATTCGGATTTTTTCTTTTCAAAGAGAGTATGAGAGAGAGATAGACGGTGGATGTGGTGGTGGTGGTGGTGGGTGGTGGTAGGTGGTGACGGTGATGGTCAACATCTATAACGCAGATGTTAAGTGGTGTTGGTAGTGGCGGTTGTGTGGTGTTGGATGGTGGTTGTTGGCGGTTGGTGGTTGGTGGTGATTGTTGTGGAAGTGTATGCTTTGTGGTGGTGGAGTCAAAGCAAGGAGATGATCTATATGGAGAGAGGCAGAGAGTAGAGGGGGAGAGGAGAAAACCGTGGATGATTCCAACTTATAAAAATGAAAACCATTCAAAAGGACCATTCACTCCATTCAAAAGGAGATGTTGGTTTTAATGAAAACCTAGTATTTTCACCCCTAAGATAATCCTAGAAATTTGACAGACATTTTTAAAACCAAATAACCAAATCCGCTTCAAACAAAATTTAAAAGCAAAGTTCTCAATATCTTGTAACAAGTTTTAACAAAAAAAAAAATATAAATTCCTTCGATAGAAAAAATAATTATTAAAGAAAAAATAATTATTATTGTATTCATTTTGTAACATAGGAATACTACTGAAAATGCCACCAAATATATATATCCTTATTCCTTAGCCTATCGTCATACGTGCACACAGATTAACTTTTAGACGTGTTTATTTAATCGTGTTACTTGCTTAATTAACTCTTCAATATACAAAGTAACAAATTTAACTATTTATTATTTATCTTATTATAGTTAAAGCTAACTTTTAACTTTAGATATGTTATTTTAACCGTGTTGATTGCTTATTTCTACCGTCGTTTAGATTAAATCTTGCATAGTCTATAATAACCCATAAATATATCATATAATAAATAAATTAGCGCCGACAAAATCCTATGATCCCGCCGTAAAGCGCGTGCTCCAACGCTAGTTTGGAACTATTTTCAAACGTGTTTCAAGAGTGAAACTATTATACTCCAACTAAGATTGTCGGTGAAACCATTTTACCATATGACTCGGTCTCACATTTCTTTAATCATTTACTTTAAGCTTAATTCACAAGCTTTGACTAGCTTTTTCGTGACACTTTTATAATCTAATGTTTTTCTTTTTTAAGGACATGTAATACAAGACAACAAAGAATAATTCATCATTGTCCTTTTGATGTAACGAAAATCCATTTTCTACACAATTTATTATTGAATTTAGTAGAAGGTGCATAAATCATAAATGCGACATTTATATATAACGGGCGGTTATTGTGAAAAGTAACAAAAACGTGCGAAGTTTGCGAAATCACGTTACATACATAATTACGTACCATAGACAGAATCAATACTACTTCATTACCAAAATTACTTACCACATAAATAAATTATTATAGTTCCATTATATACATAATCATTATAGTTTCATTATCAAAATCACGTTTCATAAACAAAATCATTCAAAACTTTACATAACAATTTTTCATACCCCTAAAAAACGTAACATAAAAAATTACGTACCATATACAGAATCACTATTAGTACATGATAATTACGTAATGTTTTTGTATGTTCATGAAAGCATTACATAATTATCATTACGTAATTATCATACACGAAAATGTTTTTGTATGTTCATGAAAGCATTACGTAATTCTCGTTACGTAATTATCATGCATTTCGCACGTTTTCATTACTTTGTATTTGAAACAACCCCTTTATATATAAATGGATCGATTTTTTTTTAGTTTCATGAAAATATATATTTTTCGCAAAAAAAAAAATACTTGTAACATTATTTTTGAGATTAATCCCTCCTTTTAAATCATTGTCACTATATTTATTTGTGTAGATCATATGTAATTAACGATTGGTTGGGTGGGTTTTGGAGCTTCTCATCCATTGTTGATTAAGGGAAAGCAAAATCTTTGTGGTCGACGCGGGTTCAAGCTAGCACGGAAAGAACACGAAAACAACGCTTCCCAAATTCATGACTAGGTGAAGCAAAGCATGTGATCGGTAATCTTGTAAGTTGTAATCTAATAAATACACTAGGTACCCACACGTCTTTCCTAAAGGACATGACTATTTTACATTGATGTGTAAATTCACCAAGAGTTCTTTATTAGTAAGAACTTAGGATAAATCAAAGGACTTATAGCCTATTGATACCCATGTGTGATGAAATGTGTCCATCTCTATGATGTTGAAGGTTTAAACCATGTAGTGGACAAAAGGTGTAGAGTAGTGGATAAAAGATGTAGAATTAAAGGGTGTGTGAGTTGATCGTTCATTAGTTTACATTATGTAAATATGTCATTATAACGAACTAGTATTCTTGAGTTTGGATTCAAACTACAACGTACTAACATATAAGGAATTCGTTAGAATGTGATCTACTACCAAAGTTTTAAAACATTCTTCAGTGTACCATTAGTTAAAGCAAATCAGTGATTGAAATGATAGAGTGCCAAGTGGACATATATGGTCAAATCAATGAAAAAAAACCCATAATTGTTGACTTTTTGAAATTTTACACATGTTTTTAGACGCAAATAAGTTTTACATAATTAATTATTATTCAAAAACTATACCATAGTATCACTTTTTTTTCTCTTTAGCTTGAGTACAATAATTTTTATACATTTAAAAGATAAACTTTCTTAACCGAAAAATACTGTCATGATGTGCATATAACATTGTGTGATTGTGTGTATAAGCTTGGGTGATTTATGTACATACTAGATGTCTTTATGCATAAAGCGTTGTGCGGGGTGAGACACCGTGTGCTCTTATACCTAAATCTAAGACAACAAATATAACAAGTCACATAAGTAAAATGTATTAGCCATTCGTTTTGCGTTTTCTTTTGGAAAATTCAGCCGAATATATAGTTTCTTTTTGTAATAATTAAAGAAAAAGTGGCACCGAAATTTAAATTGGAAAAAGGCATATTAGATTTGGTAGCGACGGTGGTCAATAGGTGGAGGTTGTTAGGTCAGACTTCATGATCCATGTTGACCCCACCACCGCCGGTAAACATTCACACACTTTTATTTTGTGTTTTACAAATGGGGTTCTGGATTCATACACCCGTACTTTAGTATTCATACACCCTGGTCCACATCACACACCAATAGAAAACTGTCACATACCCAGAATGTGATGTCATACACCCTAAATATGATGTCACATGATGTATGAATCCTAGAACCCTTTACAAATACAATCATAGTTGATTATGCAAAATATATATATAATTAATTCAGACTTTAAGAAAATAACAATAACATAACATCTTTAACTAGGGCTGCAAACGAACTAAACTTTCAGAGAACAGTTCATGAACCGTTCGGCTCATTTGTGTTCGTTTAATAAATGAATGGACAAGAAAAGAAGATTTTGTTCGTTTCGTTAAATGAACGAACATGAACAGAGGCCACGTTCGTTCGTTTATGTTCGTGAACGTTTTCATTTATGTACGTTTGTTTGTGTTTGATAGTTTAATAAGGTTTTTAATTTTTATAAAGTCTTGATATTCTTTTATTTTTATTTATTTTACCCAAATAAATAAATAAATAATTTATATCAAGTAAATATTTGTTTGTGAATTCGATTTTATAAGAAAGTTAATATATGTCTTATTGTGTTTGTTTTCGTTCATGAACATTTTTTTATGTTCATTTATGTTCATGAACACTTGTTTGCGTTCATGAATGTTCGTTTGTATTCGTGTGCATTCATAAACAAATTAACAAACGAACACGAACATGAGTGTTTTCTTAACAAACAAACATGAATAAAAAATCTAGTTCGGTAAGTCTTCATGAATTATTCGTGAACACATATTTCCCTTAACAAACTAACACGAACAAGGCCTTGTTCGTATTCGTTCGATTCGTTTGCTGCCCTATCTGTAACATGTGATATGGAAGTGATAATTTCTAACATGGTAATTCAATTATGAAAATAATTAGATTTCATGTTAGGTCTAAAATAGGTTTATTAATATAGTATGCATATTCGGGTCATGATATACCAAAATGTCGAGGTTTCTTGCTCTTACTAGTCTTAGATGAGTAGGTACATTTTTTTCATCATGATATCCCTAAATGGGATTTGATCAAAATCTTTTATGATCTACTTCCTGAAGATGCCATGGTTATCTTTTCGAAACATTGTTTGGGACTAAAAGGTACATTTATTTTGTTTAAGCTTTGAATTTGAACTCATAGAAATACAAATAAGAGATTTGGATTGTTTATACACTTGTACCATGCCTCTAACCTAACCCCAACACCAATTTCACCCCTTTTATCAAAACCCATTTGTTTTGTGTGGTAAGAATTCTCAATATTACAAATAATGATTTCGTATGTTCATTACCATTTTAAGCATATCAATTTTATTTAGCCATCAATACAGTTTAACCCATGATCTAATTATATAAGAAAACGAAGGTATTTCAATCGTGGTGAACAAACTTTGAGATTGAAATATTTCTCTATGATACTTTGAAAGTTAAATATGATAATTCAAAGAAAACCACAAGAATGAATATGCAAAAATATACTGTAAAAATATTTGTATCAGAGTATATGGAGTGGGGGAAGATGGCGTGGAAGGAAGGGAAGCCCCTTGGGCGGTGAAAGTTCCACCGGCGTGGGGAGAAGAAGATGGACATGTGGCATGCTTTAATTGGATGGGGGCTTGTTGACCGTTTAAGCTTTTAAAAAAAAATTGACCGTTGATACGTAGCGGTAGAAAAAAAATTAATATATAAACCAACAATTTATAAAAACACCCACTCCACATTCCTACAACCTCGCTATGCCCGTCGATCATCTAAGCGGTTAAGAGTTAGAGATGACGTTAAAAATGAAGCGCGAGATAATGGAAAAATATAACATGTAGTTTTTTTTTGTTTTTTTAGGTGTTCTATTTGGATTTTTTATGTTTATTTTTTTATGTTTTTTATTTTTTAGGTTTTTATATAATTTTATTATTAATTATTATAATTTTTTATGAGTGGTAATGAAGATGGAAATCAATGGGTGGGTTGTGACCTGTGGGGTCATTTTTCAAGCCAAATACCTTTACTATTTTAAGTAGATTTAATTAATGTTATTTCAAAATCTAATTCATTTGAAACCTTCTTCATATTTTCTTCTTAAACATTGTGCGAACCAAATAAGAGATTGTAGTAATATTAATATGTCTATGGTCAATATGTTTGACAAAGAAAAAGCATGTTATTCTCTTTTACAAACAAAACATTTACTCATTACCAATAAAATAGTATTTTAGATAATATAAAGATGGCAGAATTACATGTTTTGTCCTTTATGTTTACCTTAAATTACACTGTGTGTCCTTTATCTTTTAAAACTGCACTTGTGTCCTTTATTTGAAACTTTTGCACACCACGAGTCTTTTACAATAACCTTATCCAATTGGTTATCTTTAATTATAATTATTCATATAATGGTTCTACAGTGGCGAGGCTTGACTCGAAACTTCGGGGGGTCGGAAGTCACCGGGGGGTCGGAAATCACTAGTTTTGGGGGGTCGAAAACTAATTTCGGGGGGTCGAAACCGTATATGCCAAAAAAATTCTATATGAATACTATATAATCGGAACTTCTGAGCAAAAATCCGGGGTTCTAATAATTATTTAAAGTACATTTACAACTCCAAAAATTCTAAAAATTTTACAGAAGCTTATTTACATCTCAAATTTCATTATTTGTATATTTACTTTTGGAAAACATGTTTTTAAATATATCTAATATATTTTCTTTTTTTAAATATTATAAATCCGATATGAGTGATTTAAAGCCCAAAATTTTTATAAAATTTTTCTATCATATTTAGGCCCTGTAAAAAATATTATTTCAGAAAAATACTATATTTTAATATTTTTAAGCATTTTAAATGAAGTTATTCATTATTAAGTAAAATAAAACTGTTTTATATTAAACAAAAACATAAAATACTTTACAAAATTATTTCCCAACTTTATACATCAGTTGAATAATTCAAGTATAGATGACAAGATAATCTTGATTGCGTCACCGGAAAGTGTAGTTTTGAAAGTGCTCAAGGCAAGAAGCAACAAACATGAGCTTGTGTATGAGTGGATGAGTTTATAAGCGACACACTGAATTCAATAATTACGGATATTAAAGAATTTGTTAATACTATTATTATTCACAAGGGATCCGTGTTTCCTAGTAACGACATATTTATTGTTGATCAGACTGATGTTGTTGCAAAGCCTCACGCTTTCAAGCTCTCTGTGTTCGTATAAGTACTTTACAAAATTATTTTCCAACTTTATACAGCGGTATATGGGTAAATGCTTAAAAATATAAAACAGATTTATAAAGTTGATTTAAAATGCTTAAAAATATTAAAATATAGTATTTTCCTAAATAATTATTTTTATAAAAGCTAAATATGATAGAAAAATTTTATAAAAAATTTGGGCTTTTGAATCACTCAAATCAAATTTATAATGAATTTATAATGAATTAAAAAAGAAATATATTAAATATATTTAAAAACATACTTTCGAAAGTAAAAATAGAAATAATGAAATTTGGGGTGTAAATAAGCTTCTGTAAAATTTATAGAATTTTTGAAGTTGTAAATGTATTTTAAATAATTATTAGAACCATTAAATGAATAATATATAATTAAAGATAACAAAGATATTAGATGTGGTTAGAGAAGATAGCCAAAATATTAGATGATGTTAGTGTAAAGTACTTATGGTGTGCAAAAGTTTCAAATAAAAGATACACAGTGTAATTTTTAAAAATAAAGAACACATAGAGGTAAATATAAAGAACAAAATACGTAATTATCTCGTTACTACATCTCATTTTAAAATTCCAATATTAGATGAGCTAACTATAAGTCAAAACCATCTTTGACATAGGTCAAATCTCAATAAAAAAAACAACATTTTCCTTTCATGTAATTACTTATACTTAATATCTTTGCTAACAAATTCAAAGACAATAAATAAAAAGCATACCAAAATAAATATAAAATATATTACATTATTAAAAGAGTTAAAAATAGCAATAAATACATTCCCCTTAAAAACAAAAAAAATAAAAAACAAAAACACTAGAACCAACACACCTATTTCCTTCTTTTTTTGAGTTCTTTTTATCTCTCTTTCACACACAACACAAACACAAACACAACACCATCATCATCATCATCATCATCATTCTCTTTCTTCTCTGAAACCCACACGCCCATATGCTTTGCCTCTTCACTGTTTCTACCCCTTAACCCAACACTAAAAAAAAAAAAACAGAGCCCAAATATCTAAACTTACAGAGGTGTATGTAATGGCAAAAAGTTGTGTCCTTGAACAAGACCCAACCCACAATCTAAAGAAGGAATTACAAAGACTGGTTCAAACAATTGTTCAAGATTCATCAACTGATGATGAAAGCCATGAACTTGTTGATAAAGCTCTACAGATTTTGCAATCTTTAAAGGATTTAAAACAGGGGAGAAAACAGGGGAGGAAACAGGGGATGGTACAATATTATCCTCAAGAATTTATTTGCCCTCTTTCTAAAGAAATTATGACTGACCCTGTTATTATTTGCACAGGAAAAGTAAGATTTTTATCTTAATTTGTTAAATTATGTTTTGAATTAAGTAATTTGGTTATTAATTGGTCAAGATTTGATGATTTGCAGACATATGATAGAGGTTCTATTCAAGATTGGTTGAGGAGTGGGAAAAGGACTTGCCCGGTTTCCGGGCAAGTCCTTTCGCACACGGTTATGATCCCGAACCATTTGGTTCGGGATATGATTGCACAGTTGTGCAATAATAATGGGGTTCAGGCCCACACTGTTGTTGTGGGCCCGAACCCTGTTAACACTGTTCATTACCTGGATGAACAGGGGTTAACTGGGTTAACTGAAGCTGATCGGGACCATTTCCGATCGCTTTTGAAGAAAGTGTCGGTTTCGGATTCGATAACCGAGAAGAAAGAGGCTGCGAGTATGTTACGGTCGTTGACGAAAAAGATCCCGGCTTTTCGGGGTCTTTTTGGTGAATGTGGGACCGCGATACTCGAATTGTTAACCCCGTTATCCGAAATGGAGAACGGGGTTGACCCGAGTCTTTGTGAAGATGTGATCACTACCCTTTTGAATGTGTCGATTCATGAGAGTAACAAGAAACTTGTTGCGGAAACACCTAATGTGATTCGAGTTTTGTTGGACGCGTTGAGGTTAGGGACGATTGAAACAAGAGCGAACGCGGCTGCAACGCTTTTTACCTTGTCAGCACTCGATTCCAACAAGTTGGTAATTGGGAAAGCGGGTGGGTTAAAACCGCTAATCCAGCTTCTTGAAGAAGGGCACACGTTGGCGATGAAAGATGTTGCATCCGCGATCTTTAACCTGTGTATAGTCCATGAGAACAAAACTAGAGCTGTGAGAGATGGGGCGGTGAGTGTGCTTTTAGACAAGATTAACCACAGGGTCCTCGTGGATGAGTTACTGGCCATTCTGGCTATGCTTTCGAGTAACCAAAGGGCGATTGAGGAAATGAGTGATCTTGGGGCGGTTTCATGTTTGTTTTCTTTGATAAGGGAGACAACATGTGCACGAAACAAAGAGAATTGTATCGCGATTATGTATGCGATATGTTTTAGTGATCGGACCAAGTGGAAGGAAATGAGAGAAGAAGAGAGTCGTTATGAGACTTTGTCACAACTCGCGGAAAATGGGACTTCTAGAGCGAAAAGAAAAGCCAACGGGATACTTGATCGGATCAATAGGCTGGTTAATCGTACCAATACCGCGTAAACTTCATGAGGTTTCAAAGAAACTTGTAAATTTGTCATCTTTTAGATCAAAACTTTCAAGATCTATTATGGTCCATAGGTTCATCCCTTCATTGTATATAATGTTTTTTGACTTTTTTAGTCAACTTTGTTGCTGAGGTTAACCTCTAAGTTTTGTAAACTCTTGATCTTTTAAGTAATATAAACAGACCATTGTTTGATACAAGTCAGAAAATAGCATACAAATGTATGAGAGTGATAATGGACGTTAGGCAGTAATCGGCGGTTGTGGTGGAGACAGTGGCGTATCCAGGATGGATTTCCAAGGGGTTCCTTTCGCAGATTTTCACTTATTTTTCAAAATTTTCCACTAAATTTTTCAATTTTTTCGAAACTGAGGGGGTTCCTGGAAACCCCTAAAACAGCCTGTATCCGCCCCTGGGTGGAGACTACAATGTAACAAGTGGAGTGACAGTGGCCATCGGCGGTGATGATGGACGTTTGGCATGAGAAACTTACAAATCGCGACTTGAACATCAGATTATTCGTGCATTTATATTCTAGTAACGTTTACATCGATTATTCATGTATTTGTATTCTAGTAACGCTTACGATTATTATTCGTCACATGTTTTATGGCATTTCCACACGCGTCACGTCGTTGTATAACTACAAACGACTCGAGCCATATCTCAAAACCGTCTGTATCAGTTCCTTTGATTGGTGGATGTAGATACTCAACTTATCCTAGTTGGTACGATTGGATTCTTTGTGGTGACACAAAATAAAAGCCAAAATATGAAGTGATTAGAAAATTTTGAACCCCAATAGTGTATTGGTTGATTGTACGGACATGTAGTTAGTTTATCATGAGAACTTTTATGAAAGAATGGCAATAATTGTTGAGGTGGGGTTGCAACATGAAAGGTAAAAGGCCAAAATAGGATGAATGTGCCCATAATCAATGGGGCAATGTGCCTCTTGTGAGATATAGATAGATGGTAACATATTATTGTGGTCCATTGAAGTCTAAACCATCCAAAATGATACCTATCTTTTTATGAAAGTGTTTATAGAGGAACGGTTGGTACCCACATCACACTTTTTGTCCTATTTCAAGTGGGATGGGTTAACACATGGACGAATCCAAATCCGACCCTTGTAACTGTTTTACAGAGCTGTCTAAAGCTTGTTGAGGGTCCAAAACGCATAAAAAATTGGGGCTCTTTTCGTTAAAGAAATTGCCTTTAATACTACAATTGTTATACGATCATTGTGGGTATGCATAATTAGATAACCACAAACTTCAATGCAACAATCCGGAAGCTCAATATTACCTGTATATAGTTTCTTTTTTTTAGAATTTCGAGGGCCTCAATCCGAAAGTCCACTATTACCGATATGTGATTTATTTTTTAGAACTTTGAGGGTCTAAAAAAACTGAGGGCCTAAAGCCCTATTTTTTACTCCCACTTGAGTCGGTCCTGCCCTTTTATCTAAACAGCTCAACTGAGTTGACACAGTATAATCAAGTTGTAAACCGATTCTAATAAATAGGTTAACGGGTTTGCCTTGTAAATTACTCAAATATATACCTTTAGGTGTTTGTTTTGATTGAATGGCTTGGCAAGTTGGTTTGTTTAATAAATGGGTTAAACAAGTTACAACCTAAATACGACCCGTTTAACCAGATGGGTAAAAATGGTTTACTTAAACACCGCCTCTTTAATTAAAGAGGTTAAACAAAGTAAACCCAAAACACACTTGTTTCCGTGGCTGGTCAATAATTGCCACCCATAAGACTCCTATATCACCACCATACCGCCTCTTTCAACCCTAATTTGGAGGCGGATTATGGTGGCTGATGATGGTCATGACAATATGTAATCAAAGGGAAAAAGCCAAATGCACCCGAATTCCAGGAAATAACCATAAAAAAATTAAAAAAAAAAAAACAGGGGTTAATATGCATGATGTAACTGTACAACAGATCAATGCACCATCATTTTTTTATGATGCAAGAACTGTTATCTCTGGCAAAGCTCCCCTTATAAGTTACTACTATTTTACCACTACAATATGTCAATATGTATGTAGACTTGTACCATCTTCTACTAATCCATTTTATATGCCCAACCATGTTTTTCCAGATATGCTCCTACAGCTTCTTTAATTGCCAAATTTGGGACTAACTGAGCCGGGTGAAGCGATTCGCGCGTAATTGGATCAAAGTTTCCCACCTACCATATCGATTTTAATGACCGAAATGTAAGAAATACGAGTTTCAACAAAGTTGTACTCTCCCTTTGTCCCACAAATAGGTAGTAGACTTTTGACTTTTGATACCATAAGAGCTACTAAAACGGTGTAAACTTAAGACGGGTTGTCACATGACTTTCAGTACATTTAGATTTAGTCTTAAATGACAAGATGGAACGGATTGGTAACCGTCAAAATGTGTAAATCTTGTACATATTGAAAAGTGGTTAGGTCGGCTTGACCGCAAATATTTTTGGTCCATTTTTTTTAATAAATAACTAGCGTTGAAAATATGATTAAAAGCTACATTATCACAGTATTAATCAAACTTTTTATAAAGACGGGTTTAGTAGGAAGGTTATACGCATCAATAGTACAGTTTTGGACGACTTTCGACCTGTTTATAAGTAAATGGGTCAAAATCTAGCTAATCTTTTGACTTAAGACAAAAAATTAGTCATTTTGATCTCAAAAGTCAAAAGTCTTTACTTCATTTTGTCATGTGAAGGGAAATAAATACCTTTTCAAGATGATCAAGAATGACGGCCCTTTCATACGTTAAACCACTTGGAGTAATGACAGGATCACGGAATATATCCAGAGTTATTTTGCAGCAAAGATAATCCGGTACCTGAAATTACACACGTGCGACTAAAGAAAACTTGCATTTTGTTTATAAGAACTCAAGAGAATTAAAACACACACGCAACTCACATCTGTTGGTTTGTCAGCTTCTGCAGCTTTGCTGAATATTAATTTCAGAGCTGCTAATTGTTCCGAAGTTGAATAACCAACTTCATCAGTACCATCCGTCTTATGGGTAAGATCATGCACAAGTTTTTCTTGTAAAGCTATCTCACATGATTTTCTATGGCACAGAACAACAAATGTTAGCGTAAAATAACAGGAAAAACAAAACTGTGTATGAAGATGGTAGAGATGGCAAATTCGACCCTTCTGAACAGATCGATTTGGGTTGCGTTTTATCCAAAACAGGATCTAAATTCAAATAAAAATATTCAGCTAAAAGGGGTCCAACGAGTTGAAGGTCACCTAAAGTCTTAATGCAGGCAGCCTTCAAATCGGTTTATTCAAAGGTTCAAAATATTACCTTTTTTTTGTAATAATTTGCCATAAATTACTCATAATTTGAGTTAAACAAACAAGAAAGTGTTTGTGGGAGAAACCAAATATTTAAGAAAGAATACGTACTCAAGTTTTTGCAGAGCTAAATTTCGTTTGGTAGAAACATGCACCCACTCCTTATATTTTGCACTTGCAAGCTCCTGCCATATCTCCTCCACCATATAACTATTCGGGTGCGCACCTCTACCAAGATCCAAAGCCTACATAAAAAGTAACGTCTCAGCTTGCTATTACAGACGCTTATCAGATACAAGTTACCAATAATACTCTCTTAAAACAGAAAGTTCAAAAATTTTAACAGTTTGTCTCATACAAGTGATGGCAATGTCAATTTACTAAATCACTGTATTGATATAATAACATAATTGCAAATTTGTAAATAAATATACTTTAAGGGTATGCATATCATAGAGGGCAGCCACACTGGGATTACACTTGAAGAAGCACACACAAAGACTGGCTTCTTTCTCTCAAAATGTTGAATAAATCCTCACTTTCCACAAACGGTAAAAGTTTATTAGAGCCCACAATCGTTTTACTGCAACTAATTAACTACGTAAACCATTTACAAATATATATTACCAACCGTGGAAGTCAAAAGACAATGTTTTTTTTCTTTCTGTTTCATGATTTAATTAACTGTAAAAGACGTAGTACGTACCCTTTCCAAAGCTTTTATTCCTTCGGCATAATTTTCCCTTTGTAGCAGTGCAAGCCCTAGCATGTAATGACCCTGCAGTTACAGAAATACTACCCACTGTTACCGAACTCTTATTTCAATAAGATATATAAGGTAGTTCACTCATCACTGCATTTGCAATTAATTTTAGAAGAAAACCACAAAATCCATAGCATGCAAATGTATGAAATGAAAAAGATACGTTATGATTGTGCTGCCTATAACATTCACATAACAAGTTGTTATAGGTAAGAATAGAAAAACAATTAGTTGCACAAAAGAGACAGAAGAATAACAAGGCAAACGTCATTTAATTAGGTTACGTTTATTTGTAAAGACCTAACAGTTCAAAATACACTGTTTCCTAGTGATGAAACTTCATTTCCGCAACCTAGGTGTTCTTTGTCACCACACGTATGATTCACGTGAAATACCAAGATATCAAAACTATCAATCACGATGATGAGATATTAATATCCATAAGTAATCTGAAGATAGTTCATAGTTAAAGCAGTGTAATTTTCACCCCAAAATAACAACATGTTTAAACAGCATATCGGTCTATATACATATGCAAATAAATTTACACCTAGTTTAAGCTTCATTTCTGACCTACATGATGATCATATGATTTATGACGTATTCATATAAATCGAATGAATATACGCCAACAATCAATATACGCCAACAATCAATATATGCCATAATAGGTGTCTAAAAGTTATATTCAAGAAACAAAGATGTCCTAAACAAAGATGAAAATCCGCTGCCGGAAACTCACGGGACCCACCAATACCTTGCTAACCAACGTGATCAGGTATAGTAGGAAACCAATGGAAGCAAGAATCCAATCCGAGACCTACGCTAGAGGGGAATCACCGCCCCTTGAAGGTTTTAATAATGTTGGTTATCAAGGTATTGGCGGTCCCGTGAGTTTTTTTTAGCGGCAATTAATAGTACATCTTAAATCTACACCACTGGCCACTATGAGACTTGAAAACCTTGACCTCATGGGGAAAAGCACCTTACAAGTTACAACACACCCGGATACTGCTAGACCAATGGCCATTTGGCGGTCCTGTGAGTTCTCTGCTAAAACACTAAATTACTATAACAGAAACATTTTTGCAAAAGACATGAGTGTTCCGGTAAATGACTATATTACTATAACAGAAGCATTAATGACTATATTACTATAACAGAAGCTTTTGTGCAAAAAACATCCGTTTTCCAGTAAAAGACTATACTACTATTATAGAAGCTTTTGTGCAAAACACATGATATACATCTAAAGGTAATAAACTAATAATGTTTGTCTATAAGCCATTATAGGAAACCGTTTTAACGCAAAAGACCATTATTAGTAGATAGAAATGCAAGTCATTAACCTAGTAAACATTGATATGAAACACATTATGTATGCAATAACAAAAAAAAATGGTAATCTAGACATGATATACATAGAAAGTCAATAATGTTTGTCGATAAGCCATTATACGAATCCGTTTAGACGCGAAAAGACATTACTGGAGATTGAAATCCAAGGTATGAAACACACAAGTGAATAATGTATGTAAACAATAACAAAAAATAAATAAAATCATGTCATCTAGACCTTGACAGATTTAGGATCAAGCCGAACAGCGCGCGTACAGTCCTCCTCAACTCTTCCCCATTCACTACACACAACAGCCAATACACAATTCAATCACTAACCAAAATTAACATAAATTCAATACCTTTACACACATTTTCAACTCTTTATTATAACAAGAAGCTACAATCTAACACATACTTTCTCTTTCGATGACATAAAGCTCTATTAGTCCAATAAACAGGAACATCAGGGCACAAAGTAATCGCCTGAAATTCAAAAATAATAATAATAATAATAATAATAACAATAAAACAAGAAAATCAAATGGGCATTTTATAAAACAGGTGATGATCAAGAAATGAATTGAATTGATATTAAAATACCTCAGTATAAGCATCGATGGCGGCACCCAACCGGTTTTTCTTGAAATAAAGATTTCCATCTTGTTTTAGTTGTTCTGCTTGTTCAGCTGCTGTATTTATTATTCCCTTAACCATTGTTTGATGTTGTTGTGAGGGTATTTTTGGAATGTTTTTTTAGGTGGAGAAGATGGTTGGATGAAGAGAGGGTGGCGGAGAACGGTGGTGACGGCGACGGTGGGTGGCGGAGACAAATATATATATATGAGGTTTGTTCGTCAACTATTGGGTGTGAATAAAGAATAAGGTGAAGGTTTTTAATTAGGTATTTTTTTTTTTAAATTAAAGTTGTATTTTTTTAGTGTTTAAATAATCATGTTTGAAAATTTGAGTCAACTTTATTTGAAAACCCCAAAGCAATATAAACAATCTAATTACATAATTTCCAAAATCTAATGGAATAGGAATAAAAATAGGTAGTATATATCCGCGTTGGCCGTCTTGAACTGTGCTTTCGGTAAAATCTGAAAGACGGACTCAATAAATATAATTTTTTTAAATTTTTTGATACGCTACAAAAAAACTAGGGCAGGGCCCACCTGGTCCCTTAAGAGTTAAAAGCTCTGCCCATGTATATTAGCGTTAACAACTTCATTTGTAAAATTCAGAAACACATATATCTTATCTAAACATGTTTTATAAGTCGCTATCCTCTTATCTGACAGACAAAGATTTGTATTCGTAAAAAGAATGATTTGTTTGGGTTCAACAATAGAGTCTAACAAGACAAACGTGGATAAAGAATGATACGTCGAAGTTGATTCATTATATTTTCATAATACAAATTCAAACACTTGAATTTGGGTGATTGGTATCTAAAATTTTATGTTTTGTTGTTTCATGTCGATCTTGTAGTAGACGTTTCAACGATTCTAGCATGTTTACAAGTACATAAAGATATCGAATGATTTAGAATTAACTAATTAACCAACAACTGCTTAAGAACGGATTAACATATACTTGGTGTAATTAAAGTTGGGATAACTTGAGTAGCTTTGGGTTGCATATCTAACCTTTTTATGTGTTTAATTACATTAACTTATCAATGGTCAACTGATGCATTGCTCTATCATGGTTAGTGTATTAAATTATTTGAATAGATTGTTCGACTTCTAAGCAAATTACTTAGTCAGGATATAAGTCTCTTGCATTTGTTAACTAACATAAGTGCGGAATATTATTATCATGATTCTAATTTTATAGGGTGTTTTTTATCATCAATTTCTACCATATAAATCTTTACACTGATAATATATATAAACGCTAAAAAGTAAATAGTTCATACAAGTATCATCAATGGCTTTTTTCAATACAAATAAACTCATTCTAAGACCATCCACATGGCCGGCGTGATAGTATGATACACTGCCCAAACGTGAAACCAAGTGAAAACACACAGGGTGTTAGTCCCTTAACCCTATAGCAAGCATCATCCCACTTTAAACCACCAGCAATTAATTTCCATAGCCAATACAAAAACAATCACCCCACTTTAAACCTTTCACCCAGTCACCTTTCACTTTTGAGATTTAAAATTTAAATAATATAAATATTATTTAATTGGTGGTGGATAATTTAAATATAATTTAGGATGTGTTTGGTAGCTTCTTAATGAGGCTCTAAACCATTCAGCACTCAAACTATTTGTTTCAACCTAAAATAAGACTCTGAATGGAATGGTTAAGAGCTAAACCATTCAACACTTAATCATTCAGAGTCTCTCAACCATTCAGGTCTCTAATGATTCAACACTTAATCAACCAAATAGCCTCTTAATTGGTGGTGGATAATTAAAACTAGTGAAACTATTACAATGTACGGTAAAAAAAATGAACGAAAATGATTTTGTGATTTGGCATACTCTTTATGACGTGACAGTTAAAAATAGTAAAATCATTAGAGTTAGCTGCACATCTAAGACCATGGATAATGGTTAATGCCCTCAAAGGAGCATTTTTTGCCACATCGTCATAATGATGCCCCTTCAAAGAATGTGTAATGGTTAACCCCCTTTAATGCCCTTTTAATCATTAATTTCCTTATTTTTCTCCTCTTTGGGCATTATAATAGAAATGCCCCTCCTTCTTCATGCCCATATAATGCCCAAGAGGATGGTGTTAAGTAGAGCTGTAAACAAACCAAACGTTCGGCAAACGGTTCGTGAATTGTTAGGCGAGAAGTTCGTTTGTATTCGTTCATTTAATAAATGAACAAACACAAACAAAACATTTTGTTCGTTTAGTTAAACAAACAAATATGAACAAAGGTCGCGTTCGTTCGTTTATGTTCGTGAACGTTTGGTAACGTGTTCGTTTATGTTTGTTTGTGTTTGATAGTTCATTAGGGTTTCTAACTTTTTATTTTTAATTTAGGTACTTCAAATTTCTCATTATAGATTATTTAATATGGATTAGTGTATCACATAATAATATTAATTCACCTATTTTGATTAACTATTATTTTGGGTAGATTAAATAAGGTTTTCAAGTTAAATAGGATAATTTTATATTTTTATGAGACATTATGTTATGGTAATTATGTGATCAAGATTATATCAAGTATTTTTGGGTAATTGGGTTAGTATATTTTGGTGACGATGTATGTGATATAAATGATAATTTTACCCGAAATTTAATATGTGTTAGTTTGTCCCCGGTTTTGTTCATGAATGCTTGTCTGTGTTGGTTTACATTCATTTCTGTTTGTTTGTTTTCGTTTTTTCCCGATACCTAAATTTAACAAATAAACACAAAAGAACACGAACACGTTCATCTCCTTAGAAAATTGAACATGAACAGAAAATCTCTTTCGATAAGTGTTCATAAACAATTCGTGAATACGTTATTTCCTTAACAAACAAACACAAACACGAAATCTCGTTCGGTAAGTGTTCATGAACAGTTCGTGAACACATGATTTCCTTAACAAACAAACACGAACAAGGCCTTGTTCGTGTTCGTTTGGTTCGTTTACAGTCCTAGTGTTAAGGGCATTATCAAGCTCATTCATGCCCACATAATGCACATTACACATGGTATAAGTGGTTGAGTTAAGATAAGGACGAATAGTGGTTAACTCAATTATTTAAAGATAGAATAGTTGGAGCAAATAATTTAAAAGTAATTATCTTTCAAATGTAATCGAACGGTTCATGAACCTGTCTATTACACGAATACTATATCATGTTATAGTGGTATAATCCAATAACGTGATAGCTACTTATAAAATCATTAATAAACTTTTCAATATTAGATTAGATGCAGATTATGTAATTACTTGATAATATAATAACATGTATTTTAAGTAAAAACGAAGTAACATCTTCGGGAAAGAAAGAAAAAAAGAATTATCATTTCCTTTGAATAGGTGTTTGTTAAATATAAGTTAAGAGTGAAGTACCTTTTGCGTCCCTATTGTTTGATGCAAAAGGAAGGTTGAGTCACTACTTTTTTAAAATTTTCACCTTGGGTTCCCAACCTTTACAGTAGCAATCAATCGCGTCCCTCACCCAAACGGAGTTAAATCCAACGTTAATAAAGAGGAGTAACTTCAACATTTGACACTATTGTTATTGTGATTGTTATTACTATTGTTACACACACCACCACCATAACCCGTCTTCACCACCACCACCACCACCACCACCACCACCTCTGCCCACGAACGGGGCATGGCCTGCGACTAACTACGCATCACCTACACCACCCCCACCTCCCCAACCCTCCCACCACTAGACCAACTCACCCCCGCCTTCCTCTCCTAACCCTAATCCTAACCTCTCTAGAGACCAAAGTGAAAATGAACAGGACACTGAAATCATTCAATTTAAACCAAACCAAAAAGGTGCATAACATTAAATCATGTATTTAATTATTTAATTAAATAGTAAGTACAACAGCTAATCAGGAAGAAGAAGAATTGCAGAGGATCGGCCATAATTCCATATATGAGTAACAAAAGCAACAGCGTGAGGTAAGGCATGAAAAACGACACCAGAGGCAATGTCGATGGTTAGGGTCTATGGGTATCCCACTGGAGCCAAACCTACGCATTGACCCACAGGTGACTAAAGGGCCCGAGTTAAAGACTCAAGCTTACAGCCATACATGCACCGATGCACCATCAAAGAAGTTCTACAAAAGGAAGACTTGGACCTATCAAGCCTACCTTCCTTGATGAAATCCCACATAAGAGCCTAAACACAAGCATCAAAGCAATCCAAATCCCATGCAAAGAATTGAAGGACCTCATTCACTTCAACACCTTAGGCCATGTTTGGTTTGTGGAATTCGGCAAAATTGAAGTCGCAAAACTTTCCATCAAAACTTATGTTTAGTTGGTTAATAAAGAATCGGATTTAAAAATCTTTCCTCTAAAATCCTTAAAACTATTACTCATCAATGCCGTAAACTACAACGCAAAGAAAAAAGTCATTCTCAAAACACAAGATGCGCATCATAGTCTGGAACCAATAGACCCATTCGATAAAGTTTACCTCAGTAACAACAAAATCACAAAGCTTTCTTGTAACAAAACTACATAAACTTAATAGAACCATTTAAAAGTATATCAGAATCTTAAACGCTTCAAAATACAAACCGCATGTCAAACTACAAAGCTTACTCGTCTTCCTGGCTACGCAGCCTGGCCAACTTGTTGGTAACAACAACATCCAACTGTGCTGCACGCTCAACTATCTCCTTCCTTTTGCGGGTTGATACATTGTGTGCAATCTCAGCGCAATAAGTTCTGAAATCACATTTAACCCGTTAGAGATACAACATAACGTAAATCTTATCCATTAATCTAATATGTTTTTTAAAACATTGTACCTGTTATGCATCATAAGAACTTCAAGCTCTTTGGCGTTGTGCACGACAAACTTCTTGAAGCCGTTTGGCAAGTAGTGTCGGGTTTTCTTGTCTGACCCGTACCCAATGTTGGGCATAAGAGTCACACCTTTGAATTTCCTCCTCACACGAGAATCAATACCCTTCGGCCTGCGCCAGTTTTCCTATCAAATAATAATCATATGTTAATAAAAACACAAGTCATAAAAACAACTCTGAACTTTGATGATCAAATTGCGGTACCTTGACACATATTTTCCAATCACTTTGGGGCCTCTTGAACTTCTTTACGCGCTTCTTGATAATCTTCTTATCGAGCTTAGGGACCGCCATTGGTTACTAAAGACGAGTTATTAATAAGAACAGGTTATGTGAGAAATTTGTAATCAAACTACCAAGTACTAACTAGTAATTCTTGTAAGGCTTCAAAGAAGCTGGAATTTAACTTCTAACTCAAGAGTTAAAAAAACTATAATGTAGGGATGAGATCGGTACTCTACCGGTACCAAAAATACCGATACCGGATTTTCGAAAGAGAGAGTACCGAATCTTTCACTACGGTGGTATTTAGGGATGAGCTCGGGACGGTATCGGTTGGTCTGATACCGATCCCGAAAACTCCTAAAACCCAATACCGAAAACATACGGTACGGTATCGGTTCGGTGCTGGTATGATATCAGTATTTTACCTTAAAATACCGATACCATACCAATCCCATACCGATACCGAAACCGAAATCCTCTAAATATGAGTACTGATACCGATACCGAACACCCTCGGTTCGGTACGGGATCAGTTCGGGATTGGTATCGGTTCGGTATTCGGTGCAATATGCTCATCCCTAGTGGTATTCATTACAAAATGTTTTTGTTACAGAATGTTATCTCTATATGGTATTCGACTATTGGTACCGATACCGAAAATACCAATACCTATTTTTTGAAAAAGGGTACCAAATAACGTAGGGATGAGCATTTCGGTATAAAATGCCGAAAATACCGATACCGGTCCATTTTTGGTACCAAGTTTTGGTGAAAATCGGCATTTTCGCTTCGGTTCGGTAACTGTTCAAGTCGGTATTTTACCTTAAAAACAGGTACTGTACCGGTACCGTACCGTACCGTATATTTTCGGTATCTATAACAAGTTTTGGCGAAAATTGGTATCGGTATTTTCGCTATCAGGATCGGTTAAGTACGGTATGGTACCAAGCTCATCCCTAAAATAACGTACCAAATGGTCATCACTAAAGTCTATAATGTGGCCAAAAACAAGCTGTTTAATCTTGGATATGAATGCAAATAATCAGATTTCATATTAAAAATTACTAATAATCAGGCAGTAGTGAACAAGATATGAATACAAATATGATACCATGTCTATAGAAAACATATATGGATATAATAAACAAGAAATGATAAAGAGAGATTAAGGTTAAAACCTGATGATTGTGACGAAACGGCGCAAAAAGAGGCAGGAGGCGTAAGAAGAAGAAGAAAGAAACGAAAGGTAGGGTTTATATTACTAAAAACAAGGGTGTGTGAAATGGGCTACTTTATACAAATAAAGCCCAATTACATATTTTCAAAATTCGAACCATGTAACCTAGAGATGCCCAAACCGGGTTTATTAATACCTGGTTCCTGGTATGGTCGGATATCACTTTTATTGGGTGTTAAAAGAAACGATTCCGGTTACTAGCATAAAAAAACATACACGGTATAATTAGTTCCAGGTATACTGGGTATTGAAAAAAAAACGTATTGGATACTGAAAATACTCGGTTAAGATTGTTATCCTAAAATCAAGCACAGTGGAAAAAAACAAAGATTTGCAAAGCCACCTACTATTATTCACAGTATAACTCTTGAATTCGTATACCCACATGCACTACTAAGCCTTTTGCATCAATCCAACAATACTGCTAAAACTTGTTAAGGAATAATCGGTCCGAGAGTTGTTTGAGTTCGTTAAGGGGGGGGGGGTCTCTCGGAAAAACGCAAGAAGAGGTTATGATGATGATGATAACGACCTTATGGCTTATTTGGGGTGCTAAAAGTAAGAAAATATTCCAAAATGAAGTAACACCCGTCGCAAGGTTGATTGAAGATATAAAAGGATGCATCATATCTCAACATGAAGATAAAGGGATGTTGGAAGTACTTAACGATTAACGATTGATAGGTGGTTAAAATTTGATGTAAATTTGTTTTGAATTTTGGTGTATTGGTGTTATTTTCCTCTTGTGCTTTGCTAGAAAGATGGTTTAAGAAATGAAAGTTGCTAAATAAAGGTGGTCCAAAATAGCATACATTATGTGAAGAAGAAAAGGAGAAATCTAAAACAAAACACAGAAACATCAATATGTTTAGCCATTTCAACTTTCAACCCTCATTTAATGAAAAAAAAAAAACATAAACATCAATAACTAACATAAAAGTGCATATATATTAGAAACTTGAAATACTACTAACACGTGACATTTAAAAAGATAAAACATAAAAAACACATGGATATAAACATAGAAAAAACACAAATAAAAACGTGGATAGTTCCGGATTGTAATATTTTCTTCACTAAAGCGTCTTCATATTTAGTAGTAATTCGTCATCTTCGCTTGGTAATTCATCATCTTTGTTTAATAATTCATTGTCTTCAGACTTCGTTTAGTCTTCCTATAGTGGGCTCGACATTCCATTTCAATATCATCCTCGTGTATACCTGTTTCAATGATATTATCTTCTTCAAGTGACGAAATATGTTGTATCCACTCCGCCGCAACCAAATGGTCATTCAAGCAAATACACATTTCCACCGATTCGGGGGTAAGCCATGTTCCCCTCAACGAAATAATCATGTCGCTAACAGAAATAGCCATGGATGTAAAAATTGTGATTAATCACCGATTAATCGGTGATTAATCGTTAGTCCTCACTTTACTGATTAATCACCGATTAGTTAGACCAAATTGGTCCTCGTCGGACCTAAAAAAAACTGGAAATTAGGTCAAAAATTAATTCGAACGGGTCAAAAGGAGCAAATCGATTAAATAAAACAAGTTTTTACCTCAAAATTGGATGATAATCCATGATTTAGAACTAAAATCGATGGAACTCTATGAACCCTAGTTGCGTCTAATAGTTCCGTACACTATCGTGTTCTACAACTTAGCTAGAGTAATTATTTCTCCGCATCTTGTTAAGCATGGTTTTGGGAAAAAAATTTCCCTGTATGTGTGTAATAGAGTGATTATTAAAAATATATAATTTTTTTATCTAGTAATCATGATTTAACAGATGAATAAATAAATAAATAAAAATTCTTCTTTCACTTCGTATGTTTTAATATGTTAAGACTCATCTGTATTTGATATTTACCTTATATTTGAAAACATAATATTGAATTATTAAAAATACTTAAAAAGTTTATGAAACTTGTTTGATTATATTGAAAAACCTTAGATATGTTAAATTGTATTATGTTTTCCTTGATTTTGGTCTTTAAAATGTTTTATAATTATAATGTTTTACCTCGCATTTTGTTTTACTGAAACAAGTTACTTGACGAACACATACATAAACTTAAAATCTGTCAAGAACATAATATCTAAACATATAAACTTTTATTACTCAAAAACTAAACAGATTACACAAACTCTTAAAATACATGGAAATAACCCTAACAACCTAACACTGACTCACAAACTGTTCTACACAAGAACAATCTAACCTAAAAGTTACAACTTGAGAACAACAAGATCAGAATATCCTGACCTATCTCAAACCCTAATCAACACGAGAAAGTGAAAGGTAAACAACGACTTAAACAAAGACTGAAACAATGAATGAATATCAAAAGTGGTAACGAGAGGCAGGCCTCAGCTATTTATAGCTGAGGCATTTGTGTTTCTTTGAAGATCCAACGGCTCTCATATAATGAATCCAACAAACGAGATCAAGTGTGTTAGTTTGGCACGGATTGCCAACTAAGCACACCTCCTGATGGACCAAACAGGCTGGACTCTAATCATGGGCTTCTCTGGACTGGGCCTCTACTATCAGCAAGCAATCTACTATCTCGAACTGGGCCAATCCAACTTCAACAATCCTTCCAAGCCCTACATACACATCTTATGCAAAATATAAAAACATCTATATAGAAACTAAATAAAATTATAAACAAACTTATAAAAAATATTTGAACAATATTTAAGTATAAAATTGTAAAGTTATAAAAGTATAATATACTTTTAACAAAATCTATTCATAAAATCCTCATGTTTCGCACTTTGTGGAAGTCGAGCATCCATCAGTACGGCGAGGATAAATATTTGGTGTCGTGTCATTAGGCTAAGAGACTATCAGCCACCGAAACCAATGTTGACACAAAATCCATACACCCCTTACTAACAATGTCTTGTGTATTTTCAGATCATGAGATATTTAGTATTTACATAGATGTTCCGGACCTCATGTACCGTAATCGTTATAGAAGATGTCATGTCATTCATGATTTCATGACATAGTTTCAGAAACTAAAACTAGTTTTTTTTATCGGTGAAGACACATCACCTTAAAATCTACTTTTAAAATATACTTTTTACTCATTTCGTGATACATGAACCCAACCCACTTTAATGAGAGTGAACACCACAGTCCACATACTAATATGCAAAGAGGCCGACAACTAGTGTTGGCATAAGTTTGATTTTAAATCTATACACCCCTTGATAATAATACTCTGTCTTCTCATCTCATGACATATAAACATATATGTGTTAGACCCGTCATACACATTAAAGAAAGTGTCATGTCATTCATGCCAATTGCCAAAGTCACATGTGTGAAATCAAGTGGCTAATAAATGCCAACGGTAATGAAGATTACATCAAATGGTACAATCACCTCAAGACAAACAAATAAAAGTGTGTTAGGTTGCATGTCCCTTATATTCAACAAATAAACTCCTAAGGAGGTTATGGATCGTGCGGCTTGGAATGATGGTTTTAAAGAGGGAAGCGTTGTCCATGTGGCGCCCCGTAGGTGACACATAGACATACTTTTTTTACCCTCTACAAGAGCTTTAAAGGATGTTGGGGTGTTAGCCATCTGAGGTGGCCGGAAGCAATGTTTTGAAAAGCGGACCGGACCGGCCGGTCGGACCGGGTTCTGGGGCCTGGACCGGTTCGGTTTGGATGTTTGGACCGCTCTGCAAGAGAACCGGCTTTGGACCGCTGAACCGGCCGGTCGAACCGGAAAACCGGCCGATTGGACCAGAAAAATAGGGGTCGGACCAGTTTTTTTAATTGTTTTTGGGTTTCGATGCATTTTTTGGCCTTGTTCGTTGGACCGGTGAACCGCCCAGGGGTCCGGTTCGACGTCCGGTCCGGTTCTAAAAACCTTGGCCGGAAGTGCTACATCACACCCCAGCCTTAGAAAATTGGTTAGTTGAAACATATTATTTACATAATAATAATGTGAAAAACGTTATAATATTAAAACATAACACATAATCTTATAACAAAAATTCAAAATCATACTTACTAAATTATTTCATCACTTCAAATACGTTTTAAATTAAAGTGTGTATTCAATGATCACACATACCAACAAACAAATAAGCAAAAAGTAGAAACATAACAAAACATGAAATGATTTGAAAAATCAAAACTACTCATTTACCATTTCAAAACAAATTGTTACCAATACCCCACACTCACCATAACTTATAATAATAAATAAAGGTTAAATAAATAATATATTTAAAAAAAAAAACCATATATATTTCCCACATCTTACATTCCACCATAACTTAACCGGCAACCATGTCCTTCAACCACCCAAACCCACCGTCACTCCGCCTCCTCCTGCTAACATGCGCATCTCTCCTTTCCCTTACCTCACCGGCGCATTCTATCACCTGCTCTTCACAAAAATTCAGCAACAACCTCTACACTAACTGCACTGATCTTCCAACATTAAATGCATCTCTGTATTGGAACCATATTAATTCATCTTCCTTTTCAATTGCGTTTGTTGCGCCTCCGTCCAAACCGGACGGATGGATCGCTTGGGCGATTAACCCCACAGGAACCGGCATGGCCGGTTCCCAAGCGTTAATCGCTTTTAAGGATTCCAAGGGAATGATGAACGTAAAGACGTATAATATTAGTTCGTATTCGTCGATTGTTGAAGGTATTGTTTGGGTTTAATGTTGATAAGAGTTAGTTTGAATTTATTATTTAATTGTTTATTGTTTATTTATTAGTACTCTTTTTTTAAAGACGAATTTCTGTCGTTTAAAGGCTTTGACTTTGCCAAGTGGCGACCAACCCCATTGGTAAAATTGATTGTGGCGAACGATGTAATTTTTTTGAAAGGCGAATTTCTTTTAACCCTTAGTCAATGGGGCTTTAACCCAATGACTCCGAACTTAGTTGTTCCTAAAGGCTTTGACTTTGCGTATGAACATGGAGTTTGATTCAACAGTGAGGTGTGAAGGTTTATTCACTTATGTGGGGTCTCTGCCCGGGTGATCACGAGTTTGATTCCAAACATAGAGGGGCGACCCCTGCGCTTGGATTGTTGGGTATTGTTATGACCATTGGGAGAGACACCCTGGGATTCGAACCGGGGTCAGGGTGATATAGGTCTTCGGACTTATCTAGGAGAACTACATTGTTCGAAAAAAAGATAGGTTGGTGGTCAAAGTTATGTATTATAAAAATAGGATTTATTTGTTTTGTAATTTTGTGGGGGTTTGATTTCAAATTTTTAATAAAATAGAAAAGAGTCGTGAGTGTGCATTATTGCATTTCTAACAACATTTGGTTATTTTGTGTTTGTGATCCGATTGTTCCAATAGGTAAAATCTCGTTTGAAGTTTCGGGGTCAAGAGCGGAGTACAGCGCAGGATCTATGAAGATCTACGCGACGGTGAAGTTGCCGGAGACGATGACGGAAGTAAATCATGTCTGGCAGGTTGGCGGTTCGGTTGTGGACGGAGTGCCCGCAAAACATGAGTTTCAGCCGGATAATTTGAATGCAAAGGGGAAGTTGATGCTGCGAGTGGCGAAGAAGGCGCATGTTAGCGGTGGACCGGTTGGTAGTCCTGCCGGTGCTCCGAGCCCGAACCCCAACCCTGTCCCTAGCTCTGGTTCTAGGAACAATGTAATGTATGTGTTTTTTATGGTTATTGTTGGGGCTTTGATCTCAGTTTAGAAGATAAACATAATCATCATGTTGATTTTGTTGATCTTTGCTGAATTTTGTTCTATTTTCATCTACATTTCATAATCAGTTGTGTTTTAGTATATTATTGAAGTTTGATATGAGAAAATAAAGATGAGCAGTAAACTGTTTTTTTAACGGTAGAAATCACCACACCTGCTCTTTACAGGATTTGAATCCACGGCCACTTGGTTGGGATAATACATTAATACACCACTTTACCACCCGGCTATCCCCTTCAAGACACCTGATTTTATTCTGTGAATAAACTGGATTTCATAATCTGTTGTGTCATAATCATCTGGATTATGCTAATCACAGTTCTTCAAGGTTCTTAAATTATGAACAGATATTATGTGTTTGAAAAATGTAACATTAACTCTATGTTAAGTGCAAAAAATCATTTAATAACAAAGTTTGATTCAAAATATTATTTGACTTCAAATTCAATTTGTTAATAAGAGAAAGCATGTAGTTAGGTATATTTTTTATTATTATTTCCTGTATTGATATGATGGGTTAGACATGCATATTAAAGAATCCTATGGCTAATCATAAAGAGTCCCAACCATAATTAAGATTTGTACCACATGTCTTACTAAAGTTACACACTAAGATGGATGTTCAAAATATATAGAGGTTAATGAAAATTAACAGAGCATGCTACTTGCTATAAAGTGAGTTACATTTAGCTTAAAAAATAAAATGTATCAAGGAAACACAAGCATTGTAGTTTCTTAGTCTGATATATATAGGTCGTTATTGCATTGCTTAGTAGTTAGTATACAAGCATCTCTTGTTCTGAACGCCGATCCTGTAATACAAAAACTATTAGCCTAAACGCCTGTGCTATCTAATGAGAGACTTGGATATACTTACTCGTCATGCGAACTTATTCTACTTATACCTTGGGTTGGAGCATTAATAAGTGATTACTGTAATAAGTACTAGCTCAATTCTGACTTAGCTGAGTATGTTAAATAGTATTGTAAGGAAGGTATTGTAATAAGTAAAGGTTCATTTGTAATGTTTACTGTAGAGTGCAAGTGTGCAACGCCATTTGTTCTTGTTTGGGCTAACGACGAACCAGTTGGTAGTTGGTACAACTTCAATAAAGAAATTTTGTCTTGCTTTCATCTCACTATCATAGAGGAATTTATTAAACTGGTTTTTTTTCATCAAATAAAAAAAACATTACAAATTACATCAAGATAGCGGGAAGGCGGACAACAAGCTGCGCTGCCACCCCTTTCTGAATCTTTCTGAATGATATATGGAGCCAAAGCAAAACCAAACCAAGTAATGTCATTGTCATGCATTTATGTTATATTTTATGGTAATTGTAACACAAGGTAATATAAAAGAGAAGCGTGGACACATGTAAGCATCTAGACTGTGCGTTAGCCTAGTAACGCTTGGAAGCAGACATGAAGGGAGGTGCCGGTTTTGGTCAACGTGGCTGTAACGTTGGTTGTGGTAATGCCTAGTAACGCTTTTGTATGGTATGTTTATAAAACACACCTTTGACCTTACAGTTAGACCCCCAACTAAACCTTATGTTTTTAAAAATTTGTTATAACAACAGTGTAAACCAATCAAACTCAGTATTAGAAAAACAAACACCAATATAATCGGTTCTCATAGATTAATTGGGCCAATACCCTGATGAGAAATTAAACTCACAAAACGGTCCAAATAAATAAGAGAACTGAAAACATAAATTAACTACCAAACCAAAAAGCTTCCCCATTAGAGAATAACTTTTAAACATGCCACCTTGTAACAAGCCCGGCTAGTCAAAACTACATAATTAAGCGTGTTTGAGCGAGAGCAGTATTACTACCAACACAAGTGGCTTTTGATCCAAACCTGAATAATCAACTTGAACAACAATAGCTTTGTTTCGTGTTGCCATCTTTAACAAGGCTTACACGATTCAAAGACACTTCCGACTTGTAAGAATCCGAGTTCAGGACTTTTCTTCTGACATTGTCATAGATAGCACGGATCACAATCTCGAAAGCTGTTGTAACATTTGTTGCATCAAGTGCGGATGTTTCTATGAAGAAAAGTCCTTCCTCTTCTGCGAGACTTTTGCCCTCTTCAACGCTTACTTCACGGATATTCTCTAAGTCACTCTTGTTCCCTACCAGCATTGTTGCCATCGCGGTATCACAATGAGCTGCAAAAAACATTATGCAACAAACGGGTTCTTTTAAACACAAGTGGATGAACATAAACACCATAAAAACATTGCACACAAAATCCTCAAGGTGAAAAAATGACTAGGACAGATAACAATTAAAACATGTATTTTCTACAACATTAAAACATGTATTTTCCATAGTTATCAAAGGCGCTAGGCGCACTCAAGGCGCATAGGCCTTGCCTGGGACCTAGGCGTGAGGCGCAAAAAAGGCGATAATACTATTTTTCATGTAGTTAGCATCAAAAGTTTTAATATATTAATGTATTAGTGTATAGAGGTAGTTTTCCTTAAATAAAAATAGAAATTTAGCTGGAATCTAGCCATATTTAACGAATTTGGCTGGAAACTCTTCGGAATTTGGGAATCTAGCTGAAATCCGCGCCTAAACCATCACCTAGAGAATTAAAGCGCAATTTCCTCGACCCAAAGCGCAAATGCATTGCCTCGCCTAACAAATGGGTCTAGACGTAAGAGGCGATGGCTTTTAACAACTATGGTATTTTCTAAAAAAAATATAGTTAAGGCGAATTGACTTATTAAGAGATTAAAAGACAAAAAAAAAAAAAAAAACCTGAATTGACATTGATAAGTAAACATGTGGAAAAACGACTTTTAGAAGAAAAACCTTAAATGTGTTCTAATGTAAGTAGCTCAAGCTGTCGGTGGTCATATGATCAAGTGATCATATTTATAAATGATGTAGCTTAACGGTTGGATGTCCAGGTCACAAACGAGATCCTTCAAATACTTCAACATCAATATAAGATAGTTCTTAAATAATATAACAACGCGTGTAACTAAAAACTGTGTGGAATAAATATGATTCATGTGGCAGTTGGAGCTTTAGACCTAACTCTTAAATTCTTAATGCTTTTAATTTCAAATCAAATCATCTAAAGAGAAGTACCTAAACACATTGTTTACTTAGTTTCAAGTTTCTTAACCACAAGTCATGAGATCCCACGCTTATACGGTCTAGTGTTAGTGTTCGAAACCTGTCCCCAACGCGCACACGATTAATAACTTAATATTAATTTTTCTTATCAGGATTTTCCTTCCAAAATGTGTAAGATTTGATAATCAATCTGGTTATTGAAAACATATTGTTTCACCTTAAAATTTTGGAATGAGATAACCTGTCAAAAATGAGTAAAAACATGAACCGAATAATCTGGTATGGTATTTGATTAAATATTGGTAGAGCAAAAATACCAAAACCAAAAACCATAAAAAATGAATCAGTACCGGTATCGATGTAACTTTAAATGCCGTACCGCCACTCATTTTTGACGATTTTCAGTACCAGTATTTTCGGTAAGGTATGGTACTGAACTCATCCCTATAAAAAAATTTCCCAACACCAATAATCAATCCCAAACACTACCTAATTAATATTTGACATTTTGACAACACATTAATATCAATCTAACTAAGGGGGATGGGGCACAACCAGAAATGCTTACGGGTATTCCACTACCAGCATGGTAACACCGTCGTCGGTGGTGCAAGTAGTGGATCAGTGATGGTTTCCGTGAGATTGTTAACGGATATGTACCCGTGAGTTTGTCGCTCTCCAAATCACAACCAAAAACATAATAAACCAATCAAAAGTAAGAAAAAACATACTATTAAGTTCACCAAGCCAGCGTTTAATACTCTCAAAAGTAGTCCTTCTACTAATATCATAAACAATGAGAGCACCAACAGCACCACGATAATAAGCAGAAGTAACAGCACGGAACCGTTCTTGACCAGCTGTGTCCCACACCTGAGCCTTGACCTCCTTTCCATCGATATCAACGACCTGGGTCTGGAACTCGACCCCAATGGTGGCCTTTGAGTGTGCGTCGAACTCGTCTCTTGCGAAACGTGACAACAGATTGGACTTGCCCACGGCTGAGTCGCCTATCACCACTATCTTGAACAGGTATTCTTCGCCGCTTTCTGCTTCTGGTTCTCCCATTCTTGTTCGTTTGTTTTAGAGAGAGAAAGAAAGAGAGAAGATGGGTTTAGAGAGAGAAAGTTTGTGATAGATTGATTGATGATGTTTTGAGTGTTGGAACGTGGGATGGCTTTAAAGTACATTGATCCGCGTTTTCTTTAGTTATGTTTTTTTTAAGTTCATTTTGGGAGGAAATCTTGATGTATAATTTATGTTTTGTGGAAAATGAATTAATCTATTATCTATATTCTATATAATATTTTTTATAGACTTATATATTTATATGAATAAAATAGAAAAATAAGAAAAGAGTATGGGAGGTGTAAACTACAAAGCACAAGAATCATCTAGAGATGAGCTCATGACGGTATCGGTATCCACTGATACCGATTCGGAAAACTTCTAAACCTCAATACCGATACCGAAAACATACTATACGGTACTGGTTTGGTATCGGTACGGCACCGGTATTGGTATTTTACCTTAAAATACCGATATCATACCGATACCGAAAATACCGAAACCGAAAATCTCTAAATTTGAGTACCAATACCGAACACCTTCGATTCGGGATCGATATCGGTTCGGTATTCGGTGCGATATGCTCATCCATAAAATCATCTATGCATTTTTAGCACAATGTTGAAGGCTAAATGTGTTACAAATTGTAAATCACCAAACCATGTGTACTTTTGAAAAACTATAGACTGAATTTAAAATGTTGGAAACCATTCTACTATAGGTATACTTTGCTCATAGGAGAGAATAAAAAACTCATTAAGTTGATAACACTTGTTAGAACATATGTTAAGTGGGCAAGTTAGCTTGACTCTTCATTAATTGGAATTTGTCATTTTTTAAGTAAAAGACTATAAAAGTTATGCATTTTTAAGAAAACGTGTTTTAGATCTATAAAAAGTGAATTATAGTCGGCAAATAGTAGAACTATATATTCTATTGCAACCTATACTCAAGAAGTTATGGACCTATGGTTTTGTGTCTGAACACATCGTTAGTCGTTAGATGTATCTATCTATATTATGATAAAGAAAATAATAAGTTTATAATAAAACTAAAACACGTAAAGAAATCGAATAACTTGGATACTAAAAAAAAATCAGTTTGGGAGGTCCAAATCACGATGAATATTTTACAAATATAAAGAGTTTAACAAATCTGGAAACTTACTTTACGTATATAATACAAAAATAAATCTTAAATTATTCCAAAATAATTAAAAATTTGTCGTATGATTGGGAGGGAGTGGAGGGGGTGTATAGCAATTAGCAGGGAATAAATGCGTGACATACGGAATTCTAACATGCTTAGTGTGTCCATTCTGCCTTCTAGATTCCTTTTTTAATTATTATTATTTAACTATATATATATATATATATATATATATATATATATATATATATTGCAAAAGGATTAATCCTACATGTCATAATCTTATGCAATCTCTCCTTTGAGAGATGCCACATAGGTGGGTTTGGGTCGGGTCTGGGATTAGGTGATACCCGACCCGATTACCCGAAACAACATACCCAAATACCCGAACTATATACCCGTGAATTTTTTAACGCATCACATAACCCTTAGACTAATGCGTTTGATATTTCAATAATTAACTTTTTTTTTCTTATTTAATGTTAGTTCTTTTAGAATGATCGATTACAAACTTCCGAATTCATTTGTAATGGCACTAGATTTATACCCCGGTGCAGAGATTCGTTTTAAAATAATAATAATAATAATATATTTTATTATGTCATATTAGATATTTCAACCCGGGACGCTCCCGGGATAAAAACTAGTACATTATATATGGCATATGTGATCTATTTTATTATCGATTTTATGCTAGGCATTTTTCAACTCTCTGAAATATATAAAACATTTATTTAATTAGTACTGTATATGATTTTGACAAATTAGGCAAGTAGTGGGGAGGTATTGAAAGGACACAAATTTTTCTACTTTCCAAACTTAAATAATTATATTATATTATAGTATCTATTAAATGTACGACACTTCTACAGTGTCGTACCAACATCATATAACACAGAGTACAACATATAATGCTTGTGCATAAACCGCCCAAAAAAATTGCCGTCTAAACCGCCCAAAAACATGCGCAGGAAAAAAAGCTACCAAACACGCAGAAAACCATTGAAACTGCCCAGAAAAATGGGTGCAAACCGCCCAAAAATGGTTTTCATTTATGTTTTGCTTTTATTTGTGGCTTTTCTAGATTGTAAACCCGAATTTGATGTTCTCCCAGTGCACTTGGGGGTATTTTGCTGCCGGAGATGGGGGTTCGAAGGTGTTGTAGCTGCAATTCGGAGACATAAAAATGGTGAAGGATAGGAAGAACAAAAGGGGTTGAAGAAGAAGAAGGAGGAGGAGGGGAGGAGGAGGAGGAGGAAAATGAAGGCAAACATGAAATTGTTTTCGATTTGGATTCTGTTTCGACCTGGGCTTTCGCTTTTTTGGCTGGTTAAATAGTGTGCTTATCCGCCACGCATTGCGCGTAACATGTACGCACAACAGTCGCGCCCGCGACGAAGCGCCAGCCAACTAACACCTAGTATACTATGAAAGAAGGAACACTTCTACAGTTCCAAATTGTGATTGGTTTGGAACGGCGGGGGCACCTATTGATGCCATTATTTTAGAGTAAACCGCCCAAAAAATGGGCCACACAACCGCCCAGGCCCAAAAATGTATTAAACCGCCAAAAAATTGTTGCCCATAAACGCCCAGAAACATCATGCCTCTTACTTTCATTTTGCTTTCAATATGATTTATTTTTGCTTTGTGAGAAATTTTGAAACATGACAAAAACCACCAGCCTATATCGGAAAATTGTGGGCTCATTAAAAGGCAACTCAAGTGTTGTAATCTTAAGGCTGGTCTGGAACTTAATGGCCCACGAGTATTTTTGTGAACCCACACGAGAATAACAGTCACCTTAATGTTATCTCTACTGTCCGCCAAACCCTCAACAGCATTGCACGTAACATGTATGCACAACAGTTGCGCCCGCAACGAAGCACGAGCCAACTAACACCTAGTTAAAAATTATAATATATATATATATATAAATGTGACACTTTTTATTGAAATTAGTGATAGAAACTAGGTGTTTCCCCTCGGCACGTTGCGGCGGGGAAGTTTCAAATTCAATCCTCTAGACGTCCAGGATTGAAATTCTCATATCTATACAATGGAAAAGCACGACTATAAATTTTAGCTTGTCCTTGTAAAAGAAGAAACATGTTGTCGTAAGGACTCCTGTAATTCGATCAGTATCGGATTATAGTATTGGTACTATATAAGTAATTAAGTGGTATGTTAGCCGTGGCGCGTTGCACTGTTTCTAAAATTACAGACTGACATGGAAGAGGATATGTAACATCCCGAAAATCCGTTTCACTTAATTACGCTATTTGGGTGTAAATAAGAAAATGACAAAACAAATTAAATAGTAGAATGAGCCTTTTATGGATAATAAAACGAGATGATAAGAATGTGGGTTATGTTCTAATATGAAAATTCCTAGTGAAAGTTATTATCTTTATAATGGGGAAATAACACTAGAAAGAAACTTGCAAAGTTAAGTTTTATAAAAAATGACATTTGGGGAAATATTGGGGGACCATTAGTGTAAATGTGGGTCAAATAATATGGTCAAGAAACACCCATTTGGTTGAAAAACGTGGGCAGCCCCAAAGGGGTTTTCTTGAGCCAAAACAAGCCCCAATCTCACCAAATTGAAGAAAATTGTTGCAAGAGGTTGAAGTAATGGGTGAAGGGTGTGTTCTAGAGGGTTAATCTTCAAGGAATAAGCTTTGGTAAGAACCCTAACCCCCAAATTCGTGTAGGGTCGAAACCCATATGCGGGTTTTGAGAAAATGATGTTAAATTCGTATTATTGCATGATTGTAAGTGATATTGATCATCTCTAATGGTTTAGAGATTAGCTAATTACTAGAAGTTGCTTGGTTGCAAAATATGATGATATTTGGTTTTCATTAGAGCCTTGATGTTGCTAAATTAGTTGTAAATCCATGTAATTGTAGGAATAATGTGTAGTTGATGATATGCATGTGGAAAATTGGTCATGATTGAATGTGATTATGCGTTTTGATGAAATGCGTGTATTAGGAGCTTGTACATTCACTACTAGAAAAATACCCCTATCTTGACGCGCATTGCGCGTCATAAAAAGGTGTTTATGACACACAGCAAAGTGTCAAGGAAGAACATGTCATTAAATTTTTATGGCACGCAAGCGCGTGTCATCTTTTAATGACACGCGTTCATGACACGCTTTTTTGACACGCTTTCATGACACTCTTTAATGACACTCTTTAATGACATACATTCTTGACACACTTTTGTGACACTCATTTTGCGTGTCATAGTTTTTTTTTACCTAAAAAAAAATTCTGCAAAATGACTAATATCCCTGGATTTATATTTAAATTTATAATTACAAAATCAATAAATTACATAATAAAACTGCATTTATTATATATACCACCAATAAATCCATTACAATATAAGCATTTATCGAATCCTACCACAAGTATTAACGGTTATAAAAATATTGTGTCAATACATTACGTTAGTCTAAACCTAAACATACGGATCACTTGAAAATGAAAGTTGTGGCATAACTTGACCATTCTTCACGACTGACATCAATATCCGCATCCGTGTAAACATCTACTCCCCCAACCTGAAACAACAATTAAATTAATAAGATGAAGGTTAAGGTTTATGATGGTTTTAGTTTCAAAAATACAAGGGTGGCTAGAATTTGACTCGACCAACTTACATAACGTTAATTAAAGCAATTAGCAAACATTACACCAGCAATATTACAAACACTTGGCGTGCACAACAATTACCAAACAATGAACCATAAGCAGGGTGAAATATTACGCTATGAACGTAATCGACACAATTTGACACCCTAACCGACACTAAGGTTTAATTAACGTAATCGACACAATTTGACACGCACACCATCTGTTTGATGAAATGTCTAGATGAATATGATGTATGAATTTGTATGCAAGACTTGACAAATATGAAAGTAATGTGATAATAGATACAATTGATAGTAGGTTAACATGAGGATTGTATTAGAGAGTATTCATGTGGGAATTGGTTGGGTTATATGATTTGGTATGAAGTGTGCGTTAGGATGTTGCATTCTATGTTTGGATAGTATGATGCAGACCAAAGTGTTGGATTTATTTCTTATTTGTAATTAAGAAATGAATGTGTACTAATGGTGAAGTGTATGAACTTATTAACAAAAGACAATGTTGGTATTATATGATGTTGGCTAACCTTGGATTTGTAATTGCCAATTGTAGAATCATGAAAGCGCTAGTACGTGTCGAATGAATTCTATGTGCACCAAAGTAGTCATATCATGATATGTGTCCTATAACATACTAATGTAATGTTCAGGGTAAAATTTGATATGGAGTAGTATATCAATATGGATGTATGTATCTAAATATTAAAAGTTGCATACTTGATAGTTGACTTTCTGAAAAGTCAACAATGTATGACTAACAAGGTTAGGCTACCCAACATGATTGTGATTATTAAGGAGATCATGTGATATATGTTAGATTATCTAGGTGTCATACATGATGGTACGTTGGATCGCTTGATTTATAAACAATGTGGTATTTAATTATGTGATGTGCATGTTGGAAATTGACCTATGCAAGTCAATGTGATATATGAGTTGGATATGATTGGTTTATGAATGAACACGTATGCTAACAATGATGTGAACATGATGACATGAAAGGATAGGAATGATGGACTCAAGCATGGGAAGCTAATGGGTCAAGATGAGGCAAGTAAACAAGCATGAACTTGGAGGACTTAAGGTAAGTGATTCCCGAACTTAACTTGCATTATGATATCGAATATATATGTTAATGTAGCATGGGAATCTTGAAAGAAACAAATAATTAATGGTGGTGCCAAGGTAAGAATCTTGGTGATGGGTCAACCATAGATTGACCCATGTTTGGTTTCATATAAAGGAGATAACGGGTCATCAAGGAAATGTTACGCCATTATCGATGATACCACGTAATCCGAGTAGTTTAACGCCTAGGAAAATCATGGGGAATGATCTTAGAACCTTGTGAGGTTTGGGTTTTAAGATATGCCATTAAAGCATGAAAAGTGCATAGTGGGCGCAACCTCACATCAGGTCCGGGCGCAAGGTGACCTGAACGGGCGCAACCTGACTCTGATGGACAAGTTTGGCTGATTTGCGCCCAATGGGGGCGCAACCTCCCCCTTTAGGGGCGCAACCCCCACTGGTTAATTGTTTGTTTTTATCGTATTTTGATGTTTCGCTTATATGCGCAACCCGTATTCGCGTTTAACGCATCGAATAACATCGTTGGACTTCGTGAATGCTAGGTATGGGTGTAGCAAGTAATAGGAATGTCGGATTTGCAAATATGACTCTAGTACGGAATGATGTGTGTGTGTAATTAAATGGATATGTGTGTATACATGGTAACAAATACGGTAAGTAGATTTGTTATGCTTTTGTAGATTGAGAATGTGATGTATGTATGGGTACTTATACCTAGGTTTGTGTGAGAGTTTTATATATGTAAAGGTTGGTCATTATGTGTAGATTAAGTATAGGATTGGAAACGTCATGCTGGTCCTAGAGAATACATGAAGGAAGAATAGTATGATGGGTCAAGGTAGGTTGTGTGTGGGAATCGTACGCTTGTATGTATTGTAAGGTTATTAACCTTTTATTATGAGAATGGTAATGAAGGTGCAAGAATGTAAGTATGAATGCATGGGACTTGGAGGTTCGGATCGGGGTATCACACCCGAACTTGCAAGAAGGCGTTTGAATAGGATCACAGAGTATTGTTGGATGTATTTCCGCATCGTGGGTAATGATTACATGAAGTCACCTATTGAACTAACGAAACGGTTATGTGGTGATTGCAGGTTATCGTGTCTACCTAATGAAGTAAGGAAAGGATGAAGATCGAGCGAGGGAGCGGATTGTACGTGGTCACGATCACATAACCTAATAAATATGAGTCATGTTGAATGTAATAAGAAACAATAAAAGATGTAACACCAACATATCTCTTAGATATGTTTTCCAAACCTTTGAAAATGTTCTATTAAGCAAGAAATTTTCTAGTCCGTATTTTCCGCTGCATATTTTCTGTAAAATGGTTTAGGATGTCACAAGTTGGTATCAGAGCCCTGGTTTGAGTGAAATCTTGTACAAGTAAGTAAGTACTTGAACTCAAACTTTTGTGCTCTGGAAATCAGTGACCAGTACAATCCAAGACTCGATCAAGGCCCAAAGGTAGAATTTAATATTGACTCACATGACATGCTAAATGCTAATTGTGGTGTTTATGTTACGGTGAGCTTTTGTGGATAATGAAGAGGTCTCAAGGACACGATTCAACTATATTTTGGTGACCGGATCGGACCGGCCGGTCCGACCGGTTCAACCGGGATTCGGCAATGAGGGCGATCTGGTCCTAGTGGTTTGTACATCCTTGAAAAAATCGTCCGATTCGAAACGGTTGAGCGGTCTGCCGGTTAGGCCGACTCGACGGTCAGACCGGTAGGTTTAAATGTTTCGTTATCTAGACATCATAAGTTGGAAATAAGCAGATCTCAGTCTGACGTAGAGGCTGAAACTTGAAGAAGAAAGGTTGTTGGGCTGCTGCAAGGTTGTCGGGGGCGAGGTGTCCGACGACATTGAAGGATTTTTGAGTGTAGAGTGGTTTGAGTCTTGAATGTTGAGACTCTTGAGAAGGACGGCTGAAAGAAAGAAATGATTCAATAATAGTTTAGGGCTAATGAAAAGTTGCATTGACACCCTTCAAGTATTACTTGTAGAACTTTTAACTCTTTCTTTACTTCTCTATACATTACAATCTAGCCCCCCAGTATTTTATTTTACTTCAATTTAATCCATCAACAATTCAACATCAAACGAATATAAACTGTTAACACTTAAAACCTTTTAACAAAGAATGAGTTTTTTTTTTAATCCAGCAATATTTTTTGTATTTATTTTAATATAACATATACAAAAATTCAAAAGTATATTATAACGTTTTGCCATTTTTATAAAAAAGTTAATTAGTTATTTATTATCTTTACGGTTCTTAATTCCGGTCCGACCGGTTGAACCGGTTCGACCATTGAACTGGTAAGGTGACCGGTTCGCTATCCGGTCCGTTTTTAAAAACTTTGCGATTCAAGATAGATCGCGGAAATTGTGGATAAGATGGAATAATCACAGGTACGCAATAATTGACTATTGGTACCCGTGGGAGGAAAATCTTCAGGGATGGTAAAACTTAGAAGGAAAAAATAACCTTGTTGTTAGGAAGGAAATTGAAAGTGTAGCACGAATCTGAAAACCAGTCCCCAGGCATAAGGTAATGATTACATGAAGACACGTGGATAGCATGTAGACTGCGCACCTGGCCAGTGCACAAGAAGCATGCGACACACGTGAGACCATGAGAATCATCACAGATATGCCTGGTAAATTGGAAAGTAAGCGATCGTGAGGATAGATGGGAGGAATAAACCTTATTTAAGGGGTAAATGGGAAGTGGTTCCCTCAAAAAGTATTAAACCAAACGTATGAGAATTGGTGCCTATGAACTAATTATGGTAATGAATATATAAGTAACTAGACGACAGTTGTGGGTCATGGTAGATGTCTCTCAAGTGATAGAGAGTAGTCTCTAAATGAATGAAAGGTGGGAATGAAAAGTTTGAGTCCATAGGTAAGTATGGATCAAACCAATATGAATGAAAGGTGGGAATGAAAAGTTTGAGTCCATAGGTAAGTATGGATCAAACCAATATGAATGAAAGGTGGGAATGAAAAGTTTGAGTCCATAGGTAAGTATGGATCAAACCTGTATGAATGAAAGGTAAGAATGAAAAGTTTGAGTCCATAGGTAAGTATGGATCAAACCTGTATGAATGAAAGGTTGGAATGAGAGGTTTGCATCCGTAGGTAAGCACAGATCAAACCCGTATGAATGAAAGGTTGGAATGAAAGGTTTAAATCCGTAAGTAAGCACGGATTAAACTTATATGAATGAAAGGTAGAAATAAAAGATTTGCATCCATAGGTAAATACGGATCAAACTTATATAAATTAAGTTAGGAATTAAATATATGAATCCGAATGTAAGTCCCTCCACTTACTCATTAGTCGGCTCATCTTTGATAGCATAAAAATGCCGAATGATCTTAATGGGTCAAATGGGTGGAATTGTAGAAATTGTAGAAATGACCCTGAACGGGTCAAATGGGGGAAATGTAAGAATGTAGAATAACCCGAGTAATGGTCAGATTAGTTGGAATGTTGTAGAAATATAGAATAGTCTATGGAGCGGGTCATTTGGATAGGAATGAAGAAAAGAATACATTTTCCTCTAACCAAGATAAAGCACAACGTTAGTAACTTAGTTTAGATATGCATGTTGCGTGACATATAAAAATCCATGTATATGTAATGGAAGATGGTAAGGCATGGTATTAATGTGGGTTTATTTCAGAAACCTATGGAAACGAATGAACGGTTGATCTTTTGAAGGATTCGTACCTCTAGATGCAGGAAATGAATGATGTTATGAGATGCAAGAATGTAATGTAGAAATTATAATAAAGTAGTAGAATATAGCACATTTACCTTGAAAAGTCAAATTGTAGAAAATTTGCAAGATAGTGAATAAAATGTAAGGATCTTGCGTAAGAAAATGAAATAAGTAATGTAGTATAGCACGTAAACGGGAGATCAAGAAGGGAATGTATATAATTAGACATTACATGTGAAAGAACACTTGTATGGACCATTGAAGGTCAATTTTCATGAATGTATGGTATATGTCTAACTAATGATTTTGTAGATACGAATGGTCGAATTTTTGAATATGATGGAATCTCAAGATAGGTGATATGATGTTAGCGAGTTGGAACTCGCTGTGAATGAACTAAACCAAGCTAAGTATGGCGTGGAATTGTGAAGGAGCAAGTCAAGCCGACATATGGATGGTTGGTAAACGTTGTGAAAGGAAGGTTAGTAAATTTGGATATTTTGTGATTGTTAAATAGAAAATTGATGTGTTGAATAGTAACCCCGTATGAATGAATGGTAGCTTAAGCCTGATGTAGTTCGGAAGGTTTGAGTTTTAAAAGTCAAAATATGAATGAATCTTAGCTTAGACTTGGTGTTGTAAAGTGACGGACATATGTGTCTACAATGAGTAATGCATGAATTGAACTAACAAACAAATTAGCGTGAATAGCATGGCTTTGAAATTTACCAAAAGGGGGTGGGGTGTATATGGTAGATGTACCGATTCAGTAGTGCCTATGTAATTATGCCTAATCTCAAGTTAAGTTAGAGTGAATGGGGAATGAAATGGTATGTATGTTGTGAAAGTGATAACCATGATCTAAGGGTTGGGCTATATGCACGTATATAGTCTAACTAATTACATGATTGAAGTAATTAAAAAGGAATTTATAATAGTGGAATATTGTACTAAGATCAGGATGAATACCAATTATGATTAATGCAATAATAAAAGATCAATAGGGTTGATGAGGTGAAAGATGGCAATGATAGTTCGGTATGCTTGATAATTGCATAAACGCTTGTTGTTAATATTAAAAAGTGTGGACATATAATTATGTTTGTTCGCGATTAAAGTCGTTCTATAGTCTATAATGTGGGCTTGTGACATGGCATGAAATCTTGAATGAAAGAAAAGAGTAGATAAATGAGTGGGAATAATGTTGCCTAAGGATTTAGCATTATGCAAAAATATTAGCTTCGATTGGCTAGAATGAATGCCGAAGGATAATGGTGGAATGGGTTGATAGTAATGAAAGTGGTTTCGGAGACGAAACCAACTTTAAGAGGGGTAGACTTGTAACATCCCTAAAATCCGTTTCACTTAATTACGCTATTTGGACGTAAATAAGAAAATGACAAAACAAATTAAATAGTAGAATGAGCCTTTTATGGATAATAAAACGAGATGATAAGAATGTGGGTTATGTTCTAATATGAAAATTCCTAGTGAAAGTTATTATCTTTATAATGGGGAAATAACACTAGAAAGAAACTTGCAAAGTTAAGTTTTATAAAAAATGACATTTGGGGAAACATTGGGGGACCATTAGTGTAAATGTGGGTCAAATAATATGGTCAAGAAACACCCATTTGGGTGAAAAACATGGGCAGCCCCAAAGGGGTTTTCTTGAGCCAAAACAAGCCCCAATCTCACCAAATTGAAGAAAATTGTTGCAAGAGGTTGAAGTAATGGATGAAGGGTGTGTTCTAGAGGGTTAGTCTTCAAGGAATAAGCTTTGGTAAGAACCCTAACCCCCAAATTCGTGTAGGGTTCGAAACCCATATGTGGGTTTTGAGCAAATGATGTTAAATTCGTATTATTGCATGATTGTAAGTGATATTGATCATCTCTAATGGTTTAGAGATTAGCTAATTACTAGAAGTTGCTTGGTTGCAAAAGATGATGATATTTGGTTTTCATTAGAGCCTTGATGTTGCTAAATTAGTTGTAAATCCATGTAATTGTAGGAATAATGTGTAGTTGATGATATGCATGTGGAAAATTGGTCATGATTGAAGGTGATTATGCGTTTTGGTGAAATGTGTGTATTAGGAGCTTGTACATTGAGCTTAGAATGTTTTACGCACACCATCTGTTTGATGAAATGTCTAGATGAATATGATGTATGAATTTGTATGCAAGACTTGACAAATATGAAAGTAATGTGATAATAGATACAATTGATAGTAGGTTAACATGAGGATTGCATTAGAAAGTATTCATGTGGGAATTGGTTGGGTTATATGATTTGGTAAGAAGTGTGCGTTAGGATGTTGCATTCTATGTTTGGATAGTATGATGCACACCAAGTGTTGGATTTATTTCTTATTTGTAATTAAGAAATGAATGTGTACTAATGGTGAAGTGTATGAACTTATTAACAAAAGACAATGTTGGTATTATATGATGTTGGCTAACCTTGGATTTGTAATTGCCAATTGTAGAATCATGAAAGCGCTAGTACGTGTCGAATGAATTCTATGTGCACCAAAGTAGTCATATCATGATATGTGTCCTATAACATGCTAATGAAATGTTTAGGGTAAAAATTGATATGGAGTAGTATATCGATATGGATGTATGTATCTAAATATTAAAAGTTGCATACTTGATAGTTGACTTTCTGAAAAGTCAACAATGTATGACTAACAAGGTTAGGCTACCCAACATGATTGTGATTATTAAGGAGATCATGTGATATATGTTAGATTATCTAGGTGTCATACATGATGGTACGTTGGATCGCTTGATTTATAAACAATGTGCTAACAACGATGTGAACATGATGACATGAAAGGATAGGAATGATGGACTCAAGCATGGGAAGCTAATAGGTCAAGATGAGGCAAGTAAACAAGCATGAACTTGGAGGACTTAAGGTAAGTGATTCCCGAACTTAACTTGCATTATGATATCGAATATATATGTTAATGTAGCATGGGAATCTTGAACAAAACAAATAATTAATGGTGGTGCCTAGGTAAGAATCTCGGTGATGGGTCAACGATAGATTGGCCCATGTTTAGTTTCATATAAAGGAGATAACGGGTCATCAAGGAAATGTTACTCCATTATCGATGATACCACGTAATCCGAGTAGGTTAACGTCTAGGAAAATCATGGGGAATGATGTTAGAACCTTGTGAGGTTTGGGTTTTAAGATATGCCATTAAAGCATGAAAAGTGCATAGTGGGCGCAACCTCACATCAGGTCCGGGCGCAAGGTGACCTGAACGGGCGCAACCTGACTCTGATGGACAAGTTTGGCTGATTTGCGCCCAATGGGGGCGCAACCTCCCCCTCTAGGGGCGCAACCCCCGATGGTTAATTGTTTGTTTTTATCGTATTTTGATGTTTCGGTGATATGCGCAACCCGTATTCACGTTTAACGCATCGAATAACATCGTTGGACTTCGTGAATGCTAGGTATGGGTGTAGCAAGTAATAGGAATGTCGGATTTGCAAATATGACTCAAGTACGGAATGATGTGTGTGTGTGTGTGTGTAATTAAATGGATATGTGTGTATACATGGTAACAAATACGGTAAGTAGATTTGTTATGCTTTTGTGGATTGAGAATGTGATGTATGTATGGGTACTTATACCTGGGTTTGTGTGAAAGTTTTATGTATGTAAAGGTTGGTCATTATGTGTAGATTAAATATAGGATTGGAAACGTCATGCTTGTCCTAGAGAATACATGAAGGAAGAATAGTATGACGGGTCAAGGTAGGTTGTGTGTGGGAATTGTACGCTTGTATGTATTGTAAGGTTATTAACCTTTTATTATGAGAATGGTAATGAAGGTGCAGGTATGTAAGTATGAATGCATGGGACTTGGAGGTTCGGATCGGGGTTTCACACCCGAACTTGCAAGAAGGCGTTTGAATAGGGTCACTGAGTATTGTTGGATGTATTTCCGCATCGTGAGTAATGATTACATGAAGTCACCTATTGAACTAACGAAGCGGTTATGTGGTGATTGCAGGTTATCTTGTCTACATAATGAAGTAAGGAAATGATGGAGATCGAGCGAGGGAGCGGATTGTACGTGGTCACGGTCACATAAGCTAATAAATATGAGTCATGTTGAATGTAATAAGAAAAAATAAAAGATGTAACACCAACATATCTCTTAGATATGTTTTCCAAAACTTTGAAAATGTTCTATTAAGCAAGAAATTTTCTAGTCCGTATTTTCCGCTGCATATTTTCTGTAAAATGGTTTAGGATGTCACATGATAAAATTAACAGAAAATGAAAAAGAAAGCAAATGGTGTTAACGTCGTTAGTAATGACGCTCTTAGTACTGCCGGGATTAACGTTGAGGTGATGAAAGACGGAAAAAAAGTTAGCGCCGTTAGCACTAACGATGTTTGTACTAACAAATTAAAAAAAAGGTTAACGATGTTAGGACTAACGGCATTATCGTTGAGGTGATGAAAGACGGGGAAAAAAGAAATTAACGTCGTTAGTGCTAACGACGTAACCAACAAAAAAAATGTTGACGTCATTAGTACTAACAGTGTTAAAGTTAGTGTTAACGACGTTAGTACTAACGGCGTTACCGTTAGTACTGGTGGTGTTACCATTAGTAATGTTCCTCGTTATGTTCTCTTTTAGTATATTGTTTTTGTGAGAAATTCTAATAACTTACACAATTGCAAATACACATATAGATAAAATATAAATTATGTAAATAAATTGATTCTAACCAATCGCCTTGGAATAGACAAATTTCTATTGACGGTTTTTGGATGAAAATCGTGTTGGACATAGGTCCGTTAAATTAGATTATGTGCCTCTTCTTAGATGAACACGTTTGTCTCTCATAGTACAAACAACCGAAACCATACGAGTAATGTCGGAGATATAGCACCGGGTGATGTATTATGGTGTTCCTTATAACATATTGAAAAATTCGAAGCTGTGTAAGTTGAGGGTACTAGAAATTTTCACAACCGGTGTGTTTATTTTTTACCCTTATTGTTAGAATGAACCAAGTTCCTTCTTATACTCACACATGAGGAACAAACTCTTTCAACCCAATTAGTATTGTAGTTATCAGTTGTTCCAGACTCGACCAATACCATGAAGGCATATAATTATTGATTTCCTATTTATCCTAAGTCTTATATTAATAAGTTAGTTAATGGTAGTTATACCGAATAGTCACGTCGGTTAGTGCAAGGGACACAACCCTTCATAATGTATATATATGGAACATCATGTAACTTTTCATTTGTGTTAGTGAATTATCTAGTTTATCCAATTCTCTCTCAAACATCCAATCCCTTTATCGATCCTGTGTGACCAACAGTTGGCATCAGAGCGGTTACCAAAGTTTTCCGATCATATAAACATTTTCCGATCATCTTCTTCGTGAAGAAAATTGAACCGGAACAAAAGTTTATCATCGGACAGAAACAGAGCAACAAGGATTAAGGCTTCTGAACATTCATACGCCAACCAGAATCGAAGAAAAGGATATTCACTAAACCTGTGACCGTTTCTCACCGGAGAAGAAGGAGGAATCCGGCGAAGAAGAAGAAGTTTTCCGATAAGGGTGTTCGGAATTCAGAAAAGGGAATCGCGCATCATAACGGTTACATATTCCTGCCCCTTTCTTAAGTATTATAATCGAATTCATAGTCTTAATCCAAATCCGGTTCATACAACAAGAATCCTCTGTTCTTGTTTAACAAATATTGACAAAAGGATTTCCCGCCAATTTTTTTTAAAAAGAATTATACAGAATTTGATTCTGTTTATCAAGTAACGTTCGGGAATCGACAAAAACATACAACCGGATTACATAAAGCGTCTTTTAACGTTTGGATTAAGAGATCCTTGTATCGATCGGACTCGAACAAAGAAGCGAAGGAGAAAGTTATTCGATTATATAGAAGTTTGATTCGTTTTTTAGGATTCGAATCATAGTGTTGTATCGATTCATTGGGAGATTTAGAAATCTAGAATCGAAGATTAGAAGTTAAGGCGCGAAAGAGAAAGGAGTTGCTGGGCAGAAGAGTTTTGCGTGGGAAAAAAAATTAAAGAAAGAAAGGAAGTTTGACTTTCGAAGTCAAACCCAAAACAAAAAGGCAAACCGTTTTCTCCAAAAGGAATTTCATAATATTCTTTGGAATTCTGTACTTGTTTGTCGTTTCCCACACATATAACAAGAATAAAAAAATTATAGTAACGATTTTTTTAAAACAAAGGTGACTTTGTTTTATTATTTGGAGGATTTTTTTATAAAGTCAAAGGGATTGACTTTAGGTATTTTGGGAACAATAGTTGATATTCTAGGCACTAGGAGAAAGCCTATTCCCATTAGCGAAAACCCAAGTAGCGTGTATTAGGCCTTACGTACTATTAGGATTCGTCAAAATCTATAAAAGAATATCAAGGTTGACAAGGAGAAAGTCAAACCAGTTCTAGACGTGGTGTTTAAATTGTTCAAATAAAGTTGGACAATAGGGAAGAAACAGAAACACAGTAGTCCACTAAAGACACCGGTGAAACCCACAATGACGAAGGATGACAAGAAGGGAGAAATTGTCACCAAGGAAACACTCACGTTTAGCCTCCAAACCCCGATGTTGACATCTACGAACTACACGAGTTGGGATGTTCGTGTAAAGGCAATATTGAATGCCAATAACCTCTGGGAAGTAGTGGAACCCCAAGAAGGATCTTCAAAGGTAGATGTGAAGAAAGATAGGACCGCGATAGCCTATCTATTTCAGGCAATTCCAGAAGATATGGTGATGCAGGTGGCATCCCATAACACAGCAAGTGAAATCTGGGAAGCATTAAAGACGAGACATGTTGGAATTGACCGAGTCCAGAAAGCAAGATTACAATCGTTACGCACAGAATTCGAGATGTTATCAATGAGAGAGACAGAGACCATAGACCAGTTTGCTGGTAGGTTAAGTGCAATCAGCACAAAGTCAAAGACTCTAGGAACAAAGTTTGAAGACTCAGCTTTGGTACGAAAATTGCTAGACTCCGTACCAGAAAGGTTCCTACAGATTATCGCATCTATAGAACAATACTCAGATGTCGATAGTATGACGCTTGATGAAGCAGTTGGGAGACTTAAAGCATATGAAGAGAGGCTTAAGTCTAGAGAGGAGAAGAAATATGGACCAGGAGGTCAAGATAAGTTGTTATTTGCAAGGCACGATAGAAGGCCTTATAACAACAATTTCAAGAACTACAATCAGAATCGAGGTAAGCAGAACTTTAGGAAGTTCAACAAGAGTCAAAGATTTGAGAAGAAGAGCTTTGACAGAAATGGCCACCAAGATCAGAAGAGTGAAAGGAGTTTCACTAAAACAAGTCATGACAACAACAGTAGAAACAAGCCCAAGAAAGATATGAGCAATGTACGGTGTTACAGTTGCAACAAATTAGGACATATCGCTCCCAGATGTCCAGAACCTCGAGGAAAACAAGAAGAATCTCACCTAGTAATGGAAGAAGAAGGGGATCCCACATTACTAATGGCAGTTGGTGAAGAAAGAGAAATAGTTCTTGAAGAGAAAGATATAATACCAGAACACTATCATAGCACTGATAATAGAGATGAAATGTGGTATTTAGACAATGGAGCAAGTAACCATATGACAGGAAAGCGCTCCTATTTTACAGAGTTGAATGAGAAAGTAATAGGAAGTGTAAAGTTTGGAGATGGATCATGTGTCAAAATTGAAGGAAAAGACTCAATACTACTGGAATGTAACAATGGTGAACAAAGACTCATTACAGAAGTTTACTACATTCCAACACTCCAAAGCAGCATCCTAAGCCTCGGGCAAGTGACAGAAACCGGATGCAAGGTACTTATGGAAAACGAGTATCTATGGATATATGACGCCTACAACAATTTATTGATTAAAGTCCCAAGAGCCAAGAATAGACTCTACAAGGTGAAGCTTAGAATAGCAAGCCCTATATGTCTACAAGCAAGGATAGACACACCTGCATGGCTATGGCATGCACGTATGGGACATGTGAATTTTGATTCACTAAGACAGTTAAGTACGAAAGGAATAGCACGTGGAATACCAAGAATTGAGCACCCATCTCAAGTGTGTGATGCATGTTTAACGGGAAAGCAGAGCAGGCTACCATTCCCCTCTCAAGCAAGTTTTAGAGCCACGAGACCTCTAGAACTAGTACATGCAGATTTATGTGGACCAATCACACCCACATCATTAGCAGGAAACAACTATTTCTTCCTGATAGTTGATGATTACTCAAGATACATGTGGATCTATATGCTCAAGTCAAAGGATCAAGTTTATGAGAACTTTAAGAAGTTCTTAAGTGAGGCTCAAACAGAGACGAGTCAAAAGCTCAAAAAGTTAAGAACGGATCGTGGAGGAGAATTTACATCTAGAGCTCTTACCACATACTGTGAAGAAAAGGGTATATTAAGACAACTCACAGCACCCTACACACCTCAGCAGAATGGTGTAGTGGAAAGAAAGAACCGTTCAGTGATGAGCATGACGAGGAGCATGTTAAAGGCTATGAAGGTACCACAAAACTTATGGGCAGAAGCAACACGACAAGCAATCTATATACTTAATCGTGTTCCCACCAAAGCATTGAAAGGAAAGACCCCATATGAAGCAATACATGGGAAGGCACCAAATATCAAGCATATTAGAGTATTTGGATGCATGGCTTATGTGAAGATAACCACACCTCACCTGAGAAAGTTAGAGGACAGAAGCAAGAAAATGGTACACTTAGGAAATGAGAATGGAACAAAAGCCTACAGAATGTATGATCCAGAAGAAGGCAAGATATGTATCAGCAGAGATGTCCATTTCATAGAAAACAAACCATGGAATTGGGACACCTATTTGAAGGAAGTAAGTGACAACGAGCCAACTTGGACAAGATTTGCAGTATTTGGAAGTCAAGACAGTGGAGCTGTACAAGATCAAGGAAACGGGGAAAACTTAGATCATAATAGTGAGAATGAAGATCCTTTCACCCCAATAGCAGCTACCAGGACTCCTATAACAATCCAAGAGTCACCAAGAAATACACAGACAGTTGAATCAAGTGTACAAGGAGTAGAAGATTCAACAGGCTCACTACATAGACCAGTACAACCCCTTAGGTCACTCAATGACATCTATGCAGCCACAGAAGCTCTAAGACCAGAAGAATTTGAACATCTATACTTAGCGTATGATGAAGAACCTGCAAACTACAGAGAAGCAGCAGATTACCCACAGTGGATAAAAGCAATGGAAAGTGAGATAGAATCCATTGAGAAGAATAATACTTGGACACTGACAAACCTCCCCACAAGTCAGAAACCAATTGGATTGAAATGGGTATTTAAGGTCAAGAGAGACGCAAGTGGTCAGATCACCAAGCACAAGGCCAGATTAGTAGCAAAAGGTTATGTTCAACAAGAAGGAATTGACTACAATGAAGTGTTTGCTCCAGTTGCGAGAATGGAGACAATTAGGCTACTACTAGCATTAGCAGCTCAAGAAGGATGGCCAGTACATCATTTGGATGTAAAATCAGCATTTCTGCATGGTGAATTAAAGGAAGATGTCTATGTATCACAACCAGAAGGATTTGTGAAGAAAGGAAAAGAGAAACTAGTCTACAAGCTAAAGAAAGCTTTATATGTATTAAAGCAAGCACCTAGAGCATGGAACTTAAGGCTGAACAACACTCTAAAGGAAATGGGATTCAAGAGATGTCCACAAGAACAAGCAGTGTACAAGAGAACTTCAAGACAATCAACAATAATTATTGAAGCATATGTTGATGACATCATAGTAACGGGAAGTTCTATCAAGAACATATCAAGCTTCAAGAAGGAAATGCAAGGCAAGTTTGAGATGAGTGATTTAGGACCACTCACATACTATCTAGGGATAGAAGTACGCCAAGTGCAAGGAAGGATTCAATTGAAGCAGTCAGCCTATGCCAAGAAGGTTATTAAAGAAGCTGGACTAGAGAACTGCAATCCAACTAAGTATGCAATGGAGTCAGGACTAAAACTCCTCAAAGAAGACGAAAGTGAACCAGTGAATGAAACAGAATACAAGAAGCTTATTGGAAGCTTAAGGTATCTCACACATACGAGACCAGACATCACTTTTGCAGTTGGATACGTGAGTAGGTTCATGGAGAAACCAAGGGAGACTCACATGAAAGCAGTCAAACATCTGATAAGATACATTCAAGGAACTGTGGATTATGGAATCCAATACACCAAAGGAAAAGATGCAGGAATCACCGGCTATAGTGATAGCAGTTATGGTGCAGATCCTAATGATGGCAAAGGAACCACAGGAACTATCTTTTACTACAGAGACTCACCCATTACATGGACAAGTCAGAAGCAGAACACTGTAGCATTATCTTCATGTGAATCAGAGTTTATGGCAGCAACGACAGCAGCATGTCAAGCAATATGGCTACAAGGCTTACTCAACGAGCTTACAGGAGAAGAACCTAAGAAGATAACTCTGAAGGTAGATAACAAGTCAGCAATACAACTCATGAAGAACCCTGTGTTTCATGGAAGATCAAAGCACATCAACACGAAGTATCACTTTATCAGAGAATGTATAGAGAACGAGCAGATTCAAGTTGAACACATCAGTGGAGAATTGCAGAAGGCAGATATTCTCACAAAGGCACTACCAAGGATAAAGTTCATCGAGATGCGAAGTCTCATAGAAGTTGAAGACCTCAGGGAAATCAAGAATTAAGGGGGAGAATGAAGGCATATAATTATTGATTTCCTATTTATCCTTAGTCTTATATTAATAAGTTAGTTAATGGTAGTTATACCGAATAGTCACGTCGGTTAGTGCAAGGGACACAACCCTTCATAATGTATATATATGGAACATCATGTAACTTTTCATTTGTGTTAGTGAATTATCTAGTTTATCCAATTCTCTCTCAAACATCCAATCCCTTTATCGATCCTGTGTGACCAACAGTTAATGAAGGCATATAATTATTGATTTCCTATTTATCCTAAGTCTTATATTAATAAGTTAGTTAATGGTAGTTATACCGAATAGTCACGTCGGTTAGTGCAAGGGACACAACCCTTCATAATGTATATATATATATGGAACATCATGTAACTTTTCATTTGTGTTAGTGAATTATCTAGTTTATCCAATTCTCTCTCAAACATCCAATCCCTTTATCGATCCTGTGTGACCAACATACCAAACGCGCCTGACCCGAACCTAGCCAGTTGAACCTGAACCGAGCCGCTCGAACCAACTTCAAAAATACAAAGACGGCTCGTGCGACATGAGTGTGCAAAGTGCACCATCAAAGCTCCACCTCACATACTTTTTTTTTTTTTTTTTTGAACGGCAAATTTCTTCTCCTTGTGGGACTTGAACCCATAACCTCCCCCTTAAGTGTTCCTAGAAGCTTTGCTTCTACCATTGGGCCACCAAGCCCAATGGCTCACATACTCTTTAGTTGATGATAAAATTTTTTCTCATATTTTAAATGACTACGGAGTTTAATATCTTTTAAAATTATAATAGTTTAAAGGAAATTGTGAAAGAAACATGTATGTACTAGAATAATAAAACTTCAAGCTAAAAATAAAGGGAGAAACAACAAGATCAACACCAGTAAAGTCATAAAATATACCATAAATGTATTCACTTTTGAACTTTTTACATATATATACATGTTATAAACATAAAGACTGAAGTATCTTGATTCTGAACATCACTTTTGTACTTAACACTTTTAATATGATCTTAAGCAATAAACATGATTAGTTATGGACTTTTCCATGATGTCGGGGGAACGGAACAGCATCTCGAACATCATTAAGGCCCGTAGCGAAAAGAACCATTACATCAAACATAACATTAAACCCGGAATGTTTCACTGTTCCTTGCCTTCGAAGATCTAGATACCATTCGTATTGATCTTTCCTCGGTCCTAATTCCTTAATCCTGAAACATGTAAAAAAAAACCAGTAAAAATCTGGATTCGTGTTGTAACAATATAGTTTTATAATCATATTTAGCACGTTTATTATTTATGGATTTTGAAATAAACAGAGAAAAACTATTTGTTGGTTGGTCCGACCCGTTAAGAAACTATTTTTTAATATATTACCTTTTAGTTAAATGGCTTAGGCGTTCTTCCTTTTGGCTGCCCCTTATGACAGCTCCAACCTGTTCATGATACACATATCTCTTAGTATCCCTTGTATGCTTATGAACTGGTCAATTCGATTTAAATAGAAAAAAAAGACTTGCCTTTGGTATGATCACATCGAAGGCTGCAACAGTCTTCCCATCATCATTTAATCTCACATTGAAGGGTTTTAATTCTTTAGGATGATCATAAATGATTACGGGCTTCTTGTAGAACTCATCAACCAGATAACTACATCAAAAAATAATGTGTGAAAGTTGATAATCAAGAATATAAACAAAAGAAGAAAGAGATTTGTTTATTTGAATAAAACCTTTCGTGTTCTTCTGTTAATGCAACACCCCACTGGATTTTGGTTTCAAATGTTCTCTCTGTAACCTGAAAGATAATAATGCATGATAATAACTGATTTGATTATAACAACACTACCTTTGTTTGTTGAGGTCGTGATTTCGACCCATTTACTTATGAAAGGGTCGATTTGGGTTATGTCTTGTCTCTGATAAGTCAAATGGGGTAAAAGAAAGTAGCTTAAAGATAAACATGTCAAATGGGTCAAACATGTAAAAAAAGTTGCCCAACATATAATTTTTATTCATAAAACCTCATGAATCATTTTGTGTAAAAAGTTAGGTTATTGATTCTTTATATCTGGACAAAAAAAAGTGTTTCTGGTCAGCCATCTGCGAATACTATAAAAAGAGTTCACTTTTACCTGGACCAGTTTTGACTCCTTACCCAAACCGCACATTTTGTCACCTCTGGTTGTTTATTTAAGTGAAATTTTGAAGTTACCTTGCTCAAAACTTCTACTGCCGTTGTATACGTGATCTTTTCAAATGTTGTTGATGCCAATGAATTTAGGCGATCGAGAATTGTTTTGTCAACTCTTTTTGCAAGAAAATAAAGGTTTTCATAACAATTTTCAGAAATCGAATTGGATACAAACTTCAAGAAGTCTTCAGCGCAATTCATTGCATCCTGAAAAACGCAGCAAAGAGGCATTAAACAAATATTAAAAAACAAAAAGAAATCAGTTTTTAAAGCATGAACCATATATAATCAACCTCAAGTTCTGAGAATGCTATTTCGGTTTCAACCATCCATTTTTCTGCTAAATGTTTTTTCGATTCTGATTTATCTGCTAGAAATCTTGGCCCAAATGCATATACATTTCCAAGAGCTGACGCACAGCTTTCAAGATGAAGACTTCCAGAGGTAGTAAGAAAAGCCTGATTAGAAAAGAACCCATCGTCCGTCTTAATATTGTCAGTCTTTGACTTTGCTTTTGACCTTGACTTTGACTTTGATTTTGCTTCTAGTTCAGCAGCCAATAAGTTTGTTTTATGAAGATCTTGAACAGCTGCATCGAGTGCTTCTTTATTGCTATCACTTCTTTTAAGTTCTTCAACCTTCTTGGCTTTTTCAACAATCGAAAGCTTTATGGTTTCAAGACTAATATTTTCTGTATCATCCATTGAAATGGGCTCTTCTTTTATCGATTCCTTGGAAGAAAATTTTGAAGTTGAAACTTGGAAAACGTCAGAAAATCCTTCAGTATTGGTGGCGGTTATAATCGGGACCTCCACATGAATAAATCCATGATTCTGGAAAAAAGCATGGCTCGCTTGATTCAGCCCGTTTCTTACCTTCATGACAGATGCCACCTACAAAACAAGGAAAATGATTATGTCTAATTTAAGCAGAGGTGAGATTTCCGCCCATTTACATACGGATGGGTCAATTCAGATTATGTTTAGTCTCTAATGGGGTAAAATGAAAATAAAAAATAGTTAAAAAGGATACGAGTTAAATAGATAGAAAAACCTCTCATGTTAACTCACGAAACATTATCCAAAAAGTAGACAATAACTTATACATTCATATTTTGATAACTGACGGTTTACAAAGAAAGATTATAATTTGAGAAAAAAAAGTGTATGTTTTGATCTGTAATTTTAGTTGACAGCACCTCAATCCAAAAGCAGATATTTATCAAAACAAATTAGTTTTTTCTTTATTTATATGTTGCACACTCATTATTAAGCGAAGATGTACATTTTTCACCAGAAAAGGCCCATTTCAAGCAGTAAAAATTACCCTTTTGAATCGGATCCGTTTCTAGCCATCACCAAACCGTCCCGACCCACCCCTTTATTTCAAAAAAAAAAAAAAAAAAAAAAAAAAAAAAAAAAAAAAAAAAAAAAACAATAACACGCAGAGAAAGATGAGCAAGTTCTTACGGTGGTTGTTCGAGGTCTAAAGTGAGCACAATCTCTCAACCTAGCCAAAGGTAAACCTTTCTTTGATAAAGGATAACTCTCTTGATCAACTATCCCAATATGCAACAATCTTTCAGCTTTGAGCTCGATTGCATGTTTTCCCTGCAACGACAGCTTCTGCAAAACACCTTCTGCTAATATACATGTTCCAGTAGGCATCAGCTGGCTTGGAGGAGCTATGGAAGAATCCACTATCACCTACATAATAAAAAAAACGTCGTATAAAATTGTGAAGGTAAAATGGTCATTTTACAGTGTTACGGGGACTTTTTGAATGGGTATTCTACCTGCAGGCTGATTGTAGACGAACCATCACTAATTTGCAATATTGAAACCGAAGGAGTCGCTGGTTTCGGCCCAACTGATTCAACTTTCTCCTTGGTATGAGCAGTGTTCCCACCAAACACTTTAATAATAGTCCGAAGGAAAGGTATCCGCGATTGAAAAACCTCAACACATCTCACATCTTTACCTCCAGTACCCTGTTTCCCATCACCGCCAACAGGCGGCCGAGTTGCAGGCACAGGATCTTTCCTCACTTCTCTCGAAGACTTAACCCATCCTCCAACCACAACCTTCTGATCAACCAACCCCAAACCACCGTCTGCACGATCCAGAACCGTTTTCAACAACACCCTTTTGGAGTACTTCGAAAGATCCACCGGCGGCATCGGTGTTGGAGCTAAACTTGTGTTTGGCATTTCATCAAACACTTGGTGTGCAGTAGACATTTTCAACAGTTTATATCAAATTAAGAGATGGGTATTGATAAAGATTTGAAATTGAGATGTGGGTAATTGAGAAAGATTGATTTGGGGTAGGATTGAACGATTCGGTAGCGGGTTTTATGAAGTGTTGTGATGGTGAAGGATGATGCTTTACTTGGGAACAAAATTGGGGTGAAGGGAAGTTTAATGGTGAAGGAAAAAGATTGGTTTTGTCTGTGAAACATCCCAATCGCCATTTTTTAAATTAAGTGAAAGAAATTAGAGAAGATGAGATGTAGAGATGAGGGTTTGGTATTCTTCAAAAGTTGGCTTCTTGTTGTGTTTAGCGGGAACGGTCATTCAACGGTTTAAATTAGTTAACTTTCAAATGATTATTATGATCATTGGTTTTATTTTGTTTATAAAATGTTTGGTTAATTTGGTTAAATGATTGCTTTGAAGAGAAGGGATTCTGATTATATTTCGGCCAAAAAAAAAAAAACTATGCATCATTTTAATTTATACGTGTGTATATGTTTTTTAAGGAAAAAAAACTTTTATTGGGCAAATTACATGAATTAAAGTTGTTAAGTTGACACACAACATATTGATCATGAAATACATTAGTCTTCAAAAGTTACAAAATAGTGCTTGGCTATACCCCATATATTTCGCCGCGATAAATTCACTCTAAGACCACCAACCGTGTTAATAATCATCTCGTCTAGTTTGGTACAACCATCAGATCAAGGGTTGCTCATAAACCATTGAAATTGCTCGAGCCACCCATACCAAAATGCCGAAGCAAGTCGCTTATATAAATTTACATCAAAACCGACTGAATCGGATCGCAAACACCCCGTAGTTCATATGCCACTTTTAAGAAAATCATCAACATCATACTCAGTTAATCCCACCAATAGCAAAAGCTAAGGTAGGGTCTGAGGAGGGTAAGATGTAGACAGTCTTACCTCTACCATGTGAGAATAGAGATGTTGCTTCCATTGAGACCCCTGCCTCGATAGTGGTTTTGTATCAGCCTTGGACATAAGGCATATAACACTTAGCAACCTTGACAAACCCGATTGGTGTATGTACCCCCTTGTCTTTTGGCTATCAATGTCACCACCTGATGTATGATTAACCGTCCGTCATTTTTAATGTTATTTTCACGAAATTAGTAAAATAACATTAAAATTAATGCAACTTTACTCCCCCCCCCCCCTCCCAAAAAGGGCCACACATATATACATTATTTTTACAAAATTAGTAAAATAACGTTAAAATTAGTGCAACTTACTTTTGCCCCTGAATGCCACACAAAATTAATGCATGATTAACCCTTTTAAGAAAATGAGATAATTAAATTTAAAAGTAAATCTTGATGATAAAGCAGATGATTGCCCACTAATTTTATCACTCATAGTATACGGATTCCTTAGGGACCATTTAAGTCCCGTTATAAAGCAATATGCATCCCCCTCTAATCATGACTCAAACAAGTAGCCACCCCACCCCCACCCCCACCCCTCTTAATAATGTATTAGCCATTCTTTCCTATAATCATTCTTAATTCACATTTAACAAAAATGTAGACCATTTTCAAAGATCTAATCACCACAAAATGATGTTAAATCATAATTATGATGTTGATAATACTATTGTGTTTTTTTTTTATAACAAGCTTATCCTCTTCTCTATGTAAATTAGATGACCGTTTTAATTATGCTTTATCTTTTACACGTAAGATACAAATTAAATAGTTAAAAAACCAGTCAAATGACTCGAATATGTTGAAATCTATTAAAAGATTATTATATTCAAAAAGTCAGGTATTACCAGAATAACGTGTTTTGTAATCATATTTAACATATATTCTTAACGTAAAATTAATAAATAAATAAAAAGTATTTACACACCAATTCGGCCCGTCTCATAAAAAAAGTACCCGTTTTGACATGTTATTCCAAGTGCCCAACAATTGGGTCTCTAGAAAAGAAAAACCTCAAAACATTTTTTTTAAATATCCTAAACAATTGAGTTTAGATATTAATTTAATGATAATGATCATTGATTTCCATGGGACCACCAAGATCATTGATCAATAAGCTTCTAACTCCTTCAACTTGAGCACTATTAATACCAACTAGAAGAAAGAACAACATGAAAAGAACCATGCTCAAAAGAGAAGCTACAACATTCTCTGTGTTTGCCAACACCACCACCATGGTAGCATGGTGCCGACGTCAACGCCGCCAGCAGAGGAGGAGAAAGAGCACCACTGTCTGGTTGGGAAGCAAGCGTAGGAAGCTCCGGTCTAGATCAAGACTAGTGATACATTGTCGGATTGCAGCGAGCCCATTTTTCATCCTGAAGAAGTTCATTATGAAGATGGTATCAAAAGAAAGGTTCATGGAAGCATACTATTTAACATTGCCAATTCTCAAGCCACAGCTATTTCCTATGTGTTAACTGTTTATGGTTGGTAAAGATCAGATGAAACCATGTTTATTGTTTGTGTTGTTTTAGACTTTACATGTTTCAAATGTCGAGTTGTGAAATCTGATTGTAGTCCGATGTCCAAGCAGCCGGTATGCATTCAGATTACGATGCGGCCATAAGAAATATATCTGGTGTGTTTTTACATTCCCATTGTCATGTTTTGTTCCTGTGTGCATGATCTGGTATCCACAAAAGTTTGTTGTTACGGGAACAAAAAGTGTTTCAAATTAAACAGTTCAATTAAAGTAACAGGATTAGAGAGCGTGTAAGTTAGCCGCTCTATTAAAATGAATACAACAAATTTTTACAAATTTTTACATGAACTACTATCTACAGTTTTGAAAAACACCATACAAAAGTAAACGGCGTTTTAGGTTAGAAAGACTGTTAAAACAGTCCGGTTTTGCTATTTTTAACGGTTTTTCTAAATCGTTAGCTTGAGTTGAAGATTTAAACCTTTAATATAATGGCGGTTTTAGATATTATGCATATTCCAAAAATGGAAAGGAATATAAAAAGTAAATAGCCAATTCGGTTTAGACAGGCATTCCAAATTCCAAACCATGAACTGAACCGTTGAATCTAGTTTTTCAACCCATAAACCATGCTATATAAATCTCAAGCCAGCCAAACTAGCCAATTTGCTTTGGTTTAAAAGGTTAAATCAGTGTCAACACTTAAAACACTCTACAACACCGTAACCAATTAACCATAACTGGGGTTCTATACCCACATGCCAAAAAAATACCACCACCAGTAAAAGTTCAGATAGCAGAAGACTAGCAACTAGTTCAGCAAAACAAATTCCCAACTCCTACAACAAAGCCGTCGCAGTACAACAAAACAACAAGCATATTTACAGTATTAGTGAAAATTAAGGATTAACCTTTCCCAAAGTACGAGAATAGTGTCTTTTGTTTGTCACCGGGGCTCTTAAAGTTGCCCTTTTTAGCTGGGCTTTTATACTGGTTGTCAGCATCTTCATTGACAGACGGTTTTATATCACAAGAAAAGTCACCATACTCGCGTTTGAGATTCATTGTGCTGGGACCTACATTAGTTTCAGGTTCCTCTTTCGGGCTTTTTGGTTTTTCTGTTTCAGCGACCTCTTTATGTGCAGCGGGAAGTCGATGCTCTGACTGATCTTCCTTTTTAGCGACCTTTTTTGCAAAGAACATTGAGATAGGTTTCGTTTCCTCGATCTTTACCTGAATATATGTAGGTATAAATTTGAATATATAATATAGTGACAAGTTTTAAATATACAAAATCAGCAGGCTCGGATGCATACCTCCTTGATACACTCAGGTCCATCGAAAGGAGGTTTGCCCATTGCAGGTGTTACGGGATACCAAACCTGAAACAAGATCATCTCTTAAGAATATTTAATATAATTATATAAATCTACAATCCTTCTTGGTAATATTAACTTATCTTTTTTATATAAATGTGTGCTCTTACCAAGTCTGGCTCTTCATACGGTTTAAGCAATGAATCAAACTTGGAAGATGAAGAACCGTCTAGCCACTCATCAGTTGACTCCTTATTTCCTAATATAACAGGCATCCTGTCTACAATGGGCAAGAGTCAAAAATTGTAATTCTTTTTGTATATTATTGGCGACACATTATATTACGACACTAGTAAGCCAACTTAAAAAACAGAGATTTTATGTATTAAAACTAATCTATTTCCCTCACCTATTTTTACCCGACTAACGCCATTAGATAAAAAACATTACCCAAATTAACACATTCATGAGTAAGCGGATCGAAATTGCCACCTCGAGTTAGTATCATTGTCATAGTAAGAAACGGTGGCTTACATAAAAAAAAAAAAAAAAAAAGTTCACCAGCATTGCATATTTTCTTGAGAAAACTAACCATGCAGCCAACCTAAAGCTGATGAAGAACTTGTTGTCAAAATAGTGAATGTGTATAGAACCTCCCCTGAAGCATAAAACAAAAATCATTAAGATAATGGCATTTTTACAGCGATCTAGTAAAAACCATGTGCTATAGATTAGCGGAGCAATAAAACAAGCACAATACCTACACTCATAAGTTGCAAACAGCAGTCCGACACACGCATAGACACAAAAAGTTATAAAGAAAGCATAATTAAAAACAATTAAAGAAAGGTCAAAGGTTGTGCCACCTTCAGAGTTTTTCCAGGAATCATAAAGGGCAGCAAATACAAGGGGGCGGTCATCCTTCAGATGAATATAGTATGGCTGCTTTTTCGACCCATCTTTCTTCCACTCGTAAAATCTGAAAATGGTAAACGAAGTTTACAAGATGAAACATTAAATATCCGAATAACTGAAACAGCAATAAAGTATAATTGTTTATAGAATATTTAGATGCGTAAACGCAAGGGATTCAACAGAAAAACAGATGTCAAACCAGTTGTATTAGATACCAAACGAAACGAACTTCCAATAAAAAGTCACCAACTACAGTAAGCCCTTGTGCTAACAATAATTTATTATACAAAGACATCAAGCTTCTTTCTAATTCTTCAACATATAAATTAAAATAGTCAACTGACATAATCACACAAACATGAAAACATACATATAGATGATAATTTATTAAAGGTTTCATAGAGACAGACATTACTCTGATAGTCTGATCTAAAGAACCCAATTCTAAAAGCTCTTATTTTCAAACAAAAGAACGTCGTAAATACATTTACAAGAAAATGAGAAAAACTAAATACAATCTATTTCTACAAAAAACATTTACAGCTCATACAAAACTTGCTATTTACCCTTCAACAACAACCAAACACCTATTTCCAGGAAGAAGGCGGCGAAAAGAGGCCTTTTCACCAATTGACTCTGATCGAGCATTGAACTGTAACACGCAAAAATATCCGAATATTTAATCTGCTGTTAATTATGTCATTAACTATAAAAAGAGATCATGTATTTAGACATCACCATTCTGTAATAGTCAGGTTTTTCTGTCTTTTTAGTGAAACTTGGAATAAGCCCCCATTTCATACACTGCACAACAGTTCCCTGACCATCAGCTTCCGTATCTCTTCGAACAACAGGGATGTTTGATCCAGGTGAAACATTATATGCTGGTCGGAACCTAAAATTTCATCCAAAATAACCAGATCAATGAACCAGTAGATATAAAAACTAACTAAACTAGGTTGTAATGCTGTATTATTGTGAATAAAAATTCAGCAAGTGTTCCGTTATCATCCAAAATTTGAAAAGTAAAGTACACGGATGGTCTCTCTGGTTTACCAAAATTTGGGACTTGGTCTCTAGCTTTCCAAAAGTACACCGGATTGTCCTTGCGGTTTGCACTTTTTAACGCAATTAGTCCCCAGCCTACAAATCTAAAGGTTCCAGTATGTCCACGTTAGGGGCAAAATGCGTTACAAAGTGCAAAGCAGAGGGAGCATCCATGTACTTTTGGCAAAGTTGGGGACTAAATACGTTACAAAGTGCAAACAGCAGCGACCAACCGTGTCTTTTTGAAAAGCTAGGGACGAAATCCAAATTTTAGTAAACCATAGGATTATCCGTGTAATTTACTCAAGTTTTGAGCGTGTTCCAGGTATGAGTCCTTGATGTGAACAAAAACTGTTGCCTGCTGCTATATATCAAGTAATTAGACAACATGAGTAAATCAGTATCAATCCTGACGTCGTGTTTCTATTTTCTGGTTTGGCGGATATTCTTCAAATGACAAATCCACCAAAGGGCACATGTATAGGTTTTAGCTTTTCCCATTACACATTTATGTATCACTATAATCTATAAGATGTATCTCTTAAGTGCCACAAATCCAACACTCATGAATTTTAAAGCGATTGCTAATGCTGCGTGATAAAATCCGGGGAAATAACGGCGTTTTTTTAAATATCATGCATATGAACTTCCGTAACTCTTCCCCAAAACACAAGTTTTCAATGCTGTGTACAAGGTTCAGGGAAATATGATATTTTGCAAGCTTGAATATAACCAAATTTCCTCAAGTAAATAAGTAGTAATATTCTACACATGAATGCAACAATACAAACTGATTAAATTAACAATCCGCTAGTGTAAATAGATCAAATCAGCAGCATATATACATACTAAACATACAAATTAGAAGCATACAAATTCGACTATTAACAGCATTGATGAGCGTGTGGACTTACAGGACTGTATCCAACAATTTTTTATTTTTATTTTTTTGAGTAAGAATCGATTGATATATAATATATAGTAAGACGGTTCCAATAAAGTGGCAGTGTAACAAGTTAGAGTGGTTATATTAAAAGTATGAACTGACACGGACAACACGGGAATGAATAAACATACTGAGATAGTAAAGTTTAAAGTTGGGTAGTGAAAATAGATTGAATCGGCAACATAAACATCGAGTAGACGTATAAATTAAATAGAGATGGTTACCGGTCAGTGTGGAGGAAACGAAGGGGACGGTTACTGAGGTTGCAAGAGCGAGGGATGTCATCTGGACGGATGGAACACCGACAACGTCCGCACATGATTCACTATATGTGTTTGTTTGTGTGTGGTTGAGTTGCCTTGAATCACCGACGGACGGACGGACGGACAGATGGAGAGGAATGGTCGATGGAAGAAGGGCGGGAAATGTAATTAGGGCTTTGATGATTATTCCCTCCCCCTTTTTTTTGTACTAGTGGACTGTGGTGGTGTTAACACGATACAGTGTCGTTCACGAGATTTGACCAGATCGCGACTTACGAGTTACCATACTAACTTTAGATATAACCCTTCTCTTATTTATTAGTTTTTGTTAGTATTAATAATTATCCAAATGTAAAATAAAGTTACCATTTTTTTTTAATGAGAAAGTATATGGTATAAAGCTTCTTAACATAAGAAGCAATAAGAAGTCACCAGTGAATGCCAAGTGTCCTATTAACCAAACCTCAGTTAACCTAACCAAACTATAATTAATATTAAATCAGTTTAACCCAAGGGCATTCCAGACTTTTTCACACGTAACTGATTACGTGATTCACGTTAGTTATTTTTGTAAACGATATTTCAAATCATAATTTGAATTCTAAAAACACAGACGATCACACACACACACATTACGTTTCATTCCAATTACGATTCAATCTCTCAATTTGTTTATCACGATTACAGTTAATCGATCAATTCATCATGTTCGGTAAGTGTATTCGTATTTAATTAATCAATTTTTTTGTAGTTTTGTTTAATTTTTGTTTTTGTTTTCATCAGATTTAAACTTCTCAGTTGAAGAGCAGAATGTTGATGTTGAGAATTCTAATGTAGTGCCTGATCATAATGCTTTTCATGGTATGATCATCATCCTCTGTTTTTATTTGAAAACAGAGCTCTGTGTTTTGATAGATTTCTTCACATGATGTTTTTTATTTGTGTTCAGACTTGATCGAAAACACTAATGAGGATGTTGATATTCATAGTTTGAACCTCATCAACGAATTTAGAGTTCAAGGTATTCAGTTAGTTTTTAACCTGCAATTATATTCAAATGCGTCTGATCTAATATGTTAGTGCGTCTGTTGCAAACTGTATTTTACTTAATATCTGATACTGATAATATGTGAATGCGTCTGATTTGTATACATGAATGCGTCTGGATTACAAACTTTTTTTTAATAAGTGCGTTTGTTTTTCTGTATGAGTGCGTTTGTTTTTTGCTTTTTTTGTAGGTATTGCAACTGATGTTCCTGTTGATGACCTAGCTAGTAACACATATATACCTGATGTACCTGATTCTATCAAACCTTTAAAGGACATGGAGTTTCCTAGTATTGAGCATGCACAAGAGTTTTATGCAAAATATGCAAAGGCTAGTGGTTTTGCTATTCGAAAGGGCACTTCAGAAGTGCGAAAAGGTATTTTAAGACTTAGGTACTTTGTATGCTATAAGGAGGGTTTTAAGCCAGTCAAAGTAGGTGAAGAGAGTTCTAGCAAAGATGCTAAGTCAAGGAAAAGGCCTTCGATCAGGACTGGATGTCCTGCACATGTCAGGCTAAACTCTGATGATGGAAAAAAATTCAAGGTTTATGGCTTTAATGAAGGTCATAATCATCCGTTTGTCCATGAGAGTGACATTCATTTTCTAGCAGCTAATAGGAAGCTGACACATACTCAAGAAGAGATGATATGTGAGCTGTCTTCATTGAACATGGGTCCTGTCAAAGCTTTTAACATTATGAAGACCAAGTATGGAGGTTTTGAGCATGTCGGTGCAACTGCAACTGATTGTAAGAACTTTAAAGGTGGCTTAAACAGCTTCATTGGTGAGTTTGATGCAGATATGATTGTGTCTAGGCTTAGGGACAAGAAGAAGTTCCTGCCAGATTTTTCATTTGAGTATTCTGTTGATCAAAAGAATGCATTAACCGGATTATTTTGGGCGGATGCTTTATGTAAGAGGAATTACATGGAATTTGGAGATGTGATTTCGTTTGATGCAACATTCAACACTAACAAGTATGTTTTAAATTCTATTTTTTAAGCTTTGTTATCCAAATATGACATGTTTTTAATTTTTTTTTAAATTTGTTTTATTGGTTATTGTAGGTACAAGATGGTTTTTGTACCATTCACTGGAATTGATAATCACTGTCGGAACGTCACACTCGGTGTAGGTTTGTTGTCATCAGAGACAACTGAATCTTATACATGGTTGTTACAATCGTTTTCCAAATGTTTTGGAAAGCATCCCAAAGTTGTTGTAACTGATCAAGATCCTGCTATGAAAAATGCAATCCAGCTGGTTTTTCAAAACAGCAGACATAGGCTGTGTATGTGGCATATCATGAAGAAGGTTTCTGATAAGGTTTGTAGCAACTTCGTTTTTGTGTTAAATCATGAGTGCGTCTGTTTTATAGAGGAGTGCGTCTGTTTTGCATTGAGTGCGTCCAATGTTATCAATGAGTGCGTTTGTTTAAATGTATTTATTTTCTAATGTTAATGCGTCTAATACTAACTGGCTGCGTCTGTTTTATGTTTTTTTGTAGGTTGGTAGTGCATTGTGCAGTGATGATGAGTTCAAAAAGAGGATTTGTGCAATTGTCTGGACAGATTCCATCAGTCCGGAGAAATTTGATTTCGAGTGGGGTGTACTTATTTTTGATTACCAATTAAATGAGAACACTTGGTTGTCTGACATGTTTGACCTGAGATCGATGTGGATCCCTGCTTTTTACCGGGATGAACCTATGTCTGGGCTAATGAGGACAACATCAAGATCTGAGAGTGAGAATCATTTTTTTTGCCAGGTGGCAAATTCTCAGTTGACTCTTGTTGAGTTTTTCAACCATTTTGAGACGTCCCTTGAAGCTCAGAGATTTAATCATAGGAAGAATGACCATGACTCAAGACATACAACTCCTGATATGTGGACTCAAAACCCTATTGAACAAGAGGCTGCTAAAATATTTACCCGGACTATCTTCTTTGATATCCAAGAAGAAATATATGCCAGTTACGAAGGATTAATAAGTGTTCATATGCAAAGGGCTGATGAAGAAGGGTTTTTAAAGGTTTATGTTGATGATCCACAAGCACAGGGACAAGGCTTTATTGAGGTATTTTTGTTTTTTATTGACATTTTAATGAATGCGTCTGTTATGTTAATGAGTGCGTCCAAACTGCAAATTATTTGTTTTTTTGATGTATTTAAACAATGAATGCGTTTGTTTATATTAATGGGTGCGTCCAAACTGCACATTAATGTTTATTATCCTTTTTTTTTACAGGTTTTGTTCAAAAAGGAACTTGTTGATGGTGATGAGGATGTGACTACATTATGTACATGTAAGAGGTTTGAGCAGTACGGGCTTTTGTGTAGGCATATTTTTTTCATATTAAGGTTGATGAAAGTGTATAGATTCCCGAAAAGATACATTCTGAAGAGGTGGACAAAAGATGTTGTTCCAAATGAAATCAAGTATTCATTTGAAACAGGTGAGTTTGGTGATGACAAGACTAAAGAGGCAAGGCGTATTGCACGGGAGATTGTTTTGGGTGGTGAGTATCTTGCAAACTCTCTAATTTCAGATTTAGCTGAGTTAACGTTGGTTAATGACCAAATCAAAAAGATGGTTAAGAAGGTTGATGAGGGCAGGTTTAAGAGACCTAATCATCAGAGTAAGCATGATCGGTATGCCTCTCTTCTTGGTTACGAGAAACCATCAAATGCTGAACCCACTATTAGGCTTCCGAATGGTATAAAGAACAAAGGTCGTGGCAAGCAGAAGCGAATAAAGTCCAGCAAGGAAGTAAAGGTTAGTCGATCCGGCAAAAGAAAGAGGAATTGTGCTATATGCGGAAAAAGTGGCCATGATCGACGAAAACATGCCAAAGAGGGTGCTTCAACGCAGACGACGCAGACGCAAGGCGAACAAGATGATCAAATTGCCGAAGATGATGTTGTTGATAATGAAGAGATAGAATTGGAAGCTTCTGATGATGATGAGGAGTTGTGTTAGTTGCAGTGGACATTTTGTAAATTTTTAAGCATGAGTGCGTCTGAACATTTTACTAATGCGTCTGTTTTATGGTTTGTATGTTAGTTACCTTTTGTTCTTTATACGAATGCGTCTGTTTTTTTTAATAATGCGTCTGTTTCAATCATAATTAAAAACTTCATATTTTATATATTAAAAACAGGTAGTACATATGAGACTACCACTATTACACCACCACCACCACTATCACTACCATCACCACCACCACTACTACCATCACCACCACCACTATTACCATCACCACTACTATCACTACCACCACAAAAAAAAAAGATACAAAGAACCACAACAAAAACACCATCACATAACCAGCATCATCACTTGCCACCCAAGATTGCATCCCTTGCCTTCTGTTTGTTTGACATGTTCTTCAGGATGCAAGTCTGGGTGTTGCTAAGTGACTGGGAGATGAGGTTGTCAAAAGATGCTTGAGTTTGTAAGTGCTCAATAGCTGCATCTGTGAATGGTGTCTTCTCTTCATCCTTCATCAGCTTCTCTATGAGGTCTAGGTTCTTCTTGTATTGTCTCTGAACCTCATTTTGTGCACCCATAATCACACAAGATGAGTTGATGTCGTCTTGAATCTCTGAGATACAGTCCACCATGATGACTGTTTTCACTTGAAGGTTGTTTATTGCTTCTATATGATTTTCTGCCATTTTTTTGTGTTTTTTGTGTTTTTTTGATGAATGAGTATGATTTAGATTCTTAGAGCATACTTTATTTATAGACTAAAAAATAGAAAAGTAATTAGGTGGTAGTTGAGTATTGAAGTACCTGTTTTATCTAAATTCATTACCAATCAAATCATAGTTAATACACTGATTTTGCACAACCAATAAGATATGCAACTTGTAGATGTAATCATTACATGTATAGTTTATATAAAATTGGGAAAAACATATGAGTGCGTTTGATGTGTATATGAGTGCGTCTGTTTGGTAATGAGTGCGTCTGTTTTTTACAGTGAATGCGTCTGTTTATGCATATGAGTGCGTCTGATGATATATGAGTGCGTCTGTTTATGCATTTTACCCAGTGATTTAATGTGATGTTTAGACGCACCTTTTAAAACATAAGTGCGTCTGTTTCAAAGAATAAAGTGTTCTTAATCTGAATGTTTTTAAAATGCATTTTCTCTGTAATTGTAATTATATTTATTAAAATTCTATGTTTTTTATTAATATTTCATGCGTTCACTGTGTTTTTTCAATAGGATTAATGTGATTTTTAAACGATCTAAAGCAATGCTCTGTTTTTCAATTTTTCTGCAAATCAGTAACTGATTTATGATTCAAATCAAAGTTTTTGATTGTTCGACGATTCGAAACATGTAATCGATTGCAATTGTTTGCTTAATTGTTGAAATAATTTTGATTTGATTCTACGTTTCGATCAATTGTTGAACGTCTGTTCTTACGTTTTTCTTCATTTTTAAACGCGTTTTACCTAAATTACCCCTGGTTAGGTTAACTGAAGTGTGATTAAGGCTCCTAATTACGATCTTGCCACCGCCTAAATCCAATGGTTCTCGTGGCTTCGTAGGCTTCGTATTTTTAGACGCTTTATACGTTATCTCTTCCCTTTTTTAATAAAGTTATCGTATCGCTAAGTTTAGCTTAACCTAAGAGCATTTTCAACGCTGTCATTGAGTTTGTTTTCAAACTCGTTATCTTTGTAGATCAAACGCCACATCATTTCAGACATCCATCCTTAAAAATATTTTTTTCCAAATGATAAACCAACGAAAAGGCATCCACCTCACACAAAAGTTTTACATAAAAATGTATATTATAAAATAATGTTTGTGTCTGTTGGTCCGGACAAGTTAGTCACAATGGACCATACTACAATTTCCATCTCTTCCAACGCTAGCTTGATCTAGTTTGATTTTGGACTTGGTTCGTTGCTTAACGATGGAGATGCTCTAATATATTTTTATGTGTAGGGTAGGGCGGGGCAGTCAAACCGATGTTATATTTCTTTCGAAGAAAGCCCATCGGGGAAGAAACAATGAAGCTCTAGTGTGTGAGGGGGTGGTGTTCCCACACCTGTTTTTCCTGCTTCACTTCTTACTCTCTCACAAAGGGTTGTCTCTCTCGATGAGTACTTCCTGATGCCAACTTCTTCTTCGCTTTAGGCCAACATAGTTAACTTCGTTTGGACGTGAACCTATATCCTGATGGAGCATTCGGAGTGATTAAACTGTCCACGGCTCCATGCAAAATCTCATTTCGCTATAATACTCTATGTATGTATGATTGATCTATAATTTGGGACCACAAACTATACCGAAAAGTGTTAGGATTCCCAAATCTTAATTGCATTCAGTTTTTAAATAAGTCCTTAAAACTGAATCATAAAATCATCAACCTACTAAAAAAAGAAAAGAAAAATCAAGTAGCATAATAATAAAGACATCATCATATTGTTAACCTCATAATCAACTTCAAGTAAGTACTCATATTCGGAAGTTAAGGGGTCAAATCGCAACCAACCACAACTACCATGTCCTAATTACCTTTCAACGGCGCCAAACACCTCCGTCCCATCATTCAAACTTTCCAATAAATTGTAAACAAAGTCACCACATCATTCACTAACACAATAACCAACCAACAGATGAGTGGGGCGAAATTGTGTTCCTTACTGACCGAATTAGGGTTCGACGGTCACCATTCACTCGATCCAGACAGCTTCGAATGGCCGTTCCAGTACGAAGATGCTCGACCTATTCTCGATTGGATCTGTTCTAGTCTCCGTCCGTCTAACGTCCTTTCCGCTTCCGAAGTTTCACAGTTACGTTATTGTTTCTTTCTCTCTCTCTCTCTAGATTGCAATATTATCTGTTTTACGGATCGTTTTGTAGGATTTACAATTATCACTTAATTTGTTGATGTAAGAGTTAATATTTGAAACTTTCGCAACTGTAAATTGCTTCTATTTTGCGTTATTTTAGAAATGTGATATTGTTGAAACATCTCATATAGTTAGGGCTATTCACAAGCCGAGTCGAGCGCCTCTTTACAACCGAGTCTGTAATCGAATGAGCATTTTAAATTGTAATATTATCTGTTTTACTGATCGTTTTGTAGAATTTACAATGATCACTTAATTTGTTGAAGTAAGAGTTAATATTCGAAACTTTCGCAACTGTAAATTGTAATTATGCAACGTACTTTGCCTTCATTATGAGTAAATTGCTTCTATTTTGCGTTAATTTAAAAATGTGAATTGTGATATTGTGAAACATCTCATATAGTTGGGGCTCTTCACGAGCCGAGTCGAGCGCCTCTTTTAATCGAATGAGCATTTTTCAAGCGAGTTGCTAGTGATTTGGACAATACTTATTATGCATAGTGTGTCATTCGCTTTAAATTTGTGGAGAGATACAAATATACAATGAGTCAATGACAATGTTAGGTCTCAAGTTTTTATGCCTTATAAAGCAAAGCAGCCAAATTTTATAGAGTACTTTTTTTTTTTTCATAAATGACAATGTTTTGACTGTTGACGAAGCTGACGTTGTGCTTGTTGAGGCGATGAGCAAACTGTAGAGAATGATGACAGTGAGAGCGGTAGATGATCTACTTAGCGTCGTACAGTTTTACTTTTAGATTTAGTGTTGTATTTTTTATTGTGCTCATTGGCTAGTATGTATAAATTATAATAGTATATTTGTATATAGCGGGTTAAAACCCAATAGAGTGGTATATATAAACTATAAATATATTCTATATTAGTGTGTGTGTATAAAATTAAAACTTAAAAGTAATTCGATCCGAACCATGCTGAACGGTAGGGCTGTGCAAAGGGTCCGGAACCGACCCGACCCGACCCGGACCCACCAGAACCGCATACCCTTTTATTGGGAAATTAGGAACCACGAACCGAACCTTAAAAGGCTATGTGGTTTCGGGTCCTAAAGGTTCTGATGGGTCGGGTAAAGGGTCTGACCCTTTAGAACCTTTTAATGTAATTGTCACTTTTCGAGGATTACGTATTCCTGTTCTTTTACCATGCTCGTAAAAGAATTCCTCCATACGGTTCTAACAATAGCCCATGAGTTTATTTTTTAAATCACTTTTCGTTTCTCGACTTATGTTTTCGTAACATTTTTGTCATTCTCATCACTCAAAACCTTATGTGAATCCGTTATGTATACATCATAAATACACACACGCATCAGAGCGAAATACATAAATATTTACTTCAAATTTGGATGTAGTATAATATATATTATATAATATATCACATCTATGTATATACATAAAGCCGAAAAATATTTCAAGAAAAAATACATTGTTATTCTTATAAATAATATATTTAATATTGTATTAGCATTACATGAAATCGATTACAATAGCACGTAAAAACGAATAGTGAAAAGACTAAAAAAGATTATTTTTTATTTTTTAATATAAATACAAACGGTTCTTGTGGTTCTTATATTAGAACCGTGGGTTTGGAACCGACCCGACCCGGAACCGATAATTCATATAAATCTAGAACCGGAAACCGACCCATATATTTAAAAAGGTTCGGGTCCAAGGTACTCGCGGGTCGGGTCCAAGGTTCCTGTGGTTATATCATGTATCATATGGCGCATGCTGACGGTTGTATTATTATCCAGGTATGAGCAATTTATACAAGATGGAAAGCTTTTGGAGGTAATGAATAGGTTTATTTTATGTGGTTGTCTTTGATACTGTAGTTATTTTGGAACTAGATACAGTTAGAAGAGACACTTTCAGGATCCAATTAAGTTGAATAAACACAACTATTGCTATAACAGTTTTCAATGTCAAGGTGAAAATAGATCAATTTATGTTTCATGTTAAGTACTGCAGTTTAACATTGACTACAGAAGTAAATCTGTATCTCTAGTTTGGAATTTGAGCTAGTGAAGTAAGTTAATGGGTATGTTTATGTGTTATAGCCTTCCAATGTTCATGTGTTCGCTTACTGGAGAAGGAAATGATGATAAATGTCAGGAATAATCAATTTGGATGATCTTTATCTTTACTGGCTTAATAGTCTAAATCTCCGATAGTGGTCTATTGTCTTGCTGGTTTACACCAAAGGATTTTGGTGAACAGTCGAAGGCCTCTCTTGATTTTTTTGTTGAAGTAACTAGGGCTGTGCAACGGTTCAGAACCGGACCGAACCGAACCGAACCGGACCGCGAACCGTTTATTCCAAAATATGAGAACCGGAACCGGAACCGATAATTACTAAACGGTTCGGTTCCAGAACCGGGTGAAACGGTTCTCATGAAACGGTTCTAGGCCGGAACCGGTTGTCAATAAAATTCTAAAATTAACATTAACAATTAAATAAAAAAATAAACAAAAACAATGATTTTTCTTAAAAAAAATTATCAACAGTACCATGGTTACTAAAAGTATAGCAGTTTACGTATCAAAATATGTTTTGTTCGGATCAGATCATTCTTTTTATACAGATTTAACGGGTCAGAACAAGCTGCGCCGACTGCTGACCATCACATAAGGCAATACTATACATTCCTACCAAGTAAAACAATTTAAAAGTGTTAAGAACTATAAAATAGGAAACAACACATTCTATTTCAAACTAATAATAGAATATTTAAATATTTAATTTAATTCAAAACGGTTCTAACGGTTCTTAACCGGACCCGTCGGTTATAACCGGAACCGAACCGGGAACCGATTATGCCAAAATATGAGAACCGGAACCGGAACCTATAACATTAATTCGGTTCTGTTCTAGCTGTTCCGGGTCGGTTTCACGGTTTTCACGGTTCGGAACCGTTTATTGCTCACCCCTAGAAGTAACCAAGTATTTATATCCTTACTAAAAGTGTGAAACAACATGTATATCACAAAATTGACTAGATGTAATACTTATTTTGTTTTGTAGTCATAGATGACCATGAGTTTTAAATTGGTTGTTCAGGACTTCTTAGCGCATTTGAAAACTAGGATGAAGACATATGAGTTTAAGTTTTTATCAGAATATGAAACAAATTTCGATTTGTAATTCGAAGTTACCATTAGTAGTTTGGATTTTAAGCTGGTCACGTGTGTTTTTGTTGCATCATTTGCTAATTGGTTGATCATCTATGATTTTCTATTAAGTGAAGAGTGAAGACTGAAGAGGCTCAATTCATTTTAGTTTACCTTTTTATTCCTATCATATGTTTTGATAGGGGGAAGACCTAGATTTTGCTTATGAAAGCATATCAGCCTTTTCAACAAGGAGAGACAATCAGGATGCAGTTTTTGGAGCTGAAGAAGGACTAAAAGAGATACGGTAAATTACATACTTTGCTTCAGCTTTACCAAGTGAATTTTTTTGTTCAATTAACTAAAAACGTTTAAGTTTCGTTACTAGTGACTGTAATTCAAACATCACTATTTTACACCAGCATGTGAAGATTTTCATGGGATACGAAGTTGAAACATACATAATTGATAACTGTTTGTGTTTGGCTCAATCAGAACAATCTGGATTTGTTAGTGTAGAATATTTTTAAGGTTTTCGTAAGTATGAGTAGGTTTGTTTTGTCGAACTTCTGTCTCCCTTCTAAATCGTATGCAAGGTACATATTGTTGAATAAATTGTTTTTTCATAAATATGTGCATGTTACCTTTTGTACCAAAGCCGTGACTTTTATCATGGTGGAGATGAATATGTTAATATGATTGCACATTTTGTTAAAAAGCCTATATATTATATGGAATACCTGAGTACTACCTGATGCGTAGACGAGTGATTAGTATGATAATAATAATCTAAGTTAGAAACAATAATCTTAATGACTTGGGATAAAACCACCAAATCTGATGGAATCAAGGATAAACACCACCACGGTTTATCAAATTGGTGAAAGTTGAAATGATAAAGCAACAAAATCATGCTAACAACAATCAAGAATCGACTCCTTTGGTGTATAAAAAGCTCACAGGCTGAGATATAATTTAATTTAAAGGTATTTGATAGAAATCAAATTATGCGACGGATAGATAATTTGAAACCAAATAGAAAACGGATAAATTTATGGTCTGTTTATGATAGAGATTAGAGAAGCACCACATAAACATACAGTAGGACAAACCTACACCGAGATAGGATACAAATACACCACCTAGCTCCGAATAGGGTCCAAAGAACGCCGTTCAAGATGCCACACATGAACCAGCAATAGAGAATCAGTTCTAACCCACAATCCAATAGGATAAAATCAACACAACCTTTTTAAACTCATAAAACTCACTGATTTCTTTTTCATTCATTCACGATTACATATAAAATAAATTAAATGCAACCAAGGTTGCTACAGTTAAGGAAGTGGGAAAACAACTGATTCTGAAAAGCAAACAAAACAAGACATTATATAAATAAAATGCATACGTGAATTAGAAAATGGAATAATAAACTTCAACTACTGCATGAGCCATGATGTGCAAACGTGGGGCATGTCTAGATACATAGATTCTTCACCTTGGATTTATTCTCTACCGCTATCAGTATGCCTTTTCATACAACTTGAGAGCCTTTGAACAGGGACTCAACATTGCCTGGTAAATATAATGAAATTTGAAAATCCAAGAACAAAAGCTATAGAAAACTAGGAAAGAGATAAAGATAAATGAAGTCTTCAAGCTGATGACACAGATAACTATAATAATCCCAAAATGATTTAGTTGATGGATCAAAAATTTCTTCTGGGCTGAGGACTTTGGTCTTCATATCATCATATGTGACTTAGAATTATGTGCTGCATTAGACCCCATTGGGCATCTAGAAAAGTATGTTTATTTTCCAAATCTAAATTGATGAATACTCCAAATTTAGTCCAAGCCAAACATGAGTTATAAACTGGACTTGTTTTGTGCTATCTGACCAAATATAACAATATTTGCTACAGTTTTGTTATTAAAACAATGATAATGCATTTCAAGATTATCATGTTCTGTATATTTATTTTCCTTTTTGAAAGGGATGCTACTTTATCCTTTAAAGCAGAAGCTGCTGAGCTGCAAAGACAACTTGGGCATCTACAATCTCAGTATGACATGCTTAGTACACAAGCTTCAACTTTAATTCAAGGGAAAAGGGCAAGAGTTGCATCAACATCTACTGTTAATGGATTACTAACTACCATAGATGATAGTCTATCAGCAAAAAACTTAGATGTACGCTCACAAAAATATGAATATCTATTCTTAATATGCTTTCTTAAAGATATTTTGAATTTTTGATATATTTTGATTTTTGACGCTTAAGTATGAGTTCTAAAACTTGTTTCATTGTAACTGAAGATGAATGCAGTTCTTGGACGGATTGCTTCTACAGCACAAGAGTTGGCTCATTTCCATTCAGGGGATGGTACTAATTTAACCCGTATAAAGAATATTTTAATTATATGATCTTGATATGCTAAATAAAAGTAGTCATTTTTCATGGGTTTTGATTTCCTGATATGCAGAAGATGGCATATATCTGGCATACTCTGACTTTTATCGATATTTGCTTGCGGACGCATCATGTATGAAAGAATTAAATCAATGGTTTGTAAAGCAACTAGACACGGTATCCACAATACTGCATTTTATCTATGTTTTACTCATAGTTATCAAAGGTGCTTGGCGCACTCAAGGCACATAAGCCTCACCTAGGGCCTAGGCGCAAAAAAAAACGAGGGCATGAGATAAAAAAGCGAACAAAGAAAAGAAGTAAAAATATATTATTTTTTTGAAAAATTATACCATTCTTCAAATAAAATAAACAAAAGCTATTATATATTATTTAATATCATCTAATTATTATCAAAAGTTTCAAAATATTAGGGTATAAAAGTAGTTTTCCTAAGATAAAAGTAGAAATCTGGCTGTAATCTAGCCATAGTTTAGAGAATTTGGGTGGAAACTCTCCGGAATTCGGGAATCTCGTCGGAACCTACGCCTAAACCATCACCCGGAGAATTATAGTGCAATGGTCTCCTCTTAAAGCGCAATTTGCCTTGCCTCGCCTGGAAAAATGGCTTAGGCGCAAGAGGAGATGGCTTTTAAGTTTTAACAACTATGGTTTTACTTGTCTTTTGCTTAACATGTAGGAGAACAATTTTATGTTTTTTTTTCCTCCAAATATATACAAAATGGTGATTTTTTTGGTAAATATTAATGATGATATGACATGGCGCATTGAATCAGGGTCCTTACCGTTTGGTGGCAGAGGAGGGAAAATCCAAATGTTCATGGGTCAATCTTGGCGACGTCTCCAATAGTTTAGCACGAGGTGATTGCCAACTTCACTTATTTTTTTAATCTTTTACTTTTGTTGGTTATAGTTTAACTTGTCCTATATTATTGATTTTAATGGTTTTCAGTCTTTATACTAGCTAAAGAGCTTTAATTTTCCTTTTTGTGGTTGTTTTGTGATAAAGCCGACTCACCAAAAGCACAACATCAACGGCTTCCAGAATTGCAAAGGCTTCGATCCATGTATGTGCAGTGTTGTAAAAGGCGAACTAGGCGGCCGCCTAGTCGCTAGTCGGGCATGGAAATCGGAATAAGGACCTAGTCGGAATCCTAGGCGATTTGGGCATTAGGCGGTCCTAGGCGGTGGTTTTTCTATTTGTTTTTAAATTCCACAAATTTCTAAGTATTTCTAAGTATTATGTGTATATACCTTAACACATTTTCAAAAAACACCTAAGTTTGTGTGTGTGTGTGTGTATATATATATAATATGTATAAAAATACCAAAACGCCTAATTCCGCCTAGCCCCGACTAATCCTTAGGCTAGATCTCACCGCCTGCCTAGCGCCTTGATATTTTTTTGTGTTTTTCTTCCTGATAAGTGATATCTGTCTTTATTATTATTTTGGCTAAATATACAGATTTGGAACCAGTGAAAGGCAGTGGGTAGAAGCTCAAGTTGAGAACGCAAAACAACAAGCTATTCTCTTAACACTTAAAGGTCAGGTGAATTCAGATGAAGCTCATATTCACCTTGATCTTCATTCACTCAGGTATTATCTTACTATTATTTTTTATATCATCAGAGATTGAGAGCATATATCCATAATGATATTAAGATATTAATTTCTTAAAAAAGTAAATCACTATGATGGTTTACATTTTACTAGGAGAAAACATGTTGAATTGACCGGAGAACTTTCAAATCTACAAAACAAAGAAGAGAAGTTGTTATCTGAGGTTTGCACCTGCTTGTATCGTTCATATACTACAAATTTAGCTGAAAATGAAACTGGGTCAGACAGGTTATATGGTTTGAAAGTGGACCTAAGTATATTTTAAGGGTCACACGTTCCTAAAGCGATATTTTTCTAACATTTTGATTCATATTCAATGCCTTAACTATATACGACAAATAGAAATCGACAAAAGGTCCCAAGTCCCAACTTTAACTTGCACTGAAATTTTATGTTCTTTTAGTTAACCAGTATTGATAACTATTGGCATGAAATCTGTAGTTTTTTTTATAATAAATAAATATGCTTTTCTGTTTCTTAGACTATTCCTAATTTATGTTGGGAGCTGGCTCAGCTACAAGACACATACATTCTGCAAGGTATGTCTTTAATTAAGGCTTTAATATCTTTTGTGTTATGAAACCTATAACAGTAATGCAAGTCTCTTAAATTTAGGTGATTATGATTTAAAGGTCATGCGACAAGAATATTATATTCAACGTCAAAAAACGGTATATCTTTTAAACTTATACTATAAGCACTTAATATCCTAGTTAACAAATTGAACTCAACTTAACATGAACACACAAACCTAATCATTCTAATAAACCCTAAAAAGTGAACTAATTTATGGATTTATTTTTATTTTTTATTTTGCAGTTCATAAGCCATCTGATTAACCAGCTTGCAAGGCATCAATTACTGAAATTAGCATGTCAATATGAAAAGAAGACAACGCTCGGAGCATTTTCATTACTCAAAGTTATTGAGTCAGAACTTCAAGGTTACCTATCGGCAACCAAAGGAAGAGTGGTATGCACAACACCACCATTAAGATTATGCTTTATATCATAACCGGTCAATTAGTGAAGTAAAGATAACTAAAAAGAACGGGTTGAAGGTTATCGAGAGTGTATTTTCAATGCATAAAACCTCTCCTAACCATTTTTTTCTAAAACTATATCTTTTTTATAATTTTTTTTATTAAAAATTTTTGAACTGTGTACAAATTGTCTCTGACAAAATTCTGTATTAACATTTATATTGTTTCCTATTATGTAGGGCCGTTGTCTGGCATTAATTCAATCTGCATCGGATGTACAAGAACAAGGAGCTGTTGATGACCGAGATACGTTTCTACATGGTGTCAGAGATCTGTTAAGCATCTATTCAAGTAAATTAAACTCTTATTAATAACTAATTGTAGCTAATCTTTTCATTTAATGAGCTCTAACCATTTTTTTTTTAACATTACATGTACTTAGATGCACAAGGTGGTTTGTCAACATATGTGTCAGCACCTGGGCTCATGCAGCAGATATCCAGTCTTCAGTCAGACCTCATGGTCCTACAATCTGACTTGGATAATGCCCTTCCGGAAGATAGAAGCAGATGCATCAATGAGCTGTAAGTCATCACATGGGCTGGCTCTGGGTCTGATTTTAGAAAAACTTTATAGTTTATATAAATAATTAATTTGTTAAATATGATTATAAAACTATATTGTTAGAATACTGATCTGAATCTTTTTTACAAAACAATATGAAGAGGATGTATGCATTAAAAGTTTAAAACTAGCATTGACACATTCCGATTGGTTTTGTATAAAACATAATCCAAATCGACTCGTTCATAAGACATTACCCAAATGGACCCTGCTATCAAGTAAGAATGTAAGATGCAATTTTAAAAGTTCTTACGTTTCCCGTTAAATATTATTTACAGGTGCACTCTTATACAAAGTTTGCAACAGCTATTATTTGCTTCTTCTACCACTGCTCAGCCAATTTTGACACCCCGGGTACATCATCCACCAACTGTTTTACATGTGTTTTTAGAAAAAAATAGTACAATTCTAGTTTGCCTCTTTTTACACACGAAAGGTTATTCACTGTCTGGTTTGGCCTGAGGCTGAAACCGTTAACTACGGTATGAAATAAAAAAAACAAACTAAACCAATGTGCCAGCCGGACTGGCCTGTTTTAGCGGTTTGGAGGTTTGAAGTGTTTTTTTTCTATTTTTCCTTTTTGTATCAATTTTTTTAAATGATAAAGATGGTTCATGAATATAACACGCACACATTAACATATTTGCGTATCCCAAATGAAAAGTATAAATAAATAAAAAAGGCTAAACAGCAGACTCCTTCGGTCAACGCTTTATAAACATCCTTAATAATAAACATATCCTTTAAGCAGGACGGTGTTATTTTTAAACTAAAAATATTCCCTTCATCTTGTTGTTTCAGACTCTAATGAAAGAGCTAGACGAGATGGAAAAGATGAATGCCAAATTATCTGCCGCAGTCGAAGAAGTAACACATGAGCACAACAAGAAGAATGAGGTAATATTTGTACGGGCTGGGTCAGGCCGGGTTAACACAAAACACTTTTATCTCCAAACTTATATGTTATGAATAACAACTTTATATTGTATACAAAATTAATACTTTGTTGGTGTGACAGATTGTGAAGCATCACTCACAAGAAATGGCACTTCAAAGGCAGGTGTTTGTGGATTTTTTCTGCAATCCTGATCGTTTGAGGAATCAAGTGAGGGAACTAACTGCCAGAGTTAGGGCGTTGCAAGCGTCGTAATGAGTAACATATATTATGGTTTTCCACATGGAGTTTGTATGATTTAAGTAACTATGTGTCATTTGATTTGTTTTTTTAATGTTTCTTATTTGATGCATGGTTATGTTTAAGCGTTTACAGCCCTGAAAAAAAGGATTGAATGTTAATAATATTATAGTATCTTTTTATGGGATTTAACAGGTAAATATTGGTCTTGTTTTTATGTGTTTACTTTTCTGATTCACTGTTATGTCTATAGACTATTACTATTTAGTTGTCACCGAGCAGCGAGCACTGACTTCTTACACGGTAAATTGGTCAGTCAACTTTTATTACAAAAAGGTAAATCACAATTGGCTTTTGGATTAAATTATAACTGGATAAATAAGATACTTAGAAATTTTGTTCGCTTATGTAAGGGTTATTATCATTGAAAAAACTAACTTTTTACAAGAAAAAGTCGATTATTGTCATATATTTTGTGATTTTTTAATAAATTAGAAACTTTAATATATTAAAATTTAGTTTAAAGTTATATTTTCGTGAAATAAGACTTTATGTTATTGTTATGGTAGTTTACCCATAAAAATAAAGTAGGTATGCAAAAAATATTACATACATAACAAAATTTCAATTGTATGACATAAAACTAGCTTATAAATATGCTTAAATACATTTCAAATTATACATGTTTTATTTTTATAGAAGAAATCTTGTGCGAACAATATTTTAATAGTATTTAAATGTTAGTGTTAAAAATCAAATTCATAGCAAAGTGTTTAATATCTGTGACCAAAGTATAATATATGTTAGATAAAGACAACAAAAAATCTAAACTCAAGTAGTTTCTCTATATCAGCCGTGATACTTTTACACCAAAATGATCTATAGATTGATTAAAAATAAAAACTAAAGATGGGTTGATTTGGATTAAATTAGAGTTTGTCCGCTCACCCGATTCCACTAAATGACCCGTCGACTGCCAAGATTCAGTAAAACCTAAATCGATCATAAATCTACAAAAAAATGTACAATGAGTAAAAATATGTCATTATTACAAAAAAATTTGCTAACTACCACCATTGTCTATGTCACCCTACCATTATTACCACAGTCACCACCATCCCCTTGTTCACAAGTCACACCTAGTTTGATCTCAATCATGATTCATGTTTTAACTGTTACCCAACCCGCTAGCCAAACCGCTATGCTTATTTTACACGTTTAAAGTGATTAATTGTTTTCAATCCAAGAAAGATAGATATCATAAGTTTATATTTTCCAAAATGTTAGAAAGTTTCTTGGAATGGACACACATCTTCCATTTCAAGCCTCTTTCCTTTTACATGTGCACCACCAATAAAAGGAAACACCCCCACAACAATTTCATCTTCTTTTCCCTTTTGTTTTTGTTTTTTTCCATAAAGACCGAAATCCCTTTTCATGATGTCTCACTCACATCATAATATAGCCTACAGAAAGCTTTTGTATCTTGTAAGCAATCTACCTTGTTTTTAACTCTTGTGAGAAAGCAAACTTTAACAAAGCAAAAAAGGTGATATACTTCCTCATACTTATTTATTTTATTTCATGAATGGTGAACAATATTCAAAATCACAACTTTTTTAATATAAGATTGACAAGATGCATTATAACGGTAGATTAGATGTGATATTGTGAAGATTTTAGAGACTAATACTCAAAACCACTTTATTTCTGAACACAGAACAAATACAACTCAGGAGCTGTTCATAAAAGGATGAACAACTCAATACAAAGATCAACAGATCTACTACCACTCTTAACCTAGACTCAGACTAGATCAGAAGATCATCAATCACACGATGAACAAACTAATAACCTGAAAACCCTAATCGTCTAGAGAGTGACAATATTGAGAGAGAACAAAAAGACTGAGAGAATAACTAAACTCTCAAAATACAGAAAGCACAAACTATATATAGAAGCTATAGAAGCTTCTATTCAGGAAACACAAAAGAACAATCCTCCACCGTTTGATCAAGATGACACGGATCGATAACAAATCAATGGCTGGAATTGAACTCAACTTGCACGAGTATTTGTAACAACTTCTGAACCTCTTGAATGACTTGAACCTTCTGTCTTGAACCTCTGAACCTCTTGAACTCTATCAACCAGCCCAACAGCTTCCATCAACAAGCCCAATATGCCATCAGCCCAATATCCTTCTATCAGTCCATAGTCTATGTACCAGAAGCCCAAAACCTACAAATACCTTATGCAACAAAATAAGTAATAAAACTGATTATGAGAAATACTATTTTAACACCCCCCCCCCCCACAATTTTATTACTTAAATACATCAACCATTCTTAACTTGTCACACAACTTAGAATGTTGATGTGATAACAAACCTTTGGTAAATAGATCAGCTAACTGATCTTCTGATGAAACTTTAATTGTTTTAATCACACCTTTTGTAATATGTTCTCTTAAGAAAAACAAATCCAATTCAAAATGTTTAGTTTTGTCAAAAAACACAGGATTGGCTGCAATAGCCAATGCAGCTGAACTATCACAGTTCAGAACAACTGGAACTTTGACATTTACCATCAATTCTGACAGTAAATTCTTGACCCAGATAATTTCACACACAGCAGCACACATAGCTCTGTATTCGGCTTCAGCCGAAGATCTGGCTACAGTTTGCTGTTTTTTACTTTTCCATGACACCAAACAATTTCCAATAAACACACAAAACCCAGTAACAGATTTTCTACTATCAATACACTTAGCCCAGTCTGAATCTGAAAAAGCAACCAGGTCAAAAGAATCATGTTTTGAAAACAGAATACCTTTGCCTGGTGATGACTTTAAATATCTCAAAAGTCTTAATGCAATTTTCAGATGCCCCTCACTAGGCTTATGCATGAATTGACTTAGATAATGTACTGCATAAGATATGTCTGGTCTTGTGTGGGATAAGTATATTAATTTCCCAACAAGTTGTTGATAACCAACAATATTACTCAACAACTTATTTTTCTCTAACACGATATTTGTAACAACACTGTTTTGCTCAATAGGATTAGTTACAGGTTTTGAACCTAACATACCATATTCAGAGAGCAACTCAGTACAGTACTTTCTTTGTGTTAGACACAGCCCATCACTAGTTTTTAATACTTCAATTCCTAAGAAATATTTTAGTTCCCCTAAGTCTTTGATTAAAAATTTAGTTTTAAAACAAGTCTTAACCAACTCAATTTCATCATTAGAATTACCTGTAATGATTATATCATCCACATATACCAGTAAGACAATAAAGACATTTTTATCATGTTTCACAAACATAGAATAGTCACACTTGCTTTGCACAAAGCCAAACTCAATCAATGCACCAACTAATTTTTCATTCCACATTCTTGGTGCCTGTTTTAAACCATACAATGATTTTTTCAATTTACACACTTTACCAGTTTGTTCATTTAATCCTTTAGGAAGAGACATATATACTTCCTCATTTAAATCACCATAAAGGAATGCATTGTTTACATCTAATTGGAAAATATTCCAATTATTTTGAACTGCTAAACTAATAATGCACCTCACAGTAACCAGTTTCACAACTGGTGAGAAGGTTTCTTCATAATCTATACCTTCCTTTTGGCTAAAACCTTTAGCCACTAACCTAGCCTTATATCTATCAATCTCCCCATTAGATTTATATTTAATTTTATAAATCCACTTGCACCCAACCTTGTGCCTACCCTTAGGGAGATCAACTATTTCCCATGTATTATTTCTATATAGAGCTTCTACTTCATCATTCATAGCTCTAACCCAATTATTATCTTTAATAGCTTCAAAATAATGTTTGGGTTCTCTACTTCTATCAAGAGTGACAGAAAAACACTTATTTTCAAAAGACAAATTTGCAAAGTTAACAACTTTTTCTATAGGATATTTTACCCTACTTTCTATGACATATTCATTAAATTTGTTAGGAAAATTACTTTTTCTAGTAGATTTTCTAACACTTTCTTGAATAATGTCACCCTCAGTTTCAGTTTCTTTGTCATTCTTAGTACTCACATGGTCTGCCTTATCAACATCAGTTGAATTGTTGTCAGGTTGCTGATGTTCAGCAGGCTGCTGAACTTCAGCCTTTCCTTGATCAACATTCTCCTGATTTGATTGCTGACTCTCATGTGTTCCTAAGTCCTTATTACCTAAATCCCTTTCTTCATCATTGGGATCATTCACATCCAAGAAATGTATAGATTCTGTGTTTTCAAAAAGATCAAAAAAATTTAGGTTATTAACAGTTTTATCATTATTACTATTGTAGTTATCAAAAACAGTTTTTTCTTTAAATGGAAAGCAAGTTTCAAAAAATTTCACATCTCTTGAATACAAAATGGTTTTACTGTCAAGACTAAAAGTTTTATAACCCTTTTTTTCATTTGAATATCCTAGTAAAACACATTTTTCAGCTCTACTTTCCAGTTTATTTGTTTCATTTAAAACAGTACAAAAACACAGACATCCAAACACTCTTAAATGACCTAGAAAGGGAACAAAACCATGAATCATTTGATAAGGAGTTTTTCCACCCAGCACAGAAGAAGGAGTCCTATTTATTAAATATGAAGCAGTTAGAATGCAATCAGTCCAAAACCTCACAGGTAGACTACTATGAAACAACAAGGCTCTTCCTACATTCAACAAGTGCCTGTGCTTCCTCTCAACAACACCATTTTGTTGAGGGGTATAGGCACAAGTAGTTTGATGAATAATCCCTTTTGATTTACACAAATCAACCATTTGATTATTCACAAACTCAGTCCCATTGTCAGACCTAATAACCTTAACTGTTTTCCCAAACTGATTTTCTATTAGATTAACAAAATCCTTTATATTTTCAAATACCTCAGTTTTGTATTTCATAAGACAAACCCACACAGCCCTTGAAAAATCATCAACAATAGTTAAAAAATATTTATTCCCATCTCTGTCTGCAACCCTGTAGGGTCCCCAGACATCAATGTGAATTAACTGTCCTAGCTGAGTTGTCTTATGTTCGCTTAAAGGAAATGGTTCTCTGTGTTGTTTGGCTTTGTGACAAACTTCACAGGGTCCATTTTGTTTATCAACATGTAAGTTAAGGTCAGAACTAAGGACTCTTAGAACTTGGTCTGCAGGGTGCCCTAACCTAGCATGCCACAGATTAAATTCACTAACAAAGTTGAAACACACCTTAGACATAGAACAGGTACTACCACACATATACAAACCATCAGACTGATCACCAGTCACCAGGACTTTCTTTGTTGACAAGTCCTGTAAATAACATTTATTCTCATCAAATCCTATAAACAACTTGTTGTCCCTAGCTAACTTGTGGACAGACATAAGATTGACAGTGTATTCTGGAACAACTAAGACATCCTGAAGTATTACTTCATCTGTTAATTTTAATTTTCCAATTTTGGTTACTATAGCAAAGGTACCATTTGGATGTTTAACTTTAATGTTCAAATCAGATACATCAACAAAATCAAATAGACCTTTATCACTATTAACCATATGCTCATTTGCTCCAGAATCCACAATCCAACCAATCCCAATTAATTTCCCATTAGAACTTGTAAAACAATATATCTTATTACTAAAAGCAGAAGCACAGAATATCCTACCAGATAGATTGCAGGATTGACCAGGTTCATTAGACTTTTCATGCAACAAACTCAACAACTTAGAAACTTGATCACTAGTCAAAGCAGCAGCAGTATTAGAAGATGAATCAGAAGACACATTGTTATTTACAGCTGTTCTCTTGTTATAATTTCCTCTTTGTTTAGACCAAGGAGGATAACCAACAAGCTCAAAACATTTGTCAACCAAATGTCCTGTCTTATTGCAATGTGTGCACTTCAAGGACTGATTACCACCTTTATTAACCCTTTTATTATTAAAACTATTATTATTATTACTGACTTCACCAACCTGACCTATTTTAGAATTAAAATTTACAGTTTGATTCTTAGAAGTCCCTGTGCTGGAGTTTCTATGAGATTCCTCTCTAGAAACCACAGCAAAGGCTTCCTTCACAGAAGGAAGTTCAGTTTTAATTAATAAAGCAGTCCTAACATTTTGATAAACACTATCTAGTCCCATAAGGAACTGCATAAGCTTTATCATATGATTATAGTTGTTAAAGTCCTTAGATGCATCACACACACAAGAGGGCAGTTGTAAGATTTGGTCAAGTTGTTTCCACATTACATTCAACTTGTGATAATACTCAGACACTGACATTCCATTTTGAGTAAAAGAATTAATTTTCTGATGTAAATCAAAAATAACTGACCCATCTATCTTATTTTATGTTTCTCTTAAATCTCTCCAAACATCAGAAGCAAGTTTAGAATAAACTTGCCCCATGTACAATTCTTCTGATACAGAATTTAAAATCCAGGTTAAAACAACTGAATTACATCTATCCCACTGTTTCATAAGCACAACATCATCATCAGGTTTCACACATTCACCATTAACAAAACCTAGTTTATTCTTTACTTGCAAAGCCAAAATCATAGCATTAGACCACAAAGTATAATTTTCTGTACCCTTAAGTTTAATGCTAATAATTGACAGATTTGCAGAGTCACTAGCATGAAGATATAACGGATCACTAGCATCAAGTTTACTAACACGTGTTCCACCAAGTCTACGATCACCAGAATCACTACTACTTTCAGACATATTGCACGATAGCACACACAATCAACTAAGCAACTACCAGTTAAGCTAACACTTAAACACACCAGCAGTAAAACAACAGATTACACAATCAACACCTTATATAAAGAAAACAACACCAAACAAGACACGACCACCGGCGAAGCCACACTGGTGTTCCAGATCGTTGGTTCGTCACTCAAGGTGCCAACGCAGGTCCTAGTGTGGGAGCCACCTAACCACTAGACCGACCTTAAAGCTAACACAGAGCACAAGCTCTGGCAAACGACTCCTTAGGACAAACTCTAAGAAAGAAACAACAAAGATAAATCAGAAAGATCTCACCAGAAACTCGTAACGTATAACCTTCACTTAGGGTTATATCGTCAGAGAGCAGTAAACTTCTTCTGACCAAGAAACCCTAGATCTGAAGATAACAGATCCAAGATTTTAAAGTTTTTCCTTCGTTTTCCCAAGAAACCCTAGATCTGAAAACAGCCGATCCAAGAATCGTCTTCAACCAAAAACAGCAGCGGAATCAGAGACAGAGCTCAACCTTGAGCTCTGATACCATGTGAAGATTTTAGAGACTAATACTCAAAACCACTTTATTTCTGAACACAGAACAAATACAACTCAGGAGCTGTTCATAAAAGGATGAACAACTCAATACAAAGATCAACAGATCTACTACCACTCTTAACCTAGACTCAGACTAGATCAGAAGATCATCAATCACACGATGAACAAACTAATAACCTGAAAACCCTAATCGTCTAGAGAGTGACAATATTGAGAGAGAACAAAAAGACTGAGAGAATAACTAAACTCTCAAAATACAGAAAGCACAAACTATATATAGAAGCTATAGAAGCTTCTGTTCAGGAAACACAAAAGAACAATCCTCCACCGTTTGATCAAGATGACACGGATCGATAACAAATCAATGGCTGGAATTGAACTCAACTTGCACGAGTATTTGTAACAACTTTTGAACCTCTTGAATGACTTGAACCTTCTGTCTTGAACCTCTGAACCTCTTGAACTCTATCAACCAGCCCAGCAGCTTCCATCAACAAGCCCAATATGCCATCAGCCCAATATCCTTCTATCAGTCCATAGTCTATCTACCAGAAGCCCAAAACCTACAAATACCTTATGCAACAAAATAAGTAATAAAATTGATTATGAGAAATACTATTTTAACAGATATTGGTAACAATAGTATTTTACAAATGTAATTATATGCGATATACTCGTTACTTATACAAATAGTTCGTTTTAGTAAACATGTACAAATATGTGTTTCAACAACACTGCTCATCGTTTTGCCTCTTTGTTGGCTTTACTGCTTCACTCCCGGGCATCAAAGACATGCTTGCGCGATAAACCAAATATTTTTATTACAAGAATAAGTGTTTCACAACCTTTAATAAGACATCATCAAATAAAGGATGAATTTCATACACCATCCTCTAAATTTATGAAATACCATATTTCTTAAAAACACAAGTTTCCAATATATCAAAAGAGTATATGGATTGATAGTTTGATACATTAGAATACATTAAGTGGATTTATTTATACCAACAGTCTTTAACTAATGTGGTTTAACGGTAACTAAATATCTAACTAGAGCTCCGTTAACCGGACTACGTCGCCTGTGTTTGTTGATTGTCATTTGGGCGGATGATTAGATGAATGATGTTAATTTGACCTGATATATTAAATATAATATTTTTCAAGAGAGAATACATGAAAAGTTTAATACAAAGACATAGATAGGTGTATTTTGGCTACGGGTGCAAACGAGCCGAGCAGCTCGCGAGTTACTTGAGATCGGCTTGATAAAAAACTCGAAACGAGCTGAGTCTTATCGAGCCTGAAACAAAACTCGTTTATTTATCAATTCGAGTCCGAGCTCGAACTCGAGCCTAATATATGAAGCTCGTCAGGCTCGTCGAGCCTTATCAAGTCTGAGTATAATACTAGTTATTAATATTTTGTAATTTTTACCCCACATATAAAGTTTAAAGTTTTTAGTAAACGAGAAGAGCCGAGCTTTTCACTTAGCGAGCTCGCAAGTCTAAATGAACATATTGTTTATATCATTTTTATTTAATATTCTACTAATAAACACTAAACGATATGAGCTTGAACAGCTAGCTACCAACAAGCCAAGCTCGAGCTTGTTCAACTAGTTTGCACCCCTAATTTTGGCAGAGAAAATCATTTTGTAAAAACATATAACACATTTTATTAATAAAGTATAACTTTCAATATTGGTAGTTTGGTACTACAAGACAGTATAAATTTAGGTCATACCCAAGTCACTTTCAATTAAAGGTTGAACAGTGGTATTATCAGAGCACGCAGAAGCTTTCTTTTTTGGTTGGTTTATGGGGCATGGCCATGCACAAGCAACTCTCATAATTATAGCAACAAACCATCACTCACTATCAAAAATTCCACTTTTTTTTACCCTTTTCTCCATTATATCTTTTAACAGATTCTAAAAAGTAAAAAAAAAATACATAAACTTCATATTTAATTATACACCAATAATTCATGTCACATGTCATGGCCCAAAACTTTGAAATTACATCAAGTCAAATACAAAAGTGGATTAAATTAACCCAAATACAAAAAAAAAAAAAACATGAGTCCTAACTCCTAATCTTCATCATCTTCAACTTCATCTTCTTGGGCCATTTCAACATTTTTTACACATACTGGTGTATATAATATTATAAACCCTACTGTTTAATTTAATTATCTAACCCTTTTTCTTCAAAGCTCTCACATAACACAAGCAGCTTGCATGCACATTGAAAACAACCCCCACTTTTTGCTCTTCTGCATATAAACAACACAAACTTAACAACTTTCTTTATGAAGTAAATTACATTAATCTTTATTAAAGATTTAAAGAACATAATTAATATAGATTAGACTTTGTGAACCGTGTTGACTTCTAACACAGTTGGACTATGGGGACCACAAAGTCATGTTAAAAGTCGACAAAAAACTGTATTACGTAATTTACGGAGATTCATGTGTCAGAAACCTCAAAAACAATAATATGTTTAATAATATACTCCGTATTATATTATATGATAATAATAATAAGAATAATACTCCGTAATAATAATAATAATAATAATTTAATAGTACAGCAAATAAAATAAAATCGTAATAAATGTAATTAAATAATATATTTACATTTTATATAAAAATTATAACAATAATATATGGAACAAATTATAAAAGCATATAAATAAAACAACTAATTAAAATTAAAAATTATTAAATACTCCACCACTAAGCTTGAAAAAAAACTTAAAAAATTAGCCGAGTTCAAGCTTAAGAAATATAACTTTTAAAATGAGCTCAAGCTCTTTTAAAGTTTTAAAATGAGCTCGAGCTCTTTTAAAGTTTTAAAAATGAGCTAGAGCTTTTTAAAGGTTAAACACAACCAAAATAAGCTTGTGCTTGGCTCAACTCGTTTAAAAAAGTTCTAGAAACTCAAAACATACCCTTCTGGGCGGCACACGGAGGAGGTCCGGCGAGATTTTATACAAATCTTCATCAACAGCCTTCGACTTAACAACTTTAACTTCAGGCACAAACTGATAATCATAATCACAAACCACCTTCTTTGACCCTCCAACCGGACCCTTTTTCCGGTCAAGTCTCCGGCGAGGAACCACGATCATGGCCGGAGTAACAACATTGTTCTCGTACAAGTCTCCGGCGACATAAAGATCACGGTCTTGTGGGTAGCTGTAGGTGTAGCTGTAGCCGATGAAGCCGGCTTGTCTAGTCGTCTCGAAGCATTGAGTGAAAGGGAGATTATTGTTGCAGTCCCAGCTGCCAAATGGTGGTATGTGATTACCTCTGAATTCCTGTAAAAAGATAAGAAAATGATGAGTTAAGTGTTAAGGGGTGGTTTGGTTATTAATGGAAAGTTTAGGGGGGTTAAGTGAAACTTACATCCATGTTGTTGACTTGATGATTTGTTGGTAGCTTTCTATTGTTGTGATGAGTGAAGTTGGAATGTGGAGTGAAGTGTGGTGTTGTTTATATAGGCAAAGGTGTGGAATGTGGTTTTAAAGAGGGAAGTGTTGAAGTCAAGGGGTGGTTAAGATTGTTTGTTGTACGTTGTGCATTGAGAGTGGTACATTTATCTCTTTTTCTTTTTTTTTTTTTGGGGGGGGGGGGGGGGGGGGGGGTAAAGGGTAAAAAGGTAAATGATGTTTGAAAAGAACATTGAACAATGAACATGGACGCTAAGGTATGGTGATGGGAATGGGTGTCCAGGGAATGTGTAAAGTAGGCTTATGGTGTAAGAATGGCTAAGGTCAAACACACTGTTCAGGAAAGAAAAAATGGTTCTTACTTTTGTTGGCTTGGCTGTAAAAACAAATAAAAATAATAATATATTGCCTTCATGAATAGAAATAGGTTTATTCATACACATATATACACATTCATTTTATGTTATGTGAAGAAACAAGTAATCTAACCTCCTTGGGGGGATAATAGACTAGATGCAACCACAGGATTGATCCTTCACTAGCACTTCCTGGATTGGAGTAATCTGCAAGTAAAGATGATGTGGGTAGGGAGACAACTACACGAGGTAGCAGTTTATAACAAAAACGTGGGTGAATGGGGATACTATCAAGTGTGATAGCTCTTAGGGTTAGCCAAAAGTGTCCTCCTATTAGGGATATGATCCCTTATATAGGTGTGGACGTATGTCACCATTACCCGAAACCCTAATCGTAATGGGCCAGGCCCGATTAGGGTTGTCTCCACTACCCGAAGACTATATTAGTAAAGTAGTTATGGAATAGCTATAAATAAGGAAAGGTTGGAACAGATACCGCTTTTACCGCTTACGCGCACGAGTATCGCTCCGTGATTGTAGGAGAGCCGTTATTCCTTGGCTTGCTGGGGAAGTTTCTATTGTCCGCGGGATATTCCTCCGCGGGTTACGTTCCGGGTTTGGGTATGCTCTGCGCAGTGTTGAGCACCCAATCCCATCAAGTCCCCCTAGTCCAGTGTGTACCCTTTTCTCGAGTATATGAGGGAAGAGGGTGGATGCTGGACTCATAATAGTGATTCGTGGATGACAGCTCATCCTTGCCTTGGTAGTGAAAACTGGGATGTTGGTGCTGAGTTATCTGTAATTCCCCGCGACCCAATGAGAATGCGGAGTTCTGAGATGGTGGAATGCGGAGAACGGTAATTTGTTTGACGTAAACATTCCGCATCCGCATTACGTGTCGTTGTTGTGGAGGACAGATGTCCTCTGCGTGAGCAAAGAGTGGTGAGTAGCGTCTGTTGCAAGCTATACTTGTGTCAGCGGGCGTCCTATCAGTTATGGCAGACGGCTGAGTCAGGCGCGTGTGAAGCGCGTGTACGGCGCGTGTGCCGCCTAAATAGCTGTCCAGTGCCACGCGTCATGTGTAAAGTCGTTTCCTTTACCAATGCTGACGTCATTGGCAGTTACTTCACGTCCTATATAATCATTTCAAATTATTTCGAATTTCACTTTACCCACTCTTTGCATTCCAGACTTCTTCAAATTCCTTTCTTTTCCTTGTGCAATCTTTATTGTTTCTTTACTCATCCCAACATGTCTCAAGAAACATCTTGCCCTGTGGATCAATCGAAGGCTACTGAGAAGGCAGAGAAGGCCGAGAAAGGTATCAGCACCACCCTTATCAAGTGGGATGCCTCCTCCTTTTCCACCTTCCTTGATCATTATGGGATTGAGGCCGATTGGGAGCCTGAACTACCAGCCGTTGGTAAAACGGCACTGGATGCCCCCTCTGGTAAGATTGCGTTGTATGAAGCTTTTTTCACTCGTTGTTGTTTCCGTCTTCCTATTACCAAGTTCTTGGTGAATGTTCTGATGAGATATGGGGTTCATCCCACCCAAATGACGCCTTTTGGCCTCTCCAGGCTAGTGCATTTTGAGGCAACCTGTCGATCGTTGGACTTGGAGCCAACTTTCGATATGTTGAATGTTTTCTATGTTCTTGAAGAGGCACGTGGGGGGCCTGGTTGGTACAGTGTGTCTCCCAGGAGGAATCGGACTCAAATTGTTTCCGAGAGTCCAAAATCCATGTACGACTGGAAAGAGAAGTTTTTCTACATTCACAGGGGTGTCATTCCTGCTGCGATGCAATGGATGAGCGTTGGGGTGAAGGAGAGGATTAAGGAGTTTCCGCCCATGAAAGACTATCTGAACCAACCTTGGTATGATACTCTGTGTTCGCATTCCACTCCATTGTCTATGGAGAAATGCCCCGAAGGTGTGTTAGTGATGCTGGGTATCAGTCGCTTAGGGAATCCTGAAGGTTATGAGCCCACTGCATCTGATCAAAGTAAGTGACTTGTTTTCTTTGATAATTTTCGGTCTCACTCTCCATCTTGTGTTTCTTCTTATACTGTTTTGTTTGTAGGAATGACAAAATTTGACTTGTTCGACGCTCGGGGTGCAGCGAAACTCAGTTATACAGCTGTTCCCCCCGGAGCGCCTTCTGTACTTGAGCGATTGGAGCGCAACTTTTTGATGCCTCAACTGAAAGATGCTCCGCGCCATTATGCGCGCACAGGTGAGTTTTGTATATTGTGTTACATTGTAAATATTGATTTTGATCACCCTGCGGAGAGTTCCTGCGCTGAAAGGGTGCGTTGTAATCCGCGTAGCGCATGCACTGATCCAACGTGCCCTATATTTCAGGCGCAGGAATCCATATTGTGAAGAAGGCTGGGGTTGACTCGGGAGATACTTCCCCGGGTCGTAAAAAGATGTCATGTACTGGTAAGTGTTATGATCATAACCATGTAAATGATTTTACCTTTATACCTTGTTTTGTGTGACCGTAGGGACTGGCCCGAAGCGTCAACGAAAAGAATCACGAAAGGGGAAAAAGGTGGCGTCTAGCTCTACCGTTTCCAAAGATGATGATGAGGATACAGAATCGGACGATGAAGTCAAGCGACGTCGTACCCGTGAGTCAACGCCTGCTGATGATTCCGTTGAGGTGTCAACGGAGTTGTACCACAAGCGTTTGGAAGATCTTGCCCAGAAACAAGTTCAAATTCCGAAGCCAGTCGCGGAGACTGTAAAGGCTACGTCAGCGACGGTGGGTGCGGACCTGACTACTGGTGGAGAAGCAAGTTCCGTGTCTACCCATGGAAAGATGGTTGTCAAGCCTCCTCCTAGACGACAACCCTTGTTTGTGAAATCTGTGAAGCATAGTTCTGGTAAGATTTCTTGTCTTCATTTGATTTTTCCGGATCGTCATAAAATATGGAGTAACGTTCCTGTTGAATTAATTTTTTAGGTAAAGGTCCTGCACCGCAGGGGACCTTGAAGAAACCACTTGTGCCTGCGAAGAAGGTTCTTGAGCCTGTGATGGAGAATGTGGAAGAGACGAACGTGGCTGCGTTGGAGACTCAATTGTCTACACATGATAAAGTCCAGACGCTGTCTCCGGAAGCTGGTAAGAACGCGGAGAAGCGTCCCGTGTTTGAGCCATTGCAGTCAGATGTGGAAGTTACAAAGGTGTCTGCGGATGTGTCACTTGAAGGGAAAGAGTTGCATGCTGAGCAACCTCCTGAGTCAAGCGATCCTGCTCGCACCGAGAGTACTGCGGAGAAGGTATCCGCGAATGTGTTGCAGTCGTCTCAAACTCCCAAGAAGAGCTCAACAGGAGCAAGTCGGAGTGCAAGGGACTTAGGCGGTAGTGGAAGGAGAGTGGCGCGCCCTGATTATGATCCTAGCAGGCCATATCAACCACTTTGGGATATAAGGCAAACAACTCGCCTGACCAATCCACTAGATGCGGAGGAGTTTATCTCCTATGCTATGCCGCCTAGTGAACGAGATTATCAAGATGGTGTTGATCGTCGCTCCTTGATATCTGACATGAGCCTAAACTTGGCTCTGTGTGTCAGCAACTTTGGTTCCTTTATGCGTCGGGAGGAAGAGCTTCAGCGTTCTTGGCAAGCTTTGAATAGTGCAGAAGAAGCTCAAACAAAAAGGGAGGAAGAGTTTCGCCGGTTTCGTGCTGATGCCCGCGGAGAAGTTGACCAATTGAGGGGTCAATTGCGAGCTGCGGAAAGCGAAATTCAAAAGCTGAAAAGTGAGAGAGCAGAGGCATCCAAACATTGGAAAGACTCTTGCGAGCGCACCAACATTGAGCTTGAGCGCGGTCGCAAAGCTGCTGAGAGTTTGAAGAATGAGCTTGCCCGAGTTGTGCTTGAAGCTGAGGAGAAACAAAAAGCGCTTGACGCGAAACAGGCTGAGTTGGCGGACACTGTGAGCAAGTTGAAAGATCAGCATGAAGCCCTTGTAACTGCTACGACGCGCATGTCGGAGTTGGAGGAGCAGATGAAGGGGCTTGCTGGTCAGAAGGCTCAACTTGAAGAAACGAATGCCTTGTTGGATTCGTCTCGCGTGCAACTGGAAGTCAGCCTTCAGCAAACACAAAATGAACTTCAGGCAGCTGTGCAGACTTCCCTAGCCTCTCGTGAGCGTCTAACATGGATGATGCAGCATGGTCTCCAAGGAGTAAGATCCCCCTTGTTGTTTGTTGTTTATTTAAATAGAATGGGTGATTGTTAACTTGTGCTTGTGTGTTTCGCAGGTCTTCAAGCGCATCTGGAATGAGCCAAAGTTTGGCGATGCGGTGGCGAAGATTGGAGCTACATCCATGCGTCATGGCATGCAACAAGGGTTTAATGAAGGTTATCATCACCACGCTGCTGGGTTGGCGCTTGAAGATGGGGAACATTTTGGCAAGCCGTATGAGGATGAAGCCATAGCTGCGCAGGAGGAGTTTGAGACCCTCACGTTTGATGTGTTTGATGTGGTGGATCAGTGCTTGAAGACTGAGGATCCCATTGGTCAGCTGCGAGAGTACTTTGAGGAGTCTGATCGCCTTGGGGCTGAAATGGAGGAGAAGGAAAGGAAGGAGGAGGAAGCGCGGAAGGCTGCTGCGCAAGGAGGAGGGGAATCCTCCGCTGTTGGCGCAAGTTCCAGCGCGTTGAATGAAGGAGTAGAAGACGATGCCTACATAGATCTCATAGATTATGAGTAGATGTAGCTTAGTCGTCTTGTGTTTGTGTTTAAACTCTTTCATTTTATGTTGAACAATGGTATGATATGTTGCACTTTGTCTTTTAGAATTCTATTTGCACCATGTGTTGTGACTCTTGGATTTTTGCCATAATTGTTGTCTGACGTCACTTTTGAAAAGGGAGCCACCTGTGTCAGCCTGCTGATGTCATCTGACAGGTTTGACGGCGCTTCCACTGATTGATGTGACTGTTGGCATCCATACTCGAGTATTAACCATTAATGGTAATTAATAGGCTGTCTCGTCATCCCTATAAAAGGGGTAATGACTGATTAAAATTTCCCTCATCCTTTCTTTCTTCTTCTTTTTTACCATTTCAATGGCTTCTCCCTTAAGGTTTACAAGTGATGAAATTGAAGCAATTCAAGGGATGCTGATGTTGCCAAATCATCCCCCTGTAATCAAGGTACCTCCAACTGCTATGCATGAACTTGCTATGTATTGTGGGTACTTGATTCTGACAGAAGATCAAGTGATCCAGCCAAAGGAGCAAGGTTCTTCCATTCCTCCAGTGAAGGTTAGGAAGGTGAACAAGCTTGGTGATGCACCAAAGACTCCAAAGCTTAGGCTTCGTCGAACCCCCACTGGTTGGGAGCATGCAAATTAATGGATCACCATGCATGGGGGTTAATGTTAGGTAGATAATGGTATCCATGGTGTATAGATTAGGTCTGTTTGTTGCCACTGTTTTTTCTTGTTTGTTCTTTTTTGATCAGTGGTACAAGTATGATGCTAGGGCTAAATTGTAAGTTGTTGATGTCTTGTGTATTGCCCTATCTTTTTTGACTAGAAATGAAGTTGTATGTACTCCATATTGAAAAGAATTGCAAATGATAATGGAAATTCTCTTTATTGAAATTGAAATGATAATAGCTATAAGCTGTTTATTACATTGCTAGAGAATTTCTTACATGTAACAAGTGCGCAACTGGGCAGCGTTCCATGTGCGCGGTATTGGGGTACCATCCAAACGTTCTAAAGCATAAGCGCCTTTCCCCAAAACTTCTTGCACCTTGTATGGCCCTTCCCAATTCGGCGCGAGTTTGCCTGGCTTTTCTGCGTTGGATGCTTCATTGTTTCGGAAGACATAATCCCCAACGCGGAAAGCCTCTGCCTTGACCTTTGAGTTATAATACTTCTCGAGTTGTCTTTTGTAGTGAGCTTCTTTGATGGCTGCCATATCTCTGCGCTCATCCAATAGGTCCAGGTTGATTTTTAACTCCGTATCATTGACCCGGTGATTTGCCAACAAAATCCTTGGTGATGCGCAGTGCATTTCCGCAGGTATGACAGCCTCAGTGCCGTATGTGAGGCTAAATGGTGTTTCTCCGTTACTTGTTTTGGACAATGTACGATGAGCCCATAAGACGTGTGGAAGCTCATCTACCCAACCAGTGCGTTTTGTGCCAAGTCTGGCCTTTATTCCTTCGACGATGCTTCTGTTTGCGCGTTCCACTTGTCCATTACCTTGCGGATGCGCAACTGAAGTGAATATCTGCTTTATGCCCATGGAAGACAACCATTCTTGTAAGTGTTGGTCCGCAAATTGCGTGCCATTGTCACTTACGATTTCCATTGGTAAGCCAAAACGACAAATGATGAACTCCCAGATAAACTTTTTGATACTCTTCCCATCGATGGATGACAAAGTCTTTGCCTCCACCCATTTGGTAAAGTAATCGATGGCCACCACCAAGTATTTTACGTTTCCCGGAGCTGTGGGAAATGGTCCCACAAGATCAATGGCCCACTTCTGGAATGGCCATGCCGCGGTGACTGGTATCAGGTTATTCTTGGGCCGTAGTGTTCCCGGCGCATGGCGTTGACAGGACTCGCATTTGCGCAACTCTGTCATGGCGTCTACGTGCATTCCGGGCCAATAATACCCTGCGTTCATTAGTTTGGCGACTACCATCCTTGGGCCGGCATGTAGGCCGCAGGATCCTTCATGTATGTCCTTGATAAGGTATGTCGCCTCTGCAGAGTCAACGCAACGTAGCAAGGGGCCCAGATACGAACGCCGATACAGTATTCCGTCAATGACTTGGTAATGCAATGCCTTGTTCTGGAGTTTCCGCGCTTCCGCTTTGTTGTCTGGGAGCGTTCCATTGAGGAGATAAGTCTTAATTGGGGTGATCCAGGAGGACTTGCCAGTCTGGACCACATTGACTTGCTTTTGTGACACTGATGGGTTATCCAAGACTTCCACCCGCACCTCCTTGGCCAAATGGTCGAAAACCGTTGATGCCATCTTGCTCAACGCATCTGCGGGCTTGTTCTGACTGCGCTTGATATGATGAACTTCGCAATATGCGAAGTCGCGCATGAGGGCCTTGGCCTGCTCTAAGTATAAGATCATGGATGCTTCTCGTGCTTCGTATGAGCCGTCGATGTGGTTGGCTACCAACTGAGAATCGACGTGAGCATCTAAGTGTTGTACACCCATTTTCTTTGCAATGCGCAAACCTGCGAGCAATGCCTCGTATTCTGCTTCATTATTTGTAGTTGGGAAATTGAGGCGGATTGCGTAAGTGAAATCCTTCCCGTCTGGTGTGATTAGGCGCAGGCCTGCCCCCGCGCCATCGTCATTGCACGCTCCATCTGTGTATAACTCCCACTTCTCTGCGGATTCGGGATTTGACAAAGTGAGATGTGCCTGTTGACATTCAGTTACACTTTCGGGAGGGACTTCTGCGGCAAAGTCTGCAAGGACTTGTCCTTTGAATGATGTTCTGGTCTTGTACTCAATTGTGTGTTCTCCCAGCTCAATGGCCCACTTGGCCAGACGCCCTGATAACTCCGGCTTGCGCAGGATGTCGTTAATACGATAGTCCGTGAGGACATTTATGGGGTGTCCCTGGAAGTACCTCCGCAACCTTCTTGATGCGTGTACCAATGCTAATACTAGCTTTTCCATTGCGGAGTACCTGGTTTCTGCATCAAGTAAAGTTCGACTTACGTAGTACACTGGGGTTTGGACGCCCTTGCGATCAACCAGGAGAACGGCACCAATTGACTTTTCTTTAACTGATAAGTACAAAGTTAGAGGTTCTTTTGGAGGTGGTGCTGTGAGCGTCGGCAAGCGGCTCAAGCATTGTTTCATTTCCTTAAAGGCGGCCTCGGCTTCATCTGTCCATTTGAAGTTTGATTTTTTGAGGCAATTCTTCAAGGTGTTTACGAAGGGAAACGACTTCGAAGCATAATTTGATAGAAAACGGTTTAGGGCGACAAGACGCCCCATCAGTGTCTGAACTTCCCGTACAGAAGACGGAGATGGCATGCGCTCGATTGCTTGTACTTTATCGGGATTCGCACGGAAGCCATCTTTAGTGACAATCACTCCCAAAAACTTCCCTTCTTCCATTCCAAAAGAACATTTACTCGGATTGAGCTTCATTCGTACCTTGCGGAGTTGATCAAAAGTCTTTTGGATGTCCGCAAGCATTTGGTCTTCCTCTGTGCTTTTGATAACCAAATCGTCAACATATACTTCGAGATTAACCCCGATCTGCGCATTGAATGCTGTATCCATGAGGCGCTGATATGTTGCTCCTGCGTTCTTCAATCCGAACGGCATCTTTGTGTAACAATAAGTGCCGGTGTCTGTGCGGAAGGATGTTTTGTCTTCATCTTCCTTGGCCATCTGGATTTGATGGTACCCTTTGTAAGCGTCGAGGAAGCACTTGAATCTGAACGGTGCCAACGAATCGACCTTCAAGTCAATTTCCGGAAGAGGGTAACAATCCTTCGGGCATGCTTTGTTTATATCTTTATAATCCACGCACATTCTCCAGCCCCCGTTTGATTTTGCGACCATCACTGGGTTAGCAACCCAAGTTTGGTATCTTGTTCTTCGCAGGATGCCTGCGTCTAAAAGTTCTGCGACTTGCTCATTCATGGCCTTTGTTTTCTCCGGCCCCATACTGCGCTTCTTCTGAACAACTGGTTCCACGGACTTATAAACGTTCAGTTTGTGTTCTGCGATGTCGCGAGGGACGCCGACCATGTCCGCAGGTTGGAAGGCAAAAACATCCATGTTCTTAGTGAGTAACTGTTTTAAATGAACGCGTATGGTGTCGGAGATTACTGGGCCAATGACAACCGTCTGATCCGGGAATTTAGGGTTAATCACCCATTTCTCGGGGTCAGTGCGGTTTGATGGCTTCATGATTTTTGGAGGCTTGCATGCATCTGTTGCGTGGCAATTTTTGTTTCCACGTATGAAAGCTACACCTCCGCGCGTTGGGAATCCAACCATTTGATGCGGTGTAGACGCGTTGCAGTTGAATTTTGCCAATCCTTCTCGTCCGATGAGAACATCATGCGACGAGTTCACCGGTAGAACCATGAAATCACAGATCTCTGTGCGCGAGAGCTGTCCGTCTGTCCATGTGACAGGTAGAGTGAGTATGCCCAATGGGATTATCACTTCGTGAATAAATCCGGATATCGGCTCCGCGGTTGGAACGAGTTTCTCTTTATCTTCAGCGTCTAATTGGTCGAAGCACTACTGGTACATGATGTCGGTACTGCTCCCGTTGTCAAGGAACATGTACCTTGTGCGGTAATGTCCAATGACTCCCGTTATGATTAACGGTGTTGTGGAAGATGCTCCTCCTTTAACGCGTGGCATAACAACGGGTGCCTCTTTCCAAGCGTCATCTTGTGCTGTAGAATAGGCTCTTTTCTTGTAATTCCTGCTATGGACCATGTAGCAGTTGTGCCTATTTGAGCGCTGCACGTGATGCGCATTTAGATTCTTGATCTTCTTATTATTAGTGTCAACATCTCCTTGCGGATCCCGAGGTTTCTTCCGCATATTCTTTACCAGGTGGGATAGCTGCCCTGACTTGATTGCATTCTCTATTTCCATCTTTAGACTATAGCAGTTGTCTGTTAGATGGCCATAATCTTCATGGTACTCGCAGTACTTGGACGTGTCTATGTTTCTTCTGTCTTGCCTTAACTCTCTTGGCTTTGGGAACTGAATCTGTTCCGTTTTCAGAACTTCTGAGGGGGTTTTTGACAATGGGGTCCAGTCATAATTTTTCTTGCTTGGTGGCTTTGAATCGCGCGAGTGTTTGTTGTTAAGATACTGACGCGCGTCTTGCCCTGAAGAATATTTTCCTTCATCTGTGGCCCCCGAGATTCGAGACCACACTGACTGCTTTCCCTTCCCCTTGTCATGCGTGTACGCACCCTGATTACCACTGTGGTGGAAATTTTTCGAACGCGAGAATGAGCGTTCAGATGATGCATAGACCTTCGCGGCCTCTATAAGTTCATCTCATGCTTCGGGAACACCCTCCTTTCCCGTCAGACATCGCATAAGATCATCATTCCGCACTCCGTGGATGAATGCGGCTCTGGTGAGTTCTTCGCCACACCCCAACTGTAGGGCTTCCTTGTTGTAGCGAATGATGTAGTCTTCCAGATTTTCATTGTCTTTCCGGGAACACAACAAGATTTGAGCCTTGTCTTTTTTGTGTTTCCGAAGGTGGGAGAAATGGTTCTTGAACTTTTTGATTAGATCATCGAAGTCCACAAGACTTCCTACCGGCAAGCTTTCGTACCAAACGCGCGCCGCGCCCGTTAGGGTTTGAACGAACAGATGGCACCAAGCTTGGACCGGCCATGGCTTAGAGCTTCCTGCGCAATCGAATGCATGTAGGTGATCATCAGGATCACGCAAGCCATCATATTTGCCAATCGTGTTTGGCAGCTTACATTCGACTGGCATAAGAGCCAGTGCAATTCTTGCACAAAATTTTGATCTTTCTGCGAATGATTTTGGACGATACGGCTTGTTGAGATCGTCATCCGGATTAGACTGGTTACTCGCTATAGACTTTGCTTTCGGTTTGTAAGTGGGATCAGAAGTGATCTCATTCTCAGACTCATAGCCATCAGGTTCCCCAGTCAGGGTGACGTGGTCCTGAACGTGAGTACCTTTACCACGTTCTCCACCACGTACCGCCTGCCGGGGTTTGGCTGTAGGGCGAACAACAGGCTGTTCGTCATCTGGGAGTGAGTCGTCTTCAGTATCGAAAGATAGAGCTTTCTTTGATTCTAAACGAGCCTTTGCCATTAATTTCTTTTGATACTCTGCAATTGTTCTGGCACTTTCTTGAGCCAGCCATTCTTCTGGATCGTCCACAGGCCCTTCAACTGTTTTCTTTTGTGATGATGGTGCCGGCCTTCTTGAAGAAAATAGTTGAAAATTTGGAGCAGCCTGCTTCTGATGTACATTCTTTGTCACCGTTGTTGGTGCTCCAGCATCTTGATTCACTTGAACTCCCTCATCAACATTGATGGGGTCTTGACGTTGTTCGGCTCCAGAATCCATTAGCACTAGTTTGAAAGATTAGAAGACCGTAAGTGATGGCGCCAATGAAGAAACAAGTAATCTAACCTCCTTGGGGGGATAATAGACTAGATGCAACCACAGGATTGATCCTTCACTAGCACTTCCTGGATTGGAGTAACCTGCAAGTAAAGATGATGTGGGTAGGGAGACAACTACACGAGGTAGCAGTTTATAACAAAAACGTGGGTGAATGGGGATACTATCAAGTGTGATAGCTCTTAGGGTTAGCCAAAAGTGTCCTCCTATTAGGGATATGATCCCTTATATAGGTGTGGACGTATGCCACCATTACCCGAAACCCTAATCGTAATGGGCCAGGCCCGATTAGGGTTGTCTCCACTACCCGAAGACTATATTAGTAAAGTAGTTATGGAATAGCTATAAATAAGGAAAGGTTGGAACAGATACCGCTTTTACCGCTTACGCGCACGAGTATCGCTCCGTGATTGTAGGAGAGCCGTTATTCCTTGGCTTGCTGGGGAAGTTTCTATTGTCCGCGGGATATTCCTCCGCGGGTTACGTTCCGGGTTTGGGTATGCTCTGCGCAGTGTTGAGCACCCAATCCCATCATTATGTTATTAGGAAAATCAGTAGCCGGTTCATCAGCAAAATTGTCAAAAGGGTTTCAAGTAACTCAATTCAATAACAACGTCATTTGTTAATTTTTGCTTCACAGATATGCTGGTGTCAAAGGGTCATCAAAATGGAAAACTCGTCACTCCTTTGACTATATAATGAGGTGATATTCTCCGACCACCAAGGCAAGCTGGCGAAAACTATACACGAGCTAAAGTCACTCGGCTCCTGCTAGTGTTTGTGTTACTGAAAAAGTACATGACATTAGAGCCTTTGGTGATTTGTGTAGCTTTGTTCTAGCTCTTGGCTAGTGTTTGTGTTAATGAAAAAGTTCGTCGTTCAAAAAAAAAATCAACTGGATCAAACACATAAAATATAACTTTAACAGTTTAAACTTTTAAGTGACATTACATTATGAAAGTGAATAAATGAATTCTCTCTTATCAGGTTACATAGGGTGTCATCACATTCAACCAATTCCTATGTGACGTCACATTTTAAAAACATTTTATCACATCTATCACTATTTGCATGTGGTGGTTATCACATCCATCACTATTTTTTTAAAAATAAACTATAAATTTAAATAAATTAAAACCAACAATCTGTAAATTAAAATAAAAAAGTACAATAAAATTAAAGTTGCATAAAACCTAAATGTTACACATTAAAAAAAAAGCAAAAACATTATAAAAAATAACTTAAAAGTTTTCGGCTAACCGCACTTTACACAAATTTCCCGTTTGCATTAAATGAATCATCTTGTATGGTTCTTTGGCATTTTCATGCAATTCTCCCATAACCTTTAAATCTTAATTTTTTTCCATTTCTGATAAGTGTTTCATGAATGTGTTATCTCTGTTTTAATTTTGACTCTGCCAACATCTTGCGACGTTCTTTATTCTCCCCATTTCCACCTATTTTGCACCTTTAAATCTTAATTTTTTTCCATTTCTGATAAGTGTTTCATGAATGTGTTATCTCTGTTTTAATTTTGACTCTACCAACATCTTGCGACGTTCTTTATTCTCCCCATTTCCACCTATTTTGCTGACTTGAATTCGGTCATCACATCCACCCAACCTCTTTTCCCTCTGCTACTTGACGACTCAACACTTTTCTCCGATTAATCATTCTCATCGGTGTTGTGTCGTCAGTGGGGTCGTCATTTAAATTGATTTTGGGAATATTGCTTAACAACCCATCCGGTGATTTTGTGAAAGTTCCCGAATCGGACGTACCTTCGCCTCGTAGGCAACACTTTTTTTGCTTGAACCTTCCATTTGATATTTTTTTGTTGTCTGAAATGTTGGTATGTTGTATGTGATTTAGGTTGGTAAGTATATTTGGTTAAAAATTAGGTGCATACATAATGTGGTAAAAAATAAGAAAAACATATGGTCATATGACCGTTGCCACCATCCAAACGACTCTTTTGACTAACATCAAGCTCGCGATGTACATCACGAGATGTGATGTTTTTTCTCCATCACAGCCAGGACGATTCGGTGTTCGTGACCATCACAACCATCACGCGACATTATCGTGGACCGCCCCATGCCCGTTCACACGACGTTATCACGAACCTCCCTGTACCCCTTAATGGTAGTTGTTACAAAACAAAACCCACTTGATCAACGAATCCACGAACCTCTATTTAGTTAACCGAACTTCATAGGGTTAACGAATCATATTCAGAGCCCAACAAAGCTTTTATCCACATACCACTTTGAGCATCATATCCTATCTATCTTAGCCATATCCTATCTATCTTAGCCATATTTTGAACCCATCCATAAATTATCAATTTAGTTATTTATCAAAACATTTCGATGCGTTATTGACAACGAATATTAAAAAAGAAAAAAAAAACTTATAAAAAAGGGGATATGCAGAAATTATAATATTGGAAAAACGACTTATTAAAAAATCAAATTTTTAATTAAACTTTTTATAAAGCTTATCCAAATTCTAATATTTTTCAGTTCCTGAACGAAAAAAATCTTACCCTCGAAAAAAATTAACGCAATAATAATAAATATTAAAGCGTAAAGTGCATAAGATGTTTTAATTCAAAAGAATGAGTTAACAGTCAAAATTGTCTATGAGGTTTAGTTAGTTACATTAAAAAAACAATTGTTAGCTATACATATTTTACTCTTCCCAACTCGTACTTTAGTTCTCTCCATGTGTGAAATTCAATCCAAGGGTTAGGATAAAATACACAGTGAAAGAAATAAAGAAAGTCGTAAAAGGGTATCAAACAGACTCCGATTGAACTCATTTAAGCGGCAATGAAACCATCTTATCGAATCTTACGATGTTAGTCTTTAGGTTATCGTTTTTTTTAGCTTGTAGTTTTTAGAATTCACGTTATATCATTATGTCTTTTAGAGAAAATTGCTCGAATGGTCCCTGTGGTTTGCACAAATTTCAACTATAGTCCCTAAGTTTTTAAAATTACATCCATAGTCCTGAAACGTTGTTTTTTTTTTAACTCGGATAGTCCCTGAGGCTAACAGACGTTATGTTCAGACGTTAAGTCACCTCACGTGCTCAACACGTGAGGGTATTTTCGTCCTTTTATGTTTGGATTACATTAAAACCCTGTCATTTCAACACTAATCCCTATTTGTTAGTTTTTTCTTCCCTCCCATTTCATCACCTGTTCATCTTCATCTCTACACTCTGTTTTCTAACCCTAATCTATGATGGAAGAAGACGATCATCAAAACCCCAAGTATCACAATACGTGGTCGATCAGGGAAGAATATGAGTATGGTAGGCGATTCGTTCCACATAGAGTGTATGGTAAGTGTTTTACCTAGAAGTTACCATTTTTTTCTAAGGTTCCTTTGTCCCACTTGTTTGCCCTAAAAGTTACAATTTTTTTCTTTTCTTTTTGAGGTGCTTATGAGCACATGTTTTCATTAAAAGTTCATCATGGGGGCAATTTTACCAACACCCCTGAAAGAAGGTACTCCCATGGAAGGTACAATTATGTGGATTATTGCAACATTGATGAGTTTTCTGTCCATGAGATAAACTTTCTGATTTGTGACCTAAAATTGATGTTAGTTCAAAATTGTATTACCATTTTCAAATACCAAGTTTGGATTTAGATTATGGCTTAAGGCCTTTAGGCAGTGATCAATATGTTTTACTTTTAGGTAACTATGTAAGTTAGAACAAGGTTATTAATATGTTTGTAGAACATGGTTCAACTAAGATAAAAAGTTTCTTTAGTCCTACATAATCATCTAAAGTGGTTAATGAAGAAGTAGAAGATGTAGGTCTCTCTGTTAACACTGATAAGGGGAAAAAACCAAGAAAGAAGTTGAAGGTTTGGAAAAAGTTGTTACTTGAGTGGAAAAATAATGTAGAGGGTGATGTGGTTAATGTAGGGTCTGGTGTGGATAATGTAGAGGGTGATGTGGCTAATGTAAGGGCTGATGTGGCTAATGTAGGGGCTGATGTGGCTAATCTAGAGGGTAATGTTGATAATGTAGGGGTTGAGAATGTAGTTGAGGGTAATGTTGATAATGTAGGGTTTGATGATGCAGTTAAGAATGTGGTGGTTAGCAGGTTAATGATCAAAATCAGAATGACATTTTTAATGTTGATTTTATGAAAGATTTTTCATATGACATTGATAGTGCTCAGTTTGATAATGACTTTCCTATTAATGAAGAAGATGAACATGATCATGAGGTTGACAAAGGTAAAGGACTTATAGAAGATGAACATAATCATGAGGTTGACAAAAGTAAAGGACTTGTAGAAGATGAACATGATGTTGTGGAAGACAATAGGCAATTAAGTGAACATGATGATGAGGAAGACAATAGGCAATTCAGTGAACATGATGATGAGGGAGCATCTGTGCATGGGGAACCATCTCAAAATGAAGATGATGATGACCCAGAAGATAGTGAGTTTGAAGTGGAATTTGATAGTGAGGATGATACTGTGGAAGAGAATAGGGGTGGAAATAAATGGGAAACATGGAAATGGAAGACAGTGAAATGCAAGAAATGTGGGCAGAATGGTCACAATTCAAGAACTTGTGGTGGGGGAAAGAAAGGGACACAACCAAAGAAAGGGAAACAACAAAGAAAATGGGAAACAAGCCAAATCTGGTCAAACTTTTGGTGCAGGTCCAAGTCATGGTGGTTTAGTTCCAAGTCAGGCTGGTGCAGGTTCTGGTGGTGGTGCAGGTCAAACTGTTGCAGGTTCTGGTGGTGGTGCAGGTCCAAGTCAAGTTGCAAGTCAACCTGCAAGTCAACATACATGTGTTTAATCTTTAAGTTTATGTTTTTAATGTCTAACTTTATGTTTATGACAATAGGTATGTTTATGACAGTCTTTAAGTTTATGTTTTGGTATGGTAGTTATGGTGATTATGTATGATGTTTAACAGTTTGTTATTAAGTTTATGGATGTTTTGCTGTAAAACAGTTTGTTATTAATGGTTATAATATGTTGGTTTTATTGGTTATGTTGTTGTCAATTAATTATGGTGTTGTTAATTGGTTATGTTGTTGTCAATTGGTTATGTTGCTGTAAAACAGTTTGTCAATTGGTTATGTTGTTGTCAATTGAAATAGGTCAAATGGGTCAACTATTTGTAGATAGGTTTATGGTCAATTATATATTGGTTTTGTTGTTGTGAATTGACATGTGGTATATTGGTTCATTGTTTGTAAGTGAAATGGGTCAAATGGGTCAAATATTTGTCAATGGTATGTTGGTTTATGTTGTTGTCAAGTGAAATGGGTCAAATATTGTTCAATGTTTGGTGTTCAATCTTAGTTGGTTAATGGGCCAAATATTGTTGTTCAATCTTAGTTGGTTTATGGGTCAAATATTGCATTTGGCCAGAATATTGTTCAAACAACTCACCAAAACTGCATTTAGGCAAATGGGTCAAAAAATTCACCAAAATTTACCATTTTATTCATCTAAACCAACCATACATTACATAATACCAAAACATAGAACATCCATACATAACATGATTCTTAATCGTAGACTTATTACATATTATCCAAACAATATCCCTAAACATACAAACCCTAATATTATCACCAACAGACAGATAATCTTGGTCTTCAGCCTGTTCATATGTTGCAATTGGGCAACCTCAACCTCCACTTGGTTTTTGTGTCTTAGTAGCCCAGGAATGATTGCAATTGAACGTCTGCACATAGGGGGGGTCAACCCAGCCTAAAAATCTTGGCAATTAGGGTCCTATAAACCCCATTAAGCTGATGATGTTAGCAAATCGATCTCTGACTATATTTAAAATTGTAATCGGAATCAACAAATTACAATGTTTGGACAAGAGTAGAAGCGTCGGCCTGGGTTAAGATCGGTCCAAGAAGTGAGAATCCTTGTTGTTGTCCACAGTCACAAATCACCATTGTTGTTGATCTTCGTTGTTGTACAGAGAGAGAGAGAGAGAAGTTAGGTTTGAGGAGGGATAATTTCAGAAATTATAAATAATTTGCAATTCAAACATAAAAGGACGAAAATACCCTCACGTGTTGAGCACGTGAGGTGACTTAACGTCTGAACATAACTTCTGTTAGCCTAAGGGACTATCCGAGTTAAAAAAAACCAATGTTTCAGGACTATGGATGTAATTTTAAAAACTTGAGGACTATAGGTGACATTTGTGCAAACCACAGGGACCATTCGAGCAATTTCTGTCTTTTATATAACATTGTGTTTTTTTCTTAGTTTCATCATTGTGTCATTTTGCAATTCATTGTGTCTTTTGTCTTTAACATTATGTTATATTTTGTAGCTCATTGTGTCATATTTCGTGATATATTGTGTTTTTTGTATCATTCTCACATTCTCATTTTTTTACACTATGTAGGATAACTTGACCCATCAATCCAATTGCAACTTTTAATCTCATCTATTGATTTTTTAGATCAAATGCTCACATTGTTTCGTATCTAAAGTTACTTTGTATTTAAAACATTATCAAAATATAATAGACCTTACCTTTTTATTTTATATCTCGAAGACCTTATTGTTTCCTCATTCTTTGTTCAAACAAAGTAATAAATGAGTTTCATCTTTCTCTACTCCAAAGGTACGAGGGACCATCGATGACCTCATTAGTCTAACGAACTATTTTATGACCTCATTAATCTAACGAGCTATTTTAGTATACAACAATTAATTATTCTGATCTTGATTTGAAAAGCAAAAGAGATCGATATTGTATTATCTTATCTTATTTAATTAAAAGTTAAAACAGCCATAGGGTGTAGAAGCTAGAAGCATTTAATCAAGTGAGGGTGACAATTCAACAAATTTATTTTAGTTCAAACAAAAGACACAACATCCTACAGGCTTTTTCTTGAGCTTACTGCCTACTTTGTTATAAATTCTCATTTAATTTTATTTAAATACAATAAATAAACCAAAAATAACAAAAAACATGCTTTAACTTCATGTTGTGTGGGAAAAGTTACATCTATAAAAGTATCATGTTGCGTTCATAGAAAAAAAAATCATCCACTTGTGATTAAAAACTATAAATCAATTATTAAATCGGTTATAAATTAATTTATATAATTAAGAAACGCGAAAAATTACATCAAGATAGCGGGTAGGCAGGCAATAAGCTGCGCCGCAACCCCTTTCTGGACCGCAAACCCTAACCTACTAAAAACAAACAAATGCCCCCGGAGTCGAGACAATGCTATGAATAACCCGTTGGACTCTGGCCAGGAAACGGATAGCTTCCGGTGCCAGGGAGCCAAAGGTGCAATCACAGTGCTGATGACGTCTTCTCCTTCTCTGTAGTTACGGGAGATGTGGAAGATTTCATTGTTGGGATCCAGAAACCTCGTCACGTGACTGTGGACATGGAACCTGGTCCTTCAGGAGGTGTGGTTGGAGATATATCCCTGTTAGAAAAGGTTTTCTCACTGCCCATTCAAACTGTCAAGAGTATCCCCCCAAGTTGTCGATTGGCATTTGTCCAAGCCTTGACAGGTGTCTTACGCAAAGTGGTGGCTTCACCAGGCTCTGTAGAAAACTGGGTCAAACTGGACCTTGACAGGTGTCGATTGGAAATCATGTATATAAAAGATATAAAAGTTATTAACGTTTTAAATTGTGGGGAAACATGAGAGTAAAAAAGACTTTTAGATGTAAATAAGGAGGAGAATGCCACGTGACACACCCAAGTGACTTTCCTTCTCCACCCCAACTAGCCTAAGGGAGAAAGGGGCACAAGCCCCATGTAGCCTCATCGTAACCAATCACACATTGCCATGTCATTTACCTCTCAAATAGCCTAAAGTAGCCTAAACTTTGAAAATGACTAGCCTAAAGATTTTTTTTATAAAAAATGGGAGAGAGAGGGGGGGGGGGGAGAGGTGGAAGAGAAATAGAGAAAGGGGTGGAAGAGAGAAGCTCAAACCCCATCGGCTTTCACAAGCCTCATAGGTAGAAACTGTATAGCTGCGAGGTTTCACAAGCCTCGACACCAAGCCGAGAAATGCCCCGACCTACCTAACATTCCCATCCTCTTTTTAAAAATAGAACTATAGATGTTGTTTGAAAATGATACATTGGTACCATATAAGCATTCAATTTTGCATTATTGATCCAAGAAGTTAATCAATTCAAAGTATTTGACATTTCTACAAGAAGTTTATCAATTCAAAGTATCTATAGTAAATGTTCTTTTATCACTTGCCTTCATAAGACTCAGGGGTGTGGAAGAGTTTATTGCATCGGGGAGGTGAGCTGGAGGGGGTCACCGACGGTGTACACCTCCTCCCCCCCCCCCCCCCCGATTCAACAGTGGCGGGCTCGGTGGAAATGCCGTGTGTGTTATTTACTTAAAATAATAAAAAGTAAAGGGGGAAGGGGAACCATTTCCCCTAGAAGGGGGGGGGGGAGGGGAGATATGACGTGGCGCTAATGTGGACAAGAGGGAGGGAAGGAGGAAGGGTTCCACACCCCTTAGTCTAAACTCAATAAAAATATGTTCTAATGTGATTCTATCATATGCTATAACACAATTAGCGTGGATAACAATACTATCATAGATTCGTATATAGGAACAATATAAAAGATTCTCTAAGGGGGGATCGGACATTACCAGAATTGGTCACGGGTACCTCATTTATCAGTACGGTAACATCATCGCCACCCATGCTGGTAGTGATCCCGTGAACAAAAATCTGGTTGTAGTTAACGAGCTGGTACCCGTGAGATTCTCTCTACCCTTTTTGTCTTTTTCTCTATTTTATTTCCAGTGAAATGATGTAGCAGTGCAGAATTGATAGAAATCAGTGAAGTTGAAAAAAAACTAATAGAGCGCCCCGTCCCCTAACATATTGAAATATGCATTTTTGTCAAGTATCGTATACATAGAATAAGGAAAATGTTTACTTAGAAATTAAAAAAAAATAACTTTAAGAAAAACATCGTTTGAATAAAAGTAGAGCAATCATAGGAAAGTAATTAAAAAAGAGTAGAAGACAATTATATGTCGGAAAATAAGCGGTCAACGTTGGACCTCATACGTGACATACGTTAGGTAGCTCGCAACTCCATGGTCAAAGGTTATAAAATAATTTATAATATAGTTAGAAAACCTATATTCTATCATTACGAGGTTATTAATTAGTTTTCTCATGAATAACAACATTAACTGTTTGAAGCATATTCTTTGATTAACAGTGACTTAGGTGTTGTTTGTTTTTTCCGTAGAAAAAGGTCTGTAGTCTGCGGACCACATCTGGAGACATCTGTAAGGAAAGAGGTGGACCAAAGGTCTGCAGTCTGCAAGAAGAAGATTGTTTGTTTGTTAACGTCTGCAGGCTGCTGAAATAATCTGGAATTTAAATAAACTGATTTTTTTACAGCAGTCTCGTGGTAGACGGTGGTGGTAGTGGTGGGTGGGTGGTGGTGGTGGTGGATTGTGGTGGTGGACGGTGGACGGTGGTGGTGGTGGACCGTGGTGGACCGTGGTGGCGTTGGTGGACGGTGATGTTGGTGGACTATGGTGGCGTTGGTGGTGGACGGTGGTGGTGGTGGGTGAGGAGAAGATAAGAGGAGAAGACTTTAGAAGACCTTGGAACAACTCTGCACCAAGAAGAGGCCAGGAAGACCTTTTTGAGCGAAAGGTCTTCCAAAAAACAAACAATCTGCAGACCCCAAATGTTTACGCGCGTCTGCGCGGCGCAGACAAAAGAGGTCATAAGTGCTTCTGAGCAAAAAACAAACAGCCCCTTAGGGTGTCTGTTAGCCTCTTAATCTGTCAGGGGTTGTTTGGTTGATTAAGTAATGAATCATTAAGAGGTTTGAATAGTTAAGAGGTCTGAATGGTTAGGTGCTGAATCATTAAGTTGGACCTTTTAACGGTTAGTTTTCTTGTCCCACATTGGTAGGAGAGTCTTATTAAGGTTCAACCCAGTTCAGTGATTAATGGTTCAACAACATCTCAAATCTTGATGGTTCAGCCTTAACCAATCCATTCAGAAGCTGAAACAAACACGTTGAATGTTGAATCATTCAGCGCTGAATTGTTCAGAGCCTCATTAAGAGGCTTACCAAACAACCCCTCAGCATTAAAAGTGTTCGTTTCAACTAAAAAATATATGAATGGTTCCATTAAGCTCTTAACCATTCCGATAATAAGGGGTGCTGAAGCATCCAAACTCTATTAACGATTCAGCACTTAATCAGATAGATCATACCAAACAATAGGGATGACAATCAAACCCAAACTCGATGGGTGAACCAGAAACCCGACACATTTGGGATGGGTTTGGGGTCAGGTAATCAGGTATGAGATTAGTTTTATTTTTTTTGCGGGTTTAGGACGGGTTTGGGATTTGACGATATACTCGTTTACCCAACCCGATTATAGGATAAAGTAAACACGTTTACCCGATTAGATACCCAATATAATTTCTTATATATCTTTTTAAATATATATGCATAAGATATCTAATTGTCCATCTAGATTGCCATATTAAGCTAAAAATTACCAGTAATCTATACTACATTATAAAGTAGGAATGATGTCTACAAAAGTCATTTTACATGAATTTTAAGAAGGCATAAGAAAAGTCTCATGCTTAAAACCCAAATGTAATGTAATTTTTCCCTTCTACCCTTTATGGAAAACCTACTTGTACACATTATTTTATCATAAACCTCCAATTATCATTAATCTATATATATAATCTATAATCTAAAGCAATTGAGAAGGGTATTAAATAAAATTAAGTAACTACTAAATTTTATTAAAAAAATAACAATTTTATATAACAAAATTATAAGAAAAAGGTTTCTACACATACAAATATATACCTATACACCTTAAAAAGATTGTAAGAATCAATAAAAGTCAAACTTTACGTAAAAAAATAACTTTGTGATGCCTTTTCTTAAAAAAAAAAAAGTATGCACATGAATTGCTTCACGAACCCAAACCGAACCGAACTGGAACCGACAAAACCAAGGCCGAACCGAACCGAAACCGGTTTACACGAACCGGCACTAAACACGAACTAGTTTGAAACCGATTCGGTTCCCAGAAAAAACCGACCTGCACACGTCTATAAGGTTCTCGGGTTGGGATGTCTTATGTGGAATATTTTCAACTAACCTAACTTCTCATTTCACTTTCTGATGCCACTGATAAAAATTTATGGTGCACTTAATTAGCAGTTGTATTGCATTGCTTTTATCATGTGGAAAAAGTTATGGGTATGCTTCTTGCAAATTGATTGCATATGAGCCATTCCAACCTCCTCTTAATGTGGATCTTATAAAGGTCCCTATGCTTTCTTCTCCTCGTCAATCTCTTTAGATTTGGGACTTTTAACATATTGAGTAGGACTATTAGTATAATAATAATTGCTAATGAGTCAAACCGCTACTTTCATTTTTTACCGGCATATAGGTCAAATTAAATATGGTATATAGAACGTAGCATTCTATGATGTCTCCTTATAGCTTTTAAAAAATTACCCCTGCGAAGCACATGTGCTTACACACACAAATATACACCTTACATATTGATTCTTTTAATCGTTTTAAGGTTTGAATTACGTTTCCGCCCTGTATTGCCGACTCTGCCGCAATGCGCGGGTTCCCTACTAGTGAGTGTATAGTATATGTTATCTATGTCTTTGAGTGTTTTTATACGATTTAAGTATTTTTTTTATTTATACATTGTAATCATTTACATATGTGTTTAATAATGCTAAATGTAATTAGTTAGTAGTTACCCAATAGATACCCGACGGGCTTTTGGTCGAATATACCTAAAGGGTAATTTTTAAAAATTAATGGGTTTATCCGAAACCCGCGTGTATACCTGATACCCGATGGGTAATAACCCAACGGGTTTTGGGACGGGTTTGGGAGACGCATACCTAATCGGGTATGGGTTTTGGATTAGGGATGAGCACGGTACCGGTACTGGTACCGAAAACAACCGGTACCGGTTATACTGGAATTTGGTCGTAAAAATCGGTAAATACCGATACCGGTACCGAAAAACCAAAAATGTGGGTACCGGTAGTGGTACCGAAAATGATTCGGTACCGGTACCTGAAGAAACAATAAGTATCACGGAGATTAACACTAATCCCCGTGTGGTTCACGGAGATTAACACTAATCCCCGTGTGGTTAATACTTACGTTCACCAAGATTAATCCTTTACCCAATCCTCTAGGTTAAACCCGGGTGAGAATAAGAAGTGTGAGCGTGTGTGATATTAAGTAAATAAAGACACAAGATGTAAGTGGTTCGGTCTAAGAACGACCTACGTCCACTGTAACTAACCGGAATATTATTAATGATCGAGTATGAAGAGTTACAAGAGAGTATGCTAAGTTACAATGAGTATTTTCGGATCCTTTTGCAAGGAGATATCTTCTTCTATTTATAGGAGAACTCGTGGGCTTAGCTGAGGAGCCCATGAGAAACAGTCCTTAGTTGGGCCTGGTCAAGGCCCAAGTCTAAGCCTTTCCATAGAAATGGCGGGAAAGCCAGGTTACTGTGGATGACGTCATCCTGCAGCATGGCTGCTGCTCGAGGCGGACACGTGGCGAGCTGTGATTGGCGGACCGCGCCCTTGTCCTTGCTACAGTCGTTGACCATGCTTCTGACATCAGCAGGGGATGTCTGCTGTCACTGTAGACGATGGTATGGTGGGAGCGTGGCTACAGTCACGTCGCCGTCCTTGTCAGTGGTGGTTGGACAACTCCTGCCACCTGTCGCTCTCTTATTGGCGCGTACTCTGGCAGAGATCCTTGTGAATCTTCCTTTTGTTATCTTCTGTACCTCATACAAAAGGTGATGAGGGAAGATTCCGCGCGTGGTCGGACGCGCTTATCAGGTGTTGTTCGTTGCTTATCAGTTGTTATCCTTGCGCGCTGTGCTGCATGCGTTGTTGGCAGCGCGCGAATGGATCCTTGCGCCATAGTCTGGCGCGAGGATCCTGTCTTATGGGGATAGGGGCGCCTCCTCCACTTGGATTAGGCTCCCTATCCCTTCAAGTCCCCCTAGTCTAGGGCTTCTCCTGCTCTTGATGAAGTGTAGGTGGAGCGCTAGACTCAAAATATCGAGTCGCGGATGAAAGCTCATCTGCTTCCGTATGTTGTTGGGATTTGTTGGTGTGAACGTGTTCTGCCATGCCTTGTGAAGAAGTTGAGCGGGGAACGTCTTTTTTGGTTTGACGTCAAATTTGCGCCTTGGAAGACGTGTTCCGCCATGACCTATTAAGGCGCTGGGCGGGGAACGTCTTTTTTGGTTTTACATCAAATTTGCGCGTTGGAAGACGTGTTCCGCCATGACCTGTTAAGGCGCTGGGCGGGGAACGTCTTTTTTGGTTTTTCGTCAAATTTGCGCCTTGGAAGACGTGTTCCGCCATGACCTGTTAAGGCGCTGGGCGGGGAACGTCTTTTTTGGTTTTACGTCAAATTTGCGCGTTGGAAGACGTGTTCCGCCATGACCTGTTAAGGCGCTGGGCAGGGAACGTCTTTTTTGGTTTTATGTCAAATTTGCGCCGTGTAGTTGCATGCTTGTTGATGGTTAATGCGCGTCAGCAGTTGTAATAAATTTTGAATCATTGGCATTCAATTTGTCTCTCATAAATTGTAGTTAATGCGCCTGGAAGTCGAATGATCAGTTCCTTCTCGTTGTTTGTGCTTTTGAAGTCGAGGCGGATGGCGTATGTGAACTCTTGATTATATGGGCTGATGAGGCGCAAACCCGCGCCGGCGCCGTCGTCGTTTGAGGCCCCGTCCGTGTATAAGGACCATTTTTGCGACGGGTCTTGCGCCGGTGCGGGAGTTTCTTCCGCTTGACACTCTTGAACTTTGTCCGCGGGTATTTCTGTGGCGAAGTCCGCGAGAATTTGGCCTTTGATGGCGGGCCGGGGTTTGTAGTTAATCGTATGTTCCCCCAGCTCGATGGCCCATTTAGCCAGGCAGCCTGACAGCTCGGTTTTAGCGAGTATGTCATTTATCCGGTAGTCTGTGAGGACATTTATCGGATGGCCCTGAAAATACCTGCGGAGTCTTCGAGATGCGTGGACAAGAGCGAGAACCAGCTTTTCCATGATTGTATACCTTGTTTCCGCATCTAACAGCGTGCGGCTGATGTAGTAAATCGGTGTTTATACGCCCTTGCGGTCGACCATTAGAACCGCGCCTATTGCCCGCTCCGTGACGGACAAGTATAGCGTGAGCGGTTCCTTAGGAAGGGGCGCTGTTAATGTCGGAAGGTTCATCAGGCATTGTTTCATTTCTTTGAAAGCTGATTTCGCCTCTGGGGTCCAGCGGAAGTTACTCTTCTTCAGACAATTCTTCAAGGTGTCCACGAATGGGAATGACTTTGAAGCGTAGTTGGACAAGAATCGGTTGAGGGCGACAAGGCGGCCCATCAGTGTTTGTACTTCTTTGATGGAAGCAGGTGATGGCATCCTTTCGATGGCCTGTACTTTTTCTGGGTTAGCGCGGAACCCGTCCCGCGTAACGATGACCCCCAGAAATTTGCCCTCTTCCATCCCGAATGAACATTTGCTCGGGTTCAACTTCATGCGCACCTTGCGCAGCTGGTTGAATGTTTGCTGGATATCTCGGAGCATGTATCCTTCTTCTTTGCTTTTGATTACAAGGTCATCGACGTACACTTCGAGCCGTATGCCGATTTCGTTGATGAAGGCCGTGTCAATTAAGCGTTGGTATGTAGCGCCCGCGTTTTTCAAACCGAAGGGCATCTTGGTGTAACAGAAAATGCCGGCGTCTGTGCGGAACGCTGTTTTGTCTTCATCTTCCTTTGCCATTTGAATCTGGTGGTACCCCTTGTATGCGTCCAAAAAACACTTGAACCGGTAAGGGGCTAGGGAATCCACCTTTAGATCGATTTCTGGCAAAGGATAGCAATCCTTTGGACACGCCTTGTTGATATCCTTATAATCGACACACATGCGCCACCCCCCGTTGGCTTTGGCGACCATGACAGGGTTAGCCACCCATGTTTGGTATCTGGTGGGGCGGAGGATGCCCGCATTGAGCAGCTTGGTGACTTGTTCGTTTATGGCCTTTGTTTTCTCCGGGCCCATACTTCGTTTCTTTTGCACTATCGGTTCCACCGAGCGGTAGACATTGAGTCTGTGTTCCGCTATTTCGCGGGGGACGCCAACCATGTCGGCCGGTTGCCACGCGAAAACATCGATGTTGCTGATTAAGAGCTGCTTCAAGTGATTGCGTATGGTCTCGGAGATTTCATGGCCAATGACCACCGTTTGCTCCAGAAATTTAGGATTGAGAACCCATTTTTCCGGCTCAGTGCGGGTGTTGGTCTTGACCATGCTACAGTCGTTGACCATGCTTCTGACATCAGCATGGGATGTCTGCTGTCACTGTAGACGATGGTATGGTGGGAGCGTGGCTACAGTCACGTCGCCGTCCTTGTCAGTGGTGGTTGGACCACTCCTGCCACCTGTCGCTCTCTTATTGGCGCGTACTCTGGCAGAGATCCTTGTGAATCTTCCTTTTGTTATCTTCCGTACCTCGTACAAAAGGTGATGAGGGAAGATTCCGCGCGTGGTCGGACGCGCTTATCAGGTGTTGCTCGTTGCTTATCAGTTGTTATCCTTGCGCGCTGTGCTGCATGCGTTGTTGGCAGGGCGCGAATGGATCCTTGCGCCATAGTCTGGCGCGAGGATCCTGTCTTATGGGGATAGGGGCGCCTCCTCCACTTGGATTAGGCTCCCTATCCCTTCAGTACCCAGTACCATTTACTCATCCCTATTTGAGATTACCTAAACACGTGCCAAACCCGAACCATTGCCATCCCTACCAAACAACCCCTTATATTTGTATTTGTATCATTAGTTCATGCTAACATCTTATAAGTAAGACGATTTTAAAAGGTTCCAAATGTTATGGTTTTTAACCATGTTAACATCATATAATTATGAGATAAAACAAAGACTTACATGATATAGATACTGAAGATTTACAAATCGTTTTACAAATCCCAATCACTTAGATTCAAAGATAAGCCTCTGCTATATGGCTAATATGCAACTCTTCTAAAATAAGCCTTTGCTATACGTCTAACACATAGTCGCATGAATCGCGGTACACTCCGGCTCTTGGTACGAAATCGGGTACGCGGTTCGCGCATTTCTTAAATTCGGTACGAGGGGGGTAGGTTCATTCGGTTCGCCAATTTTATACGCGATACGGTGTACCCTATAAGTTTACGCTGTATCGTATCTAGACATTATACAATATATATTTTTGGGGAAATGGAATCTAATAATCCCAACTTTGGGGGGTTGGAAGGCAGCAGTCCCAACTTGCAACTTGTACCACAGCAGTCCCAACTTGTCAACTATTTAATTTGGTTGGTCCCAGACTAACTGGGGTTAACTTTTTCTGTTAAATGCCTCGTGGGCATCCCACGTGGCAGTCCTACGTGTCAAAAAATGCTGGTCTGTCAAAAAAAAAAAGGGTGGGGCCATGTCCATGTCATATATTTATAATGTTTTAATGTTTTTTAAAAAAAAGAGGAGCCCACAAATTTAATAATAATAATAATAATAATAAAGAATTATATATATAATATATATATACATCTTCACCCCTACATCTTCTTCATCATCATCTCTTCATCATCATCATCATCTTCACCCCACCACCATCAACCACCGCCACCGCCGCCATCTGCAACCACCTCCACCGCCTGAACCCACCATTCTTCTTAAAACCCCATCAATCGTCACCACCTGAACCCTAATCTGAAACCACCGCCGCCATCAACCACCTGAAACCCTAATCTGAAACCACCGCCGCCATCAACCACCTGAAACCCTAATCTGAAACCACCGCCGCCATCAACCACCTGAAACCCTAATCTGAAACCACCGCCGCCATCAACCACCTGAAACCCTAACCTGAAACCACCGCCTTCGTCACCATCAACCACCTGGTTCAACTGCTGTAGGAACTGGTTCAGGTTTATTACTATTATTATTATTATTATTATTATTATTATTATTATTGTTAGGTTGAGAAACGTGGTCGTCGTCTTTTTGGTCTAGTAACAGAGGAGGTCGGGTCAGTCGGGTCAAGGAGACGGGGGAAGTAGGTTAAACAGAGGAGGGAGGGTGGTGGTGGTGTTTGTGGTTTGTGGTGGTGGTTGTGGTTCAGTCGGGTCAAGGAGACGGGGGTCATGAGGTCGGGTCAACAGAGGAGGAGGAGGAGGGAGGGTGGTGGTGGTGTTTGTGGTGGTGAACAGAGGAGGAGGAGGAGGGAGGGTGGTGGTGGTGTTTGTGGTGGTGAACAGAGGAGGAGGAGGGAGGGTGGTGGTGGTGTCGTCGGAGATGGTGGTGGTGGTTGTGGTGGCAGGTGGTTGTTGTGGTGAAGATGATGAAGATGTAGGGGTATATATATATATATATATATATATAAATTCTTTTTTATTATTATTTAAAGATTTTTTTAAATAATTAATAGATTTTTTTTTAATTAAAAACAAGTGGGACCCACGTTTTTTTGCCAACTGGACAGATTTTGCCACGTAGGATTGCCACGTGGGATGCCCACGTGGCATTTAACAGAAAAAGTTAACCCCAGTTAGTCTGGGACCAACCAAATTAAATAGTTGACAAGTTGGGACTGCTGTGGTACAAGTTGCAAGTTGGGACTGCTGCCTTCCAACCCCCCAAAGTTGGGATTATTAGATTCCATTTCCCCTATATTTTTTTCAAATAACTACAATAAACATTTCATAATCATAATCCAAAACAAAGTTCATAATTATAAGTTCAAAAACATAAAACAAACTAACCAAGTTCATAATTATAAGGAATCAATAGACTCTTCATCTAGCTATGGTAAGCGAATAGTCACCATAATTGCTGCAGATTTCGAAGCATTTAATTCTGATTCGCGAATCGCATTGAATCTAGACCGCGAATTCAACAATCCGGTACGCGAATCTGTGATATTTGGTTCGAAATTCTACACAATCGGGTACGCTCAATTTTACGAATCGGATCGCGACTCCTATGCGAACGGTACGCGAATGTACCCGATTCCGGTACGCACGATTGGATTCGCGGTACGCAGGTAGATTAGCGAATCCTGTGACTATGGTCTAACATGTAACTCTTCCAAAATCTCAGTATCTTAGTATGAATGCAAAAATCATGATCGAGATTCTTCATCCTGGGTTAAATACTTGAAAAACATGCTTAAAAACGTTAACATTATGTTAACGAGTTCACAGGTTTTTATCATGATGTTGTAAACCGTTTTTCATAATATCCTTTGAAAAGTCTTATAAATTGTCTGAGAAAAACAACATTTGACCGTTCCCTTGGAATCCTTGTAAGGTAGTCCATGAAATGTTGCAAAAGGCGTTAGGCGGTCGGTGAGGTCTAGGCTAAGGACTAGTCGATACTAGGCGGAATTAGGCATTTTTGTATTTTTATACGTATTATATATATATATACACACACACAAATTTAAGTGTTTTTTGAAAATATGTTAGAATATATATACACATAATACTACTAAATGTAAACTAGTGAAGATAGAGGGATTAAATTTTCATGCTTCAAACATGATTCATTTAAAAACTACCTACACATATGTATAATTAGGGTTTTCACATACTTTCAAAATCAATAATTTACACATATAAACATGCACACATACGGTTGTATACACATATAGTAAGATACATTTAGCAAATGAAATCAACCATTAAGATCATTTGACAAGTTCCATATCAAACTAAACTTATTTAGTGATTTATCATGCTTTAAAGTTACAAATCCAACACATAGGCATACATACACCCACATAACCCAATGTACACACACTCATCCATTTTTATTCCACTTTACCACTTGATTAGTTTGATTAAAGAAAACCATATGAAAACACCTCACTAGGTGACACATCTTACACATTTTTGACACATTTCAAATAACAACAAAGACTAGAAACAAGGATTTACACTAGACAAGTTATGGAAGACAAAGAACTATATATGTGTAAGGACGGTTTCTTGAATATAAGCGTGTAAGCTACAAGGTTAAACTCCAAACCTTACAAATACACCTCAAAGTGGATGGATTAAGGCTTGATTTAGAGTTTAGGAGTTAAAAAATGGTGGATAGTGGGAGGGTGGTGTGGTCGTGGGTTTTGAAGGGGGGGGGGGGAGATATTTGCTACAAAGTCGGGAGGTTTGTGTGAAATGAAGAAGACATGTGACCTTATAGTTCTACCTAGTATTGTATGAATCGTTAGGCGCTATTCGGCCGATGGAGTAACAACTAGCGATTACTTAGGTTTAATAGGGATAATCGGATTTGGATTTTTATATGTAATTTCATACATACATACATACATACATACATACATACACACACACAATTTTGTATGAATTTTTTTTCAGTGGACAATTTTTACCCCCTCATTGAGCCGTATATATAGGTAATTAGGATTAATCGCCTGGACTTCTAGGTTTTAGCCGGGATATGGCAGGAATTTACATGTTTTGGCCAGAATATGGCTGGTATTTCATGTTTTGGCCAGAATTTGATCAGAATCACTAGATTGCGATCGAGTTTTGGCTGATTAGGACCGCCTTTGTCCACTATTAATTTCCTAGTGATTAATGGCCGATTAGATGAAAATTACTCGGTGAACCTCCGAATAATGATTAGTCGGAGGCTAGGCGCAATTTTTACAACCATGGTTACATGATTACTACATCACATCAAAGAAGGTATATGATAGACTTGGAATCAAATGAGGCATGATGGAAGGATCGGGAGGGCCGGTCTAAATCAAAGAGAGAGTGGGCTGGTGGGTTTTGGTAAGGATTTCCATGATTATGTCCAATAACTAAAGTTTTGTGGTACAATTTGATTTGGGTGGTGTTTTCTCCAGCTCTCCTTGAACAAAGAGATTCGAGATGGATTTACTATGAAGGCTGGAACAGCAAAGACTCTAGTTAGCCAGTTACTAGTAACTTATAAAAACAATATCCGTTTTATAAACATTAGCTTGTAAACATATAGTCGGGTGTTAGGCGATGTAACCGCATATTGTTTATATATATATATATGTGTGTGTGTGTGTGTATATGTATATATCACATAATAATGTCACCATTTTAATGTTCTAGACATGTTGGAACAGTTCTGATTATTATAAATTAATCGTGTTACCACCAATGTTTGTTTTGGAGAATTTCTCGCTACGCAATATGGTAATCACTAACGACTACTGAAGGCATACCTGTGCATTGGAATGGAGTTTGATAGACTTTAAGCGGCATAATTACTAAAAATTAACTTCGATGCATGTAATTAAAATGAAGCACGTTCAGCTTTTTGTACGGATAATGCCTCGGAGTTACTGAGTGAACATCATTTAGTAGTTGATACATGGTTGAAAGTCCGGTGTCTTTAGTATTTAAGACTGTAGTTTTATGCAATATTATGATCTTGGATACACTACTTTGATAAGGTTTGCTTTTTGCAGGTCTAACGAAGTTTAAAGTGTACATCAGGAGTTTAACAGGACCTCGGATCGAAGCTAGAGTGAAGCGAATGGAAGAAACAAAGAAAAGAGGGAGTGGCCGACTCTTAAAACATGCGTAGATGGCTGGTAGACAGCGAGAACTTGACTTGAAATCATATTCATAGCGAAGACTTTACGTGTGAACTTCTCTTCCCACTCGACTTGAATTTGTATATAAAAAATATTTACATGAGAACTTATGTAATTTCATCATACGGTTAGCTTACGGGTACAAAGTAGTAGATTTTGCCAACATTTTTACTTTTGGACATTTCGTTATTTTTATTAAAACATATGCCCAATAAAACAAGTTAGAACGACTTTAAACGATAATCCCAAAATAAAAAAAGATAAAAAGAACTAGGAAAGCGATGTCTCGTACAGGCATAAGTTAATATGTGTTCATCCAAAATGTCAAACCCTGTGTCATCACTTTCGATGTGTCCATGCACTTTATGCCCCAATTACCGATCACGCTCTCCAACATTCCTTTTCTTTTAAACATTTTCCGTAAAAAGTTCGTATGAAAGACAATGGTGTTGTTTTTTAAGAGGTAAAATGTCTGCAGTCTGCAGATCACATTTGCAGATATTTGCAGGAGAAGAGGTAGATCAAAGGTCTGTAGTCTGTAAGAAGAAGACTGTTTGTTTGTTAACGTCTGCAGACTGCTGAAATTTAAAAAAAACTGATCTTTATAAAGCAAACAATATTTTTTCAACATTGAAATTTAAATAATACTTATACAACACTGAAATAATATTCATAAAACCGCAAATAACAATGTTTCAACTAATTTATTCCACATTTTGCATTAACTGCTCGGTAATTTCATCTCGCATCTGAGTCATATATTCCCGATTCGATGTAGTACCATGTGCTTCAACCTCGTCTTCAGCAGCATCAACGTGCACATGACTATTTCCTAATGACACATTGGGTTGATCGTATTCGATAGAGAACTCATCGCTCAAGCCTTCCTTCCTTATAATATTATGTAGCGCGAAACATGCAATGGTAGTGTTCCTTTGTGTAACTAACGGAAATGGTGCCATCCTCTTCAATATAGGGAATCGGGCTTTCAACACACCAAAAGCACGCTCAATGACGTTTCGAAGTTTTGCATGTGCATGGTTAAATTTCTCTTTATTGGTCAAAGCACGCCTACGACGAAAATCTCCCAACCAATACCTCACATTATGATATGGAGCCATAAATCCTCGTATATGTGTATAGGCGGCATCACAAAGATACTATTTATCTACAAACAAATACAATTAATTAGGGTATGAAAATAATATAGAAATATTTAACAAACCATAAACATACCTGGCGGTGGAAACGGGAATGGTGCATGTGGATCTGATAATGCTTCTGACAATATTCTACCATCATGTGCTACCCCTTCCCAACCGGCCACAATGAACGTAAAAATCATGTTGAAGTGACAAATTGCTAACACGTTTTGATAACAATCCCCATTTCCTCGTCCTCTATATAAATCTTGTTTACTAGTAGGGACAACAACATGTATCAAAGTTCCATCTAATGCACCAACCGCACCTTTAAAACCCCGTCGTAGCCACTTGTTATGTCCCGGAATGCTTGGATTCGGATTAAAAGAAGTTAGTACTATCATATCTTTGGAAAAAAGCATCATTTTATCCAAGACTACATAAAAAAAAATTATGAATTGCTTGCTTTGAGTGTTGAAATCTACGCTTGATAACCACGTAGCGTTGATTATGACCGATTATCATAAGAAACATAGCCATCTTCTCCTCAGCCGATACATGTTTACTATCCTTTAACGAATAATTTATTCTAAAATGTGCACAAAGTCGGACAAATGTTTCACGCGACATACGTAGCAGTTAAGTGCATTGTTTGGGATTTCCTTGCAATATCTCTAACGTGTATCTATGTCCCGTCATATTTGAATCATTGTCTCGCATTCGTTTCAAACCTCTCATCCAAAAAAGCGAACATACAAGTACATAATAATTAAAAGAAGTAATTTCTTATCATAATCCATTATGATCATGTATTAAACAAAAACAACTACTAAACAAAAACACAACCAAAAGCATACAATGTTTTCAAACATAACCAAAAGCAAGCATTAAACAAAAACACAACCAAAAGCATACAATGTTTTCAAACATAACCAAAAGCATATATACAATGTCTTCAAACACAACCAAATAGCATAACAATGTTTTCAACCTAACAAAAGCAATCAAAGTTTTCAGCATAACAAACATAACCAAAGCAATCAATGTTCTACACTACTTGATTAGTCCTAAACTTGCAGTCGTCATCGCAATCCACCCTTTTAATACTTCTGGAGTTTCTGGCAATGCCATCCATGCCGCTCTCATATCTGATGACACACCAAAAATATGGTAAGCAGGAAAAGAATACAAATATGTAAATCGAAGCATACATAGCAAAAAGTAAAAAAAAATGCAATAATACATCTAAAGTATACATATCAAAAAAGAAAAAAGAAAAAAAAAAGACCTAAATTGACAAATTCAAACTCATATCCATCATCCAACTATCCATCATCCAAAAATACATCATTCAAACTCATATCAACAACATTCAAAAAATAAAGCAAAAATACAATATATATATATATCAAACAATCAAACAGATCTGTAAAAAAAATGCAACATACATATCAAAAAAGAAAAAAAATAATCAAACAAAAGAAAAGCACAGAGAAAGATGAGGCGACATATATAGTTGAGAAATAAAAAAAATAATACCATTATCATAGATATATATATCAAAAAACAAAAAAAAAGCAAAAAAAAATGTACCTGAGACAGATCGACGGCCTGGAAGGGAGAGGCGGAGGAGAAAAGAAGGAAGATGGAGGATGCAGGCGGAGGAGGAGGGGACCGAGGGGAGGAGGACGCGTGGGGGAAGAAGGAGGCAGGTGGAGGAGGAAGAGAGAGGAGGGTGGAGGAGGAAGGCTGACGACGGTGGAGGGCTCGTGGAGGAGGAAGGCAGATCAGGTGAAGGAGGCCATTGGAGGAGAGGAGATGAGATGGGGGTTTGTGAAGTGAGAAGAGATGGGAGAAGACTTTTGAAAATGTCTTTCCGTAGAAGAGGAAGGACAGATGTTTGAAGAGGAAACATCTTTCAAAAAACAAACACTCTTTTACACCTTAATGTCTCCCGCGTGTCTGTGCGGAGTAGACAAAAGAGGTCAGGAAGAGCTTTTGTAAAAAAACAAACACAACCTTAACCATTCAGGATCTCTTAACCATTAAAATCTCTTAATGATTCAGCACTTAATCAACAAAACAACCCCTAACTATTTTAACTAAAAAATTAATAAAATTTTAAAATACATACAGTGATTGAACGATGATGAGTTTAAAATTGGGTAGACTGAATAAATGATAAGGTACAAAATGTAGAGTCAAATAAGGAAAACAGGATTTGATTTTCCTTAGGATCTATCTGCAACTCCTACTTACACAGTTGGTCTCCTTTAAAGTCAACAAAATCTTATTGTCCTTTTAGATTGGTCAATGTGCCGTTTTGGCCAACGAAAGCACCTTAAACTAAGTTTCATGTCCATTTACAGGTTGTTATTCTTTATACTCAATATACTAAATAATATAATGAGGTAAATAATGAAAATAATATTCCCCCCCTCAAATACGTTATAGATATTCTAAAGGTATTTTTAGAACAACTTTAAACATCAATTCATGTGGCATTTGAATAATTAGTCGTGTCTCGTATGTATATGTTTCTTACTTATTTGTATAGAAAAGTTGTACTTTGCTAAATTCATAAGTAACTAGTCATTATGTAAAAATATCACAAGTATATAAATTTTAAACAAGTATGGAGATAGGGCTGTCCAAAAAGCTCGTGGCTCGGAGCTCGCTCGAAGCTCGCTCGGATTTAGCTCGAAAAAAGCTCGCTCGATATGGCTCGGTTTGAATCTGAGCCGAGCCGGCTCGGATCGGTTAGAAAGTGAGCCTAGCTCGGCTCGGTTTTGCTCGAATAATTCTAATTTTTAATATATATTTTTTTATATACATATAATATATTACCAAAATGTAAAACAAGATGGAGAATATGCTACAAATTTAATATTTGGTAACAATGGCATGAAGATTCTTTGCTTGGGATTGAAGTTATAGCTATTCAAGTTATTTAAATAAACTCAATACTACTTTTGATCCAAGTACTCAAGTTAATTCGTATGTTGATGAACTTATACTGTATTCCATTAAAATTTGAGACTTATTTTGTACTTGCTTGAACTTGATTTTAGCGTGCAATGTATAAGGTTGAACTTGTTTTAAATGTGTTATTTTTAACAATTGAATAATAGTTTAAACTATTGAATTTTGAAAGCCATTTTTCTTTTTTCTTTTTAAATTCGAGCCAAACCAAGCCGAGCCGAGTCGGCTCGGTTTAAAACCAAGCCGAGCTCGAGCTTTGATTTTCAGCTCGGTTTCAAATTCGAGCCGAGCCGAGCTGGCTCGGTTTATAACCAAGCCGAGCGCGAGCTTGGCCTGGCTCGGCTCGGTTCGGCTCATGAACAGCCCTATATGGAGACTTTAATATACAAAAATTCTCTATAATAATTCACGGTCAAATTCACAGGTACGGAGTATATTTTTCTAAACAAGTTGAGTTTTGGTAGAAGTGAGTGACGGATTTAGAAATGAATTCAGTAGTAACGTTAACAAGATTGGAGTGTTTCATAACCTGCTTACTACATCAAAGTTCTACTTGAATTCTGAATTTATTTCAGATTTCTGATGATATTTTGGAAGGGCACGTTAAAGTTGAACTCATAACTAGTGGGTAAGCTTCTTAAATTTCTTAGTAGGATGGAGCAACCAAGCCTCGTTGATTCATACATTGTCCTCACCTAACGTGTTCCAATATGATTCTAGAAGATCCTAACATAAATTTAAAGCAACTAGCCAGATTGCAAAATAGATTATCAAGAAGGAAAAACTACCAAATCATCGCTAGGACTGAACCACAATAAGAAGTTGGCTAATCGCATTTGCCGCCCATAACTTAACCAAGATCGAATGCCTATTTAAGCAAAGTCCGTTCTACTTCAACAACTAAAATGTGTAGACGAAGCATCCAAATACTTCTTGTTTGTTTAGTCGAGTACTCTAGATATTTGGTATAGCTTGTATTGAAATGTTTTTAGCCGTAAAGTCATTCGATATTTAATATAATAAGCTCTAACATTATACTCTCTCCATTCAAATAACCTCTAACTATATACTTCTCTCCATTCATTATTGGAGGAGTAAAACTACCATTTTGGCCCATGAGATTTGTCCCAGAATGCCAGTTTAGATAGAAAAGTTTTTTTTATCACTGGAACCTCCGTGGTTTCATTTTGGCCTATTTTTTTAACTACGTCAAATAAGTCAGTTAAGGTCAGAGGCATTTTTGTCATTTCAGGGTAAAACTTTTAAAAACCTATATTTTTAAACTAAAAACCTATTTAAACAAAAGGGGTAATGGAATTGAATAATCCCAACTTTGAGAAATTGGAAGGCAATAATCACAACTTGAAAGTTGTAAATTAGCAGTCCCAACTTGTCATGTATTTTATTCCATTAGACCCAAACTAACGATGGTTAACTCTGTTAGTTATCTGCTGACGTATCAGTCCACGTGGCGTCTGATATGGCACAAGCTGTCCAGTTGACAAAATAAAACATGGCCCACATTATTTATTTATGTTTTAAATAAAAAAACAAAACTAAATCTTTTGATAATAATAAAAAAGAAATATATATACACACACACCTCTCTTTCACATCTTCATCATCTTCACCACAACCACCTACAACCACCATAACCACATGCCACCATCGACATCTCCGACGACACCCACCACCACCACCACAACCACCTACCACCACCGTCAATCACCACCACCACATACACTCTCTCTTTCTCTTTGTCATCTGTTTTCCCTCTACTATTCCCCAAACTCCCATGTTTTTCCTCTCTTTTCAACCACCACCATCTTCACAACCAGGGCCGCCCCTTAATGGGTGCGGAGAGGACTCCCGGCCCGGGCCTAATTTCTAGGGGGCACATTGACCCTTCCGCAATCCAAGTTTTCTTAATAATGATGTCTTTAATTCGATGGATTTTTGTATGTTTGAGCCCTAAAATTGTTAATCAAGTATTAATCAAAGTGAAGGGTAGTTTATATAAAACAGAAAGTGAAGAAATTTTGAGAGAGGTTAAGATTTAAAGAAGAAAATGAAATGGTTTGAGAAATTTTTTTTTGCAGGTTTATTAATGGGTGTAGGACTAGACATGATGAAGAAGATGTAATGAAAAAGGCCCACACTTAGTTGTTTTTGTTTTTTACCTTTTATTTTTTACTTCCCTTGTAACTTTTATTTTTGGTATGAAACAATTTTTTTTAACAGCCAAACTTTCTCCCATTTGTATTTTCACCCTTTGTGGGATTCGAACACCCAACCTCCCCAAGAGGGTTTGTTCGCTCAATCATTAGACTGCAACCTAACTGGAAAACAAAATTTGATCCATCAATTTGATATTTCTTTAATCGTGGCATAAAAAATAGTTTACATTATTCATTTCGTTAAGGCCTAAAGCTAAGGCTAAGTGGCACAATTTTTGCAGCTCGGCCCGGACAACTGAATTTTCAAGGACGGCCCTGTTCACAACCAACACTTGAAAGTCCACCAACATCTTCACAACGACCATCTGAAATCACCAATATCTTCACAACCCGAACCATCAGAAACTTTAATCGCATAATCCCCAAATTTTGTAGCCCATTTTTGTTTATTCATGTTCTAGGGTTTTGGTTACGAACAAATGGGTTTTTTTATATGAAGTCTGGCGATTGGTGTATTGGATGGACGTTGGGGGTGGTTGTCGGGAGCAGTGGCGAAGCTTGGTTTCGGAATCGGCGGGGGCCGAACTCATTTTTTTTCGATCGGTAGTGGAAAATCGGCGGGGGCCGGACTCAACCCGTATTCAATTTACCTATGAAAATCGCAAATTTCCACTACTGCGCCAAAAAACAGGGGGGGCCAGGGCCACCCCTGGCCCCAAGTATACTTCGCCACTGGTCGGGAGGGGTGGTGTGGGTTGCTGGTCGATGGATGTGAGAGTGTGGTGGTGGTCATATAAGGTGTGTGTTGGTATTGGCAAGTGGTTGTGGTGGTGGTCGTATAGTTTATACAGTTTTATCCCTCTATTTCATCTTATTTACCAACAGTTTGGAGGTCAAACACCAACAAACCCATCAAATATTTTATCTCCGGTGAAGAATAGCTAATCAGCCGGAGGGTAGTGCCCCCAGGGAAAAACAGGTCTTGGTCAGGAGTGTGGCTGGTCCGGCTCTGAATTAATACCTATCAAAAAAAAAGTTATATAACAATTGAATTAAAAAAAATAAAGGTTCCATTTTTACTTGGTCAATGGAATACACGTCTTCGATAGTAAAAGTGATGTGGGCAACAGTTGCCTGCCCCTTTGTTAAACAGAGACGCAGATAAAAGTGACGGGAGCATTTAATACTTGAAACACACTAACTTTTATTACGTATTTTACCAAATTTCCTTAAAACGCAAACTAGTTATTTAGTTTATTATTAACTGTAGTGATAAAAGCAACTTTTTTTTAAGGCAAACGACATTTTATTTTATTTCATACCAATATTTACACGTCGACTAATAGCAAGGTGCTAATTAGAAGACAAGTACATCACCTAAATTACATGTTACATGATATTTCTAAAAATCAAAATGTTTCCATTTCTCTCAATCAATACCTTCTAGTTTCGCTCGGTTTTTCACCCAAATGTAGGATACCGATTGTATATCGGTCATTATGTGCTCCAATGATGCGTTCCTCCCATTAAAGATTTTGTCGTTCCGCTTTTTCCCTAGCACCCAACATGCTGTGATAAAAGCAACTTATACAGCATAAACGTTTGCTTTCTAATTTAATATTTTGTCATAAACAACACTTTTTAAAACACAATTCTTAGATTTTTTAGCATAAATATACCATAACCTTGCAGAATTTAACACTTCAACCTAATTGCTGTGAAGCATACACCTTAATCTCCCGCATGTCCCTTGAATACATAAAATTAAACAATACTAATACTTTTTGTCGTTATTTCATTCTATTATAATTACTCTCTTCTATTATTATCAGTGTATTTGTTAGTAGATCTTTTTTTTTTGGCTCAATCTGTGTTATCTTAAATATAGGTCTCAAACATTTTTCTACCAATTCACTATAATTTATAAAAAAATAATTTTATTGGCTTCAATTATAAAACTAAGGGAAAATGGATAATACTCCCAACTATCGCCTGTTGTCGGATAATACTCTCAACTATCACTTTGGCCATTAGCACTCCGAATTTTCAACTTGTTTACTTTTATCACTCCCAAACTAACTGAGGCCTAACCTGGTAAGTGTTCGTGGTCAAAATGTAAAAACCTAAACTTATATGTGGCCAAAATATAAAAAACAAAACTTAAGGGGCATTTTTGACAATAAACCTTTAACTTATAAATCCCCCCCATCCCCTAGGGGTGAGCACATTTGGGCCGAACCGAAAAAAAACCGAGAACCGACCCGAAAAATCAGGAAAACCGAACCGGGTCTAGTATTTAGGTTCTGATTTCGGTCCATCAATATACCTCCGACCGGTTCTCGGGTCGGGTCGGTTCCTGAGAAGGTTAAAACCGAATGAAAACCCAAAACCGATTATGATTCTCAAAGCTTTTAGATTCTCATAAACTCGACTATTCGAGCAAAGCTAGGGAGTTGAAGTAAGCATGTCCTAATAGACGGTAGCTCTTTTTTTTCTAAATATTTGTAGGCATAACAACATTTTAAAGATCAGATTATAAAATTAAGCAATGAAAATTTGTTATAGAAAGAGGTAAGTCAGTTACCTTAACGAGTAGCAAACCACCTATTTGAATGTAATAATCTAGAAGAGATGCTGCATCTTTGATAGCACCTTCAAGTCTTGATAGAACACCCTAAAGCAGTAAAAAACAGTATATGAGCATTCAAACATGTAAAAGACAAAAACAAAATAAAGAGAATTCCAGTGCAAGATTATTTCTGAATTTTGATGATACTAACACTTAGTTGTTGACCCATTTGAAACAACTTGAATACATGTTGCCTAATTTTAAAAACTTATAACAGAAAGAGGATCATATATCAATTTTTTTACTATATATGCATCAGCTTAATAGTATACTGGATCAATTAAGGATGCATATTAGTTTAGGCGATCCAAAAAGAATCGCCAAAACTATATTAGTTTAGGCGTTTAAAAAAAACGCCTAAACTATATTAGTTTAGGCGATCCAAAAGAATCGCCAAAACTATATTAGTTTAGGTGTTTCTAACTTTCTTTTGAAACGCCTAAACTATTATAGTTTAGGCGTTTCAAAAAAAACGACTAAACTATATTAGTTTAGGCGATCCAAAAGAATCGCCAAAACTATATTAGGAATTTTATCGAGCACTTGGTGTGCGAACATATTGTACACCAATCGAACACAATCAAACAAAGTAATCATCAACTAATTTGATCCTAGCTAAATTGTAATAAACACAATGATTTGCCGAGAAATTAACATAACACAAACATCAATAACCTGATTTTATAGATAAACTAATTGTATAATCAATAAACATTCACATAACACAACCATCAAGGTTTAATTTCAGAAATCTAACCTGAAACATGAATTCTGAACCAAATAAGCATCCTTTAAAACACGAATTCTGTCACAAAAATGGAAGGTTTTTGTAGGGTTCGGGTAGGGTCGGGTTTTAGGATGAAGAACCGAAGACCCGATTTAAGATGGACCGAGGACCGAACCTTTGATTAGGGTCTGAGATCGGTTCTGATTTTATGTAGGTCTCGGGTTCGGGTCGGGTCGGGTTTGGGTCGGGTCGGGTACAGACCAATGCTCACCCCTTCTCTTTCTCTGTACACCACACCATTCACCGGAAAACCACCACCACCCACCCTTCACCGGAAACCCTGCACCACCGGCGCAAGTCGTAAAACCTCTTCGCGTACGTCAGTCACTAGCACTCTATCCCTCTGTTATTTCATTGTCTCCTTCCCAAAACATAAAACCCTTAAAAGCCCTAATATCTCCTGCGACATGTCGGGCCTCCTTACACCATCCAACGACTCATCATCCTCAATCATCCCCTACTCGTCTGATTCCACCACACTTACCGTCTACACTCTCCACCACAACCTCAACCCCCCAACCACACCACGTCTCTCCATCTCCTGGTCTCGCGGAATGGTCGTCGGCTCCGGTCACCGGAGGTGGTTGACGGCCGGTCAGCCGTCGGGTACAATCAGGACCCGGTTAAAGAGATGGACCGGCGAGGACCTGAGATGAAGATTCGTGGCTGTGAATGATGGTGTGTGGTGTCTGATAAAGGTCGCCGGAGATGGAGATAGGTTATCGGAACTGGAGAGGTGGTTAGTCGGAGATGATAGGACCCACTTAACGAGATGGGGTGGTCGGGTGTTTGTGTTGTTTAGTCGCCGATGTTTGTGTTGGGGATACGGTCGAGTGTTGGTGAAGAAGGTGGTGGGTTGTCGGGGATGCTCGGAACCGGTCACCGGCGAGGGTGACCGGAGAAGATGACTGTGATGGTGTCCCTCTCTCTCTCGATAGATCTGGCCATTTGCTTTATATAATAATAATAATAATAATAATAATAATAATAATAATAATAATAATAATAATAATAATAATAATAATAATAAAAGTTTCAAAAGGGTCCCTTAAGTTTAGGTTTTTACATTTTGGCCACGAACACTAACCGGGTTAGACCTCAGTTAGTTTGGGAGTGATAAAAGCAAACAAGTTGAAAGTTTGGAGTGCTAATGGCCAAAATGATAGTTGGGAGTATTATCCGCCAACAGGCGATAGTTGGAAGTATTAAAATCCATTTTCCCTAAAAATTAATAATTATATTCATACCCATTTATATTCAGACCCATTTTCAATGTAAAGGACCTTCTGAATTTGCATGAATCCGTAAATATGTCTTAAGGAGAGGAGAAGTTTGCTAAGAGTCATTGTCTTGGCGACTTGTTGGGCGATATGGAAAGAGTGTAACGATCTCATTTTCAGCGGCAAAAGAACAAATTGGAACGGGGTGTTCGGCGAAGCCCAAGCAAAGGCGTATACGTGGGTGAAACATAAAAGCAAACAAACGGGATGGACGTGGGAAAATTGGTTGGCGTTCAATGTTCCTATAACCTGAGCGATTGTTTTTTATTGTTTATGTTTATCTATAAGGACAATGTAATTTGGTGATGTAATTCGATTGTGCCTAGTATCTTGCTTGACACAATCTTGTATATATTTTGGTGTGGAATAAAATAGAAGTTTGCCGATGTAAAAAAAAGATATGTAACATTAACAAGAACTGTCTTAAAACTAAAAACTGAGTGTGGACATTAAGTCACGCAAGCAGGCTTTGTATTGAATTTTGGTACCATGATGTTCAGCCTTCCACATATCCAATCTCTCATTTCATTCGTTCATTCAAATTTTACTTCTTTTTCATGAAAGTAAAAAAGTTGTTCTAGTCTAACTAAATAAAATATACAAAAAATCATAACTATTACAAGATTTTTTTTATGGATTGAGAACATAAGAGTATTCACATCTTATCTATTAACCATTCTTGTTTTTATATAAAAATTCTATTAAAAATCGCTACATGCCTTCTATTAGTCCTTTATCTCACCCTTAGATTTTGAAAAACACCCATAGTGGCTTTTCATATATGAAAATCTACTATTCATCCTCAATCAAATTATTATCAATATATGAAAACGCTACATATAATAAAATAAATATTTATAAGTTAGATAAAGATAAATTTATGGATGTAATGTGGCAGTTTTTATAGTGAGATACATTTTAAAAAGTATAACTTTCATTTAAATTATAGGACAGATGATGATGGAGGGGATGTAAATGCTCTAAGAGCATTCACATTAGGGATGGGATTGGTACCGTACCGGTAACAAACCGTAGCCATACTAAATTTTAAGAAAAGTGGGTACCGAATACCTTGCCGAATCTTTCGGTACAGTATTGGTACAGTACCAGTATTTGTTACTAAATGTTCTCTTTATATGGTATTTGGTACTTAATTGGTACCATTACCGATAACACCGATACCAAATTTTTGAAAAATGGGTACCGATTATCGTAACGAGTCTTTTAATACATGTCGGTTCGGTTCAACACCGTATTAGTATGGTACCAGTATTCAGTAGCAAATCATCATCCGTAATTCACATCCCACCATATGTATACTTTTTATCTTTATGTCTTAGAGAATAATCTAAAGAAACCATCCAAAATATAACTCCATTTCATTTTCTATAATAAATAACACTTTAAAGAAGGCAAAAACAAACCTTTATATTTATAGTCTCAAATGCAAGTCTATAATTATCGTGGGTGTATAAGAAAACAAAAATAATAAAATAAGTGTTGGTTACAAAACAGAAATAGAGACAGAAAATGAGATGTCTAAGATTTTAAAAAATAATAAAATTTTAGAAAAAAAAAATATTTTTACCTAAATTTTGTATATAGAAAATGAGAATGAGATGTGACCCCTATAAGACCATGGGAAGGGGAACGGTGAAGTGCCACCTTAGCGTGTGACCGACGGTAACCATTCCTCCCCCTTTTGGACTTCAGGGAGCACGGGGAAACTTGCCCTCCCTGCCCGAGCTATTTTTTTTTTGTCTTTTCCTCTTAAATAAAATACTAAAAATATGTTTTTAGTGAAATTATTATATACATATAAAGAGTAGAATGTGAATGCTTTAATTATTGGCATGCTATCTGCTAAAAGACATTATTTGAATCACTACAAATAAAATCGATTATATTCAAGAGAAAGTATACGGTATAAAGTCTGTTAACGTGAGAAGCAATAAGAAGCCACCAAATTATGCCACCTGTAAACTATGGTTAAGTTTAATTAACCTAATCCTGGTTGATTAAAAGGGTAATTTAGTCATCTATGTTTATTCAATCACGTTCCAATTAATACTATGGAATTCAACTAATTAGTTTCAATTCATCATTTGAACGAACATCGAACATATAATCAAGTAATGATTCCATCAATTAAACACAATTTTAAATATCGATTACATGATGCTCTGTTTTTTTTATCGAACCAGTGTTTGATTTTATTTAATAATATCGTTTGATGAATTCAACTAATCAGTTTCAATTCATCATTCGAACGAACATCGAAAATATAATCAAGTAAGGATTCCATCAATCAAACACAATTTTAAATATCGTTTACATGACGTTCTGTTTTTTTAGCGAACCAGTGTTTGATTTTTACAGTTCAAGGTGCGTCTGTTTTTGTTATAAGGTGCGTCTGTTTTTGTTATAAGGTGCGTCTGTTTTTGTTATAAGGTGCGTCTGTTTTTGTCTATAAGGTGCGTTTGTTTTTGTCTATAAGGTGCGTTTGTTTGATTTTTGGTTATAAGGAGCGTCTGTTTTTGTTTATAAAGTGCGTCTGTTTTGATTTTTCAGCAGGTTGTTTTTTGTTTCTTCAACTGCTGCGTCTGTTTTTGTCTATAAGGTGCGTCTGTTTGATTTTTTTGGTTATAAGGTGCGTCTGTTGTTGTTTATAAAGTGCGTCTGTTTGATTTTTCAGCAAGTTGTTTTTTGTTTCTTCAACTGCTGCTTCATCTTATTAATATCAACTTCCAAATTCTTAGCAGCTTCTTTGTTTGTCTGATTCCATTTTAAAAACGAGAATGAAAAATGACAGAAAAAAGTGATAATCTAATGATAAAATGTACCTGAACGTTTTGAAAACATTATGCTCTGTTTTTTGTTGTTCTTCGTCAATCTGGGTGTTTTGATTCGTGTGTGTGTGTTTTTGATTGATTTGGAGGTGTAATAAACCCTAATTAAATGATGGTTGATGATTTTGTTTATGAATTTAGTAATAACCGTCGTGGGTTTTGAATTCGCGTTTTTAATTTGTATTTTTTAAAACGCGTTTAAATTTTCTAATGACTAATTTACCCCTGGTTTGATTTAAACGCCTATGGTTATATGATCTGATCACTTTGAAATCTAATGGTCCAGATTGCTTCTTATGCTTCTTATTTTAAGAGACTTTATACAAGTTAAGTTTCTAAATGATGTTTTAAGGTTTCCAAATGATTGTCATAAGTTTCAAGTTAAGTACTTTTATTAATCTATATTATCTTATTAAGGAGGAGTGATGGCTAACATAGTCATTTTCATTTTCGTACAACTTAAGAAGCAACATGTACAAGTGAATTATGCTTATATAATGAGGGTATAATTGGAACTTTATGTACATTTAAGACAATTAGAAGGGTAAAATAGTAAATCTATTATGGCATTTTAGTGTTTAATAAAAAAATTGTTCCCTTCCTACCCCTCTTCAATATACAGTTCCTCCTGAATAGCCTATCATCTCTTCAATAAACCCTCCATCTTCATGGTTGATTCAATGGGATTCAATGCGAAGGTCAGTTTCTCTTACTCTACCCTTCAATTGAAGGCTGTATTTGAAGCGTTTCACATTGTCTTGTTCAGTGAACATCAAAGGTTTATAAGAACCCGAATTTTTCTTCTTGTTCAGTGGATGAGTTCTTAAGTGGGTACGAAGGTTCTCTTTACAAATCCTGCTCCACATATTTTTTCCCTTCTTGCCCTCTTTCACTATATTCACAATCTTCATCAACACTAATTTCCTTGGCACACCATCCCTGTATTGAATTTTCTAGGATTAAATGTCAAATTATTTGATGAATGTTGAATCTGTTGGTGTTTATGATCATTCTCTTGGGATTAAGCTCGGTGTTCGTTTCTTTTTATGGTATGTTTTTAAAGTTCTAATTTTTGTTGTTAATTTGTGTTTGTTTATGTATATCTATATTTATTTTGTTACTTTCTCCATAGTTTGTCTATTTGGATCTTTATATGGTAGTTTCAAATGCATCAACATGTATAGCAGATACCACTATAATAAAAAGTCAAAATGCTAAATATGTTATATAATATAAAAAATGCATATGGAAAGTAACATGTTTGACTTTCATTCATTTGTCTTACAGTTGCAAGAGGTGTGGCTGGTCTTTTCTTGGTTACCTGAACAATTTATTTATTGAAATGGCTTTTTGATACAAGTGCATATGGCATCCATCACCTTCAAAGCATGACTTACAACCATTTCTGCATAGACCAGTGTTCACAATAACGGACCATACCGGCCAGTCTCGGAAATTAACTACACAAGCGGCATATGGTCGAGTACTCTACCGGCTGGTTATAGTGCCATCCGTTGAACTGGCAACCCGATTGGTGATTATAGTGTCGCCCATATATGCGGAATAGAAACTTCTACTACAATTTTCGATGGCAAACACGACTTGCTACATTTGACCTAATACATGTAAGTCAATTGGTTTTCATAATATGCAGCTCATTTGTATTAAGTATATTTGATTAATTATGTTGTAATATTTTTACTCTTTTACAACATAAAGTTTGCAGCCTCAGATGAACATCCAACACAGTTTCTGGTCATGGCAGAGGAAGCACAAAAGGATTCTTTCTTAGTTTAATGATAAGAATATAAGACACTCTTTACAATTTGGTATTGATCGAGAATTTTTTTTGAAGAAAACAAGATTCAGCAAATGACTATTCACTTCATTATTGATACTATAAAATAAATTCATCTTGATTTTTGATAAGATTTATTCATAGAGGACTATATATCATGTAAATACCTTATGGGCAATTATTGTTTCCTCAGGTATTGTTTTGGACAAGTACTTTAGCTTGGGGTTAAACCTTCGAGTCGAGCTGGTTATATTTAAGGTTAGTACTTGATGTCATTCTCATACAAACATACACAAAATATTTTAGTATACCAAACTTTGTTGCATTGTCATTTATACAACCTTAGAAGTAAAAGAGTATGTATTTCAGCGATTAATTTACGAGATAAACAAAAGAGTACACATGCCATTATTACTTTTTCAATAGTTTCTGTTGATTTTAGTTTGTTTTATAACTTTGTTTGCTTCATGGGTGGCAGATAGAATTCATGCTTGAAACCATATTTGAAATCAAGAACAACAAAAAGAAGGCTAAAGAGGACACCTTACAACATACTAGCATTAAGAATAGGCTTCAGAAGGTTACTATTTTATGTTATTTGCTTATAATACATCGTTATAATTTGTAACGGTTACAAATTGAAAATGAGTTCATTTTTTTCCTTTATACATAGATTGAAATGTTGCAAGCTTCTTGACCCTTGAGAAAAAAGGTCAATGGTGGTTATCAGGAGAGATAATGTCATCTACTACAAGTCTACAAATAGTAATCTTATTCAAAACTTTGCCAAAAAGATGTATGAAGAGAGCTCAGAATTAGCTCAAAATATGCATCAACTTGCTGCTAGACTAGGAATGGCTACATATCCAAAACTGGCGATATTATGGATAATTGTCAATGCGGTGAATTATATTGATGTGTTTGAGAAATTGTTGAGGTTGAATCTGCAGGGGCAGCAGGTATATGTCCTTCTCTTATTGTTAGAGGTGGTTAAATGAACGGGTCAGTCTGGTTGGCAAAATTCCTTTTTTTTAAATATCAAAATGGTTAAATTTTTTGCATGGGTCAAAAAATGCCAACTTGAAATTTCTTTTTTAGTTACATGTAACACAATGGACGGGCCAAGCGGGCAATGGCCAAAATAATTGCCGCTTGGTGTGGAACGAAACCGGTGAAGGGTTGGTAATATGATAAGCAAACTATCAGTTAAACTCAAAGTGGAAAAACGAGACAAACAATAGTGCTTTTCCATGTGATCACTAACTCCCAAGCATAGGTCGGTTAACTGAATCAGCATAGAAACAACTATATCCATGCCATGACCAATCCCAAGTGAGCAAATACATCTTCAAAGAAGTGAAACAAGATCCATATAATAAATGAATTAAACACACTCACAATTAGATTTGGTGGTTATAAATATTTTCCCAAGGACCATGGTCAGAATGACACACAAGATTCATGTCAATGTATTTCTGAAAGTAAAATGAACAATTGAAGAATGCGCAATAGGACTCAAGTTTATGTGTGACAATACCCTTCTTTTATTCATATAAATGGAGATGTAAAGCCTGCAAAAATGTATAATATAATTGTTAATATTAATTCGGGTTGGTATACTCTTTGTAATCGCTTGAGGTGTTTTGTTGTAATTGAATAAATTTTGACCCGTTTCATTTTAACGCGTTGTTTTTTGCCCGGTTCAACTTGTTTCATTTAATTCAATAATTATGATTTATGACCGACTTGGCGAGTTTCATTGTAATTCAAAGAATTTTGACCCGTTTCATTCTAATACACCCTTTTTTTGCCTGGTTTGACTTGTTTCAAATGAATACAATAATTATTATGACTCGTTGGGTGAGTTTCATTGTAATTCAAGGAATCATGACATATTTCATTTTAATGAACCATATCATTAAAAATCATATCCATCAAACAAAACTTGTTTAGAAGCTGTACACACTATACAGTATGAAATTCAAATTTGCATCAATATCTTAGATTAGACATGTTTTAAAATCCATTGTATTATGTGTTTACCGTACGACTAAAAAATGTAACTTAATATTTCAAATCGAATTGCAGGCAAGTAATTGTAGGAAATTTGAATAAAGGCAATCAATTTACATATTCAAACTCATACCTCCATGGTATGAAAATTAGACTTTATTTGCATGTTTGTAACCTTATACGTTCTACGTCTATTTTTTGTTGAATGGAAAAAAATGCTAGAAACCCGCAATGGGTTATGAATGAATATGATATTAGTAGGGACACCCGCCGCAACGCGCGGGCATTCCCACTAGTGTTTCTAAATTCTAAATGATGTTTTAAGGTTTTTACAATAATTACATGTCATCTAGGGTTATTTGGAACCAAATTATTGTGTAAACAAATTAGATCAACCGGTTAGGGTCGAATCGGGTTTTAAGGGTAAGTTAGTGGATTTTGTAAAAATAGTATACGCCGCGACAAATTGTGAAACTTTTGTGGATGTTCCCGTATATGTATATGTGAGTTATAAATATTTTTCATTTCCCTTAAAAATTGTAGAAAAATTATGAAAAATCAAATATCACAAAAAGGGCAAAATGGTAATTTTTCAGTGACAGTTTACGTTAAAGTTCAGTATAAATTCCATGTTTATCCAATTGGCGCAAGACCAGTGGGGAAAGTTTTGTATCTAAAGCAAGTATATACTGTAAAACTTTCAAACCTTTTTTTTATTAAAATTGATCAAGTTATGAGTGATGACCCTCTTCATGAACCGTAAATTAGTGGTTAACAACCGAGTTTGACCCTTTATTGTTTTAAAATCATTAAAACATGCTTATGGTTTTGAAAAATTAAGAAACTTTTTATACATGACATCCACATCCATTAGATCAATCTTGACTTAAAAATCAAGTTATTTGGTGTTCATATAACCAAGTTATAACTAAAACAAGTTCGGATAATCCTACAGTTAGATTTTTGATATTAACAATTTGTATGATTCACGAGTTTTTAAGAGTGTTTTAGCATATATAAGACATATGAATGGCTACTAACATATATAAGGTATCAAAATAAGTTGGTTAGGTGTACAAATAATATGACCCTAAGATATTATGTCGAGCTGAACAGAGCATGAAACAGATTGTATTTATATTATTTTTAAAACACTGGATTAATATAAAAATATTTATTGGGATAACATTTTGTTATGTTGCTACGTAAATCACGAGTCAAAAACTCAAAAGTCATTCATTTTGGGCTAATCGAATGCTGGGCCAAAAGTACCGAAAAATAAAGAAAAGACTAATAAGTTATGCTTAAGTTTGAAAGTTGAAGAAAAGGGCTTGTTGGGTCCAAGGTAAAGCTTAAATTTGGTGTTCAACCAATTTTCAACAATCAACCATGGGGTCACGAGCAACTTTAATCATTTACGGTTAGAGATGCACAAATCAGTTTAAAAAAAATAACCGAACTGGTTATTTCGTTCATATATAAACTGGCTATAAAACTAACCGGTTCGATTAATACGTGGTTTTGCGTGGTGGAAAACTATAAGGGTCTGTTTGGTATTGGGTAATGGAATAGATGAGGGAATGGAATGGATGAGGTAATAGAATGGACAAGGTAATGGAATGGATCATTACCATTCCATGTCTTGTTTGGTTGCCAAGTGGGAATAAAACAAAACATTACTTTGTGTTGTTGGATAGGCAAGAAAAGACGAAGGAATAAAATCGGTGGTGAGTGGCTGTGGTGGGTGGTGGTTAGTGGCGGTGATGGTAGGTGGTGAGATGTGGCGTAGCGGTGGTGGTGGGTGGCTGCAGCAGTAGTGGCAATGGTGTAGGGTGGAGGTGGATGGATGTGACTGTGGGTGGGCGACGATGGTTGGTAGTGGCGGGGTGGGTGGTGGTTGGTGTCGGTGATGGTATGTGGTGGTGGTGGGTGGCGAAGATGGCGATGGGGGGAGGTGGTGGGTGGGTGAAGGTAGTGGGTGGCGGCGACGACAATGGTGGGTGGTGATGGCAGTGGTAGGCGTGGGTGATGGTGGTAGGTGGTGGGCGACGTTGGGTGGTGTTGGATGGCGGCGGTGGTGGGTGGGTGACGGTGGTGGGTGGCGGTGGTGGTGGGTGGGTGGGTGACCGCGGTGGGTGGCGGTGGTGGTGGGTGGGTGACGGCGATGGGTGGCGGTGGTTGGTGGCGGTGATGACGACGACGTGGTAGGTGGTGACGATCGTGGTGGGTGGTGGCGGCAGCGGTGGTGGGTGACGGTGGTGGGCGGCGGTGGTGGGTGGTGACGGCGGTGGTGGGTGGTGATGAAGGTGGTGGGTGGTGGTGGTGGTTGGTGGGTTATGGTGTTGTTAATAAATGGTGAATGGGGGATGGAATGAAAAAAAAACATGGGGGGTGGATGGAATGGTTTTGAGGGAATGGAATGCCTTGTGGAATGGCTGATTCCATTCCTTTAACCAACCAAACACACTATTTTTCATTACCTCGTAATGGTTCATTCCATTCCCCCTTCCATTCCATCATACCAAACGCTACCTAACCTGTTATAATGATTAGGGTAAAAACCGGTTTCATTAATATTTAAAACTAAAAATTATCAAAATTATAATACAAACTCAGGATTTGGTTTAAATGAGAACCTTTGGCCAAATTAAGAACTGAGAGAACCATTCTGGATCACAAATTTCTTTAAGGCATTTTTTTAATCGCTACTTTATATGTAAGTATTTTTTTTTCTTTATTTTTTTTCAATATACACATGTGTATAGCTGAAAATATAATATACACATATGTATAAATGGAAAAAAAATAAAAAAATCCTTTGCATAAAAACCTGCAATTAAAGTAATTTTTTTTTGCCTTTATAAGAAATGTGTAGCCCAAAATGATTAGCTCAATTTTCAAATAAAGGTTGGTTTTCTTAGGATCCCTGTAGACATTGTTTTTTATTTATTTGTTTATATTTATGTATGTGTATATGTATGTATATGCTTGTGTATGTTATGTGGATGGGGTAAATTGGTTTAAAAAAAAACTCAAAATTTGTTAAAAATGGGCTAATTTTTTTTAAAAACTAGTATGTTACCAGCCGCGCGTTGCGGCGGCATCATAACGTACGATAACTCGAATTTATATCATCGAAACGCATAATAAGTCGAAGTTATACCAACTCGAATCCATACAAAATTTACATTTAGAAAATAACAACAATATAATTGTTTAATTTAAAGATAATAAAACCATCAACGTCAATAATCAAGTGTCATAATATTCTATGAGTGAGGGGTTAACGTATATTTTAGTTTTTGTTTTAATTACAAAAGGAGAAACAATTTTGTTTCTGTTAATACTTTATAAAAAAAAACTAAATATAAAAAGAGCCGATCGAAACTTTGTATAATGATTATGTTTATATATAATAACTTAAAATATACAAATTTAACTAAATCCATAAATTGCACGTAATGAATATCCTTATTTATAATTTTACAAAATCAACAATGTAAAAGCTCTTCAGAGCATCACGTTTTACTATTTTAACTCAAATAGTCAAATCAAATTTATATTTGCTTCACGTTTGTCCTTTTGTATTTTAAAACATCATCTTCATCTCTTTCTAGTTTTTATTTACCCTTTCCTCTACCAAGGAAAAGCCATCGTCACCGCCACCGGAATGAACCCCCACTCTATGGCACATATGTCATCCTACTGGTCGTCATCCTCCGGCGACGGACACCGGCAAAAAATCACAATATGAGAAACGACTTCTCCGCAACCCACCACCAGGCCACCGTCACTAAAGATCTGTGAACCACCGTTTTCTCCGACTCAGCTGTCAAACTCTTAACCCATAGCCGCCACCATCACCAACCGCCAACCTCTACACTTACAGAGAATACCATTCATATGCCGTTGGTTCTTTTCCCTCCTCGCCACGTCCTTTGCGTGCCTCGCCAATGGAAAACGACTCCCCCATCTTATTCTGAGGTTTTCGTTTTGTGAATAAATAAACCACCACAAAAAAAAAAAAAAAAACTGTAGCTGCTACAGTAGTACTGTAGCACCGACATTGTATTTTAATATATAATAATAATAATAATAATAGAGATGACTTGCATTAATCATTTGTACAATTGTAATCAAATGTTGTACATAGGGGCATAAAGGGAAGGATTTGGCAAAAATATAGTTGTTTACCTTGTGACCTTTTGTATGCCATCTTAAAATGATGGTGAAATTACCTTCTTACCTTTCTCTCCTCCTTAATAAGGTAGTAGAGAAAAGTGGTAATAACCGTCAACTGAAAAAAAAAACCGTTTTAAAATAACAGGTTGCTAACTAGTTTTTACGATCTAGATCTCATAACTGGTTCCTAACCTCTATTACTCTAGATCTCATAAACCGGTTTTCAAACCTAAACCGGCTTTAATATATCGCCATATCAATACAGAAAGTCAGAAATTGTTTTTTTTTTCACCTCTCTTTACGCCCGTAGCATTCCAAGTTATGAGATTACCTCCATTCTTTTCCGGTTCGATGGATCACCTCTAGGTCGATTGAGAAATGCTACCCGATTATACCAATAAAAGGTAGGACATCATATTGATTTTGGTATTCTTATTTTGGTTTGTTTTATATCATCCTATGTATCTATCTGGTGGTGGGTTGACAAAGATTGACATGTGCTTTTGTTGCAATGACATCTATTACTTCCCATCATGACAACATACTATTTTATCTCTACCCTAATTCATGTTTTGGCCCCCTCCCCCTCTTGTTGACATTAACGCTTAAGACATTATGGATCAATTAATTTATATTTGTCTTTCGTTATCTACATGGTACGATGTCATCAAGCCAATAATTTTGATTCCCACTTTGTAATAAAACTTCGTTATCATCCCTTCAAAAGCTATTATAGTTCCCCCAATTTTCGTGCGTCTAGTCACGAGCAACTTCATTCTCGAAAAAATAAGTGTTTTATGCCTATTAAACAATTTTCTTTCTTTTCGTTACATGAGATTGAACGATCTTTATATAAGTGATTTAATCTATTTTTTTATTTATTTAGGATGCTAGATCTAAACAAAGAGGATGGTTATTATCTTATGGTTTTTTATATAAACAAAAGTAACCAATATTATAATTGCGTTTAAAGTCGACATAATAGATTGAGTTGCCCTAATGTTGACATGAAACCAGTTGATTACTCCTTCCGTCCCTATTTAAATGTCGTGGGTCTAAAAAACACATTTTAATAAATCTTTTATTTGCATGTGGTAAAATGACAATAATATCCTCAAAAATGGTGGTTGTGTTTTGTCTTTTATGTGCAAAACTGGAAATTGCATTTCTATTTTTGGAAATGGACATTTAATTTGAGACAACCAAAAATGAAAAGATAAACATTTAAATAGGGACGGATGGAGTATTTTATTAGGACAATATACATCGTAATCCAACGGAGATGAAGGATGATATGTGTCGAATGCGTAGCGTTTGGGACCAACATACGATGTTGATATAATGCTAATTAATGTTAAATTATGAGATTAGTTGGGAAGTCTTGGTATTAAAAGGTCTTAATGTTTGTCGACTAAGAGGCAAAAAATGGGTCTACCATGTTCTATTTTGAAATTAGGGAAAACAATGTTTCCGTGTTGAAGCCATAGCAAAGTTGGTGAAAATTAGGGAGCTACAGCTGAGGTCATGTAGGAGTTGAGGGTTCGATTTTAGTCGGAGTCATTTTACCACATGTGGGGTTTCATCTAGGGAGATACCCAATTGCGGTGGGATGGGTAATCAGTACAGGCTAGCACAGGGTGTTAGTCGGAGCTCCACCGATTACAACACATTGTCGTTAAAAAAGGGAAAACAATGTTACATTGACATCTAAGGGGGGACGGGGCGCCACCCGAATCGGTCACGGGTACCCACTACCAGCACGGTAACACTACCGCCACCCATGGTGGTAGTGGTCCCGTGACCCGTTTTGCTGGTTCTGTTTGTCGTGCTGGTAATAGTTTTTATTTTATTTTTGAGTTTTATAAATGTTTTTTTTGTGTTTAAACCGTTTGTTTTTGTAGTATTGTTTACCGTTTGTTTTATAATTTTTTTATTATTTTTACCGTTTGTTTTAAAATCTAATTAAATTAAAAAAAAACATTAAAGATAAATATAAAAAACTAAAATTCATTACTATTAAACATTAAACACAAAAATAAAATACATTAAAATAAATAAAAAAAACTTAGAGTTGGCGCAACAGTTGCCATGCCTCGACATAGTCAAACCTGTTGTCGTATCGAGCCGCATAGTCCACATGCGTGAACTCGAAAGCCAACTCCGGTTCGATGCCCGACTCCTCCCTCAACGTGTTCCAGTACAGGGTGGTCCACCGATCACACTTTATGGTGAGGTCGACCTATTTTCGCTGCAGGCTCAAGCGTTGACGTTGACGTTGTTGAAGAACCGACTCCTCCCAAAAACCCTCCGGGTGGGAGCCTGAGCCCGAGGCCCTCAAGCGTTGACGTTGTTGAAGAACCGGGTCGTCCGAGGCGTCTTTGTATCAGATCACCAAGGCAATCTCTTCTTCGGAGGTCCAGCGAGTCATCTTCGTTTGTGTGTGTGTTTGTTTATACGGTGGTAAAAGTGTGTTTTAACCCTATGGTTTCTATGTTTATATACAAAAAAATTCGAACGGTTCAAATTTAATTTACTAACTGTTTTGGTGGAACGGTGTCAATGCTATTGAATTCGATTGACGGTTTCCAAATTGAATTCACTGACCGTTTGGTTGTGGGACGGTTGTAATAGTAAAAGTAATTAATATTTAACCTTTAAACCGTGTGAAATAAAAAAAAGTTTAGTAAAAATTAAAAAAATAAGTAAAAAAATAAGTGAAGTGCTGCCTCTAAAAAAAGTGTTTCAGTGAAGTGAATCAGTGAAGTGATGTGGCAGTGCAGGATTGGTTAAAATCATTTAAGTGAAAAAACATTTAGTTATGCACCCCTTGTGCCCTAAGGCCTTTCGGTGTGGTGCCGGCATGGGAACGACAGCCTGATGCCGTGCCGGGCAACAACGCCCCATTGGGCCGGCAACGGCATGACCATCCTCTCCTTGCCAAGCTTGACGGGCCTCTTGATTGGTGTTTTGGTTTTTTTAAGGGAGGGAGGTCCATCGTCCACACCCTTGGCCCATCGTCATGAAGATGTCACTCCCTCACTGACACATTTACCTACGTAAATCCTACATAGCGGCCCATCATCAACCCTCCACACCTACCAGCCTAAGCTCCTTTATCGTTTCTTTTTTATGTGTCCAATCAACCCCACGCTCACTCAAATAGCACGAATGTGGTATGTTTGCTTGTACTTTAGGTTTTCATCACTTGCATGTCATATTTATTTGGATACAGTTTTTTTATTTATTTATAAAAAAATCATTGATTGTAGTCAATCTAGGATATATTTACATGTTAATGTCTCGGGGTTCAAATGAGTCAAGCTACTCGCGAGCTACTTAAGCTTGATTCAAAAAAGGCTCGAAACAAGCCGAGCCTAACCAAGCTCGAGCCTAACCGAGCTCGAGCCCGAGCCTAAAAACAAGCTCGTTTGGCAAACAAGCCCGGGCCCAAGCTTCGGATATCAAGCAGACTCGCGAGCCTAAACGAGCTCACTACATATATATTTTTTTATTAATATATTTAATATATATTTAAATAATAATAATAATTATTTATAAAAAGTATGAGAAAATAACTAAATCATATATAAAAAATACTTATAATTAATATAAATTAATAAAATATGATAAACGAGCCAAGCTCGAGCTTGATAAACTTACCTACTAGCCGAGCTCGAGCTCTAGAAACAAATCTCGAATCGACCCGAGCTCGAGCCCAATCAAGCTCGGGCTTAGCTCGTTTGCACCCCTATTCATGCCGACTGGGGAATCATGTAAGTGAAATCTCATAAATCGAATAACGTGATCAATACAAGATACAACCATCTCTTATCTAGAGGCGGTGTAACCACCCCACTAACTACCACATATAACCGACATAACAATTCAGTAACTATACACATACACTCTAATATGCACCTTCACTTAACTTTCAATTTCACTTTTCGTTGCCACTGATAAAAATTTATGGTGCACTTGATTAACAGTTTTATTGCATCACCTTTATCATGTGGAAAAAGTTATGGGTATGCTTCTTTACAGGTTGATTACATATGAGCCGTTCCAACCTTCTCTTAATGTGGATCTTATAAAGCTTTCTTCTCCTCGGCAATCTCTCCAGATTTGGCACTTTCAACATATTGAGTGGGACTATTAGTATAATAATAGTTGCTAATGAGTCAAACCACTACTTCCATTTTTCTTTCCCGGCATGTAGGTCAAATTGGATATGGTATATAGAACGTAGCATGCTATAATGTCTCCTTGTAGACTTTAAAAAATTACCCCACTACGAAGCAGTACAGGTGCTTACACATACAAACATACACCTTATATATTGATTCTTTTAGGAGTAAATTCCTTTTTGAGTCCCTGAGTTTTCTTGATTTTAACTAGTTGAGTGCAACATTTTCAGTTTTAACATTCTGAGTGCTAGTGTTTTAAGTTTGTTATGGTTTGAGTCCAATTTTCTAACTCTGTTAGATTTTTTCTGTTAGTATTTATGAAATGACCAAAGTACCCCTATCATTAAAAATAAATGTTATTAAATATTATACTTTATTATATTATAATATTAAATATACACACATAACTACATCTACACACACTAGATCTCACCCCCCTCTCTCTCTCTCTCACTTCTCTCTCTCTCTCTGCACACACACTCACACACACTAGATCTCACCTCTCCCTCTCTCTCACTTTTCTCTCCCTCTCTTAAATCTGCCCAACCCTCCCTTTGGTACAGCACGAAAACAGATATGAAGCAAGTGAGAGAATATGTTGGTGAATGCTTCTGACCCGTAGATACAGCAAGTGCGAGAGAGATCTGTGTGTGTGGAGGTGGTTAGTGAGGCGACGGTGGTGGTTCGATTGACGAAGGGGCAGGTGGTGGTCGTTGGTCCAACGAAGGGGAGGAGATGTGGTGGGTGGTGTTCGATTGACGAAGGGGCAGGTGGTGGTCGATGGGAGGAGTTGTGGTGGTTTGATTGACGAATGGAGGAGCTGTGGTGGTCGGTGATGGTGGTTTTTGTGGGTTGCAGGTGGAGGTGGTTGGTGAGGCGACGGTGGTGGTGGTTTTGGTGGGTTGCAGGTGAAGGTTGTTATGGTGGGTTGCAGGTGGAGGTGGTTGGTGAGGCGACGGTGGTGGTGGTGGTTTTGGTGGGTTGCAGGTGGAGGTTGTTGTGGTGGGTTGCAGGTGGAGGTGGTTGGTCATGAGGCGACGGTGGTGGTGGATTTGGGGGTGGTGGTTTATGGTTCAGATCCGGATTTGGGGGTTAGGGTTCAGATCGGTGTGGTGTAGTGGTGGTGATTTATGGTGCAGTGGTGGTGGGATGGTCGATGTGGTGTGGTGGTGGTGGTTTATGGTGTGGTGGTGGTGATGGTGATGGTGGTGTGTGGTGGAGGGGTGGAGAAGAAAGTGTGTGTGAGAGAGAGAGAGAGTGTGTGTGTGTGTGTGTGTTGTGTGTGAGAGAGAACTTTATTATTATTATTATTATTATATTTTATTTATGCATTAAAGACTTGTACGTTATACCTTATGCATTACAGAGTTGTACCTATGTGTAAAATGACCGAGATACCCTTATAGTTAACTGACTTGGTTAACGGCGTTAGAAAATTGGACTCAAACCATAACAAACTTAAAACACTAGCACTCACAACGTTAAAAATGAAAATGTTGGACTCAACTAGTTAAAATCGAGAAAACTCAGGGACTCAAAAAGGAATTTACTCTTCTTTTAGTTGTTAATTATAAGGTTTGAATTATGTTTCCACCCTGTATTGTCGACTCCGCCGCGACGCGCGGGTTCCCTGCTAGTTATAGATAATAATTAGGAATGCTATTGATGATAATTACTCACATTATGTGTAATAATAATGCATGTGTTAACCCACCTTTTTTTTAAGTATAACAATAGGGTATGCAAATTACAGAGAATAAAATACGTGTTTTTATGGTGTAATTTTTTTTTGAAAATAATACAATATGAATAAGTTATACACATTTAAAATATAAGGATAAAACTTGAAAAAGATCGACAATTGTAAGATATACCTATTTTACCATTCACAACTCGTTGCTTCAAATTGTTTCATGTATGATTTTCTTCACAACTAAACTTTTTAATCTTATGTATTATTTTCTTAGATCAAGGGCCTCAATTCCTTCGTATTAGGGGTGTTCATGGTTCGGTTTCAAACCGCGAAACCGTCCAAGCCGATTACTGGTTTGATTTCACGGTAGGTTATTTTACTTATCTTTTGGTCGGTCGGTTTCAATATTTTTCAAACCGTAACGAACGGTTTGGTTTACGGTTTATACCGAAAACCAACCGTATAAAACCAGACATTAATAAAAATAAATTTATTATAACCTATAAGTAATTTAATGCAAAACAAAAGTATGCTAAGTCCATTTCACATTATATGGGTTTTTCTGTTCTTCTAAATTCTAAAATTTCAACCACAACTAACACTTATGTATCGATGTATTTAGAGATATTTTTATATATTTGGACTACATTTTAAGTTGTTTGGATAGGTATTTATGTTAAACAACTTAAGCATTGTGGACAACTTTATGACGTCTTGAAATTTTGATATTTTTTTTTGCGAAATCGGGACAACTTGTATACATAACGGCCCAACAAGCCCAAACCGTGGAACCAAAAACGGTTTGGTTTGGTTCGGTTTAAAAGTTCTACGGTTCGGTTTCGGTTTAGAAAATTAAAAAACCGTTACTAACGGTTCGGTTTGCGGTTTGAACTAAAAACCGCAAAAACACTTCGTATTATTTCTTTTTTATTTTAGTTACAATGGAGTATTATTTTAAGTGATTTACGAATCGTAATTTTTTACAAGATAAATACATATATAACTTTTAATCCGTTTGGAAATTACATTTAAGCAATTTTCATTCGATTTAATCTTAATCATTACATTAATTAAATTAAATTAAAATATATTAATAAACAAACTTAAATGAATAGTGATCAAAATGAATAGTAATTATAATAATATTTTATTTAATTAACTATATTATTATTTTATTTAAAAATTTATTATATTATATACTACTAATATAAATAACATAATATTATCTAATTTCGTTACAAATTTCATATGTTACCTTATGTGTAGATTTCTTTATTTTTTTTAACGTTTACAACCAAAATGGAATCTCGATTGTATAATTCATTGATTGATCAACACCTCATCTAAATTTCGATTGTAAAACGCGCAACGCGCGTGATTTTATACAACTAGTTGATATAAATTTTTTATACATTACTCAATTAAGAACCCAACACAGTCCAAATAATTTCGCTTTCATACGAACATGCTAGTGTTTAATCACATAAGAATGGTTTTAGGAATATATATATAAAAAAAAAGTAGAATAAGCCTAGGACCACTAACTTTACAGTGCAATGGAAAGTTGGAAACCCATGTGCGAACTAGAGGTGGTTGGGCCTACGTAGGTCACACCAATATCTTCCTTTTTTTTTTTTTAAATTTCTTAGGAGGAGGGGCGTCACCAATGAAGCATCCGTGTACCCATTCATCGCACCAACTACACCCGTCATCTGGACTACCCACACACCACACTTGAGAACCCTTCCCACCTGCGGCACCACCTAGCAACCCCTATCTCCTCTGCATCTCTCTCTCTCTCTCTCTCTCATCCGCATCCACTTTTGAACGGCCAGGGGCACAACTTCTTGAGGGCCTGAGAGGGCCCCGACTCCAACGTTTTTTGGTGCAGTAGTGGAATCTTGCGATTTTCATAGGTAAATTGAGTCCGACCCTCACCAATTTGATCTTCCGGCCACTACCGATCGAAAAAAATTGAGTCCGGCCACCGCCGATTCAAGAACAAGCTTCGCCACTGCTGATGGCGGTGAACCCGTGGAGGTGATGGAGTACACGAGGCCATTTAGCGTCGCCCCCACCCCATATTTAGTTTGAGTGAAGTTCGTGTTTGCTGTATGTGATTTGGTCATCTAACCATTTTGTTCAAATAGTTTGAAAATGATGTTTTTTACTTCTTATGGTTAGGTATTTTTTTTTAATTTTGATAAGATGAAGAGTGTTGTTTTTAGTAGGAGATGGTGAAACAATTAGATGCTCTAGTTGGATGTTCTTGTTGGTTTTATGGAGTTCACGATTTTTTTTTTGAAGCTATCTTGTTTGTGAAAGTGAGTTAAAAGAGGTTAGAGAGGAGAGAGACGAAGAGTGGAGAGAGAGAAAAACGGCGTTGACTGTTGAGATAATAACAATATTTTGAAACCCGGATCAGTCTGGGAGCCGGACCCCTGATCGGTTCAGGTTGATGGGTTAGACCGCTTGGACATTGAACCGGGGGTTGGGTCACCGGACCGGGGTTTTAAGGGTTGAACGTTTTTTTTTGTTTTCTTTATATTTTTTCTGGGTTCGTAGTGTTTCTTGGCTAGCTCGTCAAACCGGTGACCCGATGGTGGCTCCGATTTGACATCCGATCCAGATCTGAAAACATTGGATAATAAGGTTTTGTTTAACTAGATCTATTTTTTAATTATATAGATAAAATTACAATAGTACCCTCAAGTGCAAGGCACATTGTATAATTTAATTGAGAAAAATAATTGGGTAAGGATCAAAGGATAAGACGTGAAGGATTTTTAAACATAAAGTAAAAACACATCAATTTTAAATACGAAGGATGCTATAGACGGATGTTCTGTTTTTTATACAACACCATGATACTCGTTGGAAATATAAAAAAAACGCTCGTTTATATGATATAATTTTTTTAAAAAATAACATATGAAAAAGTTAAGAATATATAAAAACGGTGGGAATATGCATCTAGGGATAAGCACTTCAGTATAAAATACCGAGAATACCAATATCAAATCGGTACCTATACTGTCCATTTTCGGTACCAATTTGGTAACAAGTATTGACGACTTTCGGTATCACTTTGAGTAGGTAACTAGTTTTGGTGGAAATTGGTATTGGGATTGATTTGATATGGTATGGTATGGTATCAAAGTCATCCCCATATGCATGTACCATGCACATGAGGACAGAGAAAGATAACACTACTAAATTATCATTCCACCCAATTTGCGTAAAACCCACGTGTGAACCCCCTGTGCCCTCCTATATATGGTATGTTTGGCAATGAAATTTTAAGAGCTTTTAGGAGCTTCAAGCTTTTAAGAAAAAACTCTTACTTAATAAAAAGTCTTGTTTGGTTGAAATAACTTGAAGCTTTTAAGTTAGGAGAAAAATCTCTATATTGAAAAGTTACTAGTACTAGCTTTTAAGAAAAAACTTCTACTAACTACAAGCTCTTAATGAGTAAATGACACAAATACTCATTCTATTATAAAAATAAAATAAAAACCTTCATTACAAGCTTTTAATTATGTCAATTTTTGTCGTTTTATACATTTTATTAAAAGCTACATTTCATTTCTAAATAGAAACAATTTTTTGGGGGGACTTTCGAGTATCAACTCATGTATAACCATTTAAATTAAAAAAAATTAATTTTTGGTAGAATTTGTTTTACGCTACTTATGAAATTTTAATATTTATATTAAAACGGCTTCGAAACGTGTCTGTATGCAAAAGCTCTAAAACATTTTGTAATTTCTTTTCTATTTTGTTTTTTTTTTATATTTGTAATTAACATTTTAAACTAGTGGTTCCTCAGTTCCCTACCTTATTATGATTCTACATTGATATACTTAAACAACAACAACCAAACCTAGTAAATCTCACAAGTACCGACGTTACTGATAGAGTCTAGGGAATTTGGCCTCTAGGCAAAGCTTACCTTTATCCATGGGATGGATTGAATTATTTTTACTAATTCATATCGCCTGCACGAACATGAATCACCACAACAACACCCAACCTTTCGCCATAAAACCACCACCACACCTAACCTTTCACCATCAAACCACCTTCATCACTAACCTAACCATCTTCGATGTAAGATGTGAGAAAAAATCTCTCCCCATTCTCTCTCATCCACACTCTAATAAAAAACCACCCACAACAACAATCTTGTAGCAGCTAACCGGATTTAAAGTCAATTTAGCACAAGACCCCCACCCCCTGCGAATCTGGTTTAGAATCAGAACCAGAAACCTTGTAGCCTCTAGCCCAGGGGCGAACCTAGCTTGAAGCTAGGTGTCGCGTCCGTTGCTACTCAACTTCGCGCGCGTAGTGGAAAATTTATGTTTTATTTACGATATTTGGAAAACGTTACTACTAAAATGAAAAAAATGAAAAACGTTACTACTAAAATTAATTTCTAGATCCGCCACTGCTCTAGCCAGCCTCCAACCTTGTAGACCCCCCATCTCTCTTTCTCTCTCTCTCTCTCTCTCTCTCTCTCTCTCTCTCTCTCAGCGAGATGCAACAAATCTGGTTCTGAATCAAAACTAAAAACAAAAAATCACTATCGCCGGCCATTACTGCCATTCAAACCAATATATCTCTCCACCTCTGGCATGTTTCAAATGCGACTCAATATCAAGTTTTAGATCAAGATCAGTTAGAAGGACCCGGGTCTACGGAAAACCCTAATCAGCTCCGCCACCACCACTGCAACCGTAGATTAAGCTTGAATGCACTACCGCCGTGCACCTCGACAATACCCTAGTTCTTGGTAAACCACAACCACCGTAAACTCACCGCAGTCCCTGAGGTTGTTGTGGCACTTTTTACACCGCCACCATCAAAGAAATAAATATCCACCACAATCTCTAACAGGGCTTCTCTCGCCATTGAAACAAAGGGAGACCCTCAACCTGTCTACGGGGAGTGGCAGAAATCCTTTTTCTATTTCTCTTCTTAACCTCGAAATACAACATGAAACCAACACGAATTTAAATGTGTTCGGCACAAAGAAGATACAAATATAATATGGGTTGGGTTTGAGTTGACCTATTCTACTGGCCAATTCAAAAGAAATCAAGTACAAATATATAACTTTGGAACTAAGGATTTTACCCATCACTTATAAAAATATTTCTTAATTCAATTAAAGAGTATAATTATAAAATTGTAACTTTATTTTCTGTTCCTTTCAACTCGGAAACACATAAAATACTTAGATTCTTTGCACTTCTTTTGCACTCTAACTCTAGAAAACAAAATTGCATTATATCTCCACCCTTCTAACTCCCTTTCCATTCTTTTTTTTTTATGTTTATTAAACTTCGGAACACAAAGTTATTGAACAATCACACAAAGCTGGGAACACAAATTACATTATGTACGATCTCCCCCCTTCTAACTCGCTTTGGCGGGTCAATAAACTTTCGGAGGCAATAGCGGCGACATATTGGCCCAGGACTAAAGTTAATGCATGTGTCAGATGTTAAGCAATAGTGGCGACACGCGACCTTTCCTCAGTGTTGATGTTGCCGCTATTGCTCTTTATTTCTTTTAAGTGTAATTCACAAAGATTGACCCTCAAGTCTCGTCTGCTCTCTTTCTCACACACACCCCCACACCTATTTTCAATCTTCTCTCTCTTCATATATTCTTTCTTTTTAGCTTTTTATCCCCTCACATGTTTGTTCCTCACAAGCCACATCTCTCCCCATCTTTATAGATTTTGTGTCAGAAACAAAGTGCATTTCAGGTTTCTTGATCTTTATCTTTGTCCTTCTTGAGACCCCTTTGTGTCATCAACAAAATCTTAAATTCACCCCTTTGTGTCAGAAAACCCTAATCCAATATCCATTAATCTTCATCCTCATCATGTCATCATCTCCACAAACCACATCCACAAACTCTGCCTATCTCAAGAACCAGTTCGCCCATCGTTTTGTTCGAGCTTTAAACAACCTAAACCACACAAAAACATCCTCTCATGGTCATAACCAGATAAGTAGAAGAACTAGTCGTGTCAAGATTGCAGCATACACTGCTATGGCTTCTGTTGTTGGATCTAGAAGAGCATGGAGCCGTGCAGTCTTATGGAGGATCAGAAAGCGATCAAGAATTCATAGTTTGTTGCTAAGGATGAATAGAAAGAGGGTTGATCATAAGATCTTTAATTGTCATCATCACTCAAAGGTCATGTCTTTGAAGAGAAGAAACCCTAACCCTAAAAGACAATATTATTTCAATCCTTTTAGGAATTCAAGTCAAGAATCAAAGCTGAGGAAACTCGTTCCTGGTGCTCAAACCATGGATTCATGGTGTTTAATGGGTGAAACTGCTGATTACATCAAGTGCCTTGCTGCCCAGGTAGATGTCATGAAAACTCTTGTGGATCTCTACACTACCACTTGAATATATACATATATCTACACACATACATATATACATATATCTACACAAAGTGGTATACATGTGTTACCTTTGGTACAGGGTCAGTGTGTGCATAATCTTGGTGAAGAAGATATATATAAAAAGCTGGTTTGGGATATGGTAAAGGTTAAGACGTTTATATATATTTCTTATATTTCAAGGAACAAATTTTAGGTTGTTGTGTACAATAGGGTGATAAACATGGTCTTGCTGTTGGGAGTTTTCTATATATGTTGTGAAGATATTACTACCATGATTGTTTGTGTTTAATAAGTAGACGTCACATGTATGCATATGCACATGTGATGTTCTTGCGGTAACATATACAATATAGAATTATAGATTATTATATGTAAGATAATTTTCTCAAATAGTTATATTGTGAGTTGAGTACAGATTAATATTTACTCTTTAATATATCTATTTTTCTATAAAAAGAGGTAGGATACTTTTTATCGTCAATTAAGCATATAATATCAAGAGGTAATTGAAAGCTTGGAATTCTTGGAGTAATCGGATCACTTTAAGAAAAGGACAACCCAACAAGTCAAGAGAAAAGATAGAGATAAAGAGATAATTTAAGTTAGAGGTTTAATTAAATTAAATGTTTAGTTTTATTTGATAGTTTTAGCGATTTTTTGGTTTGTTTATTTAACTGTGTTTGAGTTAGAATAGGATTAGACATAAATATATGTTCTTAAGAACTTTTCTGTCTAAACTAGTCAGTAAAGTTATACCACCAGACCTACTTAATCTCATGTGTTAGATATCTTTTGAATAGCATAAAACGAAAACCATGATCACATATATACGCAATACATACATGATACATCAATTATCAATACGTACACAGACATATATATATATATACGTGTAGTACTTTTTATGTTTATGTGCATCATGTACATTCAAAGAGGAGGCTTTATTCAAACTCAGAGCTCACATAATAACATACATGTTATCTTTGAGATCAAGATTACGGATGGCAAACTAAGGATTTATATATATATATAGATATTGGATCAGGATAATTTGAGAACTCCGTCGAGTTGTGAGAAGGCGAAAACTATGACCTCTATAAGATTTTTTTAGCATTTTTTTACACTAGCATGTAAATATGACTAACTAAGAAACATGTAAAAAATGAAAAAATAAATTATTTTGCCAATGACCTTACAGCAATGTAAAAAAAGTAGCGTAAAATGAAGTTACGTTGAAATTCATGAAAAGTATACCGGTATATTTTTTTACATTGGTGTAAGATTTTGCATATGATTTTTTCTTTTAAATTTCTATAACAACAAGATAAATTTAAGATTTTTTAGCAAGGAAATTTTGAAAAGAAAAATATTTTCTTGGATTTCTCACGGTTCTCTCAACTTAAGGCGGTTTTCAATAGACCCAATCCTGTATATATACATAATATCTTTTAGTAGCTCTTACTAATTTATATGCTTATAAGTTTGGGTATTATCAGAAAGTGTCACACCCTCAAATTCCAGTTACGGGGTTTTACCATGAGACGCGTAACATAGCAGGATCCAAGTCAACGTTCACAATAAATGACAACTATATGAATAAAGTAACGTAACCAAACCCTGCAGTTTAAAAGTATCAACCCAATTACAGCGGAAGCAACATAAGTTTATAATTCCCAAAATGTAAGTAAAGACGAATGTTTAAAAGTTAAACACCATGCATGAGACCTAGACGTCGTGAGACCCCCGTGCACCTATCCAAATCCTGCTACCTTAGCGACCTGAGAAAACATACTAAAAATGTCAACATACTATGCTGGTGAGTTCACAGGTTTTCAAAAATAGTTTCCATAAATGTGAAAGATCATTCCCGTTACTACTATGTTATATGAACGTTAGCTAGACGTTATGCATGTTACAACTACGATTGTGTGGAAACGGTTAAGAACCGTTTACTGGATCGTTTAAACAGTATAGCTCGGTTTTAGACGGAGATTGGAGACGAAACAGAAATAGATGAAAACAGTGTCAACACAGATTCGTATTACATCAGAAACGATTACAGACACTGTCATTAGCAGGACAAACATCTATTTCGGGGCCAGGGGAGGTCGGGCATGACCTCCCCTAGAGAGCATTCTAAGCACAAACTCACAATTTTAATGAACTCAACAAATGAGATTGCTATTTATAGACCAATTTGGTTCGACCCTTCGATAGCACGAACCAAATTCCTGATTTCTTGGTCGACTTAAACAAATGCATCAGATCCATAAATGCCCTTATGGATCACCACAATCTCATGTTATACAACATATGACTCAACCCTAGTCTACTCGACAGCGACGGCCACACACAAAATGCATAAACAATCTCCCTCTTGGACGTTGCTGGCGAACACTGAATACATCTTGCACAACATCAATCAATATCACAGATCTCCCCATCAATACATGCACTATTGCATTGAGTATAAGTACATCATCTTTCATGGACCGACCAAGTAATGCACTACGGACCCTCAACATCAATACGCAGGAAGTCAGCTAGACCACGTATATCATTTGCGAACTCAACCGGCACGCTCAGTTGAATTACAACCAGATAACCTAGTTACGCTAATGTGAAGTCGACAATGTAATGCACTGCAGCCTCGTAGCATCAGTACCCAGGGATGTCATCTTGACCAAGTACATCACGCGCAATCCAACTAGTCTTACATGTAGTCAAATAAGACCCCTGCTAGAAGGATTCCATACAGACAGACCAGATATTCAACGTAACACGTAGGTACCACCACTCATTTACGTTTCCTACCTGAACTTACCCATGCATCACCCTTCACACCAACTCGAGAAATCTAATTGTCAGTACCCAATTAAAGATCTCAGATGTGACTCTATGCAAAACAATCCACTCAGTACCCAATTAAAGATCTCAGAAATCTAATAGTCGGACACTTGAATTTTCATTGCAAATCTTCATCTGTGCTGGCTGTGATTGCATAGCCACTTTCTTCTTTCTGAACAAGTTTCCTCAAACATACTGGAACTGGGTTAACTGTTCACAACTTGCGGAATAAAATCTATCCATTTTTGTTGGCCCATAATAGTTTCCTGACATTTCATTCGAAACCACGTAAGGTCGAATGAAAACCAAATAGCACGAACGAGTCTTATTTAAGCACGAATGAAACTTAGATAGCACGAATGAATTCTGAAATCTCTCGTTCAACCCTACCTTTGGCACGAATCAAGTAACCAAGGCACAAACGAGAATAAAAATTTTGGTTCGACCTCTCGAAGGCACGAATCAGATTCTCATTCGACCTTTTGCAGAAAAACGTGTTCATCTGACTCATACTTCTGCAAATCGATCCATAAACAGTCTATACTTCGAATTTGATGATGAAATTTGTACAGAAAGGTGCAGAAATGAAAACCTAACCCTCAATTGATCAAAAACACGGAATCGTATGAATTTGTGTTAGTTTAGCGGATCTAGGGTTTCTAGGGTTTCAACCTTTCAAAAATCTGATTTTTTTACGTCTAAAAACAATGAAATCGAGCTATGATTGATTCAAATGATTGTTAAATCATTCAAATCGGTACCACGGCTCTAATACCATTTGTAGAATCGATTTCGGACAACCCGACAATCACAAGCTTTATCGTTTAGAGTGAGGAATCCACCAAACGATGTTCGAACAACAAAAACGACAAGAAACAATGATAAACGAGATATCAAACACACACGAATATGGTTAAAAGTTTGTATTGCATTGAAAACAGAGCTTGGGTGTTACAAAACAATCATACACCTGAAAACCTAGGGCATGGGTGCTTAGGAATGTGTGATGTGACAGCTGAAATGAATAGGACAATGATTTGAGGTATTTATACCTCTCCTAGTCGTCTAGGGCCCAAGGGGCGACTAGCAAGTTACCAGGCAACTACGAGGGGCGACTAGCAAGCAAGTCGCTAGGCTTGCTAGTCGCCCTTTTTCAGTCCCAGTCGCCTGTTTACATAATTCATCCCATAACCATTCGTAAACACATCCAAGCACCCGTACAAACATCAAAACATCACCTATATTAGGTTAGGGACATAGTGTACTAACAAAAACGTTTTGGATTTTGGGCATGTTCAAATAAATCAGGCCTATCGAATATAATCCCACTCACAAAGTCCATAATATTAATTAAGTATTTAAGTTTAACAAATTAAACTACATTGGACTTATTTTTATTGGGAGTCTTTTAAGCAATTTGAGCCTTTATCAAAGTATAAAAAATAGTAGGTCAAAAGTTCAAATATATGAATTTTTCTTAATATATATATATATATATATATATATATATATATAATATAGCGGGCCCTCGGGGATGTCGGGCCTGGGACCGTCGCCCTCCTTGCCCACCCTCATTATCGGGCTTGTAGATTGTAGGATCGACGAACAGGTCATCCGATAATCACGAGGTTTATATTCAGAGTGCAGAAACCTCTGAATATGTTCCAATAACAAAACAACTAAGAAACAATGATATATGAGTAATCAACACACACAAATGGTTCAAAAGATTCAAGTTTTTTCACTAAAACAGAGCTCGAGTGTTTACAATGATCAAATCAGACTCTCAGACCTGGGTGAGGGTGTTTGGAGAGTGTGTGTGGCAAGAACTAATGATTAAGATAATGATTGGGCCTATTTATACCCCTTGTACTCGTACAGACAAGTACAGGCGAGTACAGATGCTATCCACCATGTAGTATAGGCGATTAGGGCCTAATCGCCTATATCAACGTGCATTTACACTACTACTCGCATGCTAAAGCATGCGATTACATCCTAATCGCCTGCTAAGATATCCTAATCGCCTGTAGGTCCCAAACACCCCAAAAACGCTTACGAACACTTCCAAACACCCTGAAACGTGTCCAAACAACTAATATACTAGCCTAGGGACATCATGCACTAACATAGATTGGTGTTAAACATGTTTCAATATCGTTTGTAATGTTTTATGTTTTTAGGGGAGAGATAACGTACAAAGCTTCTTAACGTGAGAAGCGTAAGAAGCAATCTCAGCCATTAGATTAACAAGATGGCTGGATGCAGTTAAAAACCCTAATCATACTTGGGTTAAACTAACCAAGGGTAAATTATGAAAAACCGTCTAATTTTTTTTCAAATCGTAACAACAAAAATCAATCGAAACAAAATTTTTCAACAATTGAAATCGATTAAACCAATCTAAATGATTACACAATCAAAATAACAAAAAACATTCGATTACAATGAACGAAAACGAAAAAAATGATAAAAACAGAGATTTACACCGGAACGATTTAATCATTTGAAAAAACATACAATTATGAATAAACGCTCGTAATAAGTATGATTAAACATAAAAATTAGGTTAAAAAATTGCAGAGGAAGAAGATGAAGTTGGTGAAAACAGAGACTTTTAAACGCACTAACAAATTTTAAACTGTTCTTTCTAATTCTACTCTCTGCACTTTTAAGTGCGTTTAAATTTTGTACAATGAGTGCGTTTAAAATTTGTTATCAACTGTTCTTTCTAATTCTACTCTCGGCACCTTTAATCAAACATTTTTTTGTCATGACGTGGTCCCTAAGTCTTTGCACATTTAAGTTATCAACTATTCTTTCTAATTCTACTCTCTGCCTCTTTAATCAAACATTTTTTTGCAGTTTAATATGTGTTTAACACTCTGTTTACTGTTTGATTATTACAACATTTGCTCGTCAAACTTCGTCTGGGAGTTATGTTAATTATTCGCGGATGGAAGTTGTTAATTGTGGTGGTGGTGGTGTATCGGCGGTAGGAGGTGGTGGTGGTGATGATGATGACGATGATGATGATGATAATATTTGTCAGATCTGGATCTCTGAAGATGGAATAAACGTTTGCTTCAAAGGAGGAGATGTAGTAGTTGTGACCTTTATCAATCAGGATTGGGTTAGTTGGGTTAACTAGGGTTTACACGTGTCAAGCTGTGATGACTTCCTACACTTCCTATGTTAAGGTTCTTTATACTGTATAGTTTCTCATGTTTTTAATACCTGGGGTACCGTCTATTGTAAATATACATATTTTTATTTTGTAATATATGCTTCTTGTCATGTTGGGCGCAGAAACAAAATAACTAATACACAGTCCATCTATTCCATCAGTTTATGTATTATCTATTGAATTGATGTCCCCTTATATTGGGAATCATTTCACAACACTAAAGTTTTGTAAAAAACACTGATAACAAATTTAATCCATTTTAATCTTTAGACAAATGTTTAGGAAAAACCACTAATTGTTATTTCATACACATATGTAGGTTATCTACATAAAAATCATTCAAGAAACACCAATCCAAACAAAACTCGAAATATAAAAGAGATATTAAAAGACTTTATTAATATTTGTGTGACGATTACAAGGACTAATAACGAGTATCACTGGACTAATACTTCGACCAATTTTTCTACAAAACTTAGAGCTATTACAATGTATCTGTGTTTGAGTATGAGAATTAGCGACCCTTTCTTCATGGAGAGAAGGGGTATTTATAGTGATCCTAGGTTGAGCTGAGGCTGTTGAGGGAATTTGCATTGTCCTTCTCTAATTGGCCGACTATCTTTTTCACTCGTCCTTTCTGGCCTTACTGATGACAGGAGATCATGGAGCAGGGTGTAGGCCTTTGATTGGTTGGATGTCCCTTAATTTCATTATCTCTCTGCGGTTGTCACGTCCTAGGTAACGCGCAGGCCCTACGGATGTTTCCTTTGATTATTCTGTCAATGTTCACGTTTGAGATGGGCCACACGCAAGTCTTGAGTGCACGCGTATGCGCGTACCGATACATATCTCTTTAATCATCAAACTAGTTTGATCATATATAATAGCAATAGCATATGTATAAATAATATTGTAACATTTATTATGTTTATCCCTATCCATAATTATAGGGATTGTATTGTATCATAAATATATTGTAAATCAATGAAGAGATCAAGGGATTACACACTGTCATGGTATCAAGAGTCTAGGTATCTCTAAACCCTAGGCCGCCATTATCCCCACCGTCGACAGCCCACTGCCGTCGACCATCTCCACCCTTTACCTCTTCTCCGATCCCGGCTGCTTTCCCTCTACTGCCATTCTTTTATGTTTTCGCTACCCTAGCCGATCCTCACCATCCTTGTCATCACCATGTCCACCGAATCCAACGCCTCTTCCACCATCATTCCGCCCACCCAAGCGACCATAAGATACACCCAGCCACCACCGTTACAAATATTAAAAACTTCATTCTCGTCACCCTTGAAATCGAGTCCTCCCAATACTCCACATGGGCCACCCTCTTTACTCTCCATTTCAAAGCACACATGGTCGATGACCACCTCAAACCACCCTCGCCTCCTACTTCCGCTGAATCCTCTACCACCCGATATGATTGGGAGCGTATTGACGCCATTGTCTTACAATGGATGTACACTACGATCTCCAATGATCTCCTTCACACCATAATAAATAACATCTCTAGTGCCTACGAAGCCTGGATCGCCATTAAGGATTTGTTTCATGACAATAAAAGTGCCCGAGCCATACAACTCATGCACAAGTTCTCCAACACCAGGTTAGACGGATTCCCCAACATGTCCGCCTATTGCCAGTCCCTCAAAGTTTTAGCTGACCAACTTGCGAACGTCGCCTCTCCGGTTGACAATGATAGTTTGGTCTTGCAACTTCTTGCAGGATTAAACGACCAATATGAAAGCATATCCAATATCCTTAAAAACCAAGACCCTCTCCCTTCCTTCTATAACGCATGTTCCAAACTGTGCCAGGCTGAAACCGATAAAGCGGAACGTGCGTTGACTACCGCCAAAACCGCCTCCACCGCCCTCACCGCCACCACAACCCATCCCCAACCTAGTGAACCTACCCGACCCAACGACCGTTCTAGTCATCCCACTGGTCGTACCCGCGGACGTTTTGGACGTCGGGGCCTGGCCGTGGCAACCAAAGCCGAACCCCTTTCACACCCTTTTGGACTCACAATTACCCACCTTGGCAACAGGCCTAGTCCACCACACCATTCGGCCATTCCCTTTTCCAACCCAATAGCCCAATACACTAACAACCAGGCCCAAACCTTCTTCCCATGGCCCGTACCCCCTGCCCCTATCCAACGTCTGGCTGGCCCAATAACACTGCTTCGGCCCAGCAGCCGGGTCTGTTAGGCCCACGCCCACAACAAAATAATTATGCAGCCTACAGCCCGACTAATATTGGGCAGGCCCTATACACCATGTCTCTGCAGCAGCCTGATCCCATACAGTACATGGACACTGGCGCCTCCTCTACCATGAGTCATGAACAAGGTGATTTCCATTCTTTTTCTAACTCTTGCATTGCTCAACATATTATTGTAGGTAATGGTAATACTATTCCGGTCCTAGTCAAGGCACAAAATACCTACCCAAACCCTTCCCCCCTTTTATAATTAGAAATGTCCTATCAGTGTTGCAAAACTCGGTTTGGCCTTGTACTCGGCGACCTACCCTGGAGCGAGTACTCGGACTAATCGGGGGAGTACTCGGGGGTCAAATCGGCCTATGCGGGGAGTACTCGGAGTAATCGGCCAACTCGGTTATACTCGGCGACCTACCTTGGAGCGAGTACTCAGGGAGTAATCGGTCAACTCGGCCTTGTTTTGCAACAGAGTGTCCTATACTCACCTAAACTAGTTAAAAAACTTATATCCGTCCGTCGTTTTACTAGAGATAATTCAGTGTCTGTTAAATTTGACCCGTTTGGTTTTCTTGTGAAGGACCTCAAGACGCGGGCTCCGCTCCTGCGATGCAACAGCAGCGGTGAGCTCTACCCTTTGGTGCTCGGGTCCTCCTCCACATCACCCACTGCCCTTGCTGCCATCACTGCTGACCTTTGGCACTAACGTCTTGGCCACCCAGGACGTCAATCTTTGAATTCTTTTAAAACTGTTTCTTCTGTTTCCTTTGATACTTTAAATAATAAAGTTTGTAACTCGTGTGTTTTTGGTAAAAGTACTTGATTACCTTTCTTTGCTTCCAATTTTAGTGTTTTACAACCTTTTGACATGATTCATAGTGATGTTTGGACTTCTCCTGTTATTTGTTCGTCTGGTCATAAGTATTATGTTTTGTTTCTGGATGACTACTCTAATTTCTTGTGGACCGTACCTCTCACCCATAAATCTAATGTGTTTCAAGCTTTTATGCAATTTGCCACAACTATCAAAACCCAGTTTGAACGCATAATTAAAACCTTTCAGTGTGACAATGGCCATGAATACGTTAATAACTCTTTTCAAAAATTTTTCACGACCAATGGCATACTTTATCGTCTTTCATGTCCATACACATCGTCTCAAAACGGTAAAGCCGAAAGAAAAATCCGTACCATAAACAACATCATTCGCATCCTCATGGCTCACGCCTCCCTACCTACACATTTATGGCATTTTGCTCTTGAAACCGCCACCTACTTACTTAACATCCTCCCAAATAAAGCCACCAAAAACAAAACACCCACCGAACTTCTTTACTGTCTAACTCCCACCTATGATCATCTTCTTGTCTTTGGTTGTCTCTGCTATCCTCTCACCCCTACATTCACCATTCACAAACTTGAAAATCGGTCTCACCATTGTGTCTTTCTTGGCTATCCTCCCACTCATAGAGGGTACCGCTGCCTTGACTTGAATACCAAACAGGTCTACATTTCACGACACGTCGCCTTTGATGAAACCACTTTTCCCTTTAGGCAAACCATCGGAACCCCACCCACCTATGATTTCCTAACCGAGCCATTCCCCTTTCACTTATCACCCCACATACAAACTGGACATCGGCCCACACAAAACCACACTACCAACCCGTCCCACCCTATAGCCCAACAACGCCCTGGCCCAATCCCCACCACATCCGTCCCGTCCCCAGCCCCCTTTGACCAGCCTTCAGGCCCAATCGACCAAACACAAGGCCCACTCCGATCCAACCACCCCAGGCCCAACGCACCACTTTCAAGCCCAACCACATCCACCTCTACAGCCGCTACACCACCTCCACCACCCACCAGAACCGTACACACCCGATCCATGAGTGGCATTTTTAAACCCAAACAACCCTTCAGCCTAACCACAACCACCACCACTGTCGTACCACTCCCCAAGAACCCTACCGATGCATTGTCTATACCGGAATGGTACTTTGCCATGACCACCGAGTACAATGCATTAGTTAGAAAAGGAACTTGGGAATTAGTACCTAGACAGCTTGATATGAATGTTATACGTAGTATGTGGTTGTTTAAACATAAGTACAGGTCGGATGGCTCTTTGGAACGGTACAAGGCCCGGTTAGTTTGTGATGGCCGTACTCAACAGGTTGGTATTGATTGTGGGGAGACGTTTAGCCCGGTAGTAAAACCGGCTACCATTCGGACCGTTTTATCTATTGCATTATCTAAGCGTTGGTCTATCCATCAGTTGGATGTCACCAATGCCTTTCTTCATGGGAATCTCCATGAAACGGTTTATATGTACCAGCCGATGGGTTTTCGTAACAAACAGTTCCCAGATTATGTGTGCTCTCTTAAGAAATCTTTGTATGGGCTTAAGCAAGCTCATAGGGCATGGTACCAGCGGTTCATCGATTTTGTTTTATCTATTGGGTTTCATCATAGCAAGAGCGACGCCTCTCTATTTACTTTTCTACAGGGCACTGATACTGCTTACCTTCTACTTTATGTCGACGATATTTTACTTGCTACTTCGTCGGACCATCTTCATCACTCTCTCATGGCAAAATTAGCTGGTGAATTTGCCATGAAGGACCTTGGTCCTCTCAGCTATTTTCTGGGCATCTCCGTGTCTCGCACAAAAGACACTATGTTTCTCTCACAGCATACGTATGCTAATAAAATAATTACTCGGGCCGGCATGCAATCGTGTAACCCTGTCGCCACACCAGTTGACACTAACAGCAAGCTTAGCTCCACACAGAGCGACCTGTTTCATGATCCTACTTTATTTCGCAGCCTAGCGAGTGCTCTTCAGTACCTCACCTTTACTAGGATAGACATCTCCTATGCTGTCCAACAGGTCTGTAAACACATGCACTCTCCTCGTATTGATCACTGGAATGCTTTGAAGCGCATCATTCGATATATTAATGGGACTGCGTCTTTTGGCCTCACCCTTCACGACTCTCCTGCTCAGTCTCTCGTCTCTTACACAGACGCGGACTGGGCATGATGTCCTGACACTAGGCGTTCTACTAGCGGCTACTGTATTTACTTTGGTGATAATCTTATATCATGGCCGTCTAAACGCCAGTCCACAGTCTCTAGATCCAGTGCCGAGGCTGAGTATTGCGGGGTTGCAAATGTAGTTGCAGAGATTTGCTGGTTACGGAATCTCCTTCTCGAGCTTCTTCTTCTGCTCTCCCGTGCCACTCTAGTTTACTGCGATAATGTGAGTGCCATTAATTTGTCTGGGAATCCGGTTCAGCACCAGCGGACCAAGCATATAGAGTTGGACATTCACTTTATGCGCGAGCAGGTTCAGCGCGGTCAGGTCCGTGTCTTGCACGTTCCTTCCTGTTATCAGGTCGTTGGCATTTTCACTAAAGGCTTGCCTCGCGTTCTGTTTTGAAGATTTCAGAGACAGTCTCAGCATCCGGTCTCCTCCCGCTTCGACTGTGGGGGTGTAATAGCAATAGCAATAGCATATGTATAGAAAATATTGTAACATTTATTATGTTTATCCCTATCCATAATTATTGGGATTGTATTGTATTATAAATATATTGTAAATCAATGAAGAGATCAAGGGATTACACACTTTCAATATATATATATTTTATAGAGTTTACCTTGTAGTTCTGGTTCATATACATTTAATGAATAATCAAACTAATTTGTTTATATTTTTTTAAACAAAGAAAATGATGGTAGCTAATAAATATTACATTTATACCATTAAACTTTTATAGACGCTCTACCTGTTTGTGCTATGTAGTGTTCTGCAGAAGTTGAGTGATAAATTGAAAGTTTGGCACAAGGAAATAGCGAAGGTAGAGGAGGAGGAATTAAATTCCTGTTACTCCGAAGTCGATGCTTTAGAGAAGATTATGGAAGAAAGAAACTTGTCGGAAGAAGAGAAGTGGATTATGGAGGAATGTAGAGTGCGTGTCAACGAGATAAATGACTCTAAAAACAAAGATTTAAAGCAACGGTCTAGAGTTAAATGGGCGGCTTTGGGAGATGAAAATACTGGGTTTTTTCACCGAGTGATTAATGGAAGAAGATCGGTCAACGCTATTCCGGGTATTGAAGTGAATGGGGAATGGTGTACGAAACCGGCGATTGTTAAGCGAGAGATCCTAAGACATTTTAGGATGCATTTCAGTGAGGATTGTACTGTTCGGCCAAGCCTTAGATGTGAGAATGTTAAGAAGTTGTCCGAAGATATGGGAGAAAAGCTCGTTGTGCCATTTTCAAAAGAAGAGATAAAAACCGCGGCGTTTGACTGTGGGAAGGATAAGGCACCCGGTCCCGATGGTTTTAATTTTCATTTTGTGCAAGAGTTTTGGGATGTGCTAGAGGAGGATTTTATGAAGGTTTTTGAAGAGTTTTTTGATACGGGTCACATCAATCCTGAGTGTAGCCTCTCGTTCATAACTTTGGTGCCTAAATGCAAGAATCCAACAAGTATGAAGGAGTATAGACCCATTAATTTGATTGGTATGATTAATAAGGTGATTTCAAAACTCTTGGCGAATAGAATTAAAGGTGTCATGGGAGCGGTTATTTCAGAGTCCCAATCGGCGTTCTTGAAAGATAGGTACATTTTGGATGGCCCCCTTGTTGTAAATGAATTGTTGACATGGTTGAAGCGGAAACAGAAAAAGGCTTTTTTATTAAAAATTGATTTTGAGAAGGCGTATGATAATGTAAATTGGGGCTTTTTAATTTCTATGTTAGAGCAAATGAATTTTCCTTCTAGATGGTGTATGTGGGTTTTAGGCATTCTTAAAGGGGCGAGATCGGCGGTTTTGGTGAATGGGTCTCCCACGTTTGAGTTCGGGTGTCAAAAAGGGCTTAGACAAGGCGACCCTTTATCTCCGTTTTTGTTCTTAGTGGTGATGGAAGCTCTTTCTTTGTCTATCAACAAAGCGATTGACATAGGAAACTTCAAAGGTGTTAAGCTGGATAATGAAGGTATGACTATATCCCATCTTTTTTACGCCGATGATGCACTTATTATAGGTGAATGGTCGGAGGGGAATATGTTGAATTTGGCGAGATTGTTAAGGTGTTTTCATGTATGCTCCGGATTGAAAATAAATATAAATAAGTCTAATTTGTTTGGGGTTGGAACATGTTTAGAAGAAACGGAAGTTATGGCGGGAACTCTAGGATGTAAAAGTGGTAATCTTCCTTTTGAGTATTTGGGAATCAAGGTGGGTGCTAACATGAATAGATGTTCGAGTTGGAAGAAAGTTGTCGATGTTTTTGAATCAAGATTAGCGGGTTGGAAATCGAAGTTGTTATCTATTGGAGGTCGGGTGATCCTCATAAAAGCCGTGCTTGAAAGTCTCCCCATTTATTATTTCTCGTTGTATAAAGCGCCTAGAAAGGTTGTTGAGAACCTTGAAAAAATTATGAGGAAGTTTTTGTGGACGGGCTCAAATGTGGGTAATAAGGTCCATTGGGTGTGTTGGGATAGAGTTACGACGCCGAAAAAATTTGGTGGTTTGGGTATCAAAAAGGTAGAAGTTATCAATGAAGCTTTAATGTTTAAGTGGGCTTGGAGATTTCGAAATAACAAAGATGCGTTGTGGACAAAGGTTATAGAAGTGTGCCATAAGAATAACAATATGTGGGAGGCGCTTCCGGTTAACAAATACGCTTCTGGGACATGGAAAGCTATTGTCAAGGTGGTGGCTGGAATGAAGGTGAATGAAGTGGCCACTCACACGTTTATAAGAGCTAAAATTGGGAATGGTGGTTCGGTGAGATTTTGGATCGATATTTGGCTAGGTGATACAGCCCTTAGGAATCGATGGCCTTTGTTGTATCGGCTAGAAGAGTTTAAAAGTTGTACAGTTGCTGAAAGAACCAAAAGAGAGGGGAATAAGTTGGTTATAGATGCTGAATGGATTAATAACATACATACAACGGAAGAGTTAGTGCAGTGGGTTAACTTGTGTGAAGCCGTGGACTGTTTCAAGGCTGGGATGGGTAACGATGGATGGATATGGGCTGGGGAAGGTCAAAAAGATTTCTCAGTAAAGGGGGGTGGCGGATTTGCTTCTCCAAAGATATGGGTATGGGTCGAATTTTGTCATTAAATGGTTATCATGGGTTCCACTGAAGTGTTTTATAATGGTTTGGAGGGCGGAAATGAATCGAATACCCACGAAGGACGCTCTAGTGCAGCGAAATATAAACATTCAGGATACCTCCTGCTCGTGGTGTGGTCATACAGTAGAAACAGAAGTGCATGTGCTGATCGGTTGTGTCATTGCGGCAACTGTTTGGGATCGGATAAGCTCGTGGTGTGGTATCCCTCCTATATTTGCATTTAGTATACAAGATTTATTGCAACTTTATAAAACAGGTCCGGGTTGTAAAATGAAAAAGAAGATCTTACACGGGATTGTGATGGTGACAATGTGGGCGATTTGGAAGGCAAGAAATGACACGATTTTTAACGGGGTACAAGCTAGTGTGGATAAAATAGTTTCTAGTGTTAAATCCTTATCATTTCTTTGGTTTAACAATAGAACAAAATGCAATAGGCTTGTTTGGAAGGAGTGGTGTCGTACTCCTATGTATATGTTGTAATGGCTTGAGCCATCGGTCCTCGTTTTGAGGTCCGTTTTTTGGCGTTGTTGAATGAAAGTCTTTTTTCAAAAAAAAAATGTAGTGTTCTGCATATGTTTATGTGTGTGTAGTGAAGAGTTCTGTTAAAAAGAAGATTCCGCACAAAAACTGTAAAATGGAAATTTAACGTTGGTGTGATGACACATTTTTCAGAGTTGCGACAGCGAATGTTGTTTCAACGTCACGACACATCCAAGGGTGAAACTTCGGCCCCCACCGATTTCTGGTTCAGTAATGTAAATTTTCACTTTTTCGTCCGAAAATTTTGTATATATTGAATTCAATCCCCACTGATTTGAAAAAGAAATTGGATCTCGTGACTTTCGGTTCCCACCATCTAAAAGTTTAAGCTCCGCCAACAGACGCATCAGCATGTTATTATTCGTTTTCAGATTACTTTGATTGGTAGTTGCGTGTACTTATATTCTTATCTTGTCTCTAGAAGATTGAGGATTGCAAATATTGTGGCATGTGAAGACTGAATTTAAAATATGTTCATGAGTACAAAACAAAAAGTTCAAATCACGTCCCATGTGAAGAGCGACTAGCTATGAAAAGATATTTTGCTTCGTACCCATTGGAATCACTTGATTGTTTTTCTCACCACTTATACCTAGTACTTTTTTAATTAAATTTATTTAACTAAGCTATAACAAATTGACTTCAACACATTTTTTGGATTACATTATTGCTTCGGTTGCACGTAAAATTATAGGAGCGCAAACGATGTGAGGTTGTTTTCGGGCCTACCGCCTACAAAGGAATACAACATCCCAATTTGGTTAGTAGTTGACTAGCTGTAATGATCGTGTTTTTCTGATTAGAATAAGTGTAAAATATTTGTTTCTTACTAACCCTAAGTAGATATATGTTGAAAGTGAAAGAAAAAAGTTTGTGTGGGTTGAGGCTACTTGCTTCCCAGTTTTCGTTTTTAGTAGGGGTGCAAACGAGCTAAGCCGAGCCCGAGCCTTGCATTATCAAGCTCGGCTCGTGACAATTTTATAAGCTCGAGCTCGATTCGAGCCTTGTATTTTGGACTCGAGCTCGGCTTGATAGTATATTTAAGAACTCGAGCTTAGCTTGAAAGCTCGATAAAAGTGTATGTGGCAAGAGTTTAACGAGCCCAAGCTCGGCTCGAGCTCGTTTTGGACCATTAAGGAGCTCGTTTTGGACAATTAAGAAGTAAAAGGCCCAAAGTAATTTGGTTAATGTATGGGTTGCAATACAATTGGGCTATATAGTATTAATTGACATAAATAAGCAAAGCTCGACGAGGCCAACCGAGCTTTACATTCGAGGCTCGAGCTCGGGCTCGATAACTAAATGAGCTTTATTTCAGGCTCGAGCTCAATAAGGCTCGACTCGTTTGAGCTTTTTACCGAGTCGATCTCCAAAAGCTCGCGAACAGCTCGGCTCGTTTGCACCCCTAGTTTTTAGCTATATTAAGAAGAAAATTGTATCGCGCAACAATATTATGTTTATGGTATTTAGCAAATACGTGTGCCCTACATAAACCATTAAACAGTCATGTTTTTCGTGTTGCTACTGACAATCTAGTAAAAAAACGAACCCGAGCCGATCTCTAACATTATGTTAAGTACTAAGTATGTTTGGATAATTATGTTATATTTTGGGTGGATCTAGTTAATGTCTTAGACTCTTAATGTTTGTGAATTCAATCTTATTCGAATTATATGTGTGTTTGTGTTTGTTTTTGTTCATGAATACTTGTTTGTTTTCGTGGGTGTCCATGAACAAAATTAACAAACGAACACGAACACTAGTGTTTTTTGACAAACGAACACGAATAGAAAATCTCGTTTGGTAATTGTTTATGAACACTTAAGTTCCTCAACAAACAAACACGAACAAGACCTTGTTCGTATTTGTTCGGTTCGTTTGCAGCCCTACATTGGCCAATGAGATAGTGGTAGAGTGGTTGGGGAAAGACTTGGTGTTCCTTATGACCCGAGTTCGATTCTCACTCTCCACGTTATTTTCTGCAGCATCCATGTGAAGAGTGAATACGGGTGGCGCCGGTTCGATTCAGATGGAAGACGAGGTTTTACCGATTATTCCATTGCCGTGCCTTCGAGCGGGTGAAGGTCGGGTTTCCAGGCATCTGAGAGAACCTAGGGGTTGGTGGCGGTCGAGTAGTCGTCTTTGGCCACAACGCCTGATGTCTAGAGGTTGTCACGTCGTTCCTTATCGTTCAATAAAAAAAATGACGAACCATTTCCACAGGTTAAATGCATTCATGTTATAAACGTTCATTCGTTTGTAAGACCTACCGTAGTCGTGGCGTTATTGAACGTTATGGACAAAAATAGCGCCCCCCCCCCCACACCGCTACAGGGGGGCTATACGTTAAAAACCTTCGGCAGCGTTATATTAATAACGCCTGACACCATTTGAACCATCCAATTGATTGTTTACACGTGGCGGAGACATAAAATAAAACAGTCAAAAATTTGACCGTTGTTATTAATTTTCGAACGGTAATTTTTTTTAAACTTTATATATAAACACACAAACACACACCATATTAAAAAACATACCACCACACAAACTAAAAACACACCCCTTCAAACTAAAAAATCACAACTTCAAAACACAAACATGTTTCCATATGGTTCACCGTTTGGGATCCCGGGTCACCCGGGTACGAGGCCAAACACTACTACTCAGCTGCCACCCAATTGGGCGGACTTTGACCCGAACACAATGCAATACGCGCAACTTCTTGGCATGCAGGGTCAATATTTTCCTACACAAAACATGGCGGGTCAATTTTTTCATCCACCAAACTATGGCCAAGGTTCTCAAGAGGAGCCCGAGCTCGTGCCAGAAACTCAAGTCGAGACCAACGAACCACGTGAACCCGAGGGTCAACCGGGGGGCGCGGGAGACGCTCGCATAAAAAGAAAGATCCTACCGCTCCTCGTCAAAGAAAGAAACAAGAACGTTGGGAAAAAGACGAGGAGTATGCTTTAGCGCGTGCCTGGCTCGACATATCGGAGGATCCCCAAGTTGGTTAGTAATTTTTTTTATATTTATATATAATTAATCGTGTATATATATAGTATTTCTTTTTTGTATTTATATTTATATATAATTAATCGTATAATATTTTTTTTTGTAGCGAACTATCAACATCTTCTGTTGTTTTGGATGCGGATTCGAGAGCTGTTTTTTAACGTCATGGGTAGAGGGGAGTATCGAGACAACGATTTGATATCGGGAAAGTGGTCGGATATAAATAATAGATGTCATTCGTTTTCGGAGGTTTACCAACGTTGTAAGGACAAGAGGGGCAGTGGGAAGGTGATGATGGTTTGTTGGCAAGAGCGTTGGACGAGAAGAGAGATACCTGCGGGTCGTTCCCGTATTTGAGGATTTGGGAGATGTTGAGAAAAAGTCCTAAGTGGGCTAATGTACCGGTTATGGGGTCGGGTGGTAGGCGCTTGGTTAGGAGAGGAAGAGGATCAAAAGGATGAGGACCATCAAAACGAAGCAAAACCACCTCCTCGTCGCGAGATCCGGATACACCGTCATCCGATGCTTGCTATGTGAGTTTAGGTGATCCTATTAATTTGGAGGATGAGGAGGAGGAGGAGGAGGATATTCCTAGACCACCCGGTAGGAGATCAAAAAAGGGTGGCAAGGCGGAGTCGTCTTCGGCAGGAGGTGGTGAGTTGAAAGAAGATTTTGAAGAAATGAACCGAAGACTACAAGATATTCGCGACCTTGGCCAAAGACGTTTGGAAACAATGCAGCAAAGAGTGGTCGAGAATAAAAGGTTTGTCGAGCTCCATGAGACGAGGCAAAGGGAAAAGGACATCGAGTTTTTGTCCAGATCGATCGACGACCTCGAGGGAGACGCCCTACGCCTTGCAATGCTTCATAGGAAACAAATTCTTGCAAAATATAACCTCTAGTGTGTTTCGCTTTTTTTTTAATATTAGTTGTAACTTTTTTTTAATATTAGTTGTAACTTTTTTTTTAATATTAGTTGTGTGTTTTTAATATTATTTGTAATTTTTTTTTATTTGTCTTTTATTTTAATTATTTTGAGTTAAAAAATTAAAAAAATAATAAAATAAACAACCAATCAGAAACAGAGGCTTTATAAATAAAGCTCCTACCACTACACTCCTTTTTCACTTTATCTCTCCATGCTGACTCAGCTACCACGTAAACTAATCAGAAAAAGGGGCTTTATAAATAAAGCCCCCCACTATACATGTTCTAAGGATATCACTACAAAGATGGTCAATAGATTTATGTCAGTATTATCCTATATATTAATTTTTGAAGTTCATGAATAGTGTTTGACAGCAGGTTATTAAGCTATTTAGTTACATTGATCCGTTTATTATAACAAAATCTTTCGTTGCGCGGTTGGTTTGACTGTTATGTTGTTATCGTAGTCATCCGGGTTCGAGGCTCTTCACACTCCTAATTTGCGTATACTATTTGTTTACTAAGACTCTTGGGGCTGGATAGCTTCCGTGTTTATTTAATACGTGTCCACTAAGGTGAGTCATTCTGATCATAGCTTTTTTTGTTTAACAGTTCAATAAAAAACTCTTCTCCTTAACAGTTAATTTCTCTCCATTCTACAATGTGAAGTTCATGAAATGCAGTTCCAAACACACTAAAATTGAAATGCATAAACCAAAATTTAAATCCAATTTCAAAACAGTAACACAATAGTAGCAAAAGACCCACTAAAAAACACACAAATTCATATTTTAGTGCACAGTTTATGATTAATGTTTTGTGATACAGTGTTGTTTTGGTGCAAAACTTTTTTTTTAGGTTGATATAAAGGATTGATATACAATTTGTTTTCGTTCTACACAAAAACTTTTTTAGTGAGGTTTATGGTGTGCTAACTTCTAATAGTCTTATACCGAGTGAATTTAGCTACAAATACTTCATACTGTAACAAAGTGAGCCAATGCCAATCAAATATCCGCCACAAACCATGGCTAAAGTGCGGACCAAAAAATCGCGCAACGCGCGATAAGGAATAACCCTAGTTATACTAAAGTACTAAACTCATGGCTCATTAATAAAACAAAGCCTAAATCGTTAAGAAGCTGTGGGCCAAGACCAACTTGTTGGGCTCAAAGTTTTTTTTTTTTTAAATGCGAAGTTAAAAAGGAAAAAAAAAATATTTATTATAATTATTAGTGTTAATAAGGGGCTGTTTGGTAGCCTCTTAATAAGGCTCTGAACCATTCAGCACTGAATGATTCAGCATTCAGCGCGTTTGTTTCAGCTTCTGAATGAAATGGTTAAGGCTGAACCATTAAGACTTGGGATGTTGCTGAACCATTAAGCACTGAACCATTAAGCACCGAACTATGCTAAACCTTAATGCGGCTCTCCTACTAATGTGGGACAAGAAAATTAACCATTAAGAGGTCTAACTTAATGATTCAGCACTTAATCAACCAAACAGCCCCTAAATGAAAAAAAGGCATTTACCTTTCTACCATATCTATACTACTATATAATGAGTGTTAGAAGGGTAAAGTTGTCATTTCATATTCATATATAAGGGCAAAATTGTAACTTCATTAAAATGGAAAGACAAATTTAATACTACAATTAAATTCTATTCATTAATACTTATAGTTTAAGGAAAAAGGCAAAAAAAAAAAAGAAGAAAGAAAGAAAGAAATCAATGATTATCAATACAACAATAAATCTATTGATTGGTTAAAAGAAAAAGACAAAAAAAAAAAACAAATTAATGCTTATTCCCATAAAAAGAATATAAAGATTCAGACCAACGAAGACAACGACGCATCGATTTCCATTTTTTTTACCGATCATCTTTTTCATCAACCAATGATTCATCTTGTTAAATGCAAATCAATCAGGTAATAAAAGCTACTAATCACCATACGAAACAGATTTGAATTTTAAGCTTACGATGGTGCTTATAACCCATCTCCTCCCCTCGGCTCCCTCCCTCTACACTTCCCTTTTCCGATTCAACCACCACCACCAATCCGGTTCCAGCGTCCACACCACCAAACAACCACCACCTCCGAGTACACCCTACTACAGGCCAATCACCACCACCATTTTGTCGTCATGCACTGCCTTGAACCACTATACAACAACGTCTATTTCAACCACCACAGCTATCGAACACCACCGATGTTATCTCTCATGGGTCGTTCTATCATCGCGTGACGAGGTAACGATTTCCTTTATGTTTTCATATCGCTTAGTTTGGGTTGGGTTAAATTTCGACAAGTGTTATATGGTTGTTGGGTCCCGATTATAGTAAGAGAATAAGGGTTGTATTGTGTGTGTAAATGTTTGTATGTGTTTTTAAAATCAATGCTTGTGTGTTTAGTTTGTTGTTGGGTTTGGGTTAGAAAAAGAAAGAAAGGAACAGACGCAGCGTCAACAAGTAAAAAAATATTTTATTCTATTCGTTAGTTAGTTGGTTTGTGTTTACATATAAGATATTAATATATTGCATGTGTGCAATATGTTCGAGCCGGGGGTCTCTCTGGAAGCAGCCTCTCTATCTGCAAGGATAGGGGTAAGGTTTGCCTACATCTCACTCTCCCCAAACCCTACTCTTAGCTTTGCTAATTGTGAGATTTACTGGGTAAGATTGTTGTTGTTGTATGTGTGCAATATGTTAGGGTTGATTATAAGGATGTCCCGTGTGCGTATATATACAATATATTGTAAGTGTGTAGGTATATATTATTAATATATTTAAAAGTCAACTCACAATATTTTGATATATGATACACATTGTCATATAATTGTATAATGTAAAGCATGATTGACTAAATATAACCGCCAAACACACTACAACACCGCCTCAACGCACGGGCTCCTACTAGTCTTGTTAACGTAGCCTAAAAGCCCCATTTGTCACTTCCAAAATAACATTTTGCCATTTACGTTGTTGCCTAGTGGTAAGAAGTAATGCTTCTTGGTGAAGACTCAAGTTCAAATCTTGGGTAAGGTTTAAATTTGTGAGTATTATTGGTAGAATGATGTTTGCCTTTCAAAAAACTTCCAAAACACTGAAACCAAAGAAAGAAAAGGGTTCTTATCATTTTTAATTGGTCTCATCGGTAACCGACTGATTCCTTAATCACTAGATCTAACGTGTTTTTCACCAATAGGTTCTCTCAGTTAAAATTATATAAATATAGATTGTATTTTTCATATGGTATATCTATTTGTATAGGAGAGCAGAAAACCAAAAAACCAAACCAAGCCTGGAAAAAAAATGATTCAACATAACTAATAAAAACAAACCACACAAAAACAAGAAAAATGAACCGAAATTTACGGTTCGGTTTCAGTTTTGCATTTTATGAAAACCGAAAAAACTCAAACTGAACTTAATAATTCAAAAAATCATTTTTTAATGTTTATTATACATTGATTTAGAAATTATTCGTTATATTCTTGTATCTTAAGTACAAGCCGATCCAATGGTGGAAAAGTTGTCATTTTAAAGTGATTCTTAGATACTCGGTTGTTCTCTTCAGAGCCTCTCTCATACTTGTATATATGGGTGTTGGGGATCTCATATTACTTTAATTGGTAGGTACGTATAGTTATATTCTTATCTTATCTCTAAAAGATATTGAGGATTGACAAAATGGTATGAAAAGTGGAGGTTACATTTAGAGGTCACGAGTATAAAACAATATGTTCCAAGTCAAGTCACATGTGAAGAGCAACTTTACTATATTTTTCTATGTACCTAATTGACTTAGTTTGATTGCTTTTTTCGTCACTTTTATTCAATAAAATTTTAATTATTATTTTGTAAGATAAGCTACAACAAATTGACTTTTCCCACTTATTTTTTTTAGTAGATTTCGGACACACATAAAATCACATTATGAGTCATTGAGAGGATGTTGTTGGGTCTATAAAGAATACAACATCTAGACTTCGTTGTGAGACGTAAAATTAATAATAAAACATATGTACACTATAAATAAAAATGAAGATATGTTATGGCGTTCTTTGATTGTCATCCGCTCAGTGAGTTTGTCAACAGGTTCAGTTATTGACTTCGATTTTGCCTTGTCATTTGCTTTCTTTATCCCAAAATCCGCAATTGACTTCAATGTTATTATACTACTAAACTAAAGGCCCGTTAGTAAAGGAAAGCCTAGTTCTTTAAGAAACTATGGGCCAAGACCATTGTTGGGCTCAAAAGATTTTCTTGTTTCTTAACATAAAAAAATGTGAAACTAAAAAGAAAAACAATATTTATTATAACATAATGTACAAATCATTACTACAAAAAAGGGCGTTTACCTTTCTATCATATCTTGTTAACTAACCTAAAAGGCTCTTTGCCACTTTTAGGCATGGAAAACATTAAAACCCCATAAAGATTTCTACAAGGAGAATAAACAAGTAACAAGAGGGTCCTTAAACACAGTAACACACCCTACCAATAAAGAAAATTTCCTTTCTAAGCTGTGATGATTTTATATAAATATCTACATTGGTTAGATTGTTTTAGCATTTGCAAAAATATATACATACCAACAACGTTAAAAACTTAAGAGAAAGTATACGGTATAAAGCCCCTTAAAATAAGAAGCGTAGGAAGCCACCAGAGATTGACACCTGTCAATCTAACCTAACCACAGTTAAACACATTTAATCCTATCTTCCCTGTTATAAACGTAACCCATTTTCATTCTGAAACATACCGATCTAGATCTGACCACCACCACCACCACCACCACCACCGTAATCTAAAAGAAAACAAAGATCAGATTCAGTAACCTAAAAGAAAGATGCAGTCGTCAAGATCGTCGATTCACTGTGTAGTTTTAATCTTTGTTGCCCAAATTCGTCACAATTCACGGCTTCTCCCAAAAACATCAATGGATTCACCCCTCAAAATCATACCCAGAAAAGAGGAGTCTCCTGTACCCAGTTCTCAGCATCCAGTGATGAAATATTGTTAACAGTGAGAAGCAAATTGAGGATCAAGATATTCAGAAAGTCGAAATCATTGACCAGAAAGTTGAAGTCAATGAATCAAGTCAAAAAGTTGAAGCCTATAAATCCTTTAAATCAAGAAAGTCAAAAAGGAGTTTGACAAAATACAAGTGCGTTTGTTTAAATACAAGGTGCGTTTGTTTAAAGTAAAGGTGCGTTTGTTTAAAGTAAATGTGCGTTTGTTTTTATTGTACCACCAAATACAAAGTGCATTTAAATTTTAAGAAACAAGTAAAGGTGCGTTTGTTTTAAACGCACGTATCTATTCAATAAATTTCAAGGAGTGCGTCTGAATTTTCAATGAGTGCGTCTGAAAATTCAATGAGTGTGTCTGAAATTTTGATGAGTGCGTCTGAAATTTCAATGAGTGCGTCTGTAATTTTGTGAATGCGTTTGATATATAAAAGTGCTCTGTTCTTCACCAACTTCATCTTCTTCCTCTGCAACTTGTTTTAACCTATTTTTTATGTTTAATCATCCTTATTGAAACAAAATCGAGAGTATTTCGACAACTATTACGATTCATAATTGTTTATATGATTATTTTTAATCCTCTGTTTTTTGTTTTTTTTAGATTCAAATACTGATCTTTACGTTTTCGTTCATTGTAATCGATTTTTTTTTGTTTTTGAATTGTGTAATCATTCTGAACATGAATCGATCTGAAAACGACGAAAAATCATGGTTTTGTTGTTACGATCTGGAATCGATCTGTTAAAATTAGACGGTTTTTTTCTGTTTTACCCTTGGTTAGTTTAACCCAAGTATGATTAGGGTTTTTAATCTGCATCCTTAATCTAATGGCTGAGATTGCTTCTTACGCTTCTTACGTTAAGAAGTTTTATACGTTAGCCTCGCCCAAAACTTAATTAGATGGATACATTTGGATGAACTATGCGACAATCTTCTTTATTAAAAACCCGAGATTCAGGGTTTAAGTGTCAAAGAACAACTCCAATAATAGATGAATGAACATTGTGAAAGCAAAATAAACAAAAGTCGAGCTTATTTCTTATTTCTTTGATCAAAACAATACTTAAAGACTATAAAAAACAAACTAGAAATGTTTTATGTCCATACTATAAACGAATTTCAAGAATCGACAATGAACCTACATGATCCCCTTTGGCATGTATGATAACTTACGCTTCTCTTGATTTGAGTTGCATCTACATCGTGTTTCCTGTATCATCTTCTCTTCCATTTCAAACATTTTGAACATATAGTACACAAAGAAAATTGTAAAGTATGCACACCTGCAATGAAGCATAGATACGCCTAAACTAAGAAACATATGACTTTTAAGACATATACACACAAGAAATGGAAATACCCATAACTTGCTTTGAGCAATTGTGCCCATTCGAATCACCTTTAAGTACCCATTTACACAAATATTCATAATATCGCCCTCGATAGTTCTTGGTGATTGGGTTCATCGCGCTCCAACTTACTTGATAGGATCTACACACCAAAACAAAAAAAAAAACAACTTTATCAATTCAAGATTCTAACTCCTAACCATAGTTACTGATGCTATGGCCCAGTGGTGTGGGGGTGATTTTGTATAAAAGGGATCAAGGGTTCGATCCCCCACAAGGTGAAAAATGGGAGAATAAATTAGGTGATAGGGGATGAGAGTAATTAGCCGTTCAAAAAAAAAAAAACACTCCTAACCATAGTTCTATACCGAAAAGATCAAAACTTTATCAATCAAGAATCTGAACACAGCCAGTTTATACATACATTGTGCAAAAAAGCATAAACAGAAAATTATAAATTGCAAAGAATTAAAACCTTATGGAAACAAAGAAATCAACATTTGGAAACTCAAAAATCATAATCAAACAGATTTCAGTCATTTCATACTTTCACCTCAAATTGAACATATTTAACACACTTCAATTCAAACTGGTTAAACTCATTTCAGATCAGCATCTAATTTAATGAACTCAATAACAAAGCCCCACAAACATAAAGTCAAATCAACAACAAATCTTCTATGAACAAAAAAGTCAAACATATGTAAACATAAAACTATAACTACACTAAAGTGATTACATCTCAAATTATTGAATCACATTTAAGATCAGTATCCAAATAATAAACTCAACCCATAAACACAAAGTCAAAGTACAGATGAACAAGAACAAACAGAACAAGAACAAAAAAAGTCAAACACAACAAAGTTCCAAAACTTTATTTACCTTAGGAACAGAGGAAGCCACACAAGCTCTTGGAGTTTCAAAAGATGACAAAGAAAACTGTTTAGAAACAACACCTACATCAAAATAAATCAAACCAGAACTAGGTACATCAACCCATATTTCCTTAACCAAGAACCATAAAAACAAATCTTTAGCTGAAATCCCTGATACTTCATTTATTCTACCAAAACTCAAGTTCCCAGAAACACTTTGATCATAGTGCAACTCATCTTCAAACTTGGTATTACAAGCTTTATCCAAGTGGACTTGAAACCTTCCATTATCATCCAAACTGTAGTTGGTCACACCCTTTGGAAACAAGCCCATGGGTAAGCCATTTAGTTTGAGGATATCATATATGGATGGTGAGTCTTGAGAATATGTGACACAAAAGTTGGTGAATATTAATATTATTAGTGTAAGAAGGAAGATAGAAGGTGGATATTGTTCAAGAATCATGTTGATGGGGTTTAAGAGAAGAAGAAGGTGGAGGAAGGAGAGTGAAATAAATCAATGATTGGGATTGGGTATAGAATAAAGATGGAAGGGGTCCTTTGTGTGTCTATGCAATTTTTTAGTAGTATATTGTTGGTTATAGGACTTTGTGTAGTAGCTTATCCATAACCAACCATGTCCAGCCATGTGGAAATTGTAAATAAATATATTTTTGATGCTAAAAATTATTAATTTTATTAATAGAGTAAATCAAGGAATTGACTTAGGCTTGATTGAGCACAAGTTGTGTATATATTTATTAGTGATATTGTTTTTTAAACGTCTAATTTCCTCCCTATTATGAACTCCTAACCTGCCCTTTACAATTCCAATATCCTTACCACCACAGCACAAGGGGTTAGTGAATATTGTTAATTTAGGATAGATTTGATCTCCATGTTATGAGGAATGTGTACTCTATATATTGTAATGTTTTGTATTGAATAAAACAATTTCGAAAGTTATAGGAACATGTTAAATGAGTTCGGTTGACAATTACGGGGATGTTGTGGAGGTTAGTGGGATGGAATGGAAGAGAGTTACAACGATACAATTAACGTGGAGAATGAGGGTGTTGGAGATGCGCTAGTTCGTATATATAAACAGTTGGTGCGATTGAGAAAAATGGATTGCAGTACGTAGTAGGAGAAAAACCAGTGTAGTTCGTCAGGATAGTAACCGGACAATGATAACGTGAATAAATGAGAGTAAGATCTATAAGCTTCCCCAAAGATGTGGTCTAATATAAAATAGGTGATACATTACATAATGTCGTGTCTTATTATAGCATGAGAACATGGTTTTAAAAATAAATACATCTTGGTTAGATTAGACTGAATTGAAGTGAAGTGTCAAATCATATAGACAAAACTAAGTAATGTCAATTTCGGATGCAATATAAATTTACGGTGGATAAAAGGTGCATATTGTGTTTGATAGTGGAGTTAGTTTATCAAGTCACCTTCAATGTCGGGTTTGAAGTTAAAAAAAAATAAATAGGGAGAAAGTATTCTTTAATTATCAATTTTAATATTAGAATAACTTTAAACTGGCTATATTTTAATTTAACTGTGAAGGAATATACCGTTGCCATCGACGTGATTATTTAAATACGAAAACACTATATGCTAATTATTTTATAGTTGTATTCGCAACAGAGTATTGTTTTAAAGTATCGTAAGCTATATCAAATGTTAATACGGTACTGATACAATGACGAACCGAATCGAAATAATATCAGTAGGTGTTTGTTGTTATGATTTTCAACTAATATAAAAACATGTGTTGATTAGTATACCAGGATCAATATCGTACAGGTTCTAGGTTCTGTAATAAACCAAAACAATATTAACCGAATAAAAATATTTTTTTATATATAAATTTGTCAGCTGCGATGACTGATGAGGCACATTCGGTGGACATGTGCATGAGGGGGGTAGGGGTCTGGTGTGAACATAATTACAGATTGATTTATTTATGATTTATGGTTCAATTGTTTTGTCTGAACACGTAGATAAACAAAGTACGTGTACATCACTTTCGACACGGTGGACCACATCATGCCATGGTGGAACTGTAGCCACGTGTGATTTGTTCCATGTTCTTCTTGTCATTTATCCATTAAGATAAACTATTTTTTTTAAAGTAGGTGTCCTTTACATATTAATTAAAAAAACATCTATTTTGCATCAACACAGTATTTTTATGATTAATTCAAGACACGTATTATATGCGCTTACTTTTATAAATATTTATTTTCCAAATTAAAGAAACGATATAAAAAAATAGATAAAAGTAAAACACCTGAAAATTAGTATACATACCAGAGCTCACTAAACATGTAGCAACTACTCTTAACAACACTTTAAAGGGAAGATAATAATAATAATAATAATAATAATAATAATAATAATAATAATAATAATAAATGGGTAGAGATTAAAAGTATTGATTATATTGATTATGTGAATGAATGAATACAATAGGTTATGTCCCTTTATATAGATAAGTGAGGGAACATAAACTCTAAAGATAAATTAGGAAAAGATATACATGACTAACAAACAATATCTATCTCTAATATAATATCTATCGTTAAGATCCCCCGCAGTTTGATCGGTCGTAGGACAGACGGTCAAACTGGATCTAAATGACTAAAAAAACTGACGAGACAGGTCTTTGGTAAAGATGTCATCATACTGAAATGAGGAGGGAACATGCAAAACACGAATGTCACCAACGCGAACTTTCTCCCGAACAAAGTGTATGTCTATCTCAATATGCTTGGTGCGCTGGTGCTGAACTGGGTTGTCTGACAAGTAAACCGCTGAAACGTTGTCACAATAGACAACCATTGCCCGCTGTAAAGGAACTCGAAGCTCTAAAAGCAGATTGCGGAGCCAAGTCGCCTCTGCCACTGCATTAGCGACCCCCCTGTATTCGGCTTCCGCACTAGACCGTGACACAGTTGGCTGGCGTTTGGACGACCATGATATTAAGTTTGCACCAAGAAACACACAATAGCCACTAGTAGAACTCATGAATCCGGACAACCACCCCAATCAGCATCTGAATACGCAGTTAACGAGTGCGTATTTGATCGAACTATCCGAATACCATAGTCCAGGGTCCCCTGTATATACCGAAGTATGCGCTTCATAAAAGCAAAGTATGGGTCACGGGGTTCATGCATGAATAGGCAAACCTGTTGAACCGCATAAGAAATGTCTGGGCGAGTATACGTCAGGTACTGAAGTGCGCCAGCAATACTGCGATACAAAGTCGGGTCATGAAATAAAGAACCGTCTGTGGCACTAAGTTTAGAAGACAAGTCGACTAGTGTTGCACACGGTTTACATGCAGACATAGAAGCTCGGGCCAGAATCTCTTTGGCGTACTGGGCCTGATCCAAGAACAGCCCAGTCTATTTATGTGTCACTTTTATCCCCAAAAAATGATGAAGAGTACCAAGATCCGTCATAGCAAACTCTCGTGAGAGTTGACGAATAATACTATCAAGCAAAGTAGTGGATGACGCAGTAAGAATGATATCATCCACGTATAACAATAAATAAGCACTATCACCACCGCTCGAGTAAATAAAAAAGAGAATTATCGCAAGCACTGCTGCGAAACCCGTGTGAAAGTATGTAAGTGGCAAAGCGGGTATACCACGCCCGTGGGGCCTGCTTGAGTCCATAAAGCGATTTCTTTAACCTGCAAACGTGACCTGGAAATCGCCTGTTAACAAACCCCCGGGGGTTGATGCATAAATACTGTCTCATTCAAATGCCCATGTAAAAATGCATTCTTTATGTCCAGCTGATGGATTGGCCAATCCCGTGACACAGCAAGAGAAAGAACGGTGCGGATGGTAGCCGGTTTAACGACCGGACTAAAGGTATCCTCACAATCAATGCCAACAGTTTGGGATTTCCCATTAACGACCGAACGTGCCTTATAACGTTCCAAAGACCCATCCGCCTTAAATTTATGACGGAATAACCACATACATCTAATCACCGGCCGGTCAACCGGTCTAGGGACCAATTCCCGTGTTTCATTTTCCTGTAAGGCCGTAAACTCAGCCTGCATAGCGCGCGACCAATTCGAGTCGGTTAAGGCTTGGTTGTAGGACTGTGGAATAGGCGAGATGGTGGATGTATGGAAAGATTGTTGTGGCGGTTTTAGACTGCCCATTTTTGAACTAGTAGACATAGGATGTGTCGGCTGAGGTGGTGTGGGAGCTGGTGGACGGGCTGGGTTACGGGCTGGAGTGGGGCTGGTTGTGGGTGCTGGTGGGATTGGGCCACGAGAATGAGATGATTGGGCTGGTCGAGTGGTGGGGTATGGGCCGGGAAAGAATCCATGAGGGACAGAGGGTGCCGATGGTGGCTGGGATGGTTTGGGCGGGCGACTGTAAGTAAATTGGACCGGTGGTGTAGGGTGTAGCGGAGCGGTGTTGGTGGGTGGAGGAACGGGTGATGGTGGGGATGGGACAGGTCGCGTGAACGAGAAACCAGGTGGTGGTGGTTCGTTGTAACACCCCGACCGATGGCGGAAACATCGAGGTGTCACGTAGTGACGATTGTTCAATAGCTCATGGACTAAAAATGTAAATATTGATATATTGATTACATAGTTTATTACATTGAATTGAAATACACGATTCTAAATGCCAACTAACAGAAATACAATGAATCCAAAATCTAAGTAAAATTCCAAAAGCTTAAAAGTCATCTCATAAGAACCTGAAACATGTACGAAAATAATTTGGTCAATACAAAAATGTATTGGTGAGCATACCCTGTTTTGAATACATATAGAAAAGTGTTTCGCAATATATGTGCCATGATATTGTAATATGTAAAAGGGTCAAAATCAAGCCTCACATCGTTCAATAATCGTTCACACATCGTTCAAAAAAAACCATAACAATGACCAAGGACTTAACTCGTTCACGTAAGTAACCAAGGGAAATAATTCGTAGTACTACTCATTGTTAGGTGCGGCCCAAAGGTTAATGACTTTGACAAATCGTTCATACAATTCACACAAAACATATCAAGAGCACATTGCTTGTAAATAACATATGTAAGTTTAATAATAATTGTACATGAGTCACCCCAAAAGAGTAAAACAGTAAAAAGGGGAAAGATATACTCACAGTTTGCAAAAGCGATCCAACTTAAGCGGTAGTGAGCTAACTAATGGGAATTCCGAGGAATTCAACCTATAAAGTTTATGAATACTAATAAGGAAATGTCTTAAAAGTCTAAGGTATCTAGGGTCTAAGGCATTAGGGTTTGCTAAGTCGATTTGGGGAATTAAGGTTTTTATGATAAATCGTATTAATATAGAAGTTGTATATCAAAAATAATATACCAAAGTTTGTAAATATGGTTTAGGTAGTATAATTGTTACCAATTAAATATTTAGATTAAAATATGTTTGAATAATTAAGACTAAATAATTTAGTTAATTACATGAACTAAATTAATGTAAATAAATACAATAATCATAAATATTTAAATAAATAATTATGAGTTAGACAATGATCCAAACAAATGAGAACTACTTTCAAACATAAGAAGATTTATATTTTATAAGAAAAGTATTTATAAAATAGCTGTTAAAATAGTATAAATAAATAAATGTTTAATTATGTCTAATTAAACTAAAAATATAAATTATGATCCAAAAATATTATTTTTATAGGAAATGAATGCATTCTGATGTAAATTAATTAAAATAAATTTTCCATAATTTTTCTAAACTTATTTATATTTAAAACTGATTTAATGAGATTAGATCATGTTTAAATGATTTAAAAATAGGAAAATTAATAAAAATGAATGTTTTCTGAACCAATAATTTTTATTTAAGTTCATGATACTTAAAAATAATTTTCCAGAAAATTTGGGATTAAAATCATTAAAAATGAATTTTTAATCATTTATTTATGATTAAAACCATTTAAATTAGTAAAATTATGAAAAATAAATATTTTCCAGCAACTAAAAATATGATAATTTTCTATAATGTGTCAAGGAGCTACACCTAAATTTTCATGATTTTTGGAGCAAAAATGAATTTATTATGAATATTTCAAATTCTATACATAATATATATTTAAAATATATATATATATATATAATAAATGAAAATTTGAAAAGAAACATAGTAAGAAAAACTTCCAGATTTGCATCTGGAAGGACTCAAACCCTAGTCCCTTGTGCATCCCCTTGCAGATCCAACCACTACTCTATAATCCACTTGGTTAATTGATGTGCTTAAAAAATACACATATTTATCACACAAATTTACCCTTATTTTGTGTATGTTCATTGGAAATTTCAAGAGGTTAAACACTAATCAAGTGATATTTGTTTATTCTTAGGTTTGGTGGTGATTTATGAGGATTTAAGAGAAATCAAGATAAAATGGAAGTAAATGAAGTTGAAAGTTGATGTTCTGATGTTGCACAAGCACAAGCACAACCATGCTACAACCAAACACAACCATGCTCAATCCCAAGCACAGCCATGCTTGTGGATAAGCATGATCATGCTTATGCAAGCACGATCATGGCCACAACTAAGCCAAACCTAACCTAGATCCTTTTTGCAAGCACGATCATGGCCACAACTAAGCATGACCATGCTCATCTATCTAGAGAATAGTGTTTCTCGGTTATTGAAGGACCAATGGGAGCTGTAGATCGGTCAACATACGAGCACAACCATGCTCACCCATGAGCACAATTGTGCTCCATTTCTTCTCTATAAAAAAACAACAGTATGCTCATTTTAAAGGCAGAGAGTTCTACCCCAAGGTTTCCAACTCCAAAATTCACTAAATTCAACCCACTTGCAAGCATCTAGGAGGGATTATAACATCAAGAGGATCATCACACATCATCTACATCATCTAAGCTTGGATTCTTGGTTTGATTCTTGTTAATTTTACCATGAAACTTGTAACTATTTCAAGCTTGTATGTTGTTTTTGAGCTCATGATGAGCTAAACTCTTTGCATCACTTTAATTTAGATGAAGTTTAGTTAACCTTTGATGAACTTATGGATTATTGGGAATGATTATGTTAATGTTATAGTAATTTCTTGGTTATTCTTCAATGGTATTGTGTATTTGAAGGTTCTAATTGATGTTCAAGACTTATGATTGTTTAATTATGTAATGTTGGAAAACTCATAATTTAAACTTTCATTCATGGATTTGTATAGGTTTATGCTAGTTCATGTCTTTTAACTAGGAATGGTGAATGAAGTCTTGATTATTCATGATAAACTCTTGAATGTGCATCCTTATGCTTATGTTTGGAAAGACAAAGTGTTTGTAATGATCTTGTCATGTTAGGTCTTATGTTCATCTAGGATTTGTTGACACGAATTGCTAGTTTATGTAATCTTGACATGAAAATCATTAATTGAAGAAATACATGAATATTACTTAGATTAATCAACCTTAGGTGGGTTATGTGTTTTTCATATGATCTTTCCAAATGGTTGTTGGATTAGTTATCCTTGACGGGAAATTAGTCTACATTTTCAAACACTAACATGATTGTATCACTTGTTTTTACTTGTATGATTTTAGGTGGTTAGTTTGTGTTTTTCATCCTAACTTTCCAACAAATCATAAGGCTAGATTTCTTTAGCAAGATTTTAGTCATTTATGTGTTTTGTGATCTTTCCATGTATCCATGATTATTGTCATTTGTTAACTAAATGGATTCGAGATTAAAGTGATATTCCTCCTTGATTGATTGCATTTGTGTTAGTTAGATTAGTTATTAATATTTTATAAGTTAACTTAGAAAAGTCAAAAAATCAACTCTTTGAAAAGGCTTTACAGTAGCAAAAGTTTAGTATTGAGAAACCGCGTCCACGGATTGATATCCGGTTCTTACCATTTAAATTATATTACTTTTCGATAGGTACACTTGCCTTTCGTGCGTGTAGTTTAATTTAGGGTAAAAACTATTTTAAAACTAGAAATTGTGTGAACGAATATCTTCAAATATATATATATATATATATATATATATATATATATATATACTTCACGCACCATTAAGTTTTTGGCGCCGTTGCCGGGGACGCGGCATATTTCAAGAACGATTCGAGTTACTGATTTAGCCACTTGTTAATATTTTGTTTGTAGAAATATATTTTTTTTTAGTGTCTTGTTGTTTGTGTAGTTTAGTTTAGTTTAGTTTTATTTTTATTTTTATTTTCCTGTGCTTATTTTCCTTTAGTCTGGTTGTATTGTATATTTTTCTTGTTTTGCAGGTAGTGCATGTCCTCAACCCCCGCGTCTGCAACCGTCGAGCCTTCTTCTGAACCTGAACGATATTTTCATAGACGGTTGCGGGAGCGAGCCCGCGCAGTAGCCGTAGCTATTGAGGGAGACGAGGAGTTCCACGAGGTGCGCGTAGACATGGCGGACCAGGACTTGGAGACGAGGCCGCTGAATGATATCGGCACCCCGACGCTTGGTGGTCTGGAGACGAGCATTACCCAACCGACGATCAATAGTAATAACTTCGAAATCAAATCCAGCACCATTACCATGTTGCAGAATGCGGTGCAGTACTATGGCAAGGATCACGAGGATCCTAGTGCTCACATTGCTAGTTTTCTGGAGGTTTGCGCCACTTTTAGGATCCAAGGCGCGACCGATGATGCCATTCGCCTTAGGCTTTTCCCGTTTTCCTTACGTGATCAAGCCAAGGAGTGGCTTCTTTCACTTCCAGCTGGGTCCATCACTACATGGAACCAACTCGCTGAGAAGTTTCTCCAGAAATTTTTCCCTCCTGAGAAAACTGTTAGATTGAGAACCCGGATTCTCAATTTTCGACAGGAGGATGATGAGCTTCTCTATGAGGCGTGGGACCGATTCAAAAGCCTTATGAGAAAGGTTCCACATCATGGGTTGCCTATGTGGCAGCAGTGTCAGATCTTCTATCATGGTCTGGATAGTGCAGCACGGCAGTTGGTAGATACTTTTGCGGGTGGCGACATTGGCACGAAGAATGCTCGTGAAGCATTTGAGATCATGGAGAGAGTTGCCGAGAAGAATCGCACACACCAGCCCCTGAGAGGGAAGTCTACGAGGCAGGGAGTCCACCATGTAGACGATTTTACTGCCATGGCTGCACGGATGGACGCGTTGTCCACGAAGTTTGACATGTTGATGTCAAACCAGATTCAGTCTCAATCTGGTTGTGTGACGGGTGGAGGAGCGCAGTCGAGTAGTGATTGTCAGCTGGGAGAGATGATTCACGAGCAGGTTGACTTCATGGGAAACCAAGTTCGCCCCCAGAACAATCCCTACAGCAATACCTACAATCCGGGGTGGAAGAATCACCCAAATTTCAGTTGGAAAGCTGGCTCCTCTAGCCAGCAGCCACCCGGATTTGCTCCTCGACCACAGCAGCCTCATGGTCAGTTTTACCCTCCTCGCCCTCAGCAGTCCCAATCTGATGTGAAGCCCAGCATGGAGGATATGCTTGGACAAATCTTAGCAAACCAGAATGCTCAGAGCCGGGACAGTGCAAAGCGGTTCAAGGATTATGATGATCAGTTCGCGAGGCACGAGAGCGAGTTGAGGAGTCAGAAAGCCTCGATGCAGACCATCGAGAACCAGGTAGGGCAGATCGCAAAGCTCCTATCTGAGAGACAGCAGGGTAGCCTCCCGAGCAATACTGAAACGAACCCGAATGCTCACGTGAAGGCTATCACTTTGAGGAGTGGCAAGACCACTGAGACTACCCCTCTGGCTTCCACATCTAAGCCGACTGTTGAGGAGGTGGACACTGAGACTCCGGATGAGGTGCATCTGAGGCGAGGCCCAGCAAGTACAGCATGATCCAAGGAGCCAGTGAGAGAGTATGTCCCTCCCGTTCCATATCCAGGGAGGTTGAAAAAACAGAAAATGGAGGAACACTATGGTAAATTTCTTGAGCTTTTTAAGCAGCTTCATATAAATTTACCATTCATTGAGGCACTCTCACAGATGCCTAAGTATGCGAAGTTTCTGAAAGATATCCTCACCAACAAAAAGAAACTTGAGGAGCTTTCGCATGTGACTTTGAATGAGGAGTGTTCTGCCATTCTCCAAAATAAACTACCTAAGAAGATGAATGATCCTGGGAGTTTCACTATCCCATGCTTGATTGGTAGTTTATCTGTCAGCAATGCTTTGGCTGACCTTGGTGCTAGCATTAACCTCATGCCTTATGCGGTTTTTGCTAAATTAGACCTAGGCGAGCCTAAGCCGACACGTATGAGCATTCAGCTTGCTGACAGATCTGTGAAATACCCGCGGGGTATTGTGGAGAATATGCTTGTCAAGATTGACAACTTTGTGTTTCCAGTTGACTTTGTGATTCTAGACATGGACGAGGATAAAAATGTACCACTTATCCTTGGTCGCCCGTTCCTAGCCACTGCTAGGGCCCTGATTGATGTCTGCACCGGTAGACTTACACTTAGGGTTGATGATGAGGAGGTGACCTTTGATATTGGGAGGTCCATGCAGCACCCACAGATTCAGGATGATGCACTTTACTTCATTGACACCATTGATTCATGCGTGAGTGATCATCTTCTGGACACATTTGAGGAGGAGACACGGGACACACAGTTACTTAGTGGGGAGGTGTCTGGTTCGTTTTCTGTGAGCCAGCTAGCTGAGGAGATGGCCTGTTTGGTTGGTCATGAGCTTCCCCCATGCCCGGAGGTCTTTGAGGTTGTTGATCGTGATGCCGAGCCTAAGGCACGCCCTTCTGTTGAGGACCCACCACCCATTGAGCTCAAGGAGCTCCCGTCCCATTTGGAGTATGCTTTCTTGGAGGGTGAGTCCAGTCTACCAGTTATCATTTCATCTTCCTTATCTGGAGACGAAAAAGGCAAGTTACTTGAGGTTCTGAAACAACACAAGAGAGCGATTGCGTGGAAGATCATGGATATAAAAGGGATAAATCCATCCTTTTGTACCCATAAGATCTTGATGGAGGAGGACTTTAAACCTGTGGTTCAGCATCAGAGGCGTTTGAACCCAAATATGCAGGAGGTCGTGAAGAAAGAGGTCATTAAGCTACTTGATGCAGGCTTGATTTACCCAATCTCTGATTCACCATGGGTTAGCCCTGTGCATGTAGTCCCGAAGAAAGGAGGTATGACAGTAGTGGTGAATGAAAAGAATGAGTTGATTCCCACTCGTACTGTCACCGGATGGAGAGTTTGCATTGATTACCGCAAACTCAATGATGCCACGAGGAAGGATCACTTTCCACTTCCTTTCATTGATCAGATGTTAGAGAGGTTGTCGGGAAGGATGTTTTACTGCTTCCTTGATGGTTTTTCGGGTTACTTTCAGATTCCCATTGCTCCTGAGGATCAGGAGAAGACGACATTCACATGTCCCTATGGCACATTCGCTTATCGACGGATGCCCTTTGGACTGTGTAATGCTCCGGCCACGTTTCAGCGGTGTATGGTGGCCATTTTTCATGACATGATTGAGGACTCCATGGAGGTTTTTATGGATGACTTTTCTGTTTTTGGGAGTTCATTTGATCATTGTCTTGGGAATCTGAAGAGGATGTTGGCTAGGTGCGAAGAGGCCAACCTTGTATTGAACTGGGAGAAGTGCCATTTCATGGTAAAGGAGGGCATTGTGCTTGGGCACAAGATTTCACAGGCGGGGCTCGAGGTTGACCGAGCCAAAGTAGAGACCATCTCTAAGCTCCCGCCTCCCACATCCGTGAAATCTATTAGGAGTTTTCTTGGTCATGCAGGTTTTTACCGGCGATTCATAAAGGACTTTTCCAAAATCGCCCGTCCCATGACTCAGCTCCTTGAGAAGGATGCCTAGTTTGTTTTCTCTAGTGAATGCCTTAAGGCATTCGAGTTGTTGAAAGAGAAGTTGGTGAATGCCCCGATCATGGTAGCTCCTGATTGGACACTACCATTTGAGCTTATGTGCGATGCGAGTGACTTCGCAGTGGGGGCAGTCTTGGGTCAAAGGAAAGATAAGCACTTTCACCCGATTTACTACGCGAGCAAGACTCTGAATGACGCACAGGAGCATTACACCACTACTGAAAAAGAGCTCCTTGCTGTCGTCTTTGCTTTCGATAAGTTTCGGTCTTATCTTATCCTTTCCAAGACCATTGTGTACACAGATCATGCAGCCCTTCGGTATCTATTCAGTAAACAGGATGCCAAGCCGAGATTGATACGATGGATTCTTTTGCTGCAGGAGTTTGATATCGAGATCCGTGATAAGAAAGGGGCTGAGAATCTAGCAGCGGATCACCTTTCTCGTCTTGAGTGCTCAGCTTCATCGGATTCAGTGGGGGTCAATATAAATGACAACTTCCCTCATGAATTCCTTATGCACATCCAGACGAAAGATGATGATTATCCGTGGTTTGCTGATTTCGCGAATTATCTCGCGAGTGGGATTGTGTTGAAAGGATTGTCCCACCAACAGAAGCGAAAGTTCTTCGCTGATGTGAAGCATTATTTGTGGGAGGATCCTTATTTGTTTCGAGTCGGGGCCGATCAGATCGTGCGTAGGTGCGTGTATGGTGATGAGGCACGCAAGATTTTGAGACACTGCCACGAGGGCCCGACAGGTGGACACCATGGAGCAACTTTGACCGCGAAGAAGGTTTTTGACGCCGGTTTCTTCTGGCCTACCATCTTCCGGGATGCTCATGATATGGTGCGTGCGTGTGATGCTTGTCAGAGGGCAAGTAATATTTCATCTCGAGACGAGATGCCCCAGAAACCTATTCAGGTTTGTGAGATTTTTGATGTCTGGGGGATTGATTTTATGGGACCTTTCCCAACTTCTTATGGAAACCGATACATCCTTGTCGCTGTTGATTATGTTTCAAAGTGGGTGGAGGCCCAAGCCTTACCCACAAATGATGCTAGGGTGGTCGTTAAGTTCTTGAAGAAGTTGTTCTCCCGCTTTGGTGCCCCCAAAGCCTTGATTAGTGACCGAGGGACGCATTTTTGTAATGCGCAATTGGACAAGGCGTTGTCACGCTATGGAGTGAACCATAGATTTTCAACGCCATACCATCCACAGACCAGTGGACAGGTGGAGGTCACTAATCGGGGTATTAAGAGGATTTTGGAGAAAACGGTTGGTGCTAACCGTAAAGATTGGTCAGAGAAATTGGATGATGCATTGTGGGCTTTTCGGACAGCCTACAAAACTCCCATAGGTACCACACCGTTTAAATTAGTCTATGGGAAAGCGTGTCATCTTCCGGTGGAATTGGAGCATAAGGCATATTGGGCATTGAAGGCAGTGAATCTTGATTTGATTAACGCGGGTGAGACCCGGTTTATGCAAATTAATGAGTTGGAGGAATTACGAAATGAAGCCTATGCTAATTCCACTATTTACAAAGAACGCACAAAGTTATTACATGACAAACGCTTGAAGGACCACAAAGAATTCCAAGTGGGAAGTCGTGTGTTGCTTTACAATTCTAGGTTGCGTTTATTTCCCGGGAAGTTGAAGTCCCGGTGGACGGGTCCATACACGGTGAGACAAGTATTTCCATATGGAACTGTGGAGATTGGGCATGAAGATGGTAGAATTTTCAAGGTCAATGGTCATCGTCTAAAGACTTACATTGAAGGACCGGTGGACACCGCATTGGAGGTCGTTGTCCTTTACCCCAAGAACGAATGAATTCGGGGAGATGAGTCTAGCTAAGGACTCGAAAAAAAAAACGTAGCATGATTGGGGGCGCATCGGATTGTTTGTTGTAGTTGTTTTATATTTTAGTTGTACTTTTGTTTATGTGATTTTATCGTTTTTTTTAGTTTAGTTCTTTTTTTTTTTTATGAGTTTTTGAGTTTGAGGCTAGGAGAATGAGCAGGAGCGGATCAGGTATGTCCCTAAATTTGTGGTGATTAAAATTCGAAGAATCGCCATCAAGTTTGATGACAGAAAGGAAAATGGGGTTTCTGTTTATATGCACTCGTGGTTTTGTGTTAATGGGTCAAGCATGATTGTGTTTGGAGCCTAGCATGATCGTGGTCAAAAAAAAAAAAGAAAAAAAAAGAAAAAAAAAACATTTAAATAAATGCTCTAATTATTTAAATTTTGACTAAATCATATACACCATAACCATTTGGTCATGTGTATTCCACGCACACAAAAAAAAGGGGGGAGGAAATTGCCAAAATAGCCCTTGACCCGTGGACTTTGCGAAAATAGCCCCCTCAACCGTCTCGGGATGACGTTTCGCAATTCCCGAGGCGCCCCAACAGACTTTTTTTTGAACTCTCCCACGGACCAACCAAATACTGACACGTGTCCTCAAAACCTCAACCGTCTCCGGAGACGCTTCGGACCTGCCAAGAGGTTTCCGGTTTTATGGGAGACGCCTCCGTTTCTGCTCGGCTCATGGCTCAAGCCGTTTATTTCACGGCTCGGCTTACAATCACGAAAGGACTTTAGCCGTTGGTTTTTTTTTTTTAATTTTTTTTTTTCGAAATGTGGGTATAAATATGGGGTTTAGGGATACGGTTTTTTATAAGACGGGTTAAAAATGTGGAGTTTTTATACTTGGTTGGGTTGTGATGTTTTCACACTACGGATATTCGATTTTCTTTTTCATACTTCCGTGGTATTAAGTTTTTTTTATAAGAGTCAAAAAAGGTTTGGATCGTTGTTACATCTGCGTTGAATTACTTGGATCGTTGTTACATTTGCGCGTGGAATAACACGTGTACAATGTAACTTCGGTTTGGTAATTTACGATATGGGAGTGATCGTGCACCTCCCAAATCTACGTCATGCCAAAGGGGTAGTAGTGGCGGACGCCTACATCTCATCCGGACCGATGTAATGATAAAATGTTTCGGTCGGAGTTAGTGAGAAGGAAACTAGATGTAATGATAAAATGTTTCCTCTTCAATTATTAGTTTTAGAAATAATGAGCGGGAAAAAGAGGAAACCCGTAAACCCATTCGAGGCTATCAGATATAGGGAAATGGGAGTCTTAGAAATAATGAGGGGGAAAAAGAGGAAACCCGTAAACCCATTCGAGGCTATCAGATATAGGAAAATGTATTTATTTTGTCGTTTTTAGATTAACGTCAATTGTATTTCTTAATTTTTGTGTATGTATCGATACAGATTATGTTTTGTATGTTTAGTTAGATGTTTTATGATATACATATGTTAACGTCAATTGTATTTCTTAATTTTTGTGTATTTCTTAATTTTTGTGACAACAAACCAATGGTTCCGAGAGAAAAGAACATGACCAGAAATAATCCGATAACATAACATAAAGAGATTCCGATTACTTCGATTGATAAAACTTAAACATACAAACGATAATTAAAAACATGCAAAAACCATGAAAACGAAGACCAGACCATAAAACGACCTAACACGAAATCCTACTCGTTAAGTCTTTCTCGCATCATTTGCCAAGCCGAGATGTGGGTAAACATTTTGTTCTGCTTTTCTTCATACTCGATTTGGGAGACTTCGATGGCCACGTCTTCGGATGTCTCCTGCCCAAGCTCTTGCAGAGTTTGATTGTAGTACCCATTCCAAATTTGACACTTCGCATTCAAATCGGTCCATTTTCGATTTATAGAATCTATTGTTCTGTTTGATCCCCCCACCAACCGATTGAACTCATTGAGGATTCTGTACCACTTGTTTGCATGACTGGTGCTATTTTGGACATGCTGCCAGGCGGCCACCAAAGCGATTTCTTCCTCTTCCGTCCAACGTGATGGTGCCATTTTTTTTCAGGGATGGATGATTTGGGTCGGAGATGGATGATTTTAGACGGTACTTCGTACAATCGGTGGTTTGTGACGGTGGCTTAGGACGGGGCAAGGGTTTTTATGGGTTGGGGAGGCGACTTTTTGGTAGGGACACGTCTTTTGATGTAAAGTCGGTTTGGGGAGGTGACTTTTTGGTAGGGACACGTCTTTTGATGTAAAGTCGTTTTGGGAGGCGACTTTATGGTTGGCAGTCGTCTTTTGATGTAAAGTCGGTTTGGGGAGGCGACTTTATGGTTGGCAGTCGTCTTTTGATGTAAAGTCGGTTTGGGGAGGTGACTTTTTGGTAGGACACGTCTTTTAATGTAAAGACCGATTTGGAGGCGACTTTATGGTTGGCAGACGTCTTTTTATGTAAAGTCGTTTTGGGAGGCGACTTTATGGTTGGCAGACGTCTTTTGATTTAAAGTCGTTTTGGGGAGACGTCTTTTGATTTAAAGCCGGTTGGCAAATCGTCGTATGGGAACCGTCTTTAGGCACGTTGTTTAATGTAAAGACGGTTGGCAAACCGTCTTTAGAAAAGCGAGGCGGCTTTGAAGTAAAGTCGTATGGGAACCGTCTTTAGGCACGTTGTTTAATGTAAAGACGGTTGGCTAACCGTCTTTTCCTAAGAGACGGTTCTGAACCGTTTGTGAGTAACTTCGATTTTCGGAAATAGGGAACATATAAATGGATGCAAACCATTCCCGTAAAATATTTACCAACTTTTTTTTTAAATTAACCATGTTTTTACAAAAATTTTCAAAATTATTTCTGATGTATTTAAGAAGTTTTTATAAAATTTTCAAACATTTGGTTTATTTCATTCCGGTTGAAACATTGTTTTTGTTTCGTTTATCATTTTGGCTTAAAAAAAAGTTTCTTTATTTTTTTTGATTTTTGGATCATTGTTACATCTGCGAAAGCTTACTCGGATCATTGTTACATCTGCACGTGGTGTAACACGTGTATAATGCAACTTTGGTCTGGTAGTTTATAATATTGTAGAGTTGGTGAATCTCCCATATCTACGTCATTAAATGTTGGAAGCCATTTTCCCCCACGTGTACAAGTAGGTCGGTGGTGGCTGTGGTAGCAGCAGGCACCGACTGTTATTTAAATATACGCGGTGTGGGGAGCTATCCTTCATTATTGATGATAGGATATGGGATAACTCGGTTTAAAAATTCACTTCCTTATAAACCGTTGTATAAGGAAGGGAATCTTTTCAAACTTGAGTTGTATTCTCCTGTTTGACCGGGTTTCAACCAAGTCATGAGGCAAGGTGTCATATAAAACCGGGTCACCATTGCTGTCTTGGAAAACTTGGTCAGACCGTCACTTGTTACGGGAGATGATTCACCATATAAAGTCGGTACGGACTGAGTTGTTCGGTACGGACTATCGCACATCTTATTTAAGGAGACGGCGTCGCCTACAGCCTAGGGAAAACAATTCAGCGAACAAACACGTAGCCTCGGGAAAACAATTCATGGAGCAAGTGCATTTTTATTTTCATAATTTGTAATTTGTAAATAACATAATTTGTAATGTGTATGTATAAAGTATTGTACCATTTGTTTGGCAATAAGAATTAATTTATTTTATTTATTAACTATGTTGTGTACTTATTTGACAATAATACCATAACATTCCCAAAATATAACTTAACATTACATTACAATAAAAATACATAAAAATTAACCAACGTTTGGACGGGGTAAACACCGCCAAAAATACAGTTTATCGGCCATAAACCGTCTATATGACGCACATGCTTGATTTAGATCACCATTCACTACAATGGGTTTATCAGTCACTAGATGTTCCATTAGCATACAGACATACACCGCTTCATTACCAGATAAAGAACCAGTTGGCACAACATAGTCTTCATTAAGGTTATAAGTCATACATTTTTCTTGGTGCCCCGACTTTTTCCAGTATCGCATGTTCACTAATGTAGCTCCTAAATAAATTTGTAACTTCGTCAACCTTGGGTGAATAATGTTTCTGTATTTTTCACCGATACAAACATCTTGATGAGCATACATGACCAGCTCTTGGGACACCAATTCCAGTCGCACGAGTAACCATTCAGTATTTTCAAGTGGAAGCGGGAGAAACACGTAATCTACGTCCAAAAATGACGGGAAGGGTTTTAGTTTGCCATTGCAATAGTTTAGCAGGTTTTTAGGAACGGATTCCAATAAAGAATCATAAAATTGTGGTGGCAGAATCGTCCACCGCATATTTAACAAAGAATTTTGTTGAATCTTTCTACTCCTCCAGTTCATTAGTCTTCCAACCCATCCTTCTATATGCTGTAAGAAACATAATAAACATAAATTATAAAAGGATAAAGAAAAGAAAATTACATTACACACATATTTAACAATTAACTGATATTGAGAGCGTTCGGTTAGAATTGAGGCCTAACAAAGTTCCCCAAAAGGTTTTATCTAACTCCAGAGTTCTTGAAAAAACTGCTGAATAACAAAACGCTGCGTCCCCTCTACGGTAAAACTCAACAACATCTTTCGACCACTTATCATTTTCATCGTCTGGAATTGCCCATTTCCCAGTATTGTGCTGGTGTAAGCTTTGTCGATTTTGTAGATACTCGCTTTCCTCAGTATTCTCTGCGGAGACAGAAGCTTCCGTCTTGTTTCTCGTTTGCCTCCATTTTTTTAAAATCCAACTTGATGAATTCTCCGCCGGTTGAGAACAGTATTCCGTAGGCACTAAATTCTTATTTCGACTACTTGACATTTTTTACGTGAAAGTTTTCAAACAATTGTTTTTCAGGTAAATTATGTGTAGGGCCAAAATTTAATACAAACCATATTTAATACAAACCATATTTAATACAAACCGTCTTCACACTTCCCGAGGCGTCTTTGCTATTACCGAGAAGTCTTTTTTTAAACCAACCGTCTTCACACTTCCCAAGCCGTCTTTTTATTTAAAAAGACGCCACGGAGACGTCTTTTTTTAAACTTTACCGTCTTTGAATTCATTCCTCTAGGGTTTTGTTTGAAGTCGGTTTGCATCTCGGGACCACATCTCCGACAAACCCCACGTTGACTGCTTGGTTACTGGTTGTGGGAATCCCGATTCCGGTATCCTTTCCGGCAAGTGACATGTAACTCCGGCAAGGACCACAACTCCGGAAAGTAGATTCAACAACATTACGACCCCACCCAATTTACACACTTCAACCATTACGACCCGACCCACATTACACATTGTAACCCGACCCGTTTGAAAAATGAATCCAAATCCGCCGCCTGACCCGAATAGTGAAGACCCAATTCAAGATAGTATTTTCCAGTCGATTGATAGTTTTTCCTTTCTCAATTGGTTTCCAGACGATTCTAAGGAGCTTAAGGATTCTAGCGATTCTATAATGGTCTCCGATTTTAACCAACAAATTCCTAATTTAAATCTGAACAACCCTGCTCCTCCGGTTCATCCTTTTCCTCCGATTCATCAAGCTCCTCCGTTTCCGGCAGCTCCTCCGGTTCATCCTTTTCCTCCGATTCATCAACCTCCTCCGTTTCCGGCAGCTCCTCCGTTTCAGGCAGCGCCTTCGTTTCAGCAAGCTCCTACGTTTCAGGCAGCTCCTCCCTTTCAGCAACCTCCTCCGTTTCAGCAAGCTCCTATGTTTCAGCAAGCTCCTACGTTTCAGCCAGCTCCTACGTTTCAGGCACCTCCTCCTGTTCAACCACATTCTCCAGTTCAACCAGATCCTCCAGTTCATAGAGTCCCAGTTGTAAGTTTTTGTTGTTTAATTTTATTTTTTCTGACATTTTTTATTTTTTTTGTTAAATGGTTCTGTTGATTTATTTTGTATTTGCCTACTGCGTAGGATGTTAAGGTCCGAATTGGTTGGACTAATTTAGAAACCATGAAAGCTAAAATGACACCATCCATGGAATCCAAATTTAGGCTTACATGTTTCGGCCATTATCTTGATGTAAAGGCCCAAGTATGCGAGAGCAACATCTTATATGAGATTTGTAAACATGAGGTTTATAAAAACAACCCACAGGATGGTCTTGTTTATAGAATAGGGCAACAAGAAATAGTGTTTACGCCTCAACAGTTCTGTCTGGTTACCGGGCTCCGTTTCGGTGAATCTAACTGGGTGCCGAACCACCATGCTCAATCTTTTAGGAGAAGATTCTTTGGCGATCAGCCTAAAGTTAAACTTGATGAAGTTGATAACCTTTTTAAAAATGATTGGATTAACATTGATGATGATGATTGTGTAAGGATTTGTATTTTGATGTTGATTGAGACTTGTTTTAAAGGAACACAGAAGGGTACTGGTTATGTTGATAACATGATCATTGATTTACTTGATGATTTTAAAGATTTTAACAGCTATCCGTGGGGTAGTTATCTGTGGGCCGGTTTGTGGCCACAGTTGCACAATATGGATGAACGGAAAAAGCCAAATAAAAAGGGTTTCGGCTTAAACGGGTTTGTTTGGGCATTCAAGGTTGGTATTGTCTTTCAATATTTATTTCGTTTATTAAAATTGGATTGTATGTCTAACATGTATCCTTTATGCAGATTTGGGTCTTTGAAATTTTTCCTGAATTCAAAAACAGGCGTAAGTATTTTCTTGGAGAAGCTATTCCTAGATTTCTAAGCTGGGGAAAATGCAAAAGATTTAGTAGCAAAACTGTTGAGACTATTATATCGGAAGCAAGTACGGTAAGTTTTGATGCTCACGGTTTACAATATTATTTTCTTCTTATTACCGAAATATATTAAATGTGAATGACAAATTAATGTATCAGGTTGAAAAATTTAAACCGTTGCCAACTTTGATCCCGACCCCGGCAGAGATGCTTTGCGATTGGTACATTTCAAGTACCAACTTTTTAGATGCTCAAAAGGCAGCAAGTCTACTTGCAAACGCCATGCAAAATCAACAACCTGCAATTAATGAGCTTACACAGAATTACCAGCACAATTCTGCAGGTTATGATAAGGCCGGTGAAGGGCGTTACACGAAGAAACAAAAGTTGTCCACGGCCGGCCCTTCTAGGACGTCGTTTGTGCATTCAGCGGATGATTCAGAGAGTCGTTTAACATCAATAATTAGAGACTTGTTGGAAGAACATCACCAAAAGTTGGCTCGGTTACTTACCAAGGTGATATCATCTTATTTTATATTCTTTACCGAACGTTTTTAAATGATTTTGATATCTTTTGAATCAGGCACCATAGAACTTTTCCAAACCAGAAGATGATGGTTTCAATTTTGATGATTGTTACCAACCCAAGACCACCGACTTAGAACAACAAGATGAAAAAGCAGATGATGTATGTTCCGCTATAGTATAGTTTCTCTGTATGTTTTTTATATCTTAACGTGAGAATTAATATATTAATAATCAAATATTATTGTTACTTAAAGATTCATAACGCTCAAGTTGTTGGGTTGAGACGGTCAGAACGTCTGATAAAGCCAGCGCCTTGTATGCTTTCCCCGTTTACCGTCATTAAAAAGAATCCCAAAAACAAGTTGACTTTTGAAGCTGAAGATGAAGAAGATAAAATTATAAAAGAAATCAGAGCTTGGTATCCAAATAATCCAGGGCGAAAATGTGCCATGACTGGGGGAACCATATTGCCCAATGATTTTTGGAGTTCTTTGCTTGGTGATGACGGGAGCGGTTGGCTTTCGACTGAGGTAACGAATATTGGTTGTAATACTTTTATAGTTTGTGGTTTAAAAATACAAAATATTACTAAAATTGGCATTCTTTAACAGCATATTTCCGGCTGGGGACTTCACCTATACAAGTCGAGGGCAGAAACTGATCGATGGAGCATTTTATCTCCATTTTTTCAGATTGGTTTGATTGACCCAAATTCAACAAGGACTTATGAGGACATGTATCACGGCTCTTCTTTTGAACCTTATCCACCTATCCAAGATGTTGACGAGGTATTCTAAATAATTATTAAATTTACTATTTTAGATTTTATTATTCAAAGTTTCGTATCCAATTCCTTGAATTGAACTTTTTGCAGGTTTACGTTCCTTTACATGTTCACAATTTGCATTGGTTACTTGGTGTTTTCAACCTTCCAGATAAAACTCTAACCATATATGACAGGTATGTGACGTTTTCGAATTTGTCTTTCTTGATATTAAATACGTCCATTTTGTAATGTATTATATTTTGGTAATTTCAGTTTGGGGGAATCACCTGCGATGGCAGTGAAATCCCAACGTGTTATCGATCATATAAATTTTGCATTTGACAAATGGTTACGAGTGCACAAATATTACGGGGAGGACCAGAATACGAATCACTTCTCGTACCCTTTCCAAACCGTTTACCCGCCTAATGTACCACAACAGAGAGGCGTGTTAGGTGATTGTGGGATTTGGGTGTGCATTTTTATGGAAAGGTTGATTAAAAAAGAACCAATTAATCAAGGGTCCCTTGGTCAAGACGAAGACACCATTCGGACGGCACAGGACATGAGACGTAGGCTTGTCAAGTTATTTTATGATAACATTTTGACTGAAGATGGACCGGTGGACTCTATTGATAAAGTGTCCAATGATGACGATGTTGAACAGATATAAACATGAGGTTATTACTAAAGCATCTGATTTAAATATTATTTAATATCCATCTTCCCGCCTCGGTAAGTGGGAAAGGACTTTAAGGGGAAACGACTTAAGACGCCTCGGTTAGTGGGAAAGGCCTTGAAGACGCCTCGGTAAGTGGGAAAGGACGTTTCCGGTGACCCGACTTTTATGTCTCCTCGGAAAATGTGACCCGACTTTAAAGTCTTCTTAAATAAATATATTTTTATTTTTATTTTTAATATTATTATTTATTTGATTGTTATTAAAAAAACACTGTTGTGTCAAAAAAAAACTGAAATCAATTAAAAACATATACATTTAATAAAATGCAAACAAACACATATATATTTAATCATCATTTAAGTTATATGTGGAACACGTATTTTGAACAACAAAATCTTCAAAGTCTTCTGGTTCGACGAAAGTTGGAGACGGTGTTTCACGAACGATTCTGTTCCTGCCCGAATGACGCCTTGAGGAGACTGGTGCTGCTGAACATCGGTCACGATGATGGCCGTACGATTTACAACGACTACAGTAAACTTGTGTCGGTTGCTCACCTCGCGATAAGATTCGACTGTTTTCACGAGGACGACCTGATTGTCGTTTTGTAATATGCGGTGGTTGTAATTGAATAATTTCATCGGGTGTCTCCCATTCAGACCTGTTGGGAAGGGGATAAACAGCCTCTTCATATGTTTTTTTGTAAAGCTCATTGCTGTACCAACGAGAAGTATAATGACCGCAGTCATCTTCTTTTAAAAATCTTGATACAGCAATCATGTGGCCACATGGGAAACCAGATACTTGCGGCACCCGACAACTGCATGTTTGATTTGACATGTCAACAAAACCATTTTTCTTACCATCTACAACATGATAACTGTTAAAGGCAACACCGGAAACGGTCCATGTCCTAGACCCTTGAATTTTTTTTTTAATTTTTTTCACAGCGTACGGAGTAAGTACGTGTGTGTTATCGACACCCACAATTCGACGCTCATAATACCATCTCTGAAGTGTAGCTCTAAAGAATTCCATAAGCTGGGTTACCGGAATTTTCCTTGCGTGCCTGCATAATGAGTTTATTGACTCTGCACTGTTAGATGTCATATAATGATATCTTTTACCCGTGCAATGTGCTCTTGTCCACTTGTCCAGTCCGACGTTAATCAGAGTGTTCCTTATTCGCGGGACCAATGCACACAAGGATTCAAAGTTATCCTCAAAATCAGATACGCGATAAGCTTTACAAGTAGCCCACCAAAGATTCTTTATTTCCTTCGTTTTATCTGATGGTAAGTTTAAGTTCATCATAAGATGACGACAACACAGCCCGTGAAATGCACGAGGAAAAACAGTCTGTATCGCCAAATCTATTGAATTCGCACGATCAGAAATGATAGCCAGATCCGGACGTTCCCCGATACACTCTTTAAGCCTAGACAAAAACCATATCCAACTATCACCATCTTCAGCTTTCCCAACACCATAGGCAAGCGGTAAAATCTGGTTATTACCATCCATTGCAACAGCCAGAAACAACGTTCCTTTAAACTCACCTTTTAAGTGTGCCGCGTCTATAATAATGACTGGTCTTAACGTATGAACAAAACTCCTAATCTACACACATTAGAAAAACAAAATATATAGTTAGTTTTTTAAAATGAAACGAATAACAAAGTGTAAAAGGTTTATACTAACAGCAACACCAAGGGCAACAAAAAGAATTTCAAAGCGACTGTCCTCATCAGTACGGATGTGAGTAATTGACCCGGGATTCGTCCTTTCCAAATTGTAGCAATAAAGCGGGAGCTCAGCAAACGAATCGTTGCTATTTCCGTGCAAAAGTTTCAGTGCGTGACACTTCCCACGCCATGCTTGGAAGTAACTTATGTCGACGTGGAACCTTTGTCGAAAATCTTGGACTATTTCTTTACCACGGTATACTCGACCAGTATCTCTAAATTGGTCTTTTAATATGTTACCAACAACTACAGGAGTACCTTGACGAAGATGATGATGATTTTGAGTGTTGGAACATGTGTGATTATTATTAAAATATTTAACATAAAACGTTTTACAACCTGGGTATGCGCGTGCTCTAAAACACCAAGAACAATCCTTAACTACACATGATGCTTCATAACGTGTTTTAGATGACCTTTCAACTTTATAAGAGAAACATTCAGATATACACAATTTTCCTAGCTCAAGTTTCATTTCATTTTTGTCGCTAAATACATGACCTTCCGGAAATTGACATGAAGAAGAATTTTTTGTTTTTCCTAGACAAAGCTCTAATGTTGTTGGGTTTTCCAAAGGGACATTTAAATCAGGAATAATCTTTTCTTTTTCGGAGCCATGACAATTTGTAAAATGCTCATTTATATCAGGAATTTTATAATCATATGAAATATGACAACTAGATGAACCGACTCCAGACTCAGAAACAATATATAACTTAAATATTTCACCAGGATTTTGCTCAGCAATACTATAAAGAAATGATAGATCACGATCACTAAAAATGTCAATTGCGTCATCGAACAAAGACATTTTATATGATAAACGTGTAATTGGTGAAATTTGAAAAGAATCGGAGAGATAAGCTAATAGACTATGATAAGACATGTTTGATTCGATTTCCATGCCACACCTTCTACTTTTTGAATCAACCACATATTCAAACCTCCCATTCACAACATTCCACTTCCCATCTAGGTAGACGACAAATCTAACCATTTTCTTTTTGAAAATTTATAAGCAGTAATGTAGCTCCACAACACAACACTTTGAAGATTGTAAAATAAAAAGAGAAATTTATGTTCAACTCAAAATATAAATGACGGGATAGTACGGACGGTACCCGTCACATCGGGATCAACTCAGTATCGAAAAAGACTGTTCCGTGCCGTCACAAAGTCGGCTTCGGATACGACAAAAAGTCGGTTCGGAACCGTCTAAAAGTCGGTTTCGGAAGCGTCTTCTCAGGCTAATGAGGCGTCACAAAGACGGCTCACGTTTGTAAGCCGAGCCGTGAAATAAACGGCTTGAGCCATGAGCCGAGCAGAAACGGAGGCGTCTCCCATAAAACCGGAAACCTCTTGGCAGGTCCGAAGCGTCTCCGGAGACGGTTGAGGTTTTGAGGACACGTGTCAGTATTTGGTTGGTCCATGGGAGAGTTCAAAAAAAATCTGTTGGGGCGCCTCGGGAATTGCGAAACGTCATCCCGAGACGGTTGAGGGGGCTATTTTCGCAAAATCCACGGGTCAAGGGCTATTTTGGCAATTTCCTCAAAAGGGGGGGATAAACAAAGTGTTGACTTTGTCAAAGGGCTTTCAAACACCTTTCTTCCAGACCTCAGCACACCATACCCAAACCATTCTAAGAAACCTCCAGTTCATCTATTTTCTTCAAGTTTTCCATATTCCAGGTATGTGATTCTGATCCTCTCTCTTTCCCTTGGTTTTATTTAGTTTAATTTCGTTTGGATGTTGTGTTCGTCGAACCTAGGGCTTCAAAAAAAAAAAAAAAATCTCTTTCTTTTAATCAAACTTTTAGGGTATGGTAAAAGATTTTGGCTAACATTGTTGTAAAGACTACATTTGAAGCCTTGAAAAAAAAAAATCATCTGTTCGAGTGGGTAGTTACGTCGTCGTCGTGTTCACCGCTAAACACTATCATGTTTCTTTTCCTGGTTGCAAGTGTGTTTTGTTTTGATTGGGGTTTCATCTATTTATTTATTTAATTTTATTATTATTATTATTTTGGTTTAATCGTAAAAAAAAAAAAAAAAAACCAAATCATTTTTTTTGCCTTGTGGTTGTTGAATGTCAAGTTTAGCGTCGTTATGCTTTTCAACTTCGTTCATTTTAGAAGTAATTCTTTTAGTTGTAGTTGTTAAAAAAAAAAATATTTTCTTTAATTTAAGTAATGTTTTTGTGTTGAGCTTGGGTTTACTCGAACATGGTCATGTGTCTCTTATAGCATGATTGTATTCCCTTGTTGGTACCAGGTCCAAGGCAGAGTCTTGCTTTAAGTCAGTGCCATTCTGTTTGTTCTCTGATTGTCATAACAGCCCTCATTTTTTTTCTAAGTGTTTTTGGCAGGTTATGGTTGCTGAAGTGCCAGGGAATCGACATCACGAATGGTTACACTTTGAGGCGCATGAGGAAGAATATGAGAAACGTTTGGATGCGCTATGGCCCCGCCGGCATCTGATTTTAGGGGCAGCCCCGGTTATTCCACCACCTTCACCACAGCAGGATGAGGTCATTATTCCCCTCTCTGAGCGCCGCATATTAGCTTGGATGTACGAGACCAACCTTGCTTGGGCTGCTGCAGCTAAGGCTGCGGGTATTCATGTGCAGATTCCAGTGCCATTCTTCATGCATCCACCACCCCAGCCTCCACAGCCGCCAGTTGATCGCGAGCAGCATACCCAGGATGGTGACCTGGGTGGCATGGATTTAGATGCTCGTTAGTGAAGCAGTAGATGATCCCTGCTGTTGAGGGATATTTTTTTTGGTCGAGTTGTACTAGACTTGTTTGTACAAACTCGGTTATTGCGCTTAGACGCTTTGTTTTATTTACTTTAGTTTATGTTCTGTTTTTAGTATTATTTTTTTTGTGATGATATTGATCTGATTTTGATGTTGTAAGCTTGCTAGTTGCTTGGATGGTTGGCAGCACACTACGGGATAACACTTTGAACGTGCGTTGGATACATTTTGCTCAAGATCTTCGGAAGGGAAGTTTCATTCTCTTTTCACACTCCATTGCATTGAATTTTCTTTTCTTTGCATTTTTTTTTGTTACACATTGGGGACAATGTGTAATTCAAGTGTGGGGAGGGAATTTCTTTGGATTTTGCTTGTCCTAAAAATAGAGAAATAATTAATAGATTTTGATTTCAAAATAATTTAAACATAATGAGATAAATCATCTTCTTCCCCAAATCATCCTATATAAACCCTAACCCTAACCCAAAATCAATAACCCGATTAAGACCTGATACACGATCTGTAATAGAGGGTTATTGATCGGAATTTGACAAGGAACAAAACGACATAAAGAACACGAACTTACAATACGTAAATATACTTGCAATCGGGGCTTCAAGGTCCGAAATAAAAAAAACGACATTAACCACTTTCTAGACGCGATTAAGAAGCTTTGGTTGTGGGTTTGGATCGTAAATCAGTTCAGAAATAATTTGGGATTATCAATTTATATAATGGACGAGTAAACTTCTAGTTTTAATGCGTTTTACGTTTCCGGTCGGTTACATCTTTAAGACCCGATTAAAACTCAATTATTAAAGACTTTTAATGCTTAAAAAATGGTTGGGAACGGTTGAGAATGAATGGAGAAACGTTTTGGCATGAAATTTGAACGGTTAGAACCCTTAACACCGAGTTTTAAGATTTCGCCGGAAAATTCTCCAGTGGCCGGAACTTGTCGCCGGAAAAGCGTGAGAGGAGGGAAGGAAGGTTTAGTTTTTTTTTTAACTTTCAAAAATGACACTATTAGTCCCTCCTTTATAACTTTGTTAAATAACTTAACTTAAAAGTTTTTAAAACTTTATAAAACTTGAATTTTTTTGTTTATAGAATCTATTACGAACACGTTTCAACATACGCATTTGATTAAAACTTATACTTGATCCGTAAGAAATATTAATAATAAATTTTTAACTTGCTTTAAAATTAAATTTGAAACGACGAAACTTACAGAGATTAAAATATGAACGTTTAAATACGTGAGGGACTATAATTGGCATCTTGCTAAAACATGAGGGTGACGGTTGTCACAGTCTCCCCTACTTTAGAAAATTTCGTCTCGAAATTTCTTTCAAGTGGATGTTTCTATTAAACAAAGAGTGTCGTAAAAGTCAAGTAGGTTTTAGAAATATCACATCCTTCATGTTTTGATACATTTTAAAATAGTTGTCTAATATCCAAGGTAAAAGTTTCAAAATCTTAGACAGTTAACTCGAGATTAGGAAGTTGAGAGTTTAAATAAGAAAGTTTTGGGAATGTGTAACGGGTGAGGGGCAGAGGTACTAATGAAGGCAGGCTCCCCTACTTTAGAAAGGTTTCTGACCGAACGTTATTAGGGACATGCAACAGGATTCGACTAACGGAGAGTGTGAGAGTATACAAAGTTTAAGGTTTTCTGTAGAGGTGGTCATCAAGGAAGGCTCCAATAAAACTAATTGAAGCTTATGTAAAATGTTCTTATCGAAAATGATAGCTATTAGCCAACGATCTAATGAAGAGGCAATTATAAAGTAATGGGTAGGTTCTTGGTTAGACTCCTAGTTCGTTCCCGCAGTATCGTTCGTGCTTATATATAGGGTGTACCACAGCTAACCCACCACACTACTGATACTTTGGACTCGTACTGAATTAGAATCATAAAAAGGTAAATCACAATGAACAATATCAAACGGGGCAAAAGTAAATGAATTAGAATCATAAAAAGGTTGTCTTTTACTGTTTGATAATTGACAAGAATGACAAAGACTAGACGCTTTGTTTTTATTACAATGAAAATGAAAAGTACGACTAAGAATATTTAAAACTTGAGCGCCGGGGTGGCCAAAACGTTCATGCCAAGGTAGATAAGTGGTAGTAATAAAGCTTGCTTGAGGTGGAAGTTCAGGTGGAGTGAGAGGATAAAGATCCCCGGTGCTATTGTGGCGGGAGAGAAGTTGCCCAGTTGGAAGTTCCTTCAAAGAAAAACCAAAAGGGTCAAATTCTACAGAAACATTGTTATCTCTAGTGAAACGACGAACAGAAAGTAACTTTTTAATTATTTGTGGGCAATAGAGTATATTGGAAAGGACATAGGTGCGGTTGGGTAGGTAAAGGTAGCCTGTTCCAGACCCATGAATTGGTAAAGTCGCGCCATTACCGACTAAAATTTTACTTGTTACAGGAAAAGAATCAGGGATTTGAGTCATACCTTGCTCATCTGATGAGTGTGATGAAGCACCGGTGTCCATGATAGTATTCAGGTCAGGATGATTGAGATTGAAGCTCGCCATCGCTGCACTAAGATCTGACGGGCTAAAAGCGTCATAAGCATGAGGCTGAGGGGGCAGGTTACTGTAATGGGCCTGATGTGGGCCGTAGGCTGCAGGAGGGTAGGGAGCGGATGGGTTAACAGGCTGGTAAGTGGGCTGTTGGTTTGATGGGTATTGGGCCGGTTGTGGTGAATAAGAAAAGTGGGCCGGATGTTGTTGAGTGTGGGGTGCAGTTGGTTTGAAAGCTGGCTGGGTCGGGTACGGGCATGGGGGAGTATTCCACCATGCCCATTGCGGGTAAGAGGGTATGTTCGGGTTTGAGGAGTAGGGAGAGGGAGTGTACTAGTTCGGGTAGTAGTTTTGGGGGCGACCATGGCCACGGCCACGGTTCCGAGAATAAAATTGGTTCGGTGGGGGCTGGTTAGAATAACCAGTAGTAGTGTTGTGTTGAGCAGAAGGGTTATGGTTGTTGTGGGTATTGGTTTGAGCCATCAACACCGAAGCGTTGGTCTTCTTGCGCGCGTTAAGGCGAATGACTTCATCCTGTAACATACTGCGTGCTTCATCCCAATCAGCATTGTTTGCATTAATGAGGGCCGTTGTGGTGTCATACTCGGCAGGAAGTCCCCGCACGAGTTGGAGGGCGAGCCGGTCCTCGGTGACTGCGTGATCAACGTCCTCTAATTGATTAGCTAATTCTTTTAACCGTTGGCGATAGTCATCAAAAGACGCAAAAGCCGATAACGTAAGATTGCAAAAATGGGTCTCCAAGGCTCCCGCACGAGCCTTTTTATTGCTGAGATAAATTTTCTCTAATTTAAGCCATGCGAGACGAGCAGTGGGATCGGGGCCGATATCTTGGACACGAGGTAATAAATCGTCTGACACGGTGCTAAAAATCCATTGTATCACCAGTGCATCGAGTTCCTTCCAGCCGGGGTAAGTTGGGTCAGTCTCGGGTGGGGCAGGGGTACCATCGATGTGGGAAAGAACCTGGTAAGCTGTCACGTGTAAGCGAAACAGCTTGGTCCAGGAGGTATACGTGACTTTCTTGCCATCGAGGGTACGGACTTTGGAATTAATATTTGTGACTGAATAGGCTGGGTGAAGAGACTGTTTAGGGGTGTTATTGGCTGCATCGGAGGCCTCGGCTTTGCCGGTACTCATGGCCGAAGCTGTGTATGATAGCCGAAGCTAGGTTTGAGCGAAAAAGAAAGGAATCAAGAGCCAAGGCTCTGATACCATAAAAGTATTGATTATATTGATTATGTGAATGAATGAATACAATAGGTTATGTCCCTTCATATAGATAAGTGAGGGAGCATAAACCCTATAGATAAATTAGGAAAAGATATACATGACTAACAAACAATATCTATCTCTAATATAATATCTAACGCCTAAGAGAGATAACGTACAAAGCTTCTTAACGTAAGAAGCGTAAGAAGCATTCTGAGCCATTAGATTTAGGCAGTGGCAAGATGGTAATTAATAACCCTAATCATATTTGGATTAATCTAACCAGAGGTAAATTAAGAAAAAGGCGTTTAAAATTTTGAAAGATCGTAACAACAGACATTCAAAACATTCGATTAAACGTATAATCAAACAAAATTTTTCAACGATTTAACATGATTTCAACTCGATTAAACGCTCAGAATCATTACAAAATCAAAAACATTCGATTGAATCAAATCAAAACGTATTTGCAGAAAAACAACAAAAACAGAGTATTACAAAGCAATTGATAAAATCAGTAAAATCATGACATTAAGAAGATAGGAGCCTAATAGTTGTATGAGGTCTTCATAGCATATTATTTTATTTTCGCATTTTTTGGCTCATATATGTACAAGAAAATGGTTGCCTATTGGTATTTTAAGAAAATGGTTGCCTATTGGTATTTTAAGAAGACATTGACTTGCTAATCCAATATGAATGTGTTTATAATGAGGAGCCTGAGATTTGTGAGTGCGTTTATAATGAGGAATATGAGATTTGTGAGTGCGTTTATAATTAAATCGGTTGATAAAGGTGCGTTTAAATAAAGGCCATTTAAAACAAACGCACGTTCAATCTAGTTTCCATACTTTTAGACGCACTCTATTGAGATCATCTCCCACCTCTCTTAACCCTAATGTTTACTTCCAGATAACAAAACCTGCAAAATTAATTCTGACAAAAAACACATCCACAGCTTGATTTAAATAACAAACTCTCCAAACTTATAATCAATGATCTAAAACAATCAAAACCATATAATAAACAGGCATATTATTTCGATTAAAATAAAAATAGTATTCAACATCTTTCGATAAAAACAGAGCAATCTTGCAAATCGAAAATTAAAATTTGGTTTGATTGAATCCTCGTTTGATTAGATGTTCACGATCATGAATTGAATCTCATTAATTGAATTCGATCGTATTAATTGAAACGTTAATTAGAACGTGATTGAAGGAACGTATATAGACGAATTTACCCCTCTGATCAACCAGAATTAGGTTAATTAAACTTAACCACAGTTGACAGGTGGCATAATTTGGTTGTTTCTTACACTTCTTACGTTAAGAAACTTTGTATCATATACTTTCTCGTAATAAATTGTAGGGAAATTGGATTTTAATAACCTGAACTATTTGAAATTGGTCACTGGCACCCCAACTAAACAATTGGCCGTTTATAACCTGAACTATTGACTTATTGGAATCTAACACCCACTAACGGTTAAATCACCTGAACTATTGACTTATTGGAATCTAACACCCACTAACGGTTAAATCACTAACACCGTTAGTGGGTTCGCTGATGTGGCAATATTTGCTGACGTGGCATGCTGACGTGTCAATCCACGTGTGCACACATTAGCGTGCCACGTCAGCAACTTGTGCCACATCAGCGTGGCACGTCAGCAGCTTGTGCAACGTCAGCAACCCAACTAACGGCGTCAGTTAGTTGGGTGCTAGATTCCAATAAGTCAATAGTTCAGGTTATATATGGCCAATTTTTTAGTTGGGGGTGCCAGTGGCCAATTTCAAATAGTTCAGGTTATTAGAATCCAATTCCCCTAAATTGTATAACCATTTATATCTAGTATATGTGGATCGTTATTATAAGGATATGTGCTATTAGTTTTTCTTTAGTTAAACCTGATTGTGTTTTAAACGCACCCTAAGACCTAAGTCATAGTAAAAGAGAAGATTTATTAAATAGGATTTAAATTAAGCCACTTCTTAGTTAGTGATATCTAAGATGCTTTAAACAATATCATATGAGAAACAAAAAATAGAATTTGCCAGCAAACTATAAACAGGATAAAGATATCAATCAACTTTCGATTCGATATCATCCATACTATTTTCAGAAAGTCATTTTTTTAAAGGCAAAGCTTTATTCGTAGTGAGGTTATCACAGTAAACAAGTTAATCTAGTTTTAAAACTTAACATTTTCTTCTTCATTGCTTGCCACCGTTTTCATTCAGGGGCGGATCCAATCATAAGATGTGGGTTCTCAGGAACCCACTTGGTTTGGAAATTTTTATAGAATCTACTAGTTCTGGTAAAAAAAAAAAAAGTTGGAGCCGGTTTGGAATTTTTGATAGAATCTACTAGTTTTAGTGAAAAAAGTTGGAGAATCTATCGAAAGGACTCCACCGGAAAGATTTTCTGGATCCGTCAGTGACTGCTTCCACAATCATGTCTGTCTCTTCGTACGATATCATTCAATGTACCTTCAGTTAATTTGTAATTTGATTGCAACTTTGCGATTTATTATTCATGAATGACTTAAAAATAAAATTGGCCATCTAATTAAACAATTTGTATACTTATGCATTCCACCTAAAATATAGGACACAACTGAATATAATAATAAAATATGGTACAATTATCGATCTGTACCATAGGATAACATATGACATATGAGCGAATCAAATCCAAAATATTTTTATTATGTTTAGTACACCCTCATAGTTTGAAAGGTAGCTAGGACATCAAACATTCAAACTGGTACAACATATGCCCTCATATTAGAGGTTTGATGGAACATTAAAGGAAACGTACGTAGCTGGCTCATCGTCGTGTTTTATAGGACATCATGGGTTACGTGTATACGATGACCCTTGCACCAACATGAACAACCACTTTATTCCAGAAAGGGGTGGCGCCCCAGTTTGTTGCCCGCTTACCTGCTATCTTGATGAAATTCTTTTGATTATCAAAATTAATGACAATATTATTCTACTTTAAAAAAAAATGTCAATGACTGATATAGTTATATATAATGTACACGATATCGTATTTAAAACTTATTCCAAGTCATATGAAGTAAACTGAACTTTTTTCAAAGGTTAAACCCTCAATATGTGATTGAGACTTTGAGATTCATTGATTCCAAAACGAAGATCATGGGTCTTCAAGACTTATTTTATAGCAAACTGAAATTCAAAGGCCTAAATTCTGATTTTTTTTAAATTTAATACGCAGTTGAGCCTCAATAATACTAGCTTAAAAATCATCAATGTTTAGCTTTCAACTCCACTAATTCTCGTAAATTAACACTTGTTTAGAATTGTTGAAATATATGATTATTCAAATCTATCTCGACTAAAAAAAATAAATAAATAAACATTTTCTAATTTGTTTTTTATTTTTTTGTCTTTGCATATTTGTATTGGGCTGGACCTGCAATTGGGCTAAAGGCAGATGGGCTAGTAGCTGTGTTCATGTGTAGTTGTGTTGCTGTTGGACTCAATGCTGATTTATGGGCCAGATCAGTCTATATGGGCTTAATACACTGCCCTAGTCTATATGGGATTATGGGTTTTGTTATCATCAATTGATTCTACATAGAGTGTCATTGTGTAGATAATTGTTTTAACGATTTTGCTGATTCAGATTAGATCTAAAACTTAATGTTTTCAGAACAAGACTAGACGTTCAACCGGAGCAACCACCGGTCCAACGAGCCGGCCAAGAAAAACTACAAAGCCCGGGAAAAAAACAGTTCAACCCTTAAAACCCCGTTCCGACTGCCGGTTTTCCGATCCAATGGTCCAACCCCCGGTTTAATGTCCAAGCAGTCCAGCTCATCAACTCTTTCACAATTAGGGGCTTGTCTTGATGTTTTTCATTGTACATGTTTTATATTAACTATTTTTTTAATTCCAAGAATAGTATTTTTTTTTTTTTTGAGTTTTACAATTATCAACTTCTCACATGACTGTAATTGTGCAAAATTATTTTTTCTTTAAGGGATATTGTTTAACTTCATGTGATGTAAACTCTCATATACGTCAAAGAACAAATATATCACTTTTGACAACGTTTACAATGTTCTCAACCATCTTATTGCACTTCTTTGTCTTTCTAATCTTCACTTTTTTCAACATACAAGTTCTCCTAATATTCGATATTATGAGGTTTCATACACGAATATTTTTTTTTCCTCCCAAGTATTTCGAAACTTTTTTCTCATCATACTTGTCATACCGACAAACTCAAAAGTGTTAGTCACACTATTCCAACAATTGATCCAGCTTAATGAATGTAAATATTTATAAGCTCATGACAACATTGATGGTCTACCACACATGTTGAACCCAAATATACGTTTAAGGATTTATAGTAACTAGTGGGAATGCCAGCGTGTTGCTGCAGGGACTGATGGTTTTTTTGCCGCATATTACGCAATAGGTTTAATCGTAATTTATTTTCAAAACCAATTAATACAACTAATATATTAATTCACGAAAAGTAGTTGGGTGTAAACAAAAACAACATAAGAGATGATAGAAAACATAATGCGTACTTTCAAAAACATGATATCAAAAGATAAAACTCCATTTATTATCCCAAACCAAATATTGTTCAATCCCAATACATACATAGACTCTTAAAGATACAAAGAAAATACCCTAACACCTAACACATGACAGATTCATACAAGATTACACAAGATCTCACAAACTCTAGGGTCACACTTGAGAACACAACAACAAATTATTCTGTTTAAACTCAAAACCCTAAAGTTAGACTCAGTAATCGACCATAAGAACCTGTATATGAACGATGAAGAAAACGAGATAAGATCTTTGTAAAGAGACCAGGCCAGGCGTAGAAAGAGATGATCATACGATCTATGTAACAAGAGAAACCATCTTTTGAAGCCCTAATCACTGTTGATTTTTGTGAGAGAGAATATCTAACTCTTTATTATTGATCTCTCTGACTCTCTTTTTATTATAAAGACATGTGAAATAGAGATCTCCATATGGACAGCTACGGGCCTCAAGCACTATAAGCCCATTAGAAATAATTGCAAGTCCAGCAGCCCATTAGATAACTTTCTGCAGGCCCATTAGTAAAGCAGCTACAAGTCATGACCACAAGTTGACGACCCTTTTGACCTGCACAAAACTTATGCAACATATTCAAATACGAATCAACTACGAAACCCGGATATTAAAATTGTAAAGTATCATAGTATTATTTCAACACCCCCCCCCCCCCCACAATTTTAATATCCAAATGCATCAAACATACTGAAACTTTACTGCCACCTTAAGACTTTTGTACAGTAAAGAACACAAAACATGTTTTAACAACAAAACCCCTTAACAGTTGGCTTCTAACCAAATCGTTAAACAAATAAGTAGTAGACCACCAAAACAAGATCTTAACCTGGTAAACCAACCGATCTGAAGTGACAAAGATCCTAACCAAGACCTTATGAATACAGTGAAAGTAAACATTAGAAGAGAAGCAAAAAAGAGTAAATATTTGAGATTGTGACTTCTTTGAAAATAGATGCAGCTAAAAAAACCGTTTAATTTTTGTCAAAAAAACAACCCGACTAATAATGATTGAAATGCTTGCACTATTACCACAAAGCGAAACAACAAATTTACTTCAACATGTAGCCCTTTGTTTTGCAATATTTATTGATAATAAAGTTTTTGGTATATTTTATCAAGAACACTGAACTGAACTTCAACACTTCACTTTAATACTAAGTTGGTTATATCGTCAAAAATATTCTACATGTAGCAGTACATATGGTACGACACACAGTTTTAGCTGTATGTTGTGAAATTATGGACTGCCATTTTTTTATTTATTTATCCAAGTTTCTTAAGAGACTTCAATATCTACAACCAAGACATCTCAACAACTCTCTATAAATGAATCTATAATAGACCACCAGCATAACCTCTAATTGACCATTAACAGATGATCTATACAGACCAGCTAAGATAACAACAAGATCTAAACATGTTAGATCAAACTCTAGACATGTCACTAGAGGAGACAAAAACAAGAGAGAAATAACAGATAGACACAAACGAACCTTAGAAGCAGAGAAAGATTTAAAGATGTAAAGTTGAATTAATACCTAGAAAATATGCTCTTAAGATGAAATTCTATAAATACAAATATCTAGGAAATATTGAAGAATTCCTAGATTCTCCTTTTTAATAAGAAACTTGGATTTTTTAAATTTTATTTTGAAAAATCATCCTTGTTATTTACTTTAAATAACCAACTTTTATATTAACAAGTTGCATAACAGTTACAACAACATTCCTAGACAAAACCTAGATCAACGAAAATCATTTTGAATGACTTAAATCAAACATTTACCAAAAAAAACTTTACAAAACCAAAAAATACAAACGATTTAAGTCAAAACAAAGAAGACCTCTCGACAATAAACTTTCAACTACGTAGACCCTCAACCAAATGATCTAATACAAACTCTCAAACGCTTACCTACTAAAAATAGATCTATAACCTAATGATCTACTCAAATAAGCGAGGGACTATAAGCAGCAATAATGACTTAATAATTCCCAACAACACAACTAGACCAACAAACTAATATCAACAAAGATTATCAGCTAGAAAATCAGAAAACATATTCTGATTAAAACTAACCAAACCATATGGCTCAGCAACAGTCCTAACTACGTATACAACGGAGTATAGGACAACAAAACATATTCCGATTAACACACAATCACATGATTATCAATCAGAACATACAAGACAAATAGTATTCATGTTGATAAAACCGTGTAAAGAATGTAAACACTCATTTGATTTAACCAAAAAACACTTTTAACTTTTGCTAACATGTAAAAGAAAAAAGCTTTGATTTAAGTCAAACATTTACAACTTCACAAAACAATAAGAAACATACAAAAATGAATCACACGATCCATAAACATGTAAGCACCGTTACAACCTAAACGTTATCTGATAACACTCAAAATCACAAGATTTCAATACCAGAATAAAATATTCCACACAAAAGAACACACATCAGGCTGCAACACCTACACGATGTAAAACATAAAGAGAACCAACCGGAACTCCTAACAATCTCTCCTCTAATCGCTACGATTCATGTCATCAACTAGACGAACATACAAAAAAACACTAACACGATCTAACGGGCTTCCTAAATCTACAACTAGTAAACTTTATTCAAGAATCCTAGATCTAGTGTCAAAACTAGAGATTACAAGAGACAAGATACACCAATTGAAACACACAAGTTGCCAAATCAAACAACATGTTCCAATACCAGAATTATCAGCCAACAAACATCTAATTTAATAAGAAAAATCACATGATTTTACAATTAGAAAGACATCTCACAAAGGAGTAAACAAGGCTGACACTGACATTTCAAGAATAACATTGACAACAAGTATTCCAAACAAGCCTAATAATAGACTACAAAACACAGCCAAACAGGATATGATTGAACACAAAATCACATGACTTTTCAATCAGAAAGTATTCTCACACGAGAAAAAATACAAGGCTGTCACATTCAAAAATATATTCTTGACAAATACTGTTGGATAAGCACCTGAACCACACAGTTCAACTAACCAAACAACAAGAATATACATACAATGAATACAGGCCACACAAAACCATCATGATACGAGTTCAATTAAAACCTCATCAAGACACGGTTAAAGCCTATTATAATAAACACGAAGCACACGATTCAGAACCAGTAAACAAAGTTACATAGTTAACAAACATATGAGAACAAAACTTCATATTACTACTACTAGTAGCATATAACACAAGTTCTCAACATACACGGATCATCTTAGCAAATCTCTCAACTCACCAAATACAGACACTAAGATACGAGACAATCAATAAGTCACATGACTTAGACAATCTGGAATAATAATCTGACCATTTAAATCACATGATTTAAAACAATAAAAGTCAGATTACAAACAAAACTAACAGTGTCTACTCAACAACATGAGACAACAGACACAATAGGCAACACACTAAAGGTCAAGCGAATACGAGATCTACGCACAAAACATCAAATGCAGACCACAGAAAACAACCCCTCAACACGGCGAAGCCAAGTTAGAACAATGATTTATACATCTCCTAGTCATTGTATTCAACAGTTTGCAAGTGCAAGGTATTAAAATTGAAACACTCAGTTTCAGATTTCACACAAAATCTATAAAAAAACCACCTTTTGTTTTTACTTGAAACCTAATTATCAAAGCATTTGACCTTACTCATCAACCATTATACTTGTAATACTAATGTCATAGCATTTGACCATACTGAATAGTTCTTAGACCCTTTAAGTGTAACAAACATTATAGTCAAGTTGCACGAAACAGAGAAACAGAAGCATGCACATACAGCAGATCGCTAGCCTCTAGTTAGAAATTAACATTTTAGAAACTACAAGATTTCTGTTATTGTTAACACTATTATTTCCAGGATCAGCATTATAACCCATTTTAGACAATTCTATTACAGAAAGTATAATCAAGAATTCTGGAAACAATAACTAAACAAACAGCAGAGCTATCAAGTAAACAGTCATAGAACTTTCAGGTCAGATATTATCACAATCAGAAATGATAAACCAACAGAATATAATGAAATTAGAAACCAAACAAACAGACTGGCGAAACCAAGCCAGGGACCAGATCAGTGGTTCATCACTCAAAGGTGCCACCGCAGGCCTTAACTTGGGAGCCACCTAGACCTAGACCAACACAGCGAACAAGCAGCTAATACTTGATCAATTTTTGGTCCTTCTAACCAGGTACCATACGTCTAGACACATAAAAGGAAAACAAGATTAGGAGCAGTCTCACCAAAGTCCATCCAAGTTAGGATCGCCTTCCAGATAGCCGGTCAAGACCTTACAACCTTCACTTAGGGTTGGAAGGTACAAGACGCAAAAAATCCAGCATTTACTACTTAGCCAATCTTCTTCATCCAATGTCCAGAATAATAATCAGATTACAACAGGTATCATAGACTGACCAAAGAGACAATATTGATCAATCACAGTAGAAACAATAAACACTTCTTAAAATTTTAGAAAGTTTTGAATAGATAGTTGTCGACACAGACCCAAACTTGCGAAAAACACACAAGTATGAATACACCAGGTCTGTTCAGCTATCAACTCAAAAATATTCAACAACTTTATCGAACAAAACTAGAAAATTTTTAACCAATAATAAAGTTAACAAAAACTCAGAAGACAAAAAGGGAACAATCTCACCGAGGGTTACAAATCACGAACATAGGAGACAGCAACAGCGGAAACGACCTCTAGGTCTTTGATTTAGAAAACCAAGCACCAAGGACATTGATCGATCAGGGACGTCAGAGACAATACCAAATCCAACACTTTTCGGACCAATAACACTTGACAACATCGATTCTCATTCGAACCCTCAAGATTTACACCCAGAAGAGCAATCAATGTATCAACTCAAGATTCAAAATAGAACCAAATCTTGTAATATAACAACAAGATCTACGGTTTGTACAACCAGATATAAACGAAAGGCTCTTTGTTAACCAACAAAAGCAAATAACAACCACAAGGGATACGAATCAAAGACCAGATCTACAGAGATATGATCCTCGTTCACAGCAGAAAATTAGGTCCAGAATCGAGAGCATGAGCTCTGATACCATGTCAAAAACATGATATCAAAAGATAAAACTCCATTTATTATCCCAAACCAAATATTGTTCAATCCCAATACATACATAGACTCTTAAAGATACAAAGAAAATACCCTAACACCTAACACATGACAGATTCATACAAGATTACACAAGATCTCACAAACTCTAGGGTCACACTTGAGAACACAACAACAGATTATTCTGTTTAAACTCAAAACCCTAAAGTTAGACTCAGTAATCGACCATAAGAACCTATATATGAACGATGAAGAAGACGAGATAAGATCTTTGTAAAGAGACCAGGCCAGGCGTAGAAAGAGATGATCATAGGATCTATGTAACAAGAGAAATCATCTTTTGAAGCCCTAATCACTGTTGATTTTTGTGAGAGAGAATATCTAACTCTTTATTATTGATCTCTCTGACTCTCTTTTTATTATAAAGACATGTGAAATAGAGATCTACATATGGACAGCTACGGGCCTCAAGCACTATAAGCCCATTAGAATTAATTGCAAGTCCAGCAGCCCATTAGATAACTTTCTGCAGGCCCATTAGTAAAGCAGCTACAAGTCACGATCACAAGTTGACGACCCTTTTGACCTGCAAAAAACTTATGCAACATATTCAAATACGAATCAACTACGAAACCCGGATATTAAAATTGTAAAGTATCATAGTATTATTTCAACACATACGTAAATCAGTATAAAACTGCACATCAAGTTTCTGTTCCTATAGTTATTAACTTGGTAAAAATAAGTCAGTAGAAGGCCTTGTTTGAAATAAGAAAGCAGCTCCAGTTTACCTCTTCATCATAGTAAGCCCTAAATTACTAAAATTTATTCGGCGTTTCACCTTCTTTTGAGGACCCGTCATCCATTTCTTCTACTTCTCCACAAAAGCAAGAATGTGGCAATCACACGAGTGCATTGGTTTATCATGAACCACTTTGACTGATGACCAACTGGTCATGTACAAATTGCTTAATTATTGTTATAAAGTTGATAGGTTGCACGTATATTATGCTTAATTATGTAAATTGTCATACAAGTTGCTTAATTATTGTTATAAATTATGTAATTGTGTGTGTAATTATAACAAGGTCAGTGTAATTATCGTTATAGGTTGCATAATTATTAGTATAAGTTGCATAATTATAAAGAATATTTTTATTTTTATATATTCAACTCGTGTAATACATGGTTTCTAAAATCATGTTATGCATTATTGTACAAGCATACATAACTAATCTCAATCTTTTTAGTGTCAATGCACGTGCGAGGTTTTGTATTATATTCCATCAAACCTTTAACACACCACATAAGCGTTTGACATCTTTCCTTGCCACTTCTTGACATTTGCATATTTCTTTCTTTTATCGTTAGGGAGAATTGGTATGGTTTAAACAATAACCGAATAGTTAGGGTACATACCATCGGCAAGATAATACTCTTTCTTGTATGACACGCCATTTAACATGAATGAAGCATCAGGACCCGTTTCTTTTATCATGCAGTCAAAAACTTCAGATATTGCTACAACATTTAAATCATTGTTAGAACCTGCAACTCCATAAAAGGCTTGCTAAACCCATAGTTTTTTTTGTGAGCATGCGACTTCTAGCATCATTGGAGGGTGTCCTTGGTCACCCTGTGTTAAGACAATTACGCCATGGCTAAGGCATATAGTCAATAATGCTAAGCATGATAGGAAATCCATGTTTTTCTGTATGGAATGAATACAGCTTTCGATATCCTTCTTGGTTGGTTTGTGCAAAAACACCTTTTTATACAACTTCATAACACCTTTTGAAAATTTATACAAACATTTCCGTGATGTTCTAGCATACATCCTCAAATATTCATCCCATGAATCACTAGCATTGTCGTACGCCATTTGACGAATTATGGATGTGCATTTTGTAACGCGGTAAAACCTCTTCCCCCTTTAGCATCGTATTGTAATGTGAAAAATTCGTTCAAATTACACAAATCACTCGCAATACGTAAGAACAATCGGTGACTCATTCGATAACGACGCCTAAAATGTTCTTCGGTGTACATACAATTTTCCGCAAAACAATCAGCCACCATATGATCACGTGCACCTTAAATAAAGTTATAAATACAAATTTAACAAAAACTATAGTAATACTAATAAAACCGCTTATTAATAAGAAAGTTATATTAAAAATTTATCTAATAATAAAATTCCATCTTCTCGATCTCTATTAAGCGCTGCACGCTTTGTTCTTGGTTCTGAAATGGCTACGTCCTCTTCTTCGTCACACAAAAGTTCATAGTGCCTTCTTCCGATGACGATGAACTCATGGTTGGATATAGTTGTATAGTTTTATAAGGTATTAATGTATATAGTTTGGTGAGTAGAGGTTTGAGGATTTATGTGTTTTTTGAGATGTTTGTGTGTGGTATATATAGGTTAAAATTAAAAATTAAAACTTTTTATTTTTAGTCAAAACAAAAAAACAATTTAAAAAATCAATCGGTGGCCTTGGTGGAATCTTACCGATTGCGCCAAAACTTGGTCTGGGTGGGGTGTTCCCGACGTGCCTAGGCTCCGTGTCAAACCCGACCCTCTTCCCCCTCCCACGTCCCATAGCCTTACGCTATGTTCCCGAGTTTCATTTAACGAAAGAAAAGAAGGGATTTGAAAAGATGTCAAGGAAAAATCGTGTTCCACAGTATTTTTAAGGAGAGAAAGGAAAGGAAGTGAAGGAAAATTTTGATTTATTTCCTTCATATCTCATCCTTTCAAATTGGAGAGATTTAGAAGGAAATGATTTTTTAAACATAAAATCCTTACTTTTCTTTTCCTTTCCTTCAAACTCGGGAATATGCTAGTTAATTAAATATTTTCTTTCCACTCCCTCTCTTTTCTCTCCTTAATTCTCCTTCTCTTCTCTTCCTTTATTTATTAAATTCAGGAACACAGCGTTAGAACACTAGAAGATTCTTGATAATGAGGTTACTTTTGGTAAGGATACTTTAGGCCAAAAAAATTGTCATCCAGCTCAAATCAACAAGAAAAAACAGGAATGGAAACTGTAAATCAATCAGAAGATTCCCCAACTTTCTCAATAATATTAAATCCTATATAAAAAAAACAAAAAAACCACAAGTTGCCTCAAATTTTCAAACTTTGTCAAAGCAATGGACCCCAAAAAGTACACAACCCATACACACCTTTCACCCAATAATCACTCTATACACTGCTTGCTTCCAAGTTCCAGTTTCCATGTTACTTTCCTCCAATCATAACCCAAATCCCAGATCCCCATAACAACCCCTTTATACATTGATTAACTGAAGTGTTTAATAGTTTATAGTTTATGCAATGCCATCAAGATCATGGTGGATGATTATTATTATTTTCTCTAATTCTTTTCTGGGTATGTTTAATTTTGCTTTTGCAGGAGACCCTTATGTGTATTATGATTGGACCCTCTCTTACATCACTGCCTCACCTCTTGGTGTTAAGCAACAGGTTTTCTTTATGTTTTCTTGATTTTTAAAGTTTTGATCTTTTTCTTGCTTAGATCTTTAAGGTTGTGATTATAGGCATGATTTTGATATTTAGGATTGTGGGGTTTGAAAAAATTAATGTGTTTGATTGTTATTAAGATTATGCTTTTATAATGGTGGCCTAATAGAGAGTTTGAGCTATAATTGAACTATTATTCAAGAAAGTAGGTTTTTTTTTTTTTTAATTAGGGAAAGTTTATTTGTTAATAGATATTATTTTGGCCTTGTGAAGTTACTTTAGAAGTTAAGAATTACCTATAGATAAATGAGTATTAGCTATTAGCCAACTGATTAAGAAGAATTAGGGTTCATTGGTGCAAATATTTGAAGGATATTATTATGTTAACTTTAGGGCTAAGAACTTTGACTGAACTACATTTCTGCTATTTGGAAAAGAAAAGTTTAAGTTTAGCTTCGGATGATCAAACTCGCCAATCTTAATATATGATTTTGGCGGTATTATGTGTTGAAAGTGCACTTTGGATGACTTTCGACCCGTTCAAGATCAAAGATAACCTGAATCAACACATTCATTAGTAAGTGTGTTGAAATTGCTGCCTCTAGTGTTGTCAAATGCTTGTTGTGCTTGAAGAATCGTAATCCAACAATCGTATTACTAAAGTTAGTTAGTTAGGTGTTTTACATATATATCAGGCTCTTGGTGATCATTTTGTAACGGCTGCTCCTTTTGTCCTCCAAATTCTAATTTTCTGACCCTAAAAAATAAAAAAATTATAAGTATTGACTTTTTTTCAGAGACTCAATTCTGATTATTACTACTTCACTTAAAATGCACATGAATTTTTTATTTATTTTATTTTTTTTAAAATATAAACCACTAAATTTCAAGGAAATTTCAAGATTTGTAACTCATACAGTCATACCTTGAATCTGCTATAGGTGATTGCAATAAATGGGCACTTTCCAGGCCCGATTCTTGAAGCAACAACGAATTGGAACGTTGTTGTCAATGTAAAAAACGATCTTGATGAGCCTGTGCTTCTCACATGGTACATTTTCTAGACCTCACATAGTATTCTTTTTTTTTTACAGTTATAAATTGTCAGGGAAATTTTCTTCATTTGCATTACAGGAACGGGATCCAACACCGAAAGAATTCATGGCAAGATGGTGTATTGGGGACAAACTGTCCAATTCCAGCTGGATGGAATTGGACATACTCGTTTCAAGTTAAAGATCAAATTGGCAGTTTCTTTTATTTCCCTTCAACGAACTTCCAACGAGCTGCAGGTGGGTATGGAGGAATCATAATCAATAATAGAGATGTGATTCCTGTACCGTTTGGGAATCCCGATGGAGATATAACACTCAATATTGGGGACTGGTTTGTGAAGAGTCATAAGGTTAATACAATTCAAATCTTTATTCACTGTTTGTAACCGATGTGGCTATAAGGGCGGGGCAGGCACATAACAGGTCAAAACAAGTAATCTTTTTTACGGCTCGGGCCAGACTAGATTGGCCTGGATCGGCTCTGTCCATAATTTTATAATTAAATAGTGTAAACTGTGAAATTTGTTGAATAAATTATTTAAGTGGTCTTGTGCATTAAAAATGCATGTTGGGCAACTTTAAATCCGTTTAATGAATCGACTAATTTTAGGTGAGTTGAAGTTGCATACCTGTAGTTTGTAACAAAGGCATATTTGAATTTGTGAACAGGACCTTAGAAAGAATATTGAAAATGGAGTTGATCTTGGATCCCCTGATGGAATATTATTCAACGGTCTTGGCCCTTACCGGTATGACAGTACCATTGTTCCTGATGGTATTGAATACCAGGTGATCAATGTTGAACCAGGTATGTTCTTGAGTTATTCAGCATCTCTTTCTGTACTAAAGTCTCATATGATTATTGTTTTACCTGTTACAGGAAAAACATACCGTTTTCGTGTACACAACGTTGGCATCTCCACAAGTATAAACTTCAGAATTCAAAACCATAACTTGCTTCTTGTAGAAACAGAAGGTTCATACACAGTACAACAGAACTACACAAACATGGATATTCATGTCGGCCAATCGTATTCTTTCTTGGTGACCATGGATCAAACTGGCAGCAATGATTATTACATTGTTGCCTCTCCGCGGTTTCTTAACTCACCAAAAGCTGTAGGAGTTGCCATCTTGCATTACTCGGATTCTCAAGGTCCCCCTTCTGGCCCGCTTCCTGATCTTCCTAACGAATCTGACCCATCGTTCTCAATGAATCAAGCAAGATCCATAAGGTTTATTGTAACAAAACTCCATTTTCGTCTTTCCAAGATTTTCTTGATTATAATATATTTAGGTATATAAAGTTTTTTTTTTTTTTTTTTTTTTTTTTTTTTTTTTTTTTTTTTTGTAGAATGAATGTTACCGCTGGTGCTGCTCGTCCAAATCCACAAGGGTCTTTCAAATACGGCGAAATTACAGTAACAGAAGTATATTTGCTCCAAAACAGACCACCCGAACTTATAAATGGAAAACGGCGTACCACTCTTAATGGTATCTCATTCTTTACCCCTTCAACACCATTGAAGCTTGCTCAACAATATAATGTTTTGGGAATATACAAGCTTGATTTCCCAAATAAACCAATGAACCGGCCCCCGGTAATCGACACATCTGTGATCAATGGTACATACAAAGGATTTATTGAAATTATACTCCAAAACAATGACACTACTGTTCAGAGTTATCATTTGGATGGTTATGCATTTTTTGTAGTCGGGTATGTTTATAACTTTATATCGTTGTTTGTAATTTATTATGATTTTAAAGAGATTAATGCGCTCAATAACTTGTTCGTATGAATGCTAGGATGGATTATGGATCATGGACGGAAAATAGTAGAAGTGTTTACAATAAGTGGGACGGGGTGGCACGCAGCACTACTCAGGTAATTTGATTGTTTAAACGTGTCTATTATCCGTTTTAAGTCTAGGTTGTATGCATTAAAGATACTCTTGGTCACTTTTTAACCCCTTTGACCTCGCGTAATCTATTTGACCAGTTCTCCTTTTAGCTAGTTTTTTTTATTTGACCCATGTGACCCGGTTGGGATAAAATACAAGTCAAAACGACTTTTTTTGCAATTAAAATTTGAAATTAGTCGAAATTGCCACCGCTGGTGATATTGTTGCTACTTCGGGATTAAACTTGAAAGCAAACAAGATTTTACCATTTACTTCCTCCACTGTGGCCAGTCTCTTGATTTGACTTTCGGAGTCAAATGGAGTGTTTGGTAACTTGAGTTTGAAGCATTATTCATAAAAAGATGGATCACATAATTACATTTGAGTATGAAAGAAGCATTACAAGAAAATAAAATAAAGTAAAAAGCGAAAAGAAATTAATCATACTAGTCTCAACTTGGAAAGGACTTGTTATATTCATATAATTACACTCGATAATACTTTCAAAAATAAAAATTTAATTCGCAATATTTTTGTGATTTAACAGGTTTTTCCTGGAGCATGGACCGCCATTCTGGTTTATCTCGATAATGCTGGTTTATGGAACCTTAGAGCACAAAACCTGGACTCATGGTACCTTGGTCAAGAAGTTTACTTGAGTGTGGTTAACCCTGAAGTTTCTGAAAAAACCGAGCTTCCTGTGCCCGAGAATACCATCTACTGTGGAGTTCTTTCGTCCTTACAAAAGTAAGATATTCTAACAGTGATATTTTTTTAATAGAGGAAAAATGGGTGCGTCGGACTGCTTTGGTAACGGTCAAAAGTACTTTTTGGGACGAGTCGGGTTGACCCAAAACATGTTTGCCTACTAGTTGGCTAATTTTTATGGGTTGGGTTGACCATTTTTTTAATCTACTGTGTTAACATGAATGCTATGTTAATCTAACTTCTGGCTTAAGCGAATTAGAAGTTCATATGTATTAAAAATACACTTTTGGTAACTTTCGACCTATCTGACCTTCAAAGTATAATAAATCTAATGCAGTGACCAGGCTCAAAGAGTTCATTTTTCTGGGGCACCACCGATTCCTATGGTGATTACAACGGTCTTTATAGCGTTCATCATCGCGTTCGTTGGAGCTTCCATGAGATAACACCATTGCAGCCATGGTTGAGCAGTAAAATATCCAAAACCAAGTTTTGACACATTTATAGAATTATAGATATAACAGTTTAGATCAGATTGTTTTCATGGAATGTTGCTAGTGTGTATACTTTAATTTATTTGTAATTAGATTGTAAAAGCTCATTTCTTGGTGAAAAGTCACAATTGCCCCTGTAAACAGGGGTGTTATGCATCACTATATGTTCATTGCTCTTGTTTTGAGTCTTTTTGTGAACTGCAAGTTGTACATTATCACTTGATTTGCTTGGAGTTTTAAGCTGCACTTTAGGTTGTTCAGTTGAAGATAAGATAATGTAATGAATCAAGAAAGCATAGTGTCATCATCATAAAACAAAAAAAAAGCTCTTATCTTTATGGGAAAGAAAAAATAATTACACAGGCCCATGGTTCTTTAAGAGAAAAGCAACAGCAATATCTGAATATCATTTTCTTCTAGTGAGGATGCAACTTTGATGTAAAATAACAGGTTTAAAAGATTTTGTTTTCAATGTAAGTGACATTTTGGTAACTTGATCTCTATTTTTTTTAACAGTCAACTAAATATTACCTGAAGTGTCAGTGGGTTAGCACTGACAAATGGTTGTCTACTTGGGCCTTGGCAGCCCAAGTCCACCAGTCACCAATTCGGGAAAAAACCCGTCGCCCGAAGGCCAGCTACGGGAAAACCCCTATGGTTCAGATTCGAATTTGAGACCAAATGGTCTCAAATTTTTATCTTCATTTTCCCATGCTACTCCACCAAATGGTGGGGACTGGACTTCTAGTTTATATATGTTAATTATTAGAGTGATAGATATTTGTATTCCATTATGTTTGGAGTTAGCTAGTGATTGGTTAGAGTTAGTTATGCCTATATATGGTCTTGATGTATTTGTATTTTGATCAACACAACATAATAACAAAATCTCTTACTTGATTTCTCTATTTCTATATGGTATCAAAGCTATTGTAAGCTCCTGCCATTGTTTCCGATCATCTTTTCCGGCCAGCTTCTAGACTAGGACATCCTTCGGATCCCGAGAGACATGACATTCTAGACTAGGACATCCTTCAGATCTCGTGATGCCTAGGCTCTCTTTACCTTTAAAACATAAAGTTTCAAATAAGCCATGTAACTCTTGTAGTGTGTCTAAAGCTTGTCGCTTACCTTTTGATTCTGTTGTCTTGCATTCTATTACACCATTGCATGTGATTCAGTTTGATATTTGGGGTCTAGCACCCCTTTTGTCTCGATCTGGTTATCGATATTTCATTACATTCATAGATGATTTCAGTAGATTTACATGGATGTATCCTTTGACTTGTCGTTCTCAGGCTATTGATTGTTTTCGCCATTTTCGTCCGATGGTCGAAAACTTGTTTTCGTGCACCATCAAACATTTACAGTGCGATGGTGCCCCTGAGCTTACTCGTGGTCGTATGGCTCAGTATCTCACTGAGTCTGGTATTGTTTATCGGATTTCCTGCCCGTACACACCCCAACAAAATGGGGTGGTGGAAAGGAAAAACCGATATCTTTCTGAGGTCGCACGTGCCTTATTGTTTCATGCTCATTTACCAAAACGATTTTGGTATGATGCTTTTGCTACAACTGTGTTTCTTATAAACCGGCTACCTACTCCTGTTCTTCATTTTTCTTCTCCATATGAGACCTTATTTGGTACCCGACCAGATTATTCTATTCTCCGTACTTTTAGGTGTTTGTGTTATCCTTTTCTGGGTGATACTCGGGAGGATAAGCTTTCACCCAAATCTACACCTTATGTTTTTGTCGGGTATGCTCATAGTCATAGTGACTATCTTTGTTTTGATCCTTTGACCCCTCGTACCTTTACTTCTCGTCATGTCACATTTCATGAGTCGGTGTTTGATATTCTCGGCTCCTCTTCTTCATCTGATCTTCCAGTTACAGATTCTCTTCCTATTTTCTTTATTCCTCCCCCCACTTATTCTGTTGTTTCCGATTCTTTTACTTCCGATCCTTATACCTTTTTTATTCCTACTCCTCCACCTCCTCCTCCTCCTTTTTCTTCTACTTCCATTCCCTCTCCTACTTCTTTTCCTACTACCTCTGTTCCTTCTTCTTCATCTTCTACTCCTCCTCCCCCTCCTCTCCCTCCTCATCCTGTTCGTACTCATCATATGACTACTCGTTCACAGGATCATACTCGTCACCCGAGACAGTTTCCTCATCATGTTACATTTGTTGCCTCTACTGATCCTACCACTGAGCCTGCCACTTTTCACCAGGCTCAACGTTGGTCTGTTTGGTGGGACGATATGCGTGCTGAGATGGATGCTCTTTCTGCCAACCAGGCGTCTGGTTCCGGCTCCCACTGGTGCCAACATTGTTGGTTGCAAGTGGGTTTACAGGATTAAGACTAATCCATATGGCACTGTGAGTAGATATAAATCCTGGCTTGTTGCTAAGGGCTTTCTACAGACTAAGGGGGTTGATTACACTGAGACTTTTAGTCCAGTTGTGAAAACCACTACTATTCGTACTGTTCTTGTCTGTTGCCTTTTCCAGAGGATAGAATATTCGGTAGATTGATGTCAACAATGCCTTTCTTCATGGGGATTTATCTAAGACTGTTTTATATGGCACAACCCCTGGCTTTTTTGATTCCTCTCGTTCTCAGTATGTATGTCTTTTGCAGAAGGCCCTTTATGGCCTGAGGCAGGCACCTCGAGCTTGGTTTTCCAAGCTTTCTTCGGTTCTCATTACTAGTGGGTTTTCACAGTGTATTTCTGGCACATCTTTGTTGTGTACCATCGGGATGGCATTACATGTTATGTTTTGGTTTATGTGGATGATATTCTTATTATTAGGAGTTCTTCTGTGTTTGTGAGAGATTTGATTGCTCGGTTACACTCTCAGTTTGCACTCAAGGACTTAGGCACTTTGTCCTACTTCTTGGGTGTTCAGGCGACTTTTTCAGATGATGAGTTACATTTATCACAGCAGCGTTACTTGCTTAATTTGCTGCAGCGGACTGGTATGTCCGAGTGTCATCCTTTATCTACCCCCGTGTCATCTGGTCGCCAGTTATCTCGTCATACGGGCACTCCTTTAGATGATCTGACTATGTATCGGAGTACCGTGGGGGCATTACAATATGTGGTATTGACTAGGCTTGAGATTGCTTATACGGTTAGTAAGGTGTCTCAGTTTTTACAGACACCTGCTGATCATCATTAGGGCGCTGTTAAGCGCATTTTACGATACTTACGGGGGACTATTACGCATTGTTTGACTATTCGACGGTCTGATTGATTTGATATTCATGGTTATTCTGATGCTGATCGGGCCGGTTGCCCTGATGATCGTCGTTCTACAATTGGTTATTGTGTTTTTCTTGGACCTAACCTTATCAGTTAGAGTTCCAAAAAACAACACACTGTTGCCCGATCGAGTACTGAGGCAGAGTATCGGGCTTTAGCACATACTGCAGCTCAGATTAGATGGATTGGTTCTTTATTATCTAAGCTACGTATTACTTTACCTTGTCCACCTACTATTTGGTGCGACAATCTTGGGGCTACATATCTTGCAGTCAACCCTGTGTTTCATCAGCGCACGAAACATGTTGGGTGTCGAATCCAGCAAATAAATAAATAATAAACCTACTAGTATGAGTGAAAGTAAGGTTCGGGTCCTCAGGGATACAGATCAACTGATTATACCAAAAATGTTTTTCGCACAAATACGAGTATATAAAAAGGGGGGGTTGGTATAGTTTAAATTAATGAAAATAAAACTAAAATTAACAAGACGAATGACAAAAAAAAAAAACGTTAATTAAATTATGAGATAAATTCAGATATTAAAGCTAATTCCAACACTAAGGCAGTTTCTTAATTTGATCCGGACTTATGATCATTAACAATTATGGTGCAATGATCCTTTAATTAAACGGTTTGTATCAATACTAGACGTCACGCCGTTCGGACATCCACTCCATCTAATGTCTAACCAAACGCCGTTCGTTGATTAGAGCCAACCCGCTACTCCAAGCTCACGCCGTTCGGATCTTAGCGTGCGGGTTGCAATGATAGAAGCATCGATTACAATCAAACACTCACGCCGTTCGGAGTGCTTAATTATATTGTTTAATTCTATAACAAATTTAAATTCATAGACAAACCTAAACCGTTATTTGTTCCTTTTATCAAATATATAAAACTGGTCAAAATTTCATAAATTGATGAACACTATTAGAATGATTAACAAAGTGGCCAATTTTATCAACCAACTAATATATTACCTAAAGGTATAAAATCAAGAATCAACCAAACAAACCATTCAAGAATCGGATCTCAAAAGAGTTTCACATAAGTCTACGAATCATAATTAAGAAAACATACCAAAGTGCCGGAATTAAAGGGTTCTAGCCGGACATGGCGGCTAGTTCAATCAAAATAAATATAATACGAAACATAAAAAAAATAAAGCTTAAGAAAAAATAATAATAATAAAATCGATTTTCTATTAATGATTCAAACCATCAAAATTGCCCAAAGCTTCTTGCTTCCTTCGATGATGTAGCAGCCGTCCAGAATGAATGAATCTTTTTTCCAGCCAACCCAAGATGATCCCCTTTAATTGAATAATAATCTCTTTCTTTTTTATCACCTCCTTTTTTCGAATTCTTTTCCACCCCTATCTCCAAGTTTGTTACATTTTTTTCTTTAAATCATATTTTCAATTAAACCCCTTCTAGTTCTTGTCATTCTACTTGCAGCCTAAACTTCTTTTCGACGTCTAACGAAACCCAAGTAAATTGCGGCCTCGCCTCGTCAATGCTCGCCATTGCTTTTGTCAATTCTCCACACCTACAAAATCAACCAAAACAAGCCAAAGTAGATTCCATTCCACCGAAACATGCATTTAACGAAATTGATGCAATATGTACAATCTAATATGCATAAAAACGCTAAAACTAGCTACTAAAAAGAGTATAAAATATGCCTAAAAATGCAACTAACAAATCTCCCCAAGCTTAAACCTTTCCTTGTCCTCAAGGAAGTCAAGAATAAAATTAAATCGAGGAGCGAACACGAAAACAAATAAAACACAAATGCATGCTTGAAATGAATTTTTTTTTTATCCCTTGGCAAACTTCATGCTAAACACGTCTAACACATTCCCAAGACATAGACGACTAACATCAAACGAAGTCGAATATAAGCCACAAACCGTAGGAACACTTTAATTCACAAGACTTACAACGATCAATAGATTTACGACCCAACAAGTCTAGATGGTGCCATTTTTTAAAACCATGGGCGTACCTATTCAAGTTTCGCCTCCCTTCAAGAATCTAACCATACATAGCATGTACCCCTCACAATAATCACTCAACACTCGGTTATATATATAATTTGGAGTGATTCTCTCAAAACCGGACAATAAAAACATCGTTATCATAAGCTTGTACATTAATCAAATCTACACCTAATTGTTAAAACCTAACATAGATCAAGAGGGCTTTTTGGGTTGGCAAGGTTTAAAGGTGGGAAAATATGGGGAAAATGGCGAAAACAAAAGAAAAGACAATCCGGACTAATAAACAGACTTCTAAACACATAACAAAACTTGGTCTTTTCGACTAAACAATTTATTCTATTTTTTTTTCTTTCTTTTTTTTTTTCTCTTTTTTTCTTCAAGACATACTCTTCTGTCTTATTTATATACTTCAATAAAGTCACGATGTAAACACAAGTTAAACCGGATGTAGTAAACGAATCACGGGTTAAATCAAAAAGAAAAGGTCAAGGCTCAAAGGGGCAACTATTGGGAATGTTTCAATTGGGTTAATAACAAAATAAACGAAAATAAAGATGACGAAAAGGGCTCAACATATGGGGTAATCCTAATGCCTCTGTCACTTCTATGTCAAATCCCAACCCAAGGTCTCAAAATGTATGTAATGCACAAGTTCTAAAACGATGAATCATGTCGGTATACACACATCAAACGAAACAATGAATATATGTATGGAAATTTTAAGGCTCAAAACTCACTGAACGTATGGAGTTGGGCTGCCGATACAAGCTATGCATAGCTATCAACTATCCAGTCAACTACACCATCCTAAGTACCCCAAACATTTTATATTTTCTAAAAAAATATTGACTATGTTGGGCCTACTTTATCCCGCAACTTAAAGAATTTGCGTCCTAAAGCATGTAAGCCTACACCGACCCGCTTTCAGCTTACGTTTTACAATGAATGAGAGGTGCCTTTCATGTGCAATCAGAAAACCTTGGGAATATTTTCTCAATTTTAATTTTTTTTAAGAATGCCACTAAAATGGATGCACAAACTAAATAATGCAAAACAAGAACAAGATGCAAACAAAAATAGAAAAATATACCTCTCCCCAAGCTTGAATAAAGCATTGTCCTCAATGCTCGGAGACGAAGGTGGAAGGCACCTACTGAGGCGGTGGAGGCTGCTGAGGTGGCGAAACGGTCGCGCTCTGTTTGTTTGTGAGACGCATCTTTACGCGACCTGGTATGTTAACTCAAAAACCCATGAGAATCGACAAACATCAATACAATCAATTAATTTCAATAGCATTAACCAACTCGAGTTGCCAATAAAAAAATAATAATAATAACAATAGAATTCAGCAACAAAAGAAGATAGTAAAAAAAAATTGGGCTGATAACATGGTTCGAAAACCATCATCCTTAAAAGGTCGGGTTTAGGGTGAGCGGCTGTTAGCGGGTGGTTGTGGTTAGCGACGGTGGTTACGGGGTGATTCAGGGTGGCTGTTGGTGGTTGGAGAGGTGGAACAAGGGTTCGACACCCCTGGACCTGTGCTCGTGTAGGGGTGGAAGGGACCTACTGTCAGGGGGCGGTGAAGGTGGGTGATCGAAGGCGGTTATGGAGTGGCGCTGGTTCGACACCCCTGACTTGGTCAGAGAACGAAAAGGGAGAAAGAGAAAAGAAGGAAAGAAAGACGTACCTGAGTCGAGGATGGTGGACGGCGGACTGTGGTGGGCTGACGGAGAGGGCGGCGGCCGACGGTGGCGGCGATAGGTGGCTGACGTGGTGGTGGTGTGTGGCTGGACTTGGTTATGGGTGTTGGTGTAGTGAAAGAAGGTTTTTATGAAGATTGTGTTTAAAGATAGAGGTGTAGAAGAAGATGATGATTGAGATGATGAATGAGATGATGAAAGTAGGTGATTTAGGGTTTTATGAAGATGATGATGATATTGGGGAAAGAGATCAGTGTTATGAGGATTATTATTGTTATTAAATTTTTTTTTTCTTTCAAACATTAGCACCATGTAAGAACCCTTACCCGGCCATGTAAGGGGTTGACCCGCCCGGGTCAATTCTCGGGCCTTAGATTTTTTTCTCAACCCGCCCGGGTCTTTGAGACACCCGCCCGGGTCAATTTTCGGAATTTAGAGGTCTTTTTCAACCCGCCCGGGTCTCTTGTGACACCCGCCCGGGCTAGATTTCGGCCCCTTCTCAAAATTTCCAACCCGCCCGGGTTGTTATGACACCCGCCCGGGTTAAGTTTCGGCCAAAATAAAGTTTTTCAACCCGGCCGGGTGAACTCCTGACACGCCCGGGCCGTTTTTTTTTTTTAATTTTTTTAATTTTTTTTTTTTTTTTTTTGCAACATGAATAAAAATAACTAAATACGGAACCACGGGTTGCCTCCCGTGCAGCGCCTTTCTTTCACGTCTTTAGGCTAGACTTAGACCGAGTCTAATTAATCTGGTGCTTGCTCAATAAACTGAAAAAACTTTTGGATGGTGCTTGATACTTTTACTTTTGGTGCTTTTTGCCTTTCTTTCTTCCATGTATCGACTTCCATCAACTCGTCCCCAAGCTTGAACTCGTTAATATATCTCTCTGTTGCAACCTTAGCGATACCTCTATCAAACACTAAATCTTGAACCTCATGGTTAGACAACTCAAAACATTTATCAGTTAGTGGTTCAATGATATCAATATAATTCAAAGATAAGACATCACTCGGGTAACGCATAGCATCATCTATATTAAAATTGATTACCTCCCCATCAAATTCCATCGAAAGGGTGCCACTATAAACATCGATTTTAGTCCTTGCAGTTTTTAAAAATGGCCTCCCTAACAAAATTGAACTGGAATTTGGGGTGACCTCATCCTCCATGTCCAACACATAAAAATCAGCTGGAAAGACTAATCCGTTCACTTGAACCAATACATCTTCTAATACACCTTTTGGGTGTACTATGGATCGATCGGCCAATTGAATAATTACCCCGGTCCTCTTTAAATGTCCTACATTAAGTGTTTTGAAAATCGAGTATGGTAGGACATTAATAGAGGCTCCAAGGTCCAGCATAGCTTTAGGGACAATGATATTCCCCAATTTACAAGGAACCGTGAAAACACCTGGGTCCTTGCACTTTGGAGGTAATCTCTTTTGCAGCACTGCTGAAATATTTTCACTTACCTTGATTGTTTCATTACCTTTAAGCTTCTTCTTTGATGTGCAAAGTTCTTTGAGGAATTTGGCATATCGTGGGACTTGTTTTATGGCATCGAGGAGCGGGATGTTTAGCTCGACCTTCCTGAATGTCTCCATGATCTCCTGCTCTTCCCTTTGCTTCTTTGTGCTTCGTAGCCTTGATGGGAATGGAGGTATGGGAGTGAATCTCACTTCACTTCTGGTCGGTTCCTGTACTTTCTTCTCATCCTGGTCCTTCTTCTCAACAACAATTTCCTCTTCTTCTTGTACACTTGGACCATCATAGTTCTTTCCACTCCTCAAGGTAATGGCACAAACATTGTGCTTTGGGTTATTCTCGGTCTGTGCGGGTAATTTACCTTGAGATTCTAACTTACTCACCGAGCTAGCAAGTTGAGCCATTTGTTGTTCCAAGTTCTTGATGCTTGATCTAGTCTCCTGTTGGAACGTATGAGTACTAGTGGCTAAACTCTTCACAATGTCTTCTAAAGATGGCCCTGAGCTCCCCGCTTGTTGTTGATTGCCTTGAGAGGATTGGCGTTGTTGAAATTGTGGCAGCCTCTGTTGGTAACCCATATTGGAAGGATGTCCCCAATTTTGATTGGCTCGTGGTTGTTCATATTGTCTCAAATTCTGTCCCGAGTAACCAATGGCATTTGCATCTGCAACATCATCTTGCAATGTAGGACACATATCCGTGGGGTGTCCATGTTGTAAGCATATCCCACAAGCTTTTGGTTTTTGTTCAACACCTTTCTCTTTGGTAAGTAGCATCACAGCTTTTGTCAATTCAGCGATTTGGCTTTCAAGATGAGGAGTATTCACTTCTTTGACTCCCCTTGGCGGATCAACATACCATTCTTCATCTTGAGCTGAGTGCTTGGAGTCTTCAGCAATTGATGTGATTAAAGCTCTAATTTGAGTTGGAGTTTTATCAATTAGAGCTCCTCCACTAGAAGCATTTATCAAACGCCTCTCCATCGGTGCCAATCCTTCACAGAAGTACTGAAGGAGTTGATGCTCGGATATGCCATGTTGCGGGCATCTAGCACAAAGCTTCTTGAACCTGTCCCAATAGGTGTGCAATGCTTCTCTTTTGATCTGCTTGATCCCGATGATCTCTTTGCGGAGTATTGAAGCTTTGACTTCCGGGAAGTATTTGTCAAGGAACAGTGTTGCAAGTTCATTCCAAGTGGTGACCGACCCCGGTGGCAAGTAATATAACCATTCCTTTGCTGAATCTTGAAGAGAGAAGGGGAATGCCCTTAGTTTGATTTGGTCATCAGTAATGGTGTGTGGCTTCATACCTGAACACACAACATGAAACTCCTTGAGGAACTTATGTGGATCCTCATTCTCTAAACCTCGGAAAACGGGTAACAGATGGATCAACCCGGATTTCAGTTCGAAGTTTTCCATTGCAGGGTAGTTGATGCAGAGTGGTTGTTGTGGGACATCACGATTCGCCCACTGTCTAAGGGTTTGTTCAGCTGCCATAGTTGGTTCGGGTGGGTTTGGTTCTTGATGGGTATTGGTGGGTGAGTGTGGTGGAGTAATGAGTGTTTGTGGATGTGAGAGAGATTCGGTTTCAGGTTCAGATTCACTTGACAAGAGTACGTCTTGCCAAATGTTAGTGATCGGAGGTGAAGTTATAGAGGTTGAGGAGCTTGCTAACTTCTTTCGTTGTTTTGCTTGCTTCCTTAATCTCTTTGCTGTTTTCTCAATCTCTAGGTCAACTTCAAGTGGTGTACCTGTACGAGAAGATCTTGGCATAAAACAATTAGAATTGCCGTATCCCCGGCAACGGCGCCAATTTGTTGGGTGTCGAATCCAGCAAATAAATAAATAATAAACCTACTAGTATGAGTGAAAGTAAGGTTCGGGTCCTCAGGGATACAGATCAACTGATTATACCAAAAATGTTTTTCGCACAAATACGAGTATATAAAAAGGGGGGGTTGGTATAGTTTAAATTAATGAAAATAAAACTAAAATTAACAAGACGAATGACAAAAAAAAAAAAAAACGTTAATTAAATTATGAGATAAATTCAGATATTAAAGCTAATTCCAACACTAAGGCAGTTTCTTAATTTGATCCGGACTTATGATCATTAACAATTATGGTGCACTGATCCTTTAATTAAACGGTTTGTATCAATACTAGACGTCACGCCGTTCGGACATCCACTCCATCTAATGTCTAACCAAACGCCGTTCGTTGATTAGAGCCAACCCGCTACTCCAAGCTCACGCCGTTCGGATCTTAGCGTGCGGGTTGCAATGATAGAAGCATCGATTACAATCAAACACTCACGCCGTTCGGAGTGCTTAATTATATTGTTTAATTCTATAACAAATTTAAATTCATAGACAAACCTAAACCGTTATTTGTTCCTTTTATCAAATATATAAAACTGGTCAAAATTTCATAAATTGATGAACACTATTAGAATGATTAACAAAGTGGCCAATTTTATCAACCAACTAATATATTACCTAAAGGTATAAAATCAAGAATCAACCAAACAAACCATTCAAGAATCGGATCTCAAAAGAGTTTCACATAAGTCTACGAATCATAATTAAGAAAACATACCAAAGTGCCGGAATTAAAGGGTTCTAGCCGGACATGGCGGCTAGTTCAATCAAAATAAATATAATACGAAACATAAAAAAAATAAAGCTTAAGAAAAAATAATAATAATAAAATCGATTTTCTATTAATGATTCAAACCATCAAAATTGCCCAAAGCTTCTTGCTTCCTTCGATGATGTAGCAGCCGTCCAGAATGAATGAATCTTTTTTCCAGCCAACCCAAGATGATCCCCTTTAATTGAATAATAATCTCTTTCTTTTTTATCACCTCCTTTTTTCGAATTCTTTTCCACCCCTATCTCCAAGTTTGTTACATTTTTTTCTTTAAATCATACTTTCAATTAAACCCCTTCTAGTTCTTGTCATTCTACTTGCAGCCTAAACTTCTTTTCGACGTCTAACGAAACCCAAGTAAATTGCGGCCTCGCCTCGTCAATGCTCGCCATTGCTTTTGTCAATTCTCCACACCTACAAAATCAACCAAAACAAGCCAAAGTAGATTCCATTCCACCGAAACATGCATTTAACGAAATTGATGCAATATGTACAATCTAATATGCATAAAAACGCTAAAACTAGCTACTAAAAAGAGTATAAAATATGCCTAAAAATGCAACTAACAAAACACATTGAGATTGACTTGCATTTTATTCAAGAGATGGTGCTTGCAGGATCTCTTGTGATTCGATATCTTTTTACTATGGCTCAGCTTGCACATATCTTGACCAAAGGGTTGTCTTCGGCTCGTTTTGACACTCTTGGGTCAAGCTTCACGTTGCATTGCCCCGTTCAGTTTGAGGGGGCATATTAGAATAATAGATATTATAGTTGTATTCCATTATGTTTGGAGTTAGGTAGTGATTGGTTAGAGTTAGTTATGCCTATATATAGTCTTGATGTATTTGTATTTTGATCAACACAACATAATAATAAAATCTCTTACTTGATTTCTCTGTTTCTATATTAATTATTTAATTCTTCATATTTTTCTCGAAGTAATAACCATATCCGATCTAGTTATCTATTGATTATGCTAAGATTCTGTATAGCTACAACACATGTGAAGAATCTTGTTCAATCATATTCTTTTTTTGAAAGGAGAACTTCATTAAACACAAACTCGCAAGACCTCAAAGCAAGGACTTAGCGAGAAAACAAAACCAAAAATACATCAATCCAAAGGACAAATACACCAAGTTTTCCATTCCATAGATTTCCACCTAGATCTATTACGAATCCAAAAGTAGGCCGTCGCTTTGATGTTCTCCACCAGTTGAATCGGCTGTCGCTTCTTATCATTGAAAACCCGTTCATTCCGCTCATTCCAAATCATCCACAAAGTAGTGTAAATGATACCTGTTAAAATAAACTTCGACTTCGCAGAAAGAGAATGCGACTCTACCATATGGAGGATATCCGAGATGTCAAACAGGATATTGTGACGAAGCTTGCACCAGTTTTCTACACGATACCATACCTCATTAGAATAATTACACCCGGTGAAAAGATGCAATGAAGACTCGCTATCAACTTGACAAAGTGTACAGGCGGTGTTGTGAAGTATAACTCCTCTTTTGCTCAACTCTTCAACGGTGGGGATGCGGTGTTGGGGATCCTTTCAATCATATTCACATGGGTGTATTTATGTTTAATGTTTATATTATGTTTATAGACATTGAATAAAATTATTTGTGTTTTAAGTATATGTTTATATTTGTTTACTAATGATGAGAAAGTATAGGATACAAAGTATCCTTAACGTGAGAAGTGTAGGAAGCCACTATAATTTGCCACCTGTCAATTTAACCAAACCATGATTAACCTAATTAAACCCAATTGCAGTCAAATTCTAGGGCAAAGTAAATCACGTTCTTCTGCAACAATTGAATCCATTCACGGATTCCAAATTCTTAACAGTCGAACATGATCAGTTGAATCAAAACCCTAACGATTCAGATTTCAACAACGTTTTTGGCTTCTGCAACAATTGAATCCATTCACGGATGCGATAGATGAAGAATTCGAGAATGTAGACCCCTGAAACTTACCAGAGAAGTTGAATAATGACTAGAATGTCACTCACCAGAACTATCGAGTCAACATCAAGTCTACATGTTTACTGAAAAACAACGATCATTGAGGTAGTGAACAAAATGAAGAAGAAGAAGAAGAAGATTTTTGATGATCAATAAGAATATGAAGATGAAGGTGCGTTTTATGATTTTATGGGTGATTACATAAAAACGACGATCAAGGTAGCATGTGTTTTTTGATTTTTTTATGGGTGCGTTTTATGATTTTTATGGGTGCGTTTTATGTTTTTATGAGTGCGTTTTATGGGTTCATGTCTTTGAGTGCTTATTTTGTTGTTCTGCCTTTGAGAGATGAATGTGCGTTTTATGATTTTTATGGGTGCGTTTTATGATTTTATGGGTGCGTTTTTATTTTTATTAGTGCGTTTTATAGGTGCATTTTTTGTTTTTTTGTAGCTCTGTTTATATTAACCATGCTCTGTTTTTCGTTTGAAAACAGAACTTGCGTTCATAAAAGTCTTTTACAAGGATAACGCACGTTTCTACATTTCATCTTATTTATTTACGTTTAGATGGTTATTCTTTTATTTTGGAGTGTTTTTTCAACATCTGTATAATCCTCTGTTTTTTTGTTTAAAAAAACAGAGCACGTTTCAGAGCAAACCGACTGATCGCTTGTTATGAAATGAGAATTGCAAAACAATATTGTTTGGCTTGGTTGAGAATGGGTACGCCGGCAATCCCAAATCTTGGTAAAACAATGTTCTGTTGATGATTGTAAGCTTATAGATTTCCTTCCCTTCACCTGCGATTGTTGTAATAAGATTCAGGTTGCATGATTTTGATGGTGGTCGGAGGTTAGTTGAACGGTGCTGATGATGAAGATCCGGTAATGGTGGATGGTTATGAGGAGAATCAGGAGGGATTGTAAACTTTTATAGCCTAAAAACACACGTGGGTAATTAATTTAGGATGATTTTGATTAAAACACAGATCGATGGTCAGGATTGCTTCTTACACTTTGTATTTTAAGGAGCCTTTGTACAATAGCCTCTCTCTACTAATGATTTAAGTATATTTTTATGTAAGTTGTGCTAGAATTATGTATATGTACAAGTTTTTGACAATATGAAGACATGTTGAGAGTATTTTTGCTAACATGTATATACACATATGTACGTACACAAGGTGTATGTGGGACTTAAATAATCAAACAAATGTTTTATTAAAGGTGCACATGCTTATATGTTACGATCTAAAAATTCCAGAAATCAGCCTACATTAACTGCCGTCTAGAATGTGTCATAAATGCCTAATTGTTTAGGTATTGAATTTGTTAAAACTCATATAGATGTTAGGCTAAGCAAGCTATGGGCTAAAAAAAATCCACCAAGTATATTGCTTTTGTTCCAAAATATTTTACGATATGATAAAACAAATATAACAATAATTTCTTGTTTGCCCCCCACCCTTGTGGTGGTGAAGAGCGAATACGGGTGGCGCTGGTTCAACTTGAATAGGAGGCGAGGTTTTACGATGAGTAATAAGAGGTAGATAAGAGTTGATACGACATCTATAATGAGGCTTTGAGTACAAACTTTTACTAATTATGTGTCATCTTTAAAAAGGATGAGTGGTCGCTTGTGGTTCTTAAGGATGCTAAAAAACGGAAGAGATGGATCGCACTAATAACAATCAGTATATTTATTTAATCCACGTTTTTGGTAAAAAGAATGAATAATTGTAACAACATATGTGCATGATAGTTTGCTTGCAACAAGGTAGAAGTAATGAATTGGTGTCTTTAAGAGCCTTCGAGAGTGTGTTTTCTATATTATATAGAGTGGTTTTGGATGGTTGTAAGTGGATGAGAGAGAAAATGTTACTCTTTATCAGTAAATTTGAAGACTCAAATATTAAAAAAACTATAGAAGTGAACAATATCTCTTCCAAATTTACTGATAAAAAGTAACTTCTCTCTCTCATCGACTCACAATCATTTACAACCCACTTTATAATAGGGGGGACAGGGCGCTATTAGCAAAGCCAACGGGTACCTCAGTTCCCACACGGTAATACCGTCGTCTTGGTCACGGGTAGGGGTCCCGTGAAGGTATTTTTGGGACTTTGGGTTTTTTTTTTCAGTGTAGTGCTGCCTCCAAAACTGTGTTTCAGTGAAGTGATGTGACAGTCCAGTATTGATAAAAACCGGTGAAGTTAAGTAGAGCACCACGTCTCCTCTAATATAAAGAACATACTCACAAAAATACAGAGGACAATAAAATATTATTTTTTTATAAGGGTTGATTTGGTGTTGGGTTTTACCATTATATGGTCCAAGATAGGAATTCGTGGAGGCTTAGGATTAAAGTTAAAGATTTTTAGGAGAAGACTACTTTTTGATGTCTATGCTTTGTTTTTTTAGGGATGGTCTTTGTGCATCTATGTATTTTGTTATTTCATGAGGTTATGTGTGTACTTATTTTTCTATGTTATTCATTAGATACTTTTTTAGTGCTTAGTGTTTGTATACTTATTTAGATATATATAGCGTGTGTGTTTGTTATCGAGCCGGGGGTCTCTCTGTAAGTAGCCTCTCTATCTTTAACAATGGGGTTAAGGTCTGTCAACATCTCACCCTCCCCAGACGCTACTAATAGCGTTGATATTTGTGGGATTTTCCTGGGTACGGTTGTTGTTGGTTGTTTTTTTTACCATTATATGTAGTCAACCAATTTTAGTTGGTTAATCAATTTAGAAACCGAACCATTGATTTTGTAACGATTCTGGTATCATGAGGTCGGTAACTTTACTACTTTGAACCACTTTCTTAGCAAAAAAGAAACTTACAAACTACTAGAGGTGTTTAAAATAACCGGTTCGGAACCGAAACCAGTAAAACCAACCCGAACCGAAACCGGTTCCACGTGAAACCTGTACTTAAAAAAAAATCCCAAACCGAACCGAAAACCGGGCCTAAAACTGACGAAAAAACCGGTCAAAAGAAACCGAAACCGAACCGAAACCGGTACAGAAATCGGAACCGAACCGAAACCGGTATCGCTAAAAACCGGCCGAAACCGGTAAAAAACCGAAACCGAACTGAAACTGGTTTAAGAAAAATACATTTTTGGCCATAAACACAAATAAAACTTTGTTTTTTTTGTATTAATATTCAATTTCCTTCTTTAAAAAACCCTTAAAGTTATTGAAAGTTAAATTTTATGTAATTTATACGATTTTAAAAAGTGCGTGAAAAACCGATTAAGAACCGAAACCGGTCTTACGAACCGACAAAACCGGTCCAAACCGAACCGGTTTGGAACCGAAACCGGTATCGCTAAAAACCGGCCGAAACCGGTAAAAAACCGAAACCGAACTGAAACTGGTTTAAGAAAAATACATTTTTGGCCATAAACACAAATAAAACTTTGTTTTTTTTATTAATATTCAATTTCCTTCTTTAAAAAACCCTTAAAGTTATTAAAAGTTAAATTTTATGTAATTTATACGATTTTAAAAAGTGCGCGAAAAAACCGATTATGAACCGAAACCGGTCTCCGAAACCGGTCTTACGAACCGACAAAACCGAACCGGTTAGGCCAGAAACCGGTACTGTAGCGAACCGGTTTGGAACCAAAACAGGTTTGGCAAAAAAAAACCCATTTGATCACCTCTACAAACTACACATTCAAAATGTATTATTTTTCACCGAAGACAACATCAACATATAAAATGTATGAATTCGGTGTCTTTAGGAGCGGACCATTCCAAACCAAACCAACCTCTCTAATGCTAAAATGAAAATTGTTTGATCCTTCCGTTTGTAACAAACCACTCTAAACCTTGCATTGTAGATGCTCTTAGTAACATGTTACTAACTACATTTACTTGGTGAGTGTAACTTTTTATATGAGTGATTTTAGGTAAACTCAAATTATAAAACACATCAATTTTGATCAACTCAAATTATAGAACGGGTCAATTAAGCTCAACTCAAGTTTTACAATGACACAATTTGATTTACTTAAATCACACTTCAAAAACATTTTTAACTTAAAACATGTCCAAATACGCCGCTACCACTACCACTATCATTGCCACCTCCAATACCACCGTCACGCCGCATGTGTCATTGTGGCCCCCACAAGTGAAACAACTTTATGAATTTAGCCCCTAAGAGCACCCAGAGTGGGGGGGGGGGGGGGGGAGAGCACCGGCGTGGGGGAGGAGGAAGGCCATGTGACAGCCTGTGATTGGCCGATTTTTTTTAAACTATAACACAATATAATATTATTCCCTTCACCCCCTCCCCCCCTCTTCCACTTCCCACGATTTTCACCCCTTCACGTGAGACTCAAAAGTGCCACATGACGCTTCATCTCCTCTTTCCCCCACAACTCCTTATGGTCTAAAAGATAGGGGCTGCCTTTTACCTTTGAGTAAATAAAAAACTTACATAGTTGATTGCTCTGTTGGAACCCATTAGTCCACTACTCACTCTTTTATCCTTCACTTGCCTTATAAGCAAACTCCAAACAAAAAAACAAACTTCCTTCTGTTCTATAACTACCATTTATATTCAGCACTCACTCCCACACACAGATTCAAGATTCTTTACACAACAATAATAATAATAATAATATTCAAACATGAACATAATAATATTATTATCACTTTCAATATCATTGGCCTTTTTCTTTGCTCACTCCGCCCCAGAAACTGCAGCAATCTCTCAAATTCCTGGCTTTAATGGCACTCTGCCTTCCAAACACTACGCTGGGTACTCTTGATCTTTACTTTGTTGACTTTGTTGACTTTCTTGATAATGTTTTTTGTAAAAAAGATTGGATTTTTATTGATGGGTTTGTTTTTGTTTTGTGTTATCTTTAATGGGTTTGCAGGTATGTGACAATAGATGAAAAGCATGGCAAGAAATTGTATTATTATTATGTTCTGTCAGAAAGAAATCCTTCTGAAGATCCTGTGGTTCTTTGGCTTAATGGTGGCCCTGGTTGCTCTAGTTTTGATGGCTTTGTTTATGAACATGGTATACTTTATTATTTAATGCTGTTTTATTGTTTTTTTCATATTAATTTTTCCTCTTTAAAAAAAAAATTTATTTAGTACCAAATACAAGATATTGTATTGATATAGAATTTTGCAGCAAACTGATGTACAGAGTTGACTTTGATCAACTTGATTCTTGTTAAAATAACTTGTTGAATTTAGGGGTGTTTGGATGTGCCTTTAACATGTGACCATTGCTATTTCATGACACCAAAGTTTAAAACTACGGAAACGAGCCTCGAGGCGTTTTCCCTTTGCCTCACGAGGCGTAAGCCCGAGGCGGAATACAAAATAATACAAAAACTAAATATCTTTTAAAAAATATACTTATTGACCCGGAAAAGTCTAAAACATTAAAAATAACAAAATTGACCCAAAAAGTCTAAAACATCAAAAACACATAAAAAACACCCTAAACCCCCTATGGCGCACCTAAGGGGCACATAGGCGTATGTACAAACTGAACCCCATGAGACGCGCCTCCGACTCGTTTTCATGATGAAGCACAATAAGATGATGTGATAATCACTTGACTAAAAATGGGATAGGTGTAAAATTTTTACATCTATCTCAATAATCAAGTATGATCAACCAAATGTACACCTTTTGTCCGGGCACTATGGGACTAGAACCCTCAACCTCATCGGGAAAGACCCCCACACAAATTGATATGAATAAGAACTTGCCAACAATTAGTGGTTTATATGTATTTGGTTATTTTCATATGAGTGACTATTGGATTATTTAGTTTGTGTAAAGAGTCTAAGAACAAGTCAACGCTGTTTCGCAGGTCCGTTTAATTTTGAAAAAACTGGAGGCTTGCCCAAGCTTCATCTCAATCCATATACATGGACCAAGGTTTTTATTTGTTCATGTTTTTGAGTTGTTAAAACGCGTATGATATGTTACTACTTACATAAATTTGATGTTTAGCAAGAATTATAATCTTGGTTGCCATTTATATTCAAATTTGTTTAGGTTTCGAACGTGATATATTTGGACTCTCCGGCTGGAGTTGGAATGTCTTATTCCGCGAATAAAACTGACTATATCACAAGGGATACAAAAACAGCTTCAGATTCGCACAAATTTCTCCTCGAGGTATTTTTGATAAAACAGTAACAAAATAAACTGCTGAAATGTGACCTTCTGCATAATAGCATATTTAAATTTTTGTTTTTTTTTATTGTAGTGGTTTAAGATATATCCCGAATACCTTTCAAATCCATTCTTCATTGCTGGTGAATCGTATGCTGGAGTTTACGTCCCTACATTGTCATATGAAGTGGTAAAAGGTAGATAATCTCTTATTAAACCGCAAGTAACACAAGTTTGAGAAATTTACTTTAATGCCCTTGTTTGTATGTTTTAGGACTCGATGCTGGTGATAAACCGACTCTTAACTTTAAGGTACATCCTCATTAGAAGAACTGCAATATACAAAACTATTTGCCTAATTTTTATTTATAAAAATGCAGGGATACATCGTAGGAAATGGAGTTACAGATGACGTGTTTGATGGCAACGCTCTTGTTCCATTCGCACATGGGATGGGCCTCATTTCAGACGAACTCTATCAGGTACATTTTGACTATTGACAATGTTGCAAAGCTGCCATCCATTTATTCATTTGGTTTAGGAGTCAACAAACAATATGGTTCCCTAAGGAGTCATATAATTTTCGTAATAGATTTGTAGGTAAGAACTGGTTTGTTTGACTTAAAAGATCAAAACACACAATGACTGTTTAAATGTTATAAAGCGTAACATGGTTAGATAATTGCTATACATTGGACCTTTGACTTTAGATGTCAAAGGATTTCTTATAAATTTTAAAGTCACAATGTTCTTTGTAAATTTTTCTTAAAGGGCTTAAAGTGGTACAAGCTTTTATGGATTTTGGTCCGTTTGACTTGAAAAGTCAAACTGTGTCTTTATGAACAAAGGTTGACCATAAACACATGCAGGAAGCTACCACAGAATGTCAAGGGAACTTCTACAGTCCTGCAAACGACGATTGTGAAAGCAAGCTTACAAAAGTTGACGAAGTAATTTTTTTCCCTGCCGTTCGTTATTTCTAATGAAATTTACATGTGTTATATAACATCCTTGTTTATCCTGTATTTGTTATTGTGAGTTCAGGATCTTGATGGTATAAACATTTATGACATTTTAGAACCATGTTATCATGGTGATAGTTCAAGTAAAATTAGACTTGGAAAGTCAAACCTGTCAGCTAGCTTCAGGAAATTGGGTGAGACCGAAAGGCCCCTTCCGGTTCGAACCAGAATGTTTGGACGGGCTTGGCCTTTTAGAGCTCCGGTTAAGGCTGGTTATGTGCCTTCTTGGCCCGAGCTTCTCAACAGTGCAGAAAATGTCCCATGTACCGTAAGTCATTTATGTAATCTACGTTGATCTCGATTATATTTAATTGATGACGGGTCAAATGGGTAAAACTAAAAAAGCTAGGTACAAAACAAACGGGTCAAACAGTTTAGTATTTACAACCTCATAATTTGCTGTACACAAATATATTTGTAGGATGATGAAGTAGCAACCATATGGCTTAACAATGAAGCAGTCCGTAAGGCGATTCATGCTGACCCGGTAAGACAAAATTTTTTGAATTTTGGTAAAAATTACTCCAACAGACTTCTTGGCAAAAAATAAATTAAAATGATTTTTCAGATTAGTGTGGTGGGCAATTGGGAGCTATGTACTAATAACATAAGATATTATCATGATGCTGGAAGCATGATCCCTTACCATAAAAATCTCACTGCCCGTGGTTATCGTGCTCTTATTTTCAGGTATATCCATCTCTTATGTATTCATAGGTCACATCAACATTAATAATTAAACACTTGTAGTAGAGGTGACCATTTTGACCCATTTACTTATAATTCTGTAACGGGTCAAACACGTAAAGAAACAGATAGTTCAAAAGGAAATGGGTCAAAACTGGGGCCAAAGACGCCCAAATTTGTTATTGGTGCATACAAAGCATACTACATAACTTTGTTAAAATAATTAATTATATTTTATTTGTAATTTAATTTTCACAAAAAAAAATAAAATAGCAAGTGTTTCTTGTAAACCTGTATGACACATGTATTCTATAATTTTTCATTAATTTATGCTGATAATACTATTGCGATAAATAATTAATTTATTTAATCTCACATCATATAAATGAGACGACAAGTATTCTATTGTTAATATCATGATAATAAAATTTGTATGCTCCTGCAGCGGGGATCATGATATGTGTGTTCCTTTCACTGGAACTGAAGCATGGACACGGTCATTAGGTTACAAAGTTATCGACGAGTGGAGGCATTGGCAGGTTGACGGTCAAGTCTCAGGGTATGTTATCAGATTTTCTATATAAAAAAGATCAAAAGTTACATCTTATTATGATATCTGTAATCATGCAAACATGTTTCTTCTGTTTACAGATTCATACAAGGATATGACAACCTCACTTTTCTCACTGTTAAGGTTTGTCATATTGCACTTTTAAGAGGCTTATAATGTGTGTTTAAAAACATTACTTTGGAAAAGAATTTTCAAGAATGTGGGAACCATTAAAAGTTCATGTTTCAGTGCATTTTTTGTATATATCTAACGGACGTCACATGGGATTGGGATAAGGGGCGGTGTTTCAAACATTTTGCTTTAAAACGGTATAACCTCATCTACATATTGCTTTAAATGTGATACATAAGGCGGGTTATATAGGTGCTTCTCTTCGCTCTCCAGCAATATCTGGTCAGGCATTATGTTGAATTGCTTAGGTGGTTATGTTTTGAATGTGCCCTTATCTATACTTTAACCTATGGATTAGGCTATGGTATTGTTTAAGGTATCTGTCATGTGTTCATTTGAATTTGATTTTATGTTAATTTTGATGTAGGGATCGGGTCATACAGTACCAGAGTACAAACCTAAGGAAGCGTTGGCGTTTTACAGTCGTTGGTTGGAGGGAAAGAAAATATAAGAGAATCTTGTCGACTGGTGTAACACGTTGTTTGTAATATACAACATATTACGTACTTGCTAATTTAAAAATAATTTGGTATTAGGGGAAATAAGAGAGAAATGTAATGGATGATGAAAACTAATACAGGAATTATATTGTGACAGTTAGATTGTTGGTACGGTTTGGTTCCAGTTTAAAGTTACATATTCTATTTTTATAGCATATGAAATAATGAAATGTATTAAGTTTAGTTAAAAATATAATTAAAGGGCCATTGATTGAAATTCAAAGTTCAAACGCCTATAACTTAAACTTCTTTTAAAAAAAATGAATTATAATCATTTGTTACTATTTTCATATTCCATTCTCTTTTTCATTATGCCTTAAATCATGATTTTATAACTATGATATTCACTCATACAATCTTTTACATCTAGTCATGTACATATATGAATCAAAATTTTAATTTTACATTTTTTAGATTCTACTAATATTCTATATGCATACATTTTCTTGGACAACATGCACTCGTGAAGACCATTATTCAATTCACAACCATATGATCATATTTTGGTTGTAGGTTTAAGCTTTGATCCTCATGTGTTGTTGTAGGTCTTCACTTGATAGCCTTTGTTTACATAGATCACCATATAGCATCTTTGCACAATCATAACAATTTTTACCATAAAGATATATATTATATACTACGTATTTTTTTTACACGGATTGATTGGGTGTTTATTTTTTAACCATTAGCGGTAATGTCCCGTTTAATTGGTTAATCAGTTTAGAAACTAAACACTATATTTCACAACGATCCACTTATAATGTGTCGGTCAATTAAGTTACTACCTTTGCCCACTTTGTAGCAAAAGAAATGCAAAGTTACACATTAGAAATGTAGATAATTCTTTAAAACTTAAACCTACAACCAAAAAGGATTGGTATAAATCATGTAGATAATTCTTTAAAACTTCCAACTCTAAAATATTAAAGTTCGGATTCAATACCAAATTCTATTCAACCTAACACCCCTAATACCATCTCCATAGCGGAAGCCTGTTATTTAATGTGGAAGAAGGTACAACGGGCAGGTAGGACGTGGAAGAGAGACACCCATAAATCCTTTTGCAAGAACGCGTTCAGGAGAGGAGAGAAGAAGTGCTTCCAGTAGAGTGTCACATATTAATTATGTCACATGTGTAATTGTTATTATGAATATGAATATGGTCCCAAAAAGAGTGGCTACCTTTGAGTAGATACAAAAAATCTTCATTGGTCCCCTTTTATCCTTCACTTTGTTTTGGAAGTTAACACCACAAATTGTTCTATACTCAGCATGCACTAGCTTCCACTATAAATCCAAGCAAATTCAAGAACATTTCACTCATTTCTGTTTCTTGAAACACCTAAATACTTATTCTCAAACATGAACAAAATAATATTTTCAATATGTATGTCATTTATCTTTTTCTTGGCACACTCCGCACCTGAAAATGCCGCGATTTCTCAAATTCCCGGTTTTGATGGAACTCTGCCTTCCAAACACTATGCTGGGTACTCTTGATCTTTACATTGTTGACTTTCTTGTTGATGTTTTTATGAAAAGATTTGACTTTTATTGATGGGCTTGTTTTTGTTTTGTATGATCTTTAATGGGTATGTAGGTATGTGACAATAGATGAAAAGCATGGCAAGAAATTGTATTATTATTATGTTCTGTCAGAAAGAAATCCTTCTGAAGATCCAGTGGTCCTTTGGCTCAATGGTGGCCCTGGTTGCTCTAGTTTTGATGGCTTTGTTTATGAACATGGTATACTTTACTATTCTTTACCGTTTTATTTGAAACATTTGTTTTTATTGTATAAGTTCTATTAGTTGTATTTGTTATTTTGGTATAATCTTGATTTGATAAAAGGATTTTGTGGCACATTGATGTACAAAGTTGACTAAGGGTGTAAACTAGTTAAGACGGACATGAGCTTGCCTAAGTCGGGACATGCTCGTGTAGTTAAGAAAACTCAAGCTCGAGCCAAGCTCGGTGTTTATTTTTCAAGCTCACAGTTGACAGTTGTGCTCTGCCCGCTTATATTAAAATTTTTAATTATATTATAATTATAGTTTTAGTTATATATATATATACATATATATATATATATATATATATATATATATATCTTTTTTTATTATTTAGTTAGTTTTATTATTTTTACATATAATAATTAATATCATATTAAATAAAAGTTATTATGTCTAACAAAAAACATGCTCGATTAAGCTTGTGAGCGTATTCAAGCTTAGGTATGCGAAATCAAGCCTGGCAGCGCTATATACCTAAAAGTTAATCTCGGCTCACTTTTCAAGGTCAAGTTTTATCCTTGTTCGGCTAGCATCTTATATATCCAATTTTTTATTACTTTATTAGTATATACTAAAGGGGTGTCTGCACAATGTGGAGGGGAACACAACCACCGATAATCATGCAACATGTAATTGTTTTAAATAAAAAATATAACAATGTCATACTTAAATTAAAGAGAATAAAATCCTCGTTATAGCGTAATTTTTTTAAATTAAAAAAAAACTGTAGCTATATCATACTTAAATTAAAAAGAAGAAAATCTCATTTCTATGGTGTATTTAAAAAAATTTAATTACGTATGCAAAAATTTAGGCCGTTTAAAATTTGTGAGAGGTAGTCGGTTTATAAGTCAACAATATGTTTTAAAGGATTGTATCATACGTTTTAAAAATTGTATCACTTAAAATCTTAGAATTATGTAAAAATTGTATCACTTAAAATTCCTCCTAATATATGTTATAAAGGATTGTATTATAGATAAATACAGCATTATATAGTTGGTCTAAGAAAAAGCCAATGTTGTTATATGTGCACAGGTCCATTTAATTTCGAAAAAACCGAAGGCTTGCCCAAACTTCATCTCAATCCTTACACATGGGCCAAGGTTTGTATATGATCATGTTTATGAGTTGTTAAGCTAATCTTACATAAATTAACTTGATCTAATTTTTGTTACCATTTTTATTCAAATTTGTATAGGTTTCGAACGTGATATATTTAGACTCTCCTGCTGGAGTTGGATTGTCTTATTCCGGGAACAAAACTGACTATATCACCGGGGATATTAAAACAGCTTTAGACTCGCACAAATTTCTCCTTGAGGTATTCTTGAAAAAAAAAATTTGGAGCAAAACAAAGAAAACAAAACAAAACAAATACGCCCCACTTACGGTGTACACATATAATGTATATATGTGTGGCCCTCGGTGGGCAAAAGTAAAGTTGCACTAGTTTTAACATTATTTTACTAATTTCATGAAAATAACGTTAAAAACGACGGACGGTTAATCATGCATCATGTGGTAGCATTGATAGCCAAAAGACAAAGGGGTACATGCACCGACCGGGTTTGTCTCGATTGCTAAGTGTTCCGTGCCTTATGTCCAAGGCTTGATACCAAACCACATCGAGCCGGGGGTCTCACTGGAAACAACCTCTCTATTCTTAGGGGTAGAGGTAAGGCTGTTTACATCTTACCCTTCTGAGACCCTACCTTAGCTTTGCTATAGGTGGGATTAACTGAGTATGATGATGATAATAATCTTTTTTGAATATTTTCTTTTTATAACTTAAACCAAATGATGAAATAGTTGATTACATGCACATTGATTAAAATCATCTTAATGTGTGCTTCAATATAGTTTGTTGCTAAAATATATATTCACATTTTTGTAATTGTGATTATAGTGGTTCAAGATATATCCCGAATACCTTTCAAATCCATTTTTCATTGCTGGTGAATCATATGCTGGAGTTTACGTGCCTATGTTGTCTTATGAAGTAGTGAAAGGTAAATCATTTTGTTATTAAACACGACGTAACACAATTTTTTAAAAAAAATACTTCAATATCGTTGTTGATGATCATTTTCAGGACTTGATGCCGGTGATAAACCCACTCTTAACTTTAAGGTATGTACACATGATTATCTGATTATTCAAGCACCGCGATAGACAAAACTATTCGCCTCAGTTTTAAGTTTTAACTAATGGACAAAAAAAAAATGCAGGGATACATGGTAGGAAATGGAGTTGCTGATGAAGTGTTTGATGGCAATGCTATTGTTCCATTTGCACATGGGATGGGCCTCATTTCAGATGAACTTTATGAGGTACATTTTGAATTTAGAGGCCAATTATATTATTTTTGTAAAACTTGTGTCACAAAGCTAAAATTTGTACAAAATTTTGTCTGTTTGACTTGAAAAGTCAAACTTTATCTTTATGATCAGAGGTTGACCATAAACATATGCAGGAAGTTGTCACAGAGTGTGAAGGGAAGTATTACAATTCTACAGACCCTGATTGTGAAAGAGCCCTTTCGAAAGTTGACGAAGTAATTTTATTTTCGTACATTCATTATTTTTCTCATAAATTTCATGTGAATTGTATAACATCCTTGCTTATCTTGGAGTTGAACTTGTAAATTCAGGATGTTGCTGGTGTAAACATGTACAACATTTTGGAAGCATGTTATCATGGTGATAGCTCAAGTAAAATTAGACTTGGAAAGTCAAACCTGCCAGCTAGCTTCAGGAAATTGGGTGAGACCGATAGACCCCTTCCGGTTCGAACCAGAATGTTTGGGCGGGCTTGGCCTTTTAGAGCACCGGTTAAGGCTGGTTACGTGCCTTCTTGGCCTGAGCTTCTCAATGGTGCACCAGTTGTCCCCTGTACCGTAAGTTAGTTATGTCAGTATGGATTGTGTTTTATTGTTAACGGGGAAACGGGTTAAACCAGAAAAACTAGGTAAAAAAAAACAGGCAAAACAGTTTAAAGGTAACTGGAATTATATTCAAGTTCTAGTATATACAAACAAATGTATAGCGAACTATTGGCAGAGTTTAGGGAAACCGTTACTTAATGGTAACCAAGTTTCCTCCTGATTCCACTAAAATCATTCAATAATTTTTTTTCACTAAAGTCACTCAACTTTGTTAGGTGTTTCAATCTTGTGATTTTTTATAATGTCTTTAAAAAAAAATTTAAATGTACCAAATGAAACATATATGCATCTTGGTTACTCATATATGACAATTGTTTTTTCCCGGCCATAAACTTCTGGTAAAGATAAAAGTGAACAAAAAAATCACTAATTGCAAAAATTCGCTAAATAATAACTAGTTGCATAATTGTTTAATTTATGTCAATTTGGGAAAAAAATAACCACTAAATTTTATTTATTTTTAGAAATTTTTATATATTTAAATTAATACCGTGACTAAGAAAATTACGTAAAAAATAACCACTAAATAGTAACCAATATTCGTATATCTTTAATTTGCCTCACTTAATTCTAACTTTTTTCTAGCATTTAAATATATACACATGATCTGAAAGTTGAATAACTTTAGAGGAAAAAAACTTTGAGTGACTTACATTACACACTTATGAAAAAAAACTTAGGAAACTTGGTTACTATTACGTACAGTTAATAAAAAAAGTTAGTTGACTCTTGTTTCTGTGTATATTTTTGTAGGATGACGAAGTAGCAACCAAATGGCTAAACAATGAAGAAGTAAGGAAGGCGATTCATGCTGACCCGGTAAGATATAGTATGTTTTTATTTGTATAACTATACACTAACTGAATTTTTGACAAAAAATAAAAATAAAATTTTTAAAATGATTATTCAGATTAAGGTGGCCGGCGATTGGGTGATATGTACTGATAAGATAGAATACTATAGTGATGCTGGAAGCATGATCCCTTACCATAGAAACCTCACTGCTCGCGGGTATCGTGCTCTAATTTTCAGGTATATCCCGTTACTTATGTAATTATATACTATCGTGTTTACAAATTTTATTCATCACGGGTCACATTAGTATATATATTAATTTCTAACGGTCGGTGGTTAACATTAATAACTGAACATTTGTTGTGAATGTCACAATTTCAACCTTTATACTTATAAATAGACTTATAACATCTTTAATGGGGTCAAACATGTAAAAAACAAGTTAAAAGTAAACGTGTCAAGTTGGGTCAAAAGAGCCCAAATTTGTTATCAGTGATTACAAAACATGCTAGATTGTTTTTATTAAAAACATACCTAATATTGTAATGATTTTTTTTTTCTTTTTAATTGAATTTAACAGAAAGAAATAAACAAAAAGTGTTTTAGAGCAACTTGAACGACCCATTACAAATTTCAACCGGTAAAATTGCACGATTTGGTCCATTGCCCAACTTGCCTGATCCATCCTTTTTGATACTCTAACTACTATATTTATAGCTCATTTATTCTCACATTGTTTAATCGAATAAATTTAAATGATAATAACTAAAAATTGTATGTTCGTGCAGCGGGGATCATGATCTGTGTGTTCCTTTCACTGGAAGTGAAGCGTGGACACGATCATTAGGTTACAAAGTTATCGACGAGTGGAGGAGGTGGTGGGTTGATGACCAAGTCGCAGGGTATGTTTTTATTTCTAAAAAAGGTTACTCTTTATTAAGATATTTGGACTTATGCAAACATGATTCTTGTGTTTGTAGGTACATACAAGGATACGACAACAATCTCACGTTTCTCACTATTAAGGTTTGTCATACATACATCAGATTGATGCTTTGGGACATGCATTTTTAAGAGGCTTTTAATTCCTGTTTTAAATCATTTTCTTGGAAATGAATTGCCAAGATTGTGGGAACCATTGTGCATGTTTTAAAAGATTGTACATATTTTTCTAATCAATGAACATTAAGCTTGGTTCAACATAAAATAAATTTTAAGTGGAGAGCTGTAAAAATCACATAAATACACACACATATTGCTTTATATGTGATACACTGATACCCTATCTTACTTCCCATGATATTTGACCAGCACTACGTGAAAGTATACATATACTTCTCATGATTTTTACTTTAAAAATAGGTTATGTATTATATGCGCCCCTATATATGCCTAAACATATGGATTAGGCTGCTATAATACCTTTCACTATCTAGTCATGTGTTAATTTGAACTTGGTTTTATGTTGATTTTGATGTAGGGATCGGGCCACACAGTACCAGAGTACAAACCTAAGGAAGCACTGGCGTTTTACAACCGTTGGTTGGAGGAAAAGAACATATAAGAAAATCTCATCCATCACGTTAGCACGACGTTTGCAACATATTATGCACTTGTTTATTTAAGAATATAATTTTCTATTAGGGGAAAATAAGAAAGCAAATGTCATGGATGATAAAATTGAAACAAGAATAATGTTGTGAAATTCACATGTTGGTGTTTGATTCACGTTTAAAGTTATATATTCTATACTTTCTAACATATAAATTAGTAAAATTTGAAAATTTAACTAAAAATACAATGACTTGAAATTCTAACTTCTAAGCCTATAACTTTTTATTTTTTTAAAACTTGACCTATTATTTTTTTAATAATATATCTACCGATCTCACAATTTTTCCCATCTTATGTTTTAAATTGTTATTCTCCTTTAAAGTAATATGTACAATATCAACCAAGTAAACAAATTGTCAGTTTACAGAATTAGAGGTTGTCCACATATAGTTCCTCATATATCTTCTCCTCATTTTTCTCTTAACCACAAACCCCTTCAATAAACCCTCCATTTTACCTTTGTTACTATTTTTGCATATTTTCTCCTATTATTCTTTATACATTTAATCATGATTTTATAACTTTTTTCTTTGTAAACCTGAATCATCTTTAGAACTAAGAATTTTCATTTCCTTTCTATCATACGTAAGAAACGTTAGACTTTTGATCTCGTTTGATTAACATATGTGTTATTTCCTTACACTATGGATCCAGCAGAGCTACGTCGTGTTTTTCAGATGTTTGATCGCAATGGTGATGGCAAGATCACAAAACAAGAGCTTGCAAATTCTTTAGAAAACCTTGGAATATACATACCGGACGATGATCTTGTCCAAATGATAGAGAAGATAGATGTCAATAAAGACGGGTTTGTGGACATGGAGGAGTTTGGTGAACTTTATCAAACAATACTAGGCGAGAGGGACGAGGAAGAGGATATGAGAGAGGCATTCAATGTGTTTGACCAAAATAGGGACGGGTTCATCACTGTGGAAGAGTTGAGGTCCGTATTGGGATCGCTTGGGCTAAGGCAAGGCCGATCTGTTGAGGAGTGTAGGCTCATGATCAAAAAGGTCGATGAAGATGGTGATGGAATGGTTAACTATAAAGAGTTCAAACAAATGATGAAAGCAGGTGGTTTTGCTGGCCTGGAAACTTGATTTTCATCCAATTTAAGTCTTATTTCATATATTATTTAATTTAATTTAATTATCCTTCTGTTTGAATATTGCATAGATATTTAACATGGTTCACAAAGTAGATATTTGGTCTAATGTAAGCTTTTTGTGTTGATTTTCTGCACTGTTATATTGATCGTATAGATCGAATATGTTACTGTTTTATTGAGGGAAGGAAGTATGCAAATGAATGATATGGTTTTGTATTTGGAGGGAAAATAAAAGAGAGAGGGAAACACTTGTTTTATAAACAATATGTGTTCGACAATTTACAAATGAAACTGTACAGACCCTTATATACTAAACAGACCGGTGTGAGTGAAACAACACACCTTTTCACTAACCATAACTGCCATAACTGCCATGTGACACACCCTTTCCTTAATTCCTATTTTAGACTTTATACTATACAATAATATTTACATATTGAGACTTATATACAATCGATATTTTCTGATTTGATTCATGGATTATTCCAACAATTTCCCCCCTAATCTTTGAATCAAATCATCTTCTTGCAGCCTTCATATCCTGCTTCGCTTCTTCGGTGGGAGATACTTGTCTTCGGGCCTTCCTTCTTTGTTTTCGGCTTTCTTGCTACTTTCTCCCACTTCTATCACGAGTTCTCTTCCTTTATACTTTAAATGATACCATTCGATCATTTCTAAGTAGAGAACATAGATCATCCTTAGATCTTTCACTATTGGGTCGTTTTGGGTGAGTGTTGGGCCTTCTTTACCATAACCCATTAAGATAGCCACTGTTGGCCAATTTGATTCACTACATACTTTGTTGTAGCCTCCCAACTTCTGCACAATCATGTAAAGATCCAGTGTATTGACTGGATAGCCGTTTATATCTATTGGAGGCATTTCAACACGAACTTTCGATTGTAGGAATTCTTTTACGAACCACTTCACTATCCTTTCGAATTCAATCTGGAACTTCTCTTTGTGTTCTTCAATCTTGGTTGCAATATGGATTAAATCCATAAACACTAGGCAATCGTTGATCGAGGACACTTCGGTTGGATACATGATTTCTCCTTGTTCCATGAATTCGTTTTGATCATCCTTCTGCATGGCAAATGACTCGAAATGCCTATACATTGATGCTTTTTCAATGTCTTCGTATGTAAGACCATTGTATCTTTCACTTGTGTCGGTTGCCGGGTCTTTTCCTTTGTTTTGTTGCGCTTCAGATGCGCATCTTGGCTTCTTCTTGAGTGGACACATGAAAGTAGGATGATCTTCTTCTTTGCATATCCAACACTTTTCTTCCTTGAGTCTGACTTCTGCCCGTGGGTTGTTTGGTTGGGTGATGTGACAAATATCCCCTTCAAATTCTATTTCATAACCGCTTTGGGTTAATTTGTCAACACTTAGGATGTTCTTCCTTAGTGTTGGAACATAATACACATTTTTCACTTTGTGCATTTGTCCACCACTATATATGAGAACAGATCCTTTACCCCTAAAGTATTCTCTTGGATACCCTTGTGGACAGCCCTCTACTCCAAAGGAATTACTTAGAACCATGAACAATTCTTTCTTACCACATCCATGTTCCTTTCGGGTAAGACTTGCATACCAAATATCTTCCCATTCTTGCGAGTCGGTTCCTTTGATTAAAAATTCTGTTTTTCCAACTTTCTTGGGGCAATCCCTTCGGTAATGGAAGGGTTCTTGGCAATAACTACAACACATCCCCTTTGGATAATCGGAAACGTACTTCTTCTTTTTGACTTGTCTGTTAAACTCCTCCTGTGCAGCCCTCTTCTTTTCTGGCAGATTGTTACTCGAACCTGTTGTGGAATCTATGACCATCTTGTGCATCAAATCTTCGGTGGCCTTCTTCTTTGCCACGGTTGTTCTCTCTTGACCCACACGGTCATTGAACAACGAAGGAAACGTTGGGGAAACATCACACCCCCTTCTTGTTTCACGGTGATACACGTCTTGTAAGTCGAAGATACCATAACCCTTGTATGAGTAACCGCCGTTCCTATGATGCTCTTGTTCTTTCTGCAACATAAAACTTCTTGATGCATCCATAAACGGGGAACGGTAAAAATCATTGTTTCTGCCAAAACTCTTCTGATCATCATGATCAATTTCTTTTCCTTTGCCACAGGTCTTTGGATTTGGCTCTGATGCCATGTTGATTTTCTGCACTGTTATATTGATCGTATAGATCGAATATGTTACTGTTTTATTGAGGGAAGGAAGTATGCAAATGAATGATATGGTTTTGTATTTGGAGGGAAAATAAAAGAGAGAGGGAAACACTTGTTTTATAAACAATATGTGTTCGACAATTTACAAATGAAACTGTACAGACCCTTATATACTAAACAGACCGGTGTGAGTGAAACAACACACCTTTTCACTAACCATAACTGCCATAACTGCCATGTGACACACCCTTTCCTTAATTCCTATTTTAGACTTTATACTATACAATAATATTTACATATTGAGACTTATATACAATCGATATTTTCTGATTTGATTCATGGATTATTCCAACATTTTGTGCCACTTTTGATGTAAAATGCACCAAAATGCATTCAGTTATACAAATTTTGTAACACTCATATGTTTTGTAAATTCCTTTTATTATATTTAAACAAATTCACTGGTTTGCTAAGATACTCTCCCAAAATGTCAAAATGCTAATGTCTTTAATTAAAAGGATTTACCGTTTACAAAACCGAACTTATGCAGCGGCGTAGCTTGAAATTTTAGATGGTGGGGGCCGAAAGTCAATAGACACAATTATGTTTTTTCAAATTGGCGGGGGTCGGATTCAATATTTGTTTCCTTCTCTGTAATAAGTTTTGTGTAGTCACTCTTTGCTCTATATGGTCCCAGCTGCAAACAATATGCATTTCTATTTGTGTATCTACAATACATATAAAAGGAGCCCACTAACTTTATTATGCTAACAATCATCTATTATGACACTGAGAATACAAAACAAAGATCTTGCATACTTGAGAGAATCTAAGCTCTTATATAAGCTTTTTATTAATCCATGAAAATGAAATAGCACCAACAGCTACATGGAAAGCTATAGCTTGAAAGGAGTATCCATGAAATTTTCATCCATATTTTACAGATTTTGATCTAGAACGATCCATTTACACTTTAGAATAAATAAATTAAATGGCCGGCCAATTGGTCCTCCAAATAGGTTTCTAGCTATATCCGAATGGCATTTCGAAATAAGTGATTCCACAAGGCACCCACTAAGTTTCGTCGCACGACGAAAGCAATGATCCACTCGACTTCCAGTCTTGCACGAAGTAAGCAAATTACGGATATCAAAAGGGCCAAAACTGAAGAGCTTCCACTAATAATAAACAAACCTTTAAATCTACCAAAACCCAAGACTTGTGGATTTCTTGGAGGATTTAGAGATGATAGAGACTGTTTCTCAAACCACTTCTTCTCCAGAAGTCTCAAAGTTCCGTCTTCCCTAAATTTTGCAATTTGTCTTGACATATCTGCTACCAAAGGTGATCCTTTTTGGAATATCTGAAAGAAAAAAAAAATACTCATTTAATTGTTATGAACTTGATTAAAACCATGCATTGAGGTTTTAAAAGGCACTAAGCAGGATTGAAGTGGCACTTTTTGCATAGCCATTAAGAGGGGATTAGATGTATATGTATGTAACGAAAGTATTGTATGATTAATATTCCAAATGATATGATTATGAAAAGGAAAAGGGTACTTACGAAAGCAAAACCAGAAGTAGAAGGTTCAGATGAAATCATTGTGTAATCATCACTCGAGTACTTGGCAAGAAACATCTTGATATAAGGAATTTCATCAATGATAGCATCAGCACCACCATTCTTTCCACCTTTAGATAATGCTTTGGCATAATCTTCGTACGAATAGAATGGTTTACGCCTATAATCCTCAAAATGCAAGTTGCTAACGGTCACTCCTGCCAAGCCAGCCTCAAAAGAGCCGCCATGAAACCCCAACGTCACCCCCTTTGACGCTAACTCAAATTGTTCAACAGTTAAAAGCGAACTCAATGTAGCAGTGTAACTCGAGATCAGAATAAGTACCACAAGTAACCAAACAAACAAAACAAACTTTGATAAATTACACAGCTTCTGATCTCCTACAACACAAAACACAAATAGTCAATGAAATATATATATGTCTATTTAACAACTAGCATCAGGAACTACAAACACGGGCAACTCCATTTACTTCAAAATAGCATCCTTATAATTTATCTAGAAAAAATCATGAGGTCCCAAACGCAAAAATATGAAATTGAACTTGAATTAATGTTCGGCTCTTTTATTATTATGAACCGCAAATAAAAACCACACAATCAAATCACCCCTAACCATCTATTTATACTAAACCAAAAACAATAAAACTAAAGAACTCAAATATAGGAAACCAAATAAAATCCAGTATAGATCTTAACTTAAAATACTACTCCATAAATAATAGTTACACATTAACCCTTCTAACTATTAAATTATGACAAGATTAGTCCAAGAAGTTTAATATCTACTTCAACCCTTCTCTAAAAAAATAAGATAATTAAATTACCCAATAGACTTTATATCATGCTAGTTTTGATCCCTTTACGTTAGAGATAGACAGATGAGAGAGAGAGAGAGAGAGAGAGAGAGAGAGAGAGAGAGAGAGAGAGAGAGAGAGAGAGAGAGAGAACTTTGAGCAAAAAAAAGAGTCATTAGAATGACCCAAAAGGTTGTTCCAATAGGTTGAGCAGCCGCTCCATTCATGGATTCAATAGCCCAGATGATGAGTCCAGTGAGCACAGCAAAACCAACAATGCCTATCCAAAGCTTCCATTCAAGCGGCTTCTAGAAGATCCACATATCATTGTTGTTCAGTTTTGCCAATGTTCCTATACCCATGTCAGTATAAGTCGCTGTAAAGTCGACATACTCAGATCTGTTGGCAAGAATCGTTGAATCACCCATGATAGCATCAATCTCCTGATAAAACACAAGTTACATCATGAATTCTTTAAAGCACATTCATTATTTAAAGACAGACATTCAAGCGGCTGCTTGTTACCTATATGCCTTCTATTTCAATGTATTAGATTTGCTATGTAATAATAACCAATAATAAAATGAATAGACATTAAACATATTACATACCTTAACATAAACCTTCTTTATAAGATCATCATAACCTCCAGTGGTAAATGGTATTAACTTATATGGCACATCATATGGTAATGCTTGAATACAAGTACGGAACACATCTAAAGAGAATCCGGTGGCATTCGTAACATTTTTCTGACCGTCATGATCTGCATCAATGAAGTACTTGAAATTTTTCTTTGTTAGAACGCCAATCTTCAGCGTTTTAGACAATACATGTGTGTTTAAAAGGCTTAATATTAGAAGCAAAAGGAAGATCTTGCTAATATTAGGGGCCATCTCTGTGACGATGTTCAGACAAACTACTTTCTAACTAGTTCCTTTAAAACTGTAACATTTCTTTTTATGGAATGTTTGACATCAAAATGGCCTATTTAACCATAATCATCATTAATTGATAAGTCAAATGTTATTTTGCATTTTGTTGGTATATTATGAGCTGGCAAGTTTTAAGGGGTGTTTGACTTTGTTTGATTTAAAATTAATACACAAGTAGAACACCAGGAATCTTAATTTTTTTTTAACTTTAACTTTCATAAAAAACCGGCGAGACCTCAAAAGCATAAATAGAATCTAACCGACACCATTTTTCCATAGCATTCCCCACTCTAGCCGATACTTCACAAGCCGTAAACAAGTGTGTCGCTGACTCCACATTCCAAGTACAAAGAGCGCACCTATTGTTATTAAACACCACATTCCTCCATTCTAACGCTGCCAAAGTAGGTAACCTACCCATCTCCGCGCGCCACCATAAAATATTACACTTTAAAGGAACCCAATGCACCCACTTGAACTTGAAAAATTATTGCTCCCCCGCTCATTTACCAACATTTCTTTAATCTTCCCAGCCGAAAAACCACTGTCCCCCAAACCCGTCTATCTCCGTTTGTCCACCCCCCCAAAACATTAACCGTGGTGAAAATTGCATTACACTTGGCCCACTCCATTAACTTGGTCTGTGATTAACGAACCCCATTGCACTCCCTAATCTTGTCAGCAACCCACCCATGTTTAGTCAACTCTAAAGCAAATAAGTTAGGCCATTTATCTTTAAGAGGAACCTCACAAATCCACGTATCATGCAAAAACATAATACCCGACCCCCTCCAACCGTCCCTCTAAAATAATCCAAAAATGGTTTTTCGGCTAACTTCAAGTTAAAACAAACCTTTAAAATATTGTTCCAACAACCAGGCGAATATTTGTTCCATTCTATAGACACCCATTGTCGAGTACCGTGATGACAATAATCCATAACTGTGACACCCGGCAAATTCAGGTTGACAACATTGTCTAGGTCAAAGTCTACCTTAGCGAGTCACGCGTATATTATACTTAACTGGGTCAGTTGAGTCGTGTTATGGTTCGGGAACTGTTATAATTAATTATCGGGACTAAAATAAAACCGAGACGTTTTACGTTTATACGGGTTCGATACGCGGTACAAGTCACCTACCAACAAACCCTAGGTATATATTCATCTTATTCTTCATCTTCTTCTCATTTCCCACCTAACAAAAACCCTAGCCACACACACACTCTCTCTCTAGTCTCTCTCTCCCGCTCGTCTCTCTCTCTACCTCTACCTCTCTCTCACTCGCCTCTCTCCCTCATTCCTCCCTATACCAGAGCCGGCCGACCACCACCCTTCATGGTGGCGGCGGCGGCATGAGGTGGTTGCAGCCCAATCGGGCAGAAGAAAGGGTGGGGCGACGGAGGGTTATGGTTATGATTGTTGTTCAGCTCGGGTTCGGATCTGTTAGGGTTCGGGCTCGGGTCAGGTGGGTATCGGCTGCAGGATTGTCCAGGTTGGTTTTCGTTTGGGTTTGTTACAGATCTGGTTGTGGGTTCGTGGTTCGGGGCTGAGATGGTGGTGGTCAGGAGGGACGACGGCGGCGGCGGCAGAGGAGGTGAGGCTCGAGTCTGGGTCAGGTTATGGTGGTGGTTTGGGTTCGAACAGACCAGACCAGGTCTGGTTTGGTTTGGTCTGGCTCGGGTCGGGTGTAGTGTGCTCGGGGTTGGGTTGATTTTGGTTCAGTGGTGGCTCGGCTGTGGAGGTCCGGTTCGTAGTGGGTTGGCTTCGTGGTGGTTTGGCTTCGTGTTTGGGTGTTGGTTCAGTAATGGTGGTTCGGGTTATGGTGCTCGGTGGTGGTTCAGGTTTTGGTTCTTGGTTCGAGTCTGGTTTGAGAAGGGTTTAAGTTCAAGTCAAAGTTCGACAGTCTTGGTCAACGAGTCAGATCTGTTCGGGTTCGGTTCGGGTGTCAGTCGCGGTTACGGTCAGCTCGGGTCAGAATCTTGCGGGCCAGATTTCGGGTTACGCGCGTGTGTTTCGGTATACTGTAAATTGTATTTATTATTATTTATATATTTATAAATATTGTGTATTTGTAAATATTATATATTTATGAATATTAGATATTTATAAATATATCGGTATGGACGAACTAGTTTTGACTCGCGAACGGACCAAATAATAATAAACAGTAACTTTATAAACGAACGATTTGGTAAACGATTAACTTGACGTGACTTATGGTTTCGAACTCGGACTAAATATAATTGGACTATATTGTCGGACTATATTATATATATCTTTTGGTATATATATATTCATAGGATCAAGTATAGATAGATGTCGGAACGTATAGTCTCGTGAATCGGAAATGTGGATTAAAGGATTTGATAACTTGTGTTTGTAAGTTGATTTTGGGGAAAATTGTAGACAACGAGTGTTGTCTGGTTGGTACAAAAACAGAGAAAACTCTGCCCGAATTTTTACAAACTCAGAGCGTAACGAACTGCTATTATTTCTATAAGTAAATTCTCCTAAGTGTTTGGACAAGTGTATTATATACAAAATCAAAATGTTTTCAAAGACTAACTATTTGTGACAATAAAGATGGTTTTCAAACAATATTTGAGATAAAGTAACAATTGTTATTAATCGGTTTTAATAACTAAACATGTATTTCTTAAAGAGCATTTTTCCTAAAAGTAAGTACTGGACACACATTTATACGGATTACGAGACGAGCTAGGATTCAGGATAATTATACGTTTCAGGGTGTTAGTCCAACTTGGTTACATACGGATAGCGACAAGTGTGCAACTTGGGTGCCATGTAATACGTGAATTAAGATAAGTCATGATCGGTTCGTCGAGTTGAAACGTTTTGAGACTCGTGTTGGTTAATAAGCTAGGCTTATGTGTGATAGACTGTTAAGGTGTCCTTTGTTGGTAATTAGGGCACGAGGAAGTCGGTCGAGGTTTCAGGCTTGTTTGCTAGCTTAGCATGGACATTAAGGTGAGTTCATACCCCACTCTTTACTGTTTTTGTAAATGTTTTCGGGGGGAAGACATGCTTCTGTTATGAAAAACTGAGGAACTCAAAGCGAACAAAGTTTTGGAAAATGAAACGGGTTGCCTGAGTTTACGGCCCCACTTTACTTGGTTTTCATTTTTGGGGGAGAAAACATGTGTTAAACAACTATTTGGTAACAACTATCATACTATGGGTTTTCAAACGGTTTACTATACGATCTTTGGAAGTCCCGGGGGGAACCATGAATGTGCTGGTTTGCACAACGGGGAAATGTGAATAGCGCTATTGGGAGTGACCAACCCCACCTGTCGGCATGGAGCGCCGAGCGGGTGCATATTGTCTCAAACAGGAACAGGTTTACTATTCGGGCACAACATCTGGTTTGCGAGTTAGTAATGGTTTTCCAATCGTAGTAGTAATGGAACATGCGCCTAGCTAGCGTACTTGGGTATACACTTTGCATAGTATTGACAGGGTGACCATGGTAACACTATTGGAACTTTTGGTAACATTTGGTAACATTTTGCAAAACTTATGAACTTACCAACTTTATGTTGACTTTTTAAGTATGTCTTTCAGGTTTAAACTATGGTAACGGCACGGTTGGAGTAGGTGGCAGTTGGGACCGGGGATCCTAGAGGGTTAGAATTGGCGTTCAGGGAACCAGAGTCTTAGATGCAGCTTTCCGCTGCGTTGGCAAAGGCACCAAACGTCACAACCGATGAGGGGAAAAGTCGGGGTGTGACAGTTTGGTATCAGAGCCATAGGTTTTAGCGAATTAGGTGTCTGGGTAGATATCTAGGCTTTAACCTGAGTTTGTTTTGAAGTAGGGACCAAAATTTCTAAGACGTAATATTTAGCATGAACGCCTAGGAACTGAAATTCCAACTGTTGCCAAGTGTGTTACATGACTACTAGTGTATTTAATTACACTAGCTCAGCGTACGTTTCTTTGTCGAAAGGAACATTTGTTTTCTTATGTGAATTGGAAGTCAGAATTTTCTATAATGGTATATAGAAAGGGTAATAGCACGTGATGGCTAGGTGTACTTCACGGGTGACTGGTGAGTCATCGCATTAGATATCAGAGTGGTTATTCACATAGAGTAGCTGAGTCATTGTTTCTTGGTATGAGAAACAATTTACTTGTTTATATACTGTGTGTATTTATGTAAAGTATATATAGTACGTATCACCAATGGTTGTCGACTCAATCTTGGACGTATGGTTCGGAGTATGCTATGTCGTCAAGGTCAACTTGGGGCAGAAACGTCTTGATGAGACACCTCGTTTTGCCAATGATGTTGCGAAGCTGGAATGCAGTCAGGAGAAGCACTCGGAAAGGTGGCGCACACGACAAACATTATATTATGTGATATATACGTGCTATTATGTAAATGTGACGATTGCTTGTGATACAACTCATGATGGAGGTTAATAGGATGATCTTGTGAGGTAAATTTTCGATAACGTAGACGTCACGTTATCGCAAATCTACAGGCACTTGGTAGTTCTAAGAATTTCTATCGTGAGGGTATCTATATTGTTATGTGTTGTTGTAAATATTTATATTTATATATATATAAATAATGGATAAGTGTTGATCATTCTTTTGTTGTTGCGGACGTGATTGCCAATTCTCCCCTGTTCGTGTCATTTGTGACTTCGTTTTTCTTGAACCAGTTTAAGATCTTGATGATCTTGTTCCTTGAACTTCTAAGGTTCCTGTTTTAGAACCTAGTTATATCTTTTGGGTATGATTCACTTCTCTCTTCTTTTGTGTTTGTGGCCTTCAACATTCAATCGTAAAGGAATCTAATTTTTGTTGATTCCTTATTCTTTTCACAGAACTAGACACGTCTTTTGTACACACGTGTCAACTATTGTATGCTTGGATTCTTTAATCTTGTGAAGGTCCATTGTAGGGCTTCACATCGAACAACCGTTTCATTTATGATTTGTTTATCATTACGTTGCTCGTAATGCTTGTTTTCTCGTCTTGATATGTCAGGCCGTTGTGGGCAATGAATCTTTTGATACTTCGTCGATGAGTTTCTTTAGAGTCGACACTTCAGTTAAATCGAATTGTTGGAATTTGATACAGCACCTTGTGGTGAACATTCATTCGACTAGTGATAGTGAATGGTTTTATTTGGCTTGTCTCATTTTCATCAGTTTGTTTGTTATTGTCTTAAATCGAGACACGCCTTGCGGTGTGTAATGAAAGGTTGGCATACTAGTTGCTTCGTTTTGATGCTGTTGTAGGCATGGATTGGTTGTCGTTGTATCGCGCTGAGATTGTTTGCTACGACAAGGTTATTCGGATTCCTCTCCCTGATGGAGAATTTCTTTCTGTGTACGGTATCAAGAGCGGTGCTCCGCTAAGTCTCATCTCCAGCATGAAAGCCCTTAAGTATCTTCGGAAGGGTTATTCGGCCGTTTTGGCACTCCTATCTGTTTCCTCTACTAACGAGAAGAAGATCGACGATATTCCTGTTGTACGCGAGTTTCCTGATGTTTTTCCCGATGATTTATCTGGTCTTCCTCCCCATCGTCAGGTTGAGTTCAGTATTGTGCTGCTCCTATTGCTCGGGCCCCCTACCGTCTTGCACCTCCCGAGATGCAGGAATTGTCTAGTCAGTGCAGGAACTCTTGGACAAGGGTTTCATCAGACCAAGTTCTTCCCCTTGGGGAGCCCCGATTCTGTTCGTTAAGAAGAAGGATGGAAGTTTTCGATTGTGTGTGGATTACAGAAAAGTGAACAAAGTGACCATCAAGAACCGTTATCCTCTACCCCGTATTGATGATCTATTCGACCAACTCCAGGGTTCTAGCTACTACTCTAAAATTGATTTGAGGTCCGGTTATCACCAGTTGCGCGTAAGGGAAGCTGACATTGCAAAGACTGCCTTTCGTACACGTTATGGCCATTTTGAGTTCTTGGTCATGCCTTTCGGTCTCACAAACGCACCGGCGGTTTTCATGGATTTGATGAACCGCGTTTGCAAACCGTATCTTGACAGGTTCGTCATCGTGTTTATTGATGACATCCTGATTTACTCCAAGAACAAGACCGAACACGAGGAACACCTGCGTTTGGTTTTGGAACTTTTGCGACGGGAACAACTTTATGCTAAGTTCTCAAAGCGTGACTTTTGGTTACGCGAAGTTCAATTCCTAGGACATGTGGTTAATGAACTAGGAATTCATGTCGATCCAGCTAAGATCGAAGCAATCAAGGACTGGGAAGCACCAAAGACGCCAACTGAGGTGCGGCAATTCCTAGGCCTTGCGGGCTATTATCGTCGTTTCATTAAGGGGTTCTCGAAGATCGCTCAACCCCTCACCACTCTTACTCAGAAGGATAGAAAATTCGACTGGGGTGAAGCACAAGAGTCCGCATTCCAAAAACTGAAGACTAAACTTTGTTCTGCTCCTATTCTGTCCTTGCCTGAAGGCACTGATGATTTCGTTGTTTACTGTGATGCTTCTATTCATGGCCTCGGTTGCGTGTTGATGCAACGCGAGAAAGTGATTGCATGTGCTTCTCGCCAACTCAAGGTGCACGAGAGGAACTACACCACCCATGACTTGGAGTTGAGTGCAGTGGTATTCGCGTTGAAAATTTGGAGACATTACTTGTACGGTACCAAATGCACCATCTACACCGATCACAAGAGTCTCCAACATATTTTCGACCAACAACATCTGAACATACGACAGCGTCGTGGGGTTGAACTCCTGAACGACTATGATTGAGCCTTTAAATACCATCCTGGCAAGGCGAATGTGGTGGCAGACGCCTTGAGCAGGAAGGAATCAACAAACCCTCGTCGCGTTCGGGCGTTGCAGCTCACCATTCATTCCTCTCTACCTGACCAACTCCGTTCTGCTCAGTTAGAAGCTTTGAAGGAAGAAAACCTTAAAGCTGAGACTATGCACGGTGCCGACAAGCACCTCGAGCGAAGGCCTGATGGCCTGCACTACTTCGCAGAACGCATATGGGTTCCTTTATTCGGGGGACTTCGGGAGCTTGTCTTAGATGAGGCTCACAAATCCCGGTATTCCATTCATCCTGGTTCGGATAAGATGTACCAAGATTTAAAGGTGCTCTACTGGTGGCCAAACATGAGGTCGGATATAGCCTCATACGTGAGCAAATGCTTGACCTGTGCTAAGGTCAAGGTGGAATACTAGAAACCGTCGGGTCTCTTGCAACAACCTGAAATTTCAGAGTGGAAATGGGAACGGATTACAATGGACTTTGTCACGAAACTACCTAAGACACCGAGCGGGCGTGATAAGATATGGGTGATTGTTGATCGGTTGACGAAATCAGCCCATTTTCTCGCCATTAAGGAGACCGAAATCATGGATCGTTTGGCTCGTCTTTATCTCAATGAAGTTGTTTCTAAGCACGGGGTGCCGGTTTCTATTATTTCGGATCGTGACTCCCACTTTACTTCTCACTTCTGGAAGTCCTTGCACAAGGCTTTGGGTACCCAGCTAGACATGAGTACAGCTTATCACCCACAGACTGACGGTCAGAGTGAACGCACGATTCAAACCTTAGAAGACATGCTTCGGGCATGTGTGATCGTTTTTGGCAAAAGTTGGGAAGCTCACCTACCGTTAGTAGAATTCTCTTACAACAACAGTTACCACACGAGCATCAAGGCAGCTCCGTTCGAAGCACTGTACGGGCGGAAATGCCGGTCCCCTCTTTGTTGGGCTGAGGTGGGTGAGAGTCAACTCACTGGGCCTGAGCTAGTGTACGAAACTTCGAAAAAAAAAATCGTACAGATTCGTAACCGGTTGGCAGCGGCACGGGATCGGCAAAAGAGTTATGCCGATCAGCGTCGCAAGCCATTAAAATTCCAAGTTGATGACAAGGTACTTCTGAAAGTTTCACCGTGGAAGGGCGTCATACGCTTTGGGAAGCGTGGCAAACTTAACCCTCGGTATGTCGGACCATTTACGATCCTGGAACGGATTGGACAGGTGGCATATCGACTTGAATTACCGACGGAGCTCGGCAACGTACATAACGTCTTCCATGTGTCTAACTTAAAGAAGTGTCTGGCTGACGAGTCTCTTATTGTTCCACTGGAATTCGAATCGAGATATGTTACCACTGCAGCTGAATGAATCTCGGGGCGAGATTCCTTTTTAACGTGGGGATGATGTGACAACTCGGGTAAAACTCTCTCTTGGTTTCTATCTTTTGTTTGTTTCTTTTGTTACTCCTTTTGGTACTTGTGCAATTTTCGGGACGAAAATTCTTTTAACGTGGGGATGATGTGACACCCGGCAAATTCAGGTTGACAACATTGTCTAGGTCAAAGTCTACCTTAGCGAGTCACGCGTATATTATACTTAACTGGGTCAGTTGAGTCGTGTTATGGTTCGGGAACTGTTATAATTAATTATCGGGACTAAAATAAAACCGAGACGTTTTACGTTTATACGGGTTCGATACGCGGTACAAGTCACCTACCAACAAACCCTAGGTATATATTCATCTTATTCTTCATCTTCTTCTCATTTCCCACCTAACAAAAACCCTAGCCACACACACACTCTCTCTCTAGTCTCTCTCTCCCGCTCGTCTCTCTCTCTACCTCTACCTCTCTCTCACTCGCCTCTCTCCCTCATTCCTCCCTATACCAGAGCCGGCCGACCACCACCCTTCATGGTGGCGGCGGCGGCGTGAGGTGGTTGCAGCCCAATCGGGCAGAAGAAAGGGTGGGGCGACGGAGGGTTATGGTTATGATTGTTGTTCAGCTCGGGTTCGGATCTGTTAGGGTTCGGGCTCGGGTCAGGTGGGTATCGGCTGCAGGATTGTCCAGGTTGGTTTTCGTTTGGGTTTGTTACAGATCTGGTTGTGGGTTCGTGGTTCGGGGCTGAGATGGTGGTGGTCAGGAGGGACGACGGCGGCGGCGGCAGAGGAGGTGAGGCTCGAGTCTGGGTCAGGTTATGGTGGTGGTTTGGGTTCGAACAGACCAGACCAGGTCTGGTTTGGTTTGGTCTGGCTCGGGTCGGGTGTAGTGTGCTCGGGGTTGGGTTGATTTTGGTTCAGTGGTGGCTCGGCTGTGGAGGTCCGGTTCGTAGTGGGTTGGCTTCGTGGTGGTTTGGCTTCGTGTTTGGGTGTTGGTTCAGTAATGGTGGTTCGGGTTATGGTGCTCGGTGGTGGTTCAGGTTTTGGTTCTTGGTTCGAGTCTGGTTTGAGAAGGGTTTAAGTTCAAGTCAAAGTTCGACAGTCTTGGTCAACGAGTCAGATCTGTTCGGGTTCGGTTCGGGTGTCAGTCGCGGTTACGGTCAGCTCGGGTCAGAATCTTGCGGGCCAGATTTCGGGTTACGCGCGTGTGTTTCGGTATACTGTAAATTGTATTTATTATTATTTATATATTTATAAATATTGTGTATTTGTAAATATTATATATTTATGAATATTAGATATTTATAAATATATCGGTATGGACGAACTAGTTTTGACTCGCGAACGGACCAAATAATAATAAACAGTAACTTTATAAACGAACGATTTGGTAAACGATTAACTTGACGTGACTTATGGTTTCGAACTCGGACTAAATATAATTGGACTATATTGTCGGACTATATTATATATATCTTTTGGTATATATATATTCATAGGATCAAGTATAGATAGATGTCGGAACGTATAGTCTCGTGAATCGGAAATGTGGATTAAAGGATTTGATAACTTGTGTTTGTAAGTTGATTTTGGGGAAAATTGTAGACAACGAGTGTTGTCTGGTTGGTACAAAAACAGAGAAAACTCTGCCCGAATTTTTACAAACTCAGAGCGTAACGAACTGCTATTATTTCTATAAGTAAATTCTCCTAAGTGTTTGGACAAGTGTATTATATACAAAATCAAAATGTTTTCAAAGACTAACTATTTGTGACAATAAAGATGGTTTTCAAACAATATTTGAGATAAAGTAACAATTGTTATTAATCGGTTTTAATAACTAAACATGTATTTCTTAAAGAGCATTTTTCCTAAAAGTAAGTACTGGACACACATTTATACGGATTACGAGACGAGCTAGGATTCAGGATAATTATACGTTTCAGGGTGTTAGTCCAACTTGGTTACATACGGATAGCGACAAGTGTGCAACTTGGGTGCCATGTAATACGTGAATTAAGATAAGTCATGATCGGTTCGTCGAGTTGAAACGTTTTGAGACTCGTGTTGGTTAATAAGCTAGGCTTATGTGTGATAGACTGTTAAGGTGTCCTTTGTTGGTAATTAGGGCACGAGGAAGTCGGTCGAGGTTTCAGGCTTGTTTGCTAGCTTAGCATGGACATTAAGGTGAGTTCATACCCCACTCTTTACTGTTTTTGTAAATATTTTCGGGGGGAATACATGCTTCTGTTATGAAAAACTGAGGAACTCAAAGCGAACAAAGTTTTGGAAAATGAAACGGGTTGCGTGAGTTTACGGCCCCACTTTACTTGGTTTTCATTTTTGGGGGAGAAAACATGTGTTAAACAACTATTTGGTAACAACTGTCATACTATGGGTTTTCAAACGGTTTACTATGCGATCTTTGGAAGTCCCGGGGGGAACCATGAATGTGCTGGTTTGCACAACGGGGAAATGTGAATAGCGCTATTGGGAGTGACCAACCCCACCTGTCGGCATGGAGCGCCGAGCGGGTGCATATTGTCTCAAACAGGAACAGGTTTACTATTCGGGCACAACATCTGGTTTGCGAGTTAGTAATGGTTTTCCAATCGTAGTAGTAATGGAACATGCGCCTAGCTAGCGTACTTGGGTATACACTTTGCATAGTATTGACAGGGTGACCATGGTAACACTATTGGAACTTTTGGTAACATTTGGTAACATTTTGCAAAACTTATGAACTCACCAACTTTATGTTGACTTTTTAAGTATGTCTTTCAGGTTTAAACTATGGTAACGGCACGGTTGGAGTAGGTGGCAGTTGGGACCGGGGATCCTAGAGGGTTAGAATTGGCGTTCAGGGAACCAGAGTCTTAGATGCATCTTTCCGCTGCGTTGGCAAAGGCACCAAACGTCACAACCGATGAGGGGAAAAGTCGGGGTGTGACAATAACCCTCCTCCAAAGCACAACTTCACTATTCCGATATCTACTACACACCCATTTAGACAACAGAGCCACATTTACCTCCTTCAAATTTGATATCCCCAACCCCCTGTCTTTTTAGGAAGAGTAACCCTATCCCAAGCCACCCAATGAATCTTCTTTCCCGTATCCGAACCAAGAATCTTATTATTATTTAAAATTAATACACAAGTAGAAACACTGGTTAAACACCTTAATAGACGAGCAATGCAAAGAAATATTTTAGTGATATGTGACTAGACGATTACACAAGACTCGTTTACAGATGAATACAAGTATTCTGACTATAAACTTCCTTTCCTAGCTTTTCTATGAATTCTCTAAGTTTAATACGTAAGGAATTGAATGTCCTCTCTTCCTTGTAAGAGAGAGAGAGAGGGGGGGGGGGGGTATTTATAGTGCCATGAAACGTCTTGTGATTGGTCAGCTTCGGAATGACAGATGTCTCGCGTGGGTCATACACCGTTGACAACCGTTAAGGATTTTGCGCTGTCCTTCTATCATTGGCTGAGTGTCCTTGTCAATCGTCCTTGTCATCCTTTTCTGTCCTTTGAACTTGCTAGACGATCATGGAGCAGGGAATTCTCTCTTTTGATTGGCTGAATGTCCCTTTCATTGTCTCCTGATAGCTGGCATCTACTAGGTTTCATGCGCAACCTTCTAGAAGCTTCCTTTGATTATCCTAATGTTGTCGTAGGAGATCTGGGTCTACGCGCACGCGCGGGTACATATCTTTTCAAGCCCCCTAGTCTAGTGTCTTGTATGTGCTGTTGGATTAATCGGTTGGTCGTCTGGTTCATATGCTAAAGTTGGTTTGCATGGAATAAGCTAAAACTCCAAATATTAATTCGCATGGCTATGGCTGGAAATATTTGGAGTAGTAAAGTATTTGCATTAGGTAGTGTTTGACCAAATACATTGGATGTCTAGCTCATGAAGCAGCTTTTGATCACCAAGTCACATGAATGAAGTTCAAGTCTTGAATAAAGGACATAGTCTATAGCTACTTTCCTGTTTACTAGGTCATACTTGTTTAAGTTTGTTATTTTCTCTTTGTTACCGTTGTATGCATTTGGCTATTTAAGGCTTTCATTAGTTGATAATAATATAAGCTTTCCTTCAATTTTGTTCCACACTTTTCCTTTGTAAAGTTCACATTCATCAGTGAGTTTTAAGCATGTGTTTAACAAGGGGCCTGAACCAACATTTGGTATCAGATCCTAGGGCTCGTACCGGGAAGCCTCCACCGCCGGTGGGTGTGTCGGTTGGTGGAGGGCAGGTGGCGTGAAAGGGTTTGACAGCTGGGGGTGTTTGGGTGTTGTTTTTACAGCGGTAGACGGAGTTGGCGCGGTGTTTCGATTCTATTGTGGTCATGGGAGAGTACCGTCTGAGACTACGGGGGTGAACGGTTATAAACATAGGCATTCTGTGGCTGTTAGAGGTGACTAAAGGAAGGCCATTTGGTTGTTAGTTGCGGGTTTGCGTGACTAGTCACAACCGGTAAGAACGGGTGCCTTGATCGGATTGTTTCGTGATAAGAGGAGACCGGTGTACGCAGGAAAAGTGAGCAGAAAGGGTCCGTCAAAGCAGGTGGCTTTGGATTCGGTTCGCTTGGCGGGAGAAAGAAAACGTTAGAAGGCGGTGGCCTTGTTTTCTTGTCGGTGGAGATGCCTCTTGGAACATATTTGATCAAAAAAGCGCACGGGTTGTCAAGATTAGAAGAGAAATGAAAAACACATGGTGTGACATTATGGCGTTGGAGTTCAAATCGGGTGGCTTTGGATTTGGCCGGAGGAGGTCGTCAATCCATGATAAGTCAAGATGTTAGTGAACGGGTTTCCAACGGGATGCCATGGGATATGTTACAAGTGTGGCGGTTTGATTCGGTTTGAACCAAGAAGACTCGTGATCGAGGTGAAGGTCGGGTGTCTGGGATAAGTCAGGATGGTTCGAAAGACGGTGGTTCGGTGTTGTGAACGAGTGGATGATGTGAACAACGATTAAGGGGGTGATTGTTGGATTAAAAGGCTGGTCGTCCGGTTCATATGCTAAAGTTGGTTTGCATGGAATAAGCTAAAACTCCAAATATTAATTTGCATGGCTATGGCTGGAAATATTTGGACTAGTAAAGTATTTGCATTAATTTGCATGGCTATGGCTGGAAATACATTGGATGTCTAGCTCATGAAGCAGCTTTTGATCACCAAGTCACGTGAATGAAGTTCAAGTCTTGGATAAAGGACCTAGTCTATAGCTACTTTCCTATTTACTAGGTCATACTTGTTTAAGTTTGTTACTTTCTCTTTGTTACCGTTGTATGCATTTGGCTATTTAAGGCTTTCATTAGTTGATAATAATATAAGCTTTCCTTCAATTTTGTTTCACACTTTTCCTTTGTAAAGTTCACATTCATCAGTGAGTTTTGAGCGTGTGTTTAACAAGGGGCCTGAACCAACATGTGCTGCATACGAGATACTGGACTTAATAAACTTTCAAATTTTCATGTCGGTGTACGAGGGTTTGCTGCCTTTGCTCGGTTATTGTTGTCTACTACAAGCGCACGTGTGTTTGACACTGGGCGTTGGGGCGGATGTATGCAATTAATTTTCACATCATGCGGTCAGGTGTGCAAGTTGCGAGGACAGGCTGAGGCAAAATGTCGCGTGTCAGTTGCTTTTGCAGAGACAACAGGTGGGCCTGCATGTCGCTTCCGCAATCTGAGGGTTTCTCTATCCTACGTGGCGGTCTGCGACCGGTGGGTCATGCAACACAACTGATACGGTTTCCGAGAGCATTACTTACTTAACCTATAAAAACCACTCCTCCTACTTTCTTCTCTTACAAAGTTTCAAATTTGAAAATTTTTTCTCTATGGTTTCTGTAACTATCCTGAACTTTCTCCTCCTTTTCTTCATCTTTCTCCGGAGTTTTAAGTTTGTATCTGTTGTCAGTGGCCTCCTCATCAGACCTTGTTCAATAGAAAGGGAAGAAGAAGAAGTCGAACCCTTTGCTAGCTAGTGAAATTACGTCCAAGATGACACAGTCGGAGCTTGACAACTTGTGTGAGGGCTACTGGATTGCTCCAGAATGTGAAGCTGAAGTTCTTGCCATCAGCCAAGTGATTATCACAACTTCGGTGGGGAAGATAGGGTTGTATGTTGTTTACTTTACCATGTGCAACTTACGTCTTCCAATCATGACTTTTGTGGCATCCCAATTGGACTATTATCAAATTCACATCAACCAGCTGCATTCAGGTGGCATGTCCAGGCTCCTGGTTTTTGAGTTTTGCTGCCAGTCGCAGGGCATTGACGCGGTTATGGACATGTTTTATGTCTTTTACACCCTTAGGGGTTCGGAGAGTTGGCTTTCATTCAATCAACGCCATGGCCCCAAACCACAGTCACTACAAGGAATTAAAAGCTTCCGCAATTGGAAACCCAAGTTTTTCTAGGTAATGGAGGGTATAATCTTGAATAAGATGGCTCGCAGACGCGTCAATTTAAAGATAAAGGAGGTGAAGCCGACTGGTTATGACCAGCAGGACTGGTACAAGACCTTGATTAACAACCCTGTTGATATTTGTGAGATAGATGAGATTGCGCTTGTTACGGTGGGGATGTCCCACAAATATGAGAGATTGGGGAAGAATCCCTTTTTGACGTCTAAGGGAAAAGGTATCGGCTCTGCCCCTTCCACTTTTTATTAGTTGACATTTTCTCTTTTGACATTCACTTTTTTTCCCAGATGTGGCGAGTTTGTATTCTGTATTGCTACCTGAGGATGATTTGGAGTGGTCTTTCTGCGACCTTCGCACTGGTGAGGAGTATGTGTTGGACAGGACGACCAGACAGTTGTAAGGCCAATCCTCCGCCCAAGCGCTAAACGAACTATTGTTGCACATGTTCTTTTCCTCTTAGATAGGTGCACCTTCTTTGGTTTTCGTGAAGCCAACCCCTTTTAATGCACGTACACCTGCGGGTCAGGCATTTGTTATATTATCTATTGATGAGGGCACGCCTGATAATCTGAGTGTATCTGATTTTTTGTCTCCCGCAGGTGGTCATCAGGGGTCTCCAATTCCCGCTTACTTTGAGGCTGACTTGGACTAAGAGGAGGAGACTAGGGATATTTAGGAGTTTAAGAGGCCCAAGCGCCGTTTAAAGGATGCGAAGGTAGGTCACGGGTCCTCCGAACGTCCAGTTATTGTAGAGGATTTTGATGTGGGGTACTGTGACACCAATCAACGATCCAGGTCAACATCCGTACACATTTTACTTATTATTGTCATTTCATTTGCATATTAGACATTTTTGCACACACTATACCCCCCTAGTCTAGTAAAGCCAGAACTATTGCAGAAATGCAATAAACTATCCGTTTACGCATACAACACCCGAAATATCTGAGACAATTGGCGTTGAACAATCAAGCCAATCACACGCTCAACAAAGAGCAACCGGATACACGATTACCACATAGGAACTACAAAAAATCGTTCTTGGCAATCTATTTGCGTCTAATCTGATTAATCGTTTGAGGAGTTTCATCAAATAGGTAAATCTGATAGCGTATTGCAATTGGTAGAGAAATCCAAATTAAAACCTTCTACTTTGTTATTTGGCAATTACTTGAGATTGATTTGAAATTGGTTAGTAATTCTTTCGTATACAACAAAGATTAATACATTTACTATTGTTGTGTTCGATTGAAGTGAAATTTCGATTTTGTGTTTGGATTTGGTGATTAATTTATTTGTTCAAAACTGGTTACTGTGACGAATTTTCGTATACAACAAAGATTAACATATTTACTGTTTGTTCAAAACTGGTTACAATAAGAAATTTACATAGTCGAATTTATTTTGTTAAAATAATTACTATTACTTTGTAGTTGAATAAATCAACATATGCCCGCATGAACAGATGCGATGGTTCGCATGGCGGTTATAGGATTAAAATAAATTGAAACGATGCTAATTTGAATCGATGTGATTTTTCGGAAGGGGTCAAACCCAAATTACTTTTTGTACATGTGTGCTCAAGAGATTTTTATACGTATGATGTGCGTTTGAGCATATGCTAGAGGCTCATTTTCTGGAAAACTAGTGTTATAGCCTAGGGTTCTTGAAGAGATATTGAAGGCAAAAGAAAAGTAAACATCAAGATTAATTTTGATACATACAACCAAAACAAGTAAATGTCATCAACCCAAAACCGTATTCAATTTCAACTCAAGTAGTACATTGATGCAATCACGGATCCGTATTCAATTTCTTTGACTGACTTGACAGTTTCATCAATGTATTGTGGATTTACGGGTCTTTCGTTGGTCGTGAGGGTGGGTCGGCCGTTGGGTTGATGATCCCGGATCCATGATTGCGTCAATGTACTTGTAATCCGTTTGTGCTATGTGTATCTTCAGATCATATGAAATTCAATGTGGTTTTGGTGATCATAGCAATAAGTTATATATGTGATCAATGATCACGTTTAAGGCGTTAGTTACTATTATATTACACACCTATTTGACACATTACCCAACCCGCCCACACAACATAATTATAGAATATATGATTAGTGATGTTGATTTTAAGCTATAGTCTTCTATATATTATGATTGCTTTCAGGAACGAGCATTATTATTTACATGTGCCATGTTATAAATTGTCGTCACCTTTACGTCGTGCGGGCTTCCTGCGGAATGGAAACTTCTACGGCTATTTTCCATTGAATGGAATATAATGTGAAAAACATGGAATGGGTTGTGGTTCGTAACAGGAATCATAATTCAATCTTATGTTAGTCGTGACACCTGCCGCAACGCGCGGACATTCCCACTGGTGTATATTTAAGTTTTGTTATGCATGATTTTGTTTATTTTCAGTTAATAATAAACCTTCCAAATATTAATATTTGTTGACCCGTCTCTCCATACGGAACTGAACAGGTGTATTAGGAATAAATATTGTTGTTAATGGATCGTACTATGGGCAAGAAAATGGGTGCTGCTAAAAATAGTTCAGCCACCCCAGGCAAAATAAAAACTGTGGATTTATTCTATACGCACACACTTGCATTCTAACAAGCCTGAAAACAAAAAGTAGATGAGAAACGTGGATGTTGATATTGAAACATTATACTACCCATTCTTGTATCCATTAATTACAGCATATGCTGTTTCAAAATTTAACTTCAAATCAAATTTAACAATTGCAATAGTAATCGAGGGTCGATCAAAATGTAGTAGATGAGAAACGAATATGTGTACACAAATCGAAGTAAGTATACAAAAGGTATGAAGGCTAAGATAATCCCACCAATATAAAATAAACCACGGAAATTGTAAAGTGTTAGAATTGTTAGGCTCGCTGCTGCTTGAGAATCTTGAGGTAAAAAGGAAGAATCTTTCTTGAACCATTTCTTTTCCAACTTCAATAGTTCCCCTTCTTCTCTTAGTTTTGATATTTCCCTTGAAATGTCAGGCACTAATGGTGATCCTTTCGGAAAGACCTGAAATGAGTGATATATCATTAAATGGTCTGGCTCAGAAAGGAGAGGAGCAAAACTAGATGATTAGAAAAGACACCTAGCTAGATAGACTCGATACAATACATGAAGGTAAAATGTGTTGGAGGAGATGGTGTTTGGATGAGTTTTTGTTATCCTTTTATTATTTTTTTTAGTTTAATAGAGTTGTTTCATTTCACAATAAAAATCAAGTTACATATATAATTGGTTGTTTGAGTAATAAGAAATCATCTTTTTCCAAAAAAGCCAAAACAAACATTCTTGTGAAAATGGTATCTCAATTTAAGGTTAAAAGAAAGGAAAACTAGTAATTTTATTTTACATCTAATAATCATTTAAGAGCTACTAATATGTAAATGATTGTTTATAATCAATTCAAAATGCAATGAAATATATTAGCAATTAAATGGACTTACAAAGCCAAACCCATTAGTACTGGGTTCATAAGAGACTAAACGGTAGGCGCTACCATACTTTGCCAGGAATAGCTTGATATATGGGAACTCGTCCATTATAGCAACAACTCCACCTTTTTTACTTCCTCCTGCTAGCGCACGTGCGTATTCCGCTAATGAGTTGTAGGGTAGAAGGGACGGGTCCTTAAAATTTGAGTTGTTAACAATAACTCCTTCAATAAAAGAACCAGCATGGTATCCTATGTCAATCCCTCTCCGTGTTAACTGAATTTGCTGAATAGTTAACATGGAACTCAACGCAGCGTTGTAGCATGTAACCATTATGAGGACTATGAATAGCCACACAATAACCAAGAGCCTTGACAAATTACTCGAAAACTCCGCTCCTGAAAATCACACGATGAATGTTAAAAGGTACCCTGATGCAGCAGTGTTACTTGAATGACTGTTTCAAGATTATTGCCTTCTTGCAAGATGCAGAAGCGTTGCTTTTGGGAAGGGCATCTATAGTTAAGGGAGTTTGGATGCGCATGTAGATTAATTATTGGGACTTAAAACGTTGATAATACATTTTAAGAGTGTATTTAGGGGGTGTTTGGGATTGATTATTCAAAACAGATTATGCGTTTTAAAAAAGCAAGGTTGGAGCTGCTTATAGATTATTGCGTCTTGATAGCCTAAAAAACTGATTATCTGCGTTTTCAAGACGCAATCCAAAGACTAAAAACTGATTATCTGCGTTTTCAAAACCCAATAATCTAAAAATCATATTCAAAATGCTATCCCAAACACCCTCTTAAAGTTGTCTATTATTTTGGAATCTTGAGGGTTAAATAGGTAGACTATTATTAGCCCCTAGATAATTGTTTTCATTATCCAGGTTTTCAGAAAATCCCTTCCATATAAATATGTGTGTGTGTGTGTAAAGAGAGAGGAGAGAGGGGAGAGGTTACTATGACTAAAGGTAAGTGTAGAGAAAGAGAACCAGAGCACAGATCCAACTACTTCTTGCCATGGACCTTGGAAAGATGGGTTTATAGGATGTTCAATAAGCCATATTGTTGCTCCAATTATGAAAAAAGAGAATGTAGTCGCAATCCACATGCGTGCATCCAGGGGCTCCAAAAACCACCATATTTTTCTCAGATTTTGATCATCTCTTGTTACCGTCCCAACACCTAAGTCGGTGTAAGGAATTGTGAAGTCAACATGTAAGGATCTATCGGCAGTAATCGTGGTATCCCCTACAACCGCATCAAAATTCTGGATCGCAAAGAACAAGCTAATTATTCTTTTTTATAAAGTATATGGAATAATATGCTTGTAACATTTTATAATTATTGTGTCCCCAAGACACAATAATTAGAAGATAGACAATTTCAAAACACACAAACACATACTAACACCCCTAAACCAATTAATCATACCTGAAGGTAGACCTCATATACAAGTTGATTGTAACTTTTTGAATTTGCTTTTTTATTCGGGAAAGAATATGGAACAAATATGTATGGTACTTTATATGGTAACCCTTCTATTGCAGCATTGAACACATCTACACAGAACCCTTTGGCAATCGTCGCATTGGTTAGAGGATCTTGTTCTACAGTTAAGAATTCTTCAAATCCAACTAACATAGGAACACCAATTCGTAGCGTTTTGATTTTTTGCAATGTCAAACGTCTTGGAGGGATCAGAGAACCTCCAGGCCAGATTATTTCTTGAAGAACATTTATACCATCGTCTTCCGTCCAATTCCCAACTCTTCTCTCACCTTTTCCAATCACGTTCACTATTTCCAATGGCATAGCAACAGATTTCATGTTTACCAGATGAAACTCACCACTCAACCCCTTGAATCTAACGTTTAGCAACTCTTGTAGAAATGGTTTTCCACTTTCTGATTCTTGAATATTTGTGAAATCCATTGCCTTCATTACATTAGCTTTCTTTCCATGTTTAGAAGGTCTAATATTAGCCTTTTCAACTGCGGTTGCTACTGCAAAAGTTGCATCATATGCCATTACGGTAAAGATATTTGGGTTGCAAAAAGGGGATTCTTTTCTCGATCTCCTGGAAAAGTTATGAAGTTTAGTTGATGACGGGATAAGATATTTCAAACCTAAAACTCCTTGAAATGATTCGAGAACTTCATCATCTAACTCGACAGGATCAAAGAAGTTCATTGTCTTATCTGTTACTATCCAAGCATATCCTTGGGTCATCAATCCCACTCTTTTTGCATATACCAAAATACGAAATGCTAAAAGGTGAGAGACATGAATAATAAATACCCTTTCTTTCAAATCTGAGAGCTTACGAAGCTCGTCAACTATTTGATCATCGGATGCTAATGAAGAAATCACACTCTTATAAGATATATGAATTTTTTTATCTTGAAAAGAATGTATTATATATGGTACACTTTCTCTCCCAAATTCACTGTCCTCGTGTACAAGGATGACATCGGTCCACTTAAATGATTCGGCAATGGCTGCTAGACCCTTCCACTGGATGATTTCATCTGGTGTCATTTGAAGTAAGTAACGATGGACAGCTGAGTTCAATGGTGGGCTTGCGGTTAATGATAGAACAGGAACTTTGGTTTTTGCTCCCAAAATGCTAAATAAATTTGCTTGGAGCGGTGTTTCTGGTCCAAGGATTGCTTGCACTTCAATATTTTCTAGAAGATCAAAAACTGTAATGTGCAAATGAGCTTGCTCAGATATACATGTCTTGAGTTCATGTGCTTTTAGAATGTGTGCTTCAGCAATAGTAATGTGATATTCAAATAATAATAATTAGTGGTTATCAAAAAAAAAAAAAAAAAAAAGAAGATAAGAAGAAGAACTACCAAGATTTATAGGGGTAAGTTAAATACGAAGTAGCAATATTCTACAAAGCCTAAGAAGGCTCCCGGACGAGAGAGAGAGAGAGAAGTGTTAGTAAAGAATGGGAAAACTTGAAAAAAGTTAAGTTACACCTATTTTATCATTCCCAACTCTGTTGCTTCTCTATTTCAAGCGTGATTTTTTGAACAAATTGAATCAATCAATCTCATCTGTTGTTTCACCAAATCAAAGGCCCATATACCTTCGTAGGTTTTTGTATAGAGTAAGAAATGTTAGTATTTTGGTTTAGAATACAACTTTGCCATATGTCAATAAACTTCCTCTCATTTGGGAACCCTTTTCTTTTTTCCAAACCCGGCGGAAGAACAACTTCAAAGTGTGTTTTTGAAGTATATAAAATTGTCAAAATCATTTTGTTCCGCTATTAAATTATTGTTAAACGAAGGAAATTTCTTGTTCGTAAATTCGTTTATTTATTAAACGAACGAACACAAACGAACTTTCTGCCGAACAGTTCACCAACTATTCGTCGAACATTTGGTTCGTTTGAAGCCCTAATATTTTGTAGGGTTGGGTTATTCTACAAAGGCTACAAAAAATGAGAAGGGTGGGAAGGATACAAAAAACACAATAGATCATGAAATATGACACAATGAGCCACAAAATATAACACAGTGCCAAAAAATATAACACAATGCTGAAGCAAAAAAACACAATGAATTGAAAAAAATGACACAATGATGAAAATAAGAAAAAGACACATTGGTACATAAAAGACACAATGATATAACGCATATTCTAAAAACTACAAGTTAAAACCCCAAAATACGAAGACCTAAAAACTAACGTCGTAGGGTTCGATAAGATGGTTTCAATGCCGCTTGAATGAGTTCAATCGGAGTCCGTTTGATACCCTTCATACGACTTCCTATTTTTCTTCACTGTGTATTTGATCATAACCCATATTTTGTAATCAAATTTGAAACATTTCTTATTCATAGAATTTTAAAATTACGGGAAAAGGTACTACTTCCCTAGGAACCAATATATTGTGGCCCCAAATATTTTAGGAACATTTTTCTTTATGGCATTTCATAAAAAGCACTCTATGCTAGAGTAAACTTGGCAAAAAGGGGAACAATTACATGGGATTGGAGCAAGCAAAACTTAGGTTATATATAACTGATTACTCAACCCATTTTGTCATCTAACTCTCTAAGTGACTGGGACCGAAAAATTCCAGGAACATCTATATATGAACTGCATAATTAATAAAAGAAAGAAGAACCAAGAGATCTGACCATCTGATAGAGCGCGCAAAGGGTTTCCTTTCGAATCTCTTGTGTGCAGAACTATCCTCGTTTTGTACTCATCATTTAAAGAGTAAAAATCTGAAATTGCCATGCAAATGCTGCTATAAACCATCTGTCCAAACAATGATGTCATATCAACAAGGACCCCTATAGGTATCTCATGCATACTGCTAGAACTCATATTGACTACGGGTGATGGATTCGACAACTCATGTAACTGACACGGTACGTTCATGATCATTATAAGTGAAAGAATAATTATATGTTTTCTGTAACTCATGAGCTCCATCTTATGAAAAATTGATGTTAGATCTGTAGTTGATTACCTCCAATTTATTAAAATCAAAGTTTACATAGAAAAAGTCAACTAGTCATGTTAGTGAAGTAACAACTCAGACTTCAACAACGCATAGGAAGGCTTATTTGCAAAGCGTTGACTTCTAAAACGTGAATATATATGATAATAGGAAATTAGTAGATCACGTAAAAAGGCACAATAAACTTCCCAGAAGTATCGTGTTAATTAATTAGTATTAATGAATTAGCAACTTCATTAAAGAATTATATTCACACAATTGTTTAAGAAAATGGATGAGAATCTCATTTGGGCAAGAAACAATGATGTTTATACATACACACTTGCAAAGAGGTGACCAAACACTTAGCTATAAAAATTGTAAGAGAGCATCATGAATAATCGGTTAGCTATTATGGTATGTCATTCTAATCTTATTTTTTTCGTGTATATTGCTATAACATTAATTGTCATTTAAACAAAGAATATATCTTTTATGTAATTTGTTATGGCCTAAGAGCTTTTTTCCTGGTACTGAGGCATTTGAATTCTTAAAAACAGATAAGAGAAAATTTCAACTTGGTAGAAAAAATATATCCTAAACCACCTTGACTTGATCTTACCAATAAACTAAAATTTGAAGAAAGATCTCAGCACATGAGTAGAGACTAAGACACTTGAATTTTGTATTCACACAGTGATTTTCCCTAACTGATTAAAGTTTTTCAGAAATGAGTTGTTTTTAAATGAATTTGCATAAAAGGAATTATATTTTAGAGCATTCACATTTGGTTCACCAAATCTCATCTATTAACTTACACTAAAAATCACTACAAATTACCAAATTTTGTCTTTCTTTCTCAAATAAATAATATTTTTTTATACTTTTATCATTCTCTTTTCTCCCTCCTCCACTTTCAAAAATATTAAAATATATATATGGGTAAATAGTGTCTCTCCAAATATACAGATGAATATTAACTTTTTATCTCTCCTCTACTCAAAACTCATCAAAGTATTTTTTAAAATATGAAAAGCACATTCACATAATATGATGGACCAAATGTGAATGCTCTTATTCTTTAAAAAGCAGATATTGTCAAATGGGCCGAGCTCAAGTTATTATTCGACTCTAGCTAGCATCCTCCCCTACCTGAACAGGTTCATCAAGTTTGGAGATCGGACCCAAGGCCACCGAAGAGATAATTATGATTCGGAGGATTATCTAGAAAGTTTAGTTGACTTAATGATAATTCAAGTGGGTTTATTAATTAAGTTTATCTAGTTAAAGTTTAGTAATTATTTAATTTTTTTTTTTGGAAGGTGTAGTTCAATGGTGAAATCCTAGTCCTGACAACCCCAGGTCCCAAGTTCAAATCCTCCCACACACCGGTCCCTTTCAACCTTAATGGGTATAATTTTTCGATGGACGAGAATCGAACCTGAGACCTAACCCGGGTGGGGACCCACCTAGGTGGTAAACCCCCCACCTCCGACCAGCTGGGCTGGACATCATTGGCTAGTAATTATTTAATTCGTGTGTCAATCATAGTAGATTTGAGTTATTTAGTATAAATAGACGGTTAAGGTTACTGTAATTGGTATGCTTTTGGTTGATATAAATATGTTACGGTTAATATAAATTTTTATTTCTATAAAAAACATGATTACTTAATTTTTATAAATAAATCATGTCATTCCTTTTAAATCTTATTTATATTGTAATTATTCAATTACTTAGTTGTTTAATTTATATTAATCAAATTAATTATTTTATTTTACATTTAAAATCTAAGTGTATTATTAATTAATTCTTAGAAATTAATTATTTCATTTAAATTTAATTTAATTACTTATCGAAAACCTTAATCTCCCAATTAAGTCAGAAACCCTAAGTGCATATCCTAGAAATCCAGACTTTAAAGACTCTACATTCTTATATATTACTTATATCCTTTATGTTGTGTTCCCGAGTTTAATAAGCGAATGAAAAGAAGAGAAAAGGAGCGAAAAGAGATGGAGTGGAAATGAAAGATTTAATTAACTAGCGTGTTCCCGAGTATGAAGAAAATGAAAAGAAAATGGGAAATGAAGGAAATAAACCAAAATGTTCATTCAATTTCATTCCCTTTCTATCCTTAAAAAACTCTGGAACACAATTTTTTCTTAACATCCTTCCAAATCCCATCTTTTTCTTCGTTAAATGAAACTCGGGAACACAATGTTAGTTGATTCCGGGAATCAACTTGCTATCATCTCACCACACCTTGGGTACTTCGCTTAGCTAAAGGTGAGTAACTCCAACCCATTTTTCGTTTTCACACGTTTGGCGTGAAACATGTACCTTATAACAACTTACACATTCACTTACACTTGAACAACTTTTCTTTACATATACAATTCATATATGTGTTTATGTTTATTCCGGTGCTTTGTGTTAGGGTTAAGCATAGTACTTACAAATTGTATGCAAAATCATTAACTTAAGTAGTCGACAATAACAATGGGTAGCACTATTAGACTGACAACCCGTCTTGTTGTTCTTAGATTCTAGTGACAAGAAGAAAAAATAACCAATTAAGCCCCTAATTTGTTCAAGATCTGTATACTTATAGTTGCATTCTAAGTAGTCTGAAACAATAATAGTGTATGTTGATATGGGAACATTTTGCCCATGTATTCTCAATTCATTCCTGTATCCACTGATTACAACATATGAATTCAGAGACGAATTCAGGATTTTTTTTATGCAGGAGCACGATACGGATCGTCTAAAATGAGTCATACAAAAAAATGATTATAAAATACCATAATTCGTTAAATATTTAAATGTAATATAAAAATCCTTCGATTACAATTGTTATTTACGAGCTTTTACATTTCCAATGAAAAAAATAGGTAACTCAATAATAATTCAACTGACAATTTGGGAATAAGTTGAATAATAAAATTACATTAAAACATTTTATGTAGTTTAGAAATTAAAATCCATTAATAATCAAGAATCAAGAAATAAAATGATAAATAAAGGATCAGTTGGTTTTACCCAGGAGCCCCGTTTTTGAACCCGGGCTACTCCATATTTTTTGCTGCACCTCTTGTGGTGTGATGGTAAAGGTGTTGGGATTTTAAAGGTAAAGTTTGGGAGTTCAAGCATCATACACTACTAGAAATATGGCATTTTGCTACAAAATTTCTTACGGAAAAAAATGTGTCACAAATTTAACAAAGTTGCTACTCATTTGTGACGTCAAAAAAAATTTATTTTTTTTAGCAAATTTGCGACAAAATATATCTACAAATTCTTAGGAAATTGCGTAGGAAATGCGTCACAAATTTTATACACCATGTTTTCATCACAAATGCGTTGAAAATTGTGATACAAATGTGTAATAGTTGCTTTGCGACGAGGGTTTTTCTAATATCAAGGTTTTGTTGAAAATGCGTCATAAATCTTGATATATGATGCATTTTTCAACAAAACCTTGATGTTAGAAAAACCCTCGTCGCAAACCAATTACTACACATTTGTAACACAATTTTCAACGCATTTGTGACGAAAACATGGTGTAGGAAATTTGTGATGCATTTTCTACGCAATTTCCTAAGAATTTGTAGATATATTGTGTCACAAATTTGCTAAAAAAATTATAGATTTTTTTTTCGTCACAAATGAGTAGCAACTTTGTTAAATTTTGTGACGCATTTTTTTCCGTAAGAAAATTTTGTAGCAAAATGCCACTTTTTTAGTAGTGATAAGAGGCAAAAACAACGGGTGTATTTAAAAGGTGATGTAAAAAGGATATAAAAATTGAGGAAGGAAATTAATTGTAAAAAAATAATACAAACCAAATACTAGGGCACCACTTTCAATTAAAACACATCAACAAGAGATATCAGTAATAGCAAAATAAAAAAAGTAGGATGCTGGAGACTTGCACTGAAGGAGATTGGAAAGTGGAGAAAGAGAAGGGCTGCAAAGGTTGCAGGTTGCAGTACCTTCAAATCAAATTCAGCATTTGCCATACTAATCGATGGTCAATCAAAATATAGTAGATGAGAAGCGAATATGTTGACACATAGCGAAGTAGGAATACGAGAACTATGAAAGCCAAGATAACCCCACCGATATAAAATAAACCGCGGAAATTATGAAGGGTAAGAATTGTAAGGTTCGCTCCTTGCGAATCTTCGGGTAAAAAAGATGAATCTTTCTTGAACCATTTCCTTTCCAATTTTAGTAGTTCTCCTTCCTCTCTTAGTTTTGATATTTCCCTTGAAAGATCTGCCACTAATGGTGATCCCTTTTGAAAGACCTGAAATAAATGATATATCATTATAGCATGTTGCCTTTTGAATAGGAAAACTAAATAAACTGACTCGCTCTCCTATAGGAGACACTTCTACGTGAAGGCATTATGTTTAAATTTGGATGTGCTTTATCTTTGCATTTAATAATCATAATCATTTTTGTTGTTGGTAATATGGAAATGACTTGTTTATTAGATGAGACCCATGGGAATGTGAAAAGAAAAGTTGAAAAAAAGGGGTAACAAATCTAAAAAAATAACCATTATGAAATCTCTTTAAAATGATTATATAAATTGTTTGTTTTGTTGTTTATTTTAACTAAGTTTAGAATGTTGGTCATGTAGACCCAAATAAATAATTCGGTTACGATACATCTTTTATTCTATTTATGTATCTAGTTAATATCTATGTTTTTTTACTGAATATTTTTTTTGGAAGGTGTGCTTCAGCGGTAAACCCAATCGACAGACAACCCCTCGACTCGAGTTCGAATCTCTACCTACGCACCGGTGTCCACTTTGAAGTTATCTCAAACCGTTACAGGGAATTTTTTCGTGGTGTGCAGGATTCGAACTCAAGACCAAGCCCGGGCGGGAACCCTCTTAAGAGGTAAACCCTCCCACCTCTCCCCAGCTGGGCTAGTTCAACACTTAATAGTTCAAACATCTTATTGATTTAATACTTGCCCATTCAGAGAAATTGCCAAACAGAACCTTAGTCTATAAATAAAACCACATAAATAATTTGGAGCAACTTGTGATATGATATAAATATTTCTCTTATTTGCTTTCTCTAAACATTTCTAGAATGCATCTAGCACTTTCTCTTTCTTCGGCTCTGAGTCTAGCACTTTATCTTTCTTCCGCTCTGAGAATAGTCTACAAATAGAGATTCATTTGTAATGCTAAATAAGAACTTTTGTTATTTTAATATAATTTCTCCCATTTGAGTTTTATCTACACGAGTTTTATCTACATGTTGTCTAGAACACATCTAATAGGTTTATCACTTTCGTCCTACATCATTATCTAAACGTTCAAAATTGACTATCAATTCAAAAGCAAAACATGAAAACCTCCTCATAAGAATACATCATCAATATGTTAAATATGTTAGCAAAGAATGAACTTACAAAGCCAAACCCATTAGTACGGGGTTCGTAGGAGACCAAACTGTAGGCACTACCATACTTTGCCAAGAATAGCTTGATATAAGGGAACTCGTCCATAATAGCCGTGACGCCGCCTTTCTTACTCCCCCCTGCCAATGCACTTGCATATTCAGCCAATGAACTATATGGTAGTAGAGAGAGGTGATTAATATTTGAGTTGTTCTCAATCTCCACTTCAATAAAAGAACCCGCATGGTATCCTATGTCAATCCCCTTTTGCGTTAACTGAATTTGCTGAACCGTTAACATGGAACTCAAAGCAGCATTATAGCATGTAACCATTATAAGAACTATAAATAACCACACAATAACCAAAAGCCTTGACAGATTACTCAACAACTTCACTCCTGAAAATCAGATGATGAATGTTAAAGGGTACCGTGATGCGCCAAATCTACTTGTTAAAACAATGGGATCAAAAACAATTAAATGAACACCGGGATTTTGTGAATATGGTAAGTCACGTTCACGACTCTTATTATATATTGACTTAATGCAAGTGATAATCCAAATAAAATAGGTTACAAACTATTACTTAAATGCTAACCAACCCAAACACTCACCCTAGCCACTATAGCGCCCCCCAACTCTAGCTAAGAAGCACCCTCAGTAAGGTGCGAAACGAGGTTCTATCATCACGTGAAGATTTACCACTGTCTCAAGCCAAAAAGAAGAAAGGCATGCAACTTTCCTAAGCGATAGCCCAATGGTGAAAGACTAAAAGCCACATTCCCCCGCTTTCACTTTATCTTCCTGAGAGTCATATAGTCTTGCATTTGTTCTAATATGAAACAACTAAGAATAGGATTCACTTTCAATTAGGTCTTGCTCTAGCCTCTTTAGGGGTTATGGATTTCTTAGTCGCTTAATGCACTCTTTACCCTCTTATACATTTATTGCACAACACTTTACTACTCAAGCTGCTTTATATACTTCAGATGGCAGCTACATGAGAACATGAATGAATCCCTTGTGCCTCTAGCATTTGGCTGTTAGGCTTGTGGCATAATGTGAGAGGAAAGAAGGGTGCTCCTGGCATGTGCCATTGCCAAAATGTAAGTCTATTACCCTGGTAGAAGATACCTAACTTTTCTGCTACTTACCTAACCCTTAATACGTTGTGTTTACTCTGCTCGTTCCCTATGGTCAAGCGCTTTGTTCATGAGTTGCTATTGCTTTAGCTGTGATAACTATAACTTAAGCTATCTTCTTGAGCGAAAACTGCTTCCCTTAAGATGAGATTTTAGGGAAAAGTAGAAAGAGCTTTTTTATTCATTGGTACTAAGCCTTTACTTCAAAGAAAATGGAATAGAACCAAAAGCTAGCTTTGATGTTAGTAAAGTCAGTCCATCTACACAAACAAAGACTCTCTATTCTTCGTATTGCCGCTTTATTTATATAAGCTCCAGTGAAGCAAATCAATGCACAAATGGATAGACCAATACTGATACCATAAATCAACCTACTTCTATTATCTTGGCGTCTCCGGACAGAGAGGCTACAGAGGTTGGCTAGACAAGCCTTGTTTGGAAAAGATGTTAATTGTAAAGATTGTTTTTAATAATAAGAGGGATGATTTGGTGATGTTGTTGGATAAAAGTGTAGAGTTCAAGGAGAATTGCTATTGGGTGTTTGTATACATGTGCAGGGATGTGGATTCTTTGAGCTTGTGTGTGTTGTATGCGAGAAGATGATGATGAGGGTGTTGTAGAAATGGTGAGAGACAGAGGTGGTGAAGAAACATAAAGGTGAGAAACAAAGATGGGTTTTAGTGAGGAGAGAGAGTGATGACGTGTTGGTTTTGTATTGGTCCTAACGAAAAACCTCACCGGAGACGCTTAAGGTGTCTCGAAACTTATGAGGCGTCTCTCCAAAACGACGGGAGTGAGGTATTTTGGTAAGTAGGGTTGGTCAAGGGGCAAAACCGTGATTTTCCCATTAAGTAATCCCATGTAAAAGCTAAAAAGTTGTTTACGAACCAATAGAAATTCATGATCATGCACGATAACCATATAACCAATATCAAATAGCACAAGCACCCTCTTAATCAACTCATGATCGTATTAATTATCCTAGTCACAATAATGAATTTTAAAAAAACCTAACACACCCTTTACTACAAGGGTTGTCTAGGGGATTCCTAATGGTAAAGTGGTATGTGCTTTAAAACCAAAAGATTTGAAAATTCAAATACTGCATAATGTTGGGTTTTTTGTGTATATATGCTATAAAATCTAGGAATTGTCCCTGAAAAGGTTAGAGAGAGAGAGAAAGAGATATTACTATGACTAAAGGTAAGCGTAGAGAAAGAGAACCAGAGCACAGGTCCAACTACTTCTTGCCATGGACCTTGGAATGTTGAGTTTATAGGATATTCAATAACCCATATTGTTGCTGCGATTATGAAAAAAGAGCTTGTAGTTGCAACCCACATACGTGTATCTAAGGGCTCCAAAAACCACCATATTTTTCTTTGATTCTGATCATCTCTTATAACAGTCCCAACGCCTAAATCGGTGAATGTAATTGTAAAGTCAACATATAAGGATCTATTGGAAGTGATCGAGATATCCCCAACAGCCGCATCGTACTTCTGGATCACCAAGAACAAGTTATTCCTTTTATCATAGTATGGTTAGATGTACTTTTAATTTGATGTTTAAACTCGTACTAATCACATAGTTAACTCTTGAGTATTTAATAGTGAACAAACCCAATCATTTAAAAATTTAATACACAGAATGGCTAAAGAGTCGTTAAAAAGGGACCACATGTACACTTTTTAGGGACACGCTATACATACACCACTGACAATCTAATGTCACACCATTTTCAAACAATTATTTTAGGTTGTACGGGTCGTTTGAAGGTTAGATCTTGTGTCATAACCCCTACTTTTAAACTATTGTTCGAGTTTTTGATCAAACGGCCATTTGAGTTCGGCGGTGGCAAAGGACTGGCGGACCCCTTATTTTACCTTACCATCATCAATCTTGTTGCAATTTTATAAGCTGATTATTTAGAACCTATTTTGACAGAAAAATAAGTGGTTAAAGTTTCAAGTAGATATGTAAAACTAATTATTGGAAATAAACCTTAATTTTTTACTTTCATTTTGTATAAATGGATGTTTTCTGCTGCACAACGATTCATACCTGAAGATAGACCTCATATATAAGTTGATTGTAAGTTTCTGAGTTTGGTGTTTTATTCGCATTAGAAAATGGAACAAATACGTATTGTACTTCATATGATAACGCTTCAATCGCAGCCTTGAACACGTCCACGCAGAACCCTTTAGCAACCGTTTCATTGGTTACAGGATTGTGTTCTACCGTTAAGAGATCTTCGAATCCAACCAGCATAGGAACAGCAATCTGTAGTGTTTTGTTCGTTCTTGGGCTTCTTGGAGGGATCATAGATAATCCTGGCCAAATTATTTCTTCAAGACCATTTATAGGATATGGAGGTCGATAATCCTTATCTTGCTCGCCTTTCATCCAAAACCCAACTCGTCTCTCGCCACTTCCGATCACATTCACTATTTCCAGTGGCATAACAACGGATTTGTTTACAAGATGAAACTCACCACTCAATCCCCTGAATCTAACATTTTGCAACTCTTTTAACAATATTGTTCCCCTTTCCGATACTCGAATAGTTGTGAAATCCACTGCTTTCATTCTATCAACCGTCTTTCCGTCTTTAGAAGGTCTAATTTCAGCCCTTTCAACAGCTTTTGCTACTGCAAAAATTGCATCATATGCCAATACGCTAAAAATATTTGGGTTACTAAACCGATATTCTTTTTTGCATCTTCGGGAAAACTTACGAAGTTTATTGGATGATGGTATATGGTATCTTAAACCTAACACTCCTTGAAATGATTCAACAACTTCTTCATCTAACTCTATAGGATCAAAGAAGTTCATAGTTTTATCTGTTACTATCCAAGCATATCCTTGGGTCATCAATCCTACTCTTTTCGCATATACCAAAATACGAAATGCTAAAAGGTGAGATACATGAATGATAAACACCCTTTCTTGCAAATTTGATAGCTTGCGAAGCTCGTCAACTATTTGATCATCGGTTGCTAATGAAGATAATGCACTCTTATAAGATATATGAAGTTTTTTTTCTTGGAAAGAATCATATATATATGGTAGGTCTTCTCTCCCAAATTCACTGACCTCGTGAACAAGGATGACGTCGGTCCATTTAAATGATTCGGCAATGGCTGCTAAACCCTTCCACTGGATGGTTTCATCTGGTGTCATTTGAAGCAAGTAACTATGAGCAGCTGAGTTCAATGACGGGCTTGAGGTTAATGAAAGAACAGGAACTTTAGTTTTGTCTCCCAAAATGCTTAAGAACTTTGCTTGGAAAGGTGTTTCTGGTCCAATGATTACTTGCACATTTTGATTTTCTAGAAGATCAAAAGCTGTAAATGTGAAAATGAGCATGCTAAGATAATTGGTGATATATTCAAATAATAATTCGGGTGTTGTTAGGATGTGTGATTCCAAAATGGCCTTGCGATATGATATTCAAATAATTAAGACCATTCGTAGTGGATATCATGAGTTTTTTCGGGCCGCGAAGGGGGCTGGGGAACACCAGCCCAACCAATGTCCCAACCGAAAAAGAAAAAAAAAACCCGATTTAGATGCACCTCGTGTATCCTAGTATCCCAAGCCCTTTAAACCTATTGACCATTAACAACGTTCATATTTAAAAAAAAATAGTGAGAATTACATATATAGATTGTCCTTTAACTTTGCTACACCCTATGTATGTTAGGTAGACATTTTGATTAAAAATTTGTATTTCAAGACCTTTGAGATTTGACGCAGATTTACTTGAAGTTTAGGAGATATATTTTATGTTTGTTCATTTTAAGTTTCAGATGAGACACTATCTTGCAATTACAATTAATAATAATCGTTCCAGATTCTGCGTATCTAAATTATCATATATATTACAATCTCGTAAGGAATCGGAAGCCGGTTTTGGACCTATTTAGGTCTAGGTTATGTATTTATAAAGCAAGGAACTTATCTTATGGTGGTCGAGTTACTTTGTTGAAATCGGTTTTGAACTCGTTGCCCACTAGCTTATTTCTTTTCGTTGGAGCAAATCGACCAAATAAAACAAGTTCTTACCTTAAAAGTGGATGATAATTCATGATAATTAGAAGCAAAATTGATGAAACTCCATGAACCCTAGTTGCGTCTAATGGTTCCTTACGATGAAAGAAGGAATGGGGAGGAAAAACGAGATATGGTGAACGATGGAGGTGACTAGGATTATTTAAGTTTAGGTATTTTAATATTTAGCCCCCCGTCCATATTCACTAGTTTATACTTGGCCTCTAAACTTCTAAATTTATACATTATATATGTATAAATATGGAAAAATATATATAAAAATCCAATCCGATTATTCCTGATTAATCCCTAGTCGGTATCCCACCGATCAATTAGCGCCTAGCGTGTTCTACAACACTGGACGTGTGGCATGGGTCAGAACTGTTGGCATCAAAATACCCATTATTATTTGGCCTCGAGTCGGACAAATGGTGCACGGTAGCAGAAAGGATGGGGTATATATGAAAATTGGGGTCAAAGTGGTAACCAGGCCTGGAAAAGGTAGCTTTCAGGCCAAGCGGAGACACTGGAACTGGGCCAGCTTCAGTCATCTCTCTCGCAAGTTGCTATGTCATCAGACTCAGATAAATGGTCATGGGGAATTGACGAGTAAGAGTTTTATTCTGTTAAGAGTCTAAAAGGGTTTCTTGTTTCACATTCCTACTCGACACCGGACTATAACTTCGAGTGGAACAACTGGGTTCCAAAGAAAGTTTCCATCCCAGCTTGGAGGACGTCAAGAAATAGGCTACCAACGAAGGATTTATTGATTCGAAGAAACATTCGTGTGCACTCAGAGTTATGTTTGTTTTGTTGCGACTACCCTGAGACATGTGAACACTTGTTCGTATCATGTGCTTTCTCGCAAACAATGTGGCAAATTCTAGCTATATGATGCAAAGTGCCTCCAATATTTGCTTTCAGCCTCAAAGATCTACTTGGTTTACATATCCATATTCAAGGAACTAATAAAAGGAAGAAGGCGTTCCATGCAGTGGTGCCCTCGGCTTTATAGTGTCTATGGAGACTAGCGAATTCTCAATGATTTGGGAACATTGGAGAGCCTTTAATGTTTTTCCTTATTCGGTTGATGTTGTACTATAATTATAAAACACGGTCGATGTGACTTTTGGTGGATGTACTTGTGCTTGCCTAGCGCCTTGTTGGTCGTTCAAATAAAATACATAACTTATATTAATTTTCTTTGTACTATATATCTTTTATTTTACATTCATCATTCTAGTTACTTGATATATCTTTTTCGTCATTGGATTATTATTGTTTATTAGTCAGACTTGTTGCAGTTAGCGGTGTTTATGGTCTGGTTTTCACGGTTTTGAGTTCAAACCGCGAACCAAACCGTTAGTAACGGTTTTTTAATTTCTAAACCGAAACCGAACCATAGAACTTTTAAACCGAACCAAACCAAACTGTTAGAAACAGTTTGGTTCCACGATTTGGTCTTATTGGGCCGTTATGTGTACAAGTTGTCCTAATTTCGCAAAAAAAAATATCCAAATTTCAAGACGTCATAAAGTTGCTCACAATGCTTAAGTTGTTTAACATAAATACCTATCCAAATAGCTTAAAATGTAGTCCAAATATATAAAAGTATCTCTAAATAGATCGATACATAGGTGTTAGCTGTAGTTGAAAATTTAGAAATTAAAAAAACAGAAAAACTCATATAATATTGTGAAATGGACTTAGCATACTTTTGTTTTGAATTAAATTGCTTATTAGGTTATAATAGATTTATTTTTATTAATGTCTATATATAATATGAAATATTTTAAATACTAGAATAAATTCTTACGGTCTGGTCCGGTTTTATACGGTTGGTTTTGGTATAAACCGTAAACCAAACCAAACCGTTCGTTGCGGTTTGAAAATATTAAAACCGACCGAACGAAAGATAAGTAAAATAACTGACCGTGAAACCAAACCAATGACTGATTTGGACGGTTTCATGGTTTAAAACCAAACCATGAACACCCCTAGTTGCAGCAGAGAAGTTGAAAGATAAGTTGCTAAAGAACAATGAAAAACTCAATGGGTTCCTTTTTATGTAAAGGTATGACATTTTTTTATTGGTCTCTTTTTTCACTCTTTTAAAATTATTTTCTCTTGCTGCTATATTCTAAATTCACATACTCATGCATGAAAAGTGGTTTCACAATTGGTTGGAGATGAAAGAGACCCCCTAGAAAAAACGAGTGAAAATGAGGGGTTTTTTTGCAGTTGATATATACAAAGACATATCTTTGAAGAGCTATGGATTACTTTTATATTTTTAGTTTATAACTACTAATTCAAATTACAATTTTTTATTTTTTATCAAATGGTCTATGTGGTTTTACTTCAATTTACATTATATATTAATAAATTTTGTCTTGTTGGGTTTCTTGAATCTATATTGTTCAATACACGGATACCTAGTATCATATATAATAATAATATTTTATCTTGTTTGGGTTTCTTGAATGTATCTAATTAGCCAATTCCTATACGTCAAGAAACGACTCCAAAGTGTATTAACTTTTAAGTATAAAATCCTCAAAATCATTTTGTGCAAAATAGTTAAATTTATGGATTAAAGTTTTTCCCCCGTACCAAAAATACTTGTTGGGATCCCCATTAGACTCCTCATTTTGTCACCCTTTTTGGTTAGAGTGATAGAATATTTAAAAAACAATTAGATGGGGTTGGCTAACAAGCAAACTCGGGTTAGAAGTCCACTAAATTCGATAATTTTCGCATCTTGTCATTTGTAGGGGACGGTAATGTCATATTTCATGAACATTAATTCGAGGATTGCGTAATAAAAAGAAATGAGTATAAGAGAACTAACCAAGTGATAGAGCGCGTAAAGGGTTTCCTTTTGAATCCCTCGTGTGCATAACTAACCTCGTTTCGTACTCATCATTTAAAGAGTAAAAATCTGAAATTGCCATGCAAATGCTGCTATGAACCATCTGTCCAAACAATGATGTCATATCAAGAATGACCCCTATTGGTATCTCATGCTTTCTTGTAGAACTCATATTCACTACGGGTGATGGATTTGACAACCCATGTAATTGATACGGTAAGTTCATGAGCATTATGAATGTAAGAATTTTATGATTTCTGTAACTCTTGAGCTCCATAGTAGAAAAATGTGTTGTTTGATGAATCTATCCGGAGATTTCGGACCAACTTGACTTATGTGGTTGAAATTATGTGATTGCAATATTGTATTAAGAGAGATAATAGAGCTGAGAAGAGAAATTAAGTGAATATATGGTTCATGTATATTCTTCAAATAATAGCACTGTATATTCGAACTTCCCAAGAATATTTGTCTATAGTTTATATTTGATTTCTCCAAGAAAATCCAGATAAATATGAATACATTATACATTGATCTCATCATATAATAATAACAATAGCCGTTAAAAAAAATATATAAAGAAACACCGCAAAATCAAGGTCTGCCACAAAGTAAACTTTTTTTTTGTGACTTTGTAAACTTCATTCAACTACTATGCACAACCTCCAACCAAAAACGAGGGCGGCCAAAAAAAAAACAATACAAAGGAAAATTGCACTATTATATATAGTATTAAATAACAAATGGTTTGTGCATTTCTAGGTTGTACATGGTGCTTTGTGAGTGTTTTGTGCATTAGTTAGTTGTAGTTTAGGCATGGATGGTTGTACTATGAAAGGCATCACGCTAATGTCTCTCTTTTCTTTGCAATCCTTCTCAAACCAAACCCTCAACCTTCTCTATTACACACTCTTTTCTCTCTCTGTAAAAATATGGAAAGGGATTCCGACCTACGATGTTGATGAATCATGAACAAGGTGTTTGTGGTTCCGTCGGTTACTCTTCTTTCTCTCGACGAAACTCAAAGCAGAGACCCCTCCGGCGCGTGAGCTATCTGAAACCCAAGTTCGGAAGACGAAGACATTACTGCTGGTTCTCTCTAAAGAAGAGATTCACATTTCTCTCTCTCAGTGCTGAAGCTTGAACATAATTTTCAGGGGTTGTAAGGCCCCCAAAGTCACCAGACTCTTAAATTAGGGGTGAACTCAATATATATTAAATTATCAGACGAAATACTAGTAAATTTAAACTAGTGAGCAAAAAAACATGGGGTCAGGACACTTCCTGGCCTCTTCTATCAATCCCCCCTGAGCTCTGTACTTAAAGTCTTAAACCAAAAAAAAAAAAAAAAAAACTACCGATTTGATATCATCAATAGCATCTTTCACCACACAACCCTTATTCCATAACCCTTAAAGTCCATGTAATATGATCCTTATAGTATGTACAACAAAAGTTCTATCCTTGTTGGATTGAGTGATATTTTTTGGTTCAATTTTGAGGAAATACACTTAGGGTTCTTATAAAAAAATGGAAAATTAGGCATTTTTATGTAATCTTTGTATTTTTATTTATCATACTTCTTCACCTCTATAAATGTTAAAAAAATTCATGTGACTTCATTTTGACCTAAATATTATTATGTTAATCTTATTTTTTTTAAAATTATTAAAATTGTTGTATATTATTAATTTTTATTGATTTAATCATAAATAACTCACCACAAATTTGTTTTTATTCATTAAAAGCCCAATTTTTTTTGTGAAATTATTTTAATCATATGAAATATTATAGTGAATTTTATATTTAGAAAAACCCAAGTTTTGAGCAAAAAAACATGGGGTCAGGACACTTCCTGGCCTCTTCTATCAATCCCCCCTGAGCTCTGTACTTAAAGTCTTAAACCAAAAAAAAAAAAAAAAAAAACTACCGATTTGATATCATCAATAGCATCTTTCACCACACAACCCTTATTCCATAACCCTTAAAGTCCATGTAATATGATCCTTATAGTATGTACAACAAAAGTTCTATCCTTGTTGGATTGAGTGATATTTTTTGGTTCAATTTTGAGGAAATACACTTAGGGTTCTTATAAAAAAATGGAAAATTAGGCATTTTTATGTAATCTTTGTATTTTTATTTATCATACTTCTTCACCTCTATAAATGTTAAAAAAATTCATGTGACTTCATTTTGACCTAAATATTATTATGTTAATCTTATTTTTTTAAAATTATTAAAATTGTTGTATATTATTAATTTTTATTGATTTAATCATAAATAACTCACCACAAATTTGTTTTTATTCATTAAAAGCCCAATTTTTTTTGTGAAATTATTTTAATCATATGAAATATTATAGTGAATTTTATATTTAGAAAAACCCAAGTTTTGAGCAAAAAAACATGGGGTCAGGACACTTCCTGGCCTCTTCTATCAATCCCCCCTGAGCTCTGTACTTAAAGTCTTAAACCACAAAAAAAAAAAAAAACTACCGATTTGATATCATCAATAGCATCTTTCACCACACAACCCTTATTCCATAACCCTTAAAGTCCATGTAATATGATCCTTATAGTATGTACAACAAAAGTTCTATCCTTGTTGGATTGAGTGATATTTTTTGGTTCAATTTTGAGGAAATACACTTAGGGTTCTTATAAAAAAATGGAAAATTAGGCATTTTTATGTAATCTTTGTATTTTTATTTATCATACTTCTTCACCTCTATAAATGTTAAAAAAATTCATGTGACTTCATTTTGACCTAAATATTATTATGTTAATCTTATTTTTTTAAAATTATTAAAATTGTTGTATATTATTAATTTTTATTGATTTAATCATAAATAACTCACCACAAATTTGTTTTTATTCATTAAAAGCCCAATTTTTTTGTGAAATTATTTTAATCATATGAAATATTATAGTGAATTTTATATTTAGAAAAACCCAAGTTTTGAGCAAAAAAACATGGGGTCAGGACACTTCCTGGCCTCTTCTATCAATCCCCCCTGAGCTCTGTACTTAAAGTCTTAAACCACAAAAAAAAAAAAAACTACCGATTTGATATCATCAATAGCATCTTTCACCACACAACCCTTATTCCATAACCCTTAAAGTCCATGTAATATGATCCTTATAGTATGTACAACAAAAGTTCTATCCTTGTTGGATTGAGTGATATTTTTTGGTTCAATTTTGAGGAAATACACTTAGGGTTCTTATAAAAAAAATGGAAAATTAGGCATTTTTATGTAATCTTTGTATTTTTATTTATCATACTTCTTCACCTCTATAAATGTTAAAAAAATTCATGTGACTTCATTTTGACCTAAATATTATTATGTTAATCTTATTTTTTTAAAATTATTAAAATTGTTGTATATTATTAATTTTTATTGATTTAATCATAAATAACTCACCACAAATTTGTTTTTATTCATTAAAAGCCCAATTTTTTTGTGAAATTATTTTAATCATATGAAATATTATAGTGAATTTTATATTTAGAAAAACCCAAGTTTTTGTTAATTTATGTATTTTAATTCATTTATTACATTATTAAAATGCAATAAATATGTTTCCAATGAAAATAAAACCCAAAATTATTTTTCAACATTATTAATCAGTAGACAACATTTTTCACAAAAATTATATTTTTATATTTCATGTCATTTAAATCATATTAATTATATTTTTAGCATTTTAAATCGTTTATAATATCAAATAAATAGTTTCAACTCTATAAAAAATATTTATTTGACACCCAAAAACATTATGTATTTAATATTCATTTATTTGAATTATCATTTCATTTTATTGTATAATAATTACATATTTAAATCTATTCTAGCTTTAATTAAAAGATTTAATATTAATAAAATACAAACATTACATAAACTAAATGAAAACATTTATATTAATAAAATACAAGCATTATATAAAATTAAAACTAAGCTAATCTAGAAAATGCACAAAAAAATATGAACTAAGTTAATCTCGGCCTACTCCAAGGTTCTTCTATAATGAACCTCGAATCGTTCACATTTGGTATGGAAATCGTTCCACTTCCTATGTAGCGAATCAACTGAGTGGTTGTATCCACCGGCTAGCTCTTTGAATTTAGTTAGTACGCAAGGCCATAAATTGGATGAGTGATGGTTTATAAATGAAAATCAGATGCAGTAGAGTTGAAGAATGGGTGTAGTAGAGTTGAATAATGGTGAGAAATGGTAGAAATTTAGGATTTAAATAGCTAAAAATGGTATAAAAAACAAAAATAAAAAGACTTGACCGTTGAAGCTCGATCAAGTCAGAACAGTCGAAAACATTAAATGGCTCCAACATTGCAGCTCGGTTACTATTGGTCGAGCGGTAAATATTTTTTATGGTTGTTGTATGGGCAGTTGTGATGTCACGCAGCGACCGTGAATGAATACCCCTTGTCGTAGAGTGTCCTGCCCCTAACAAAATGGTGTTACTAAAGGTGCGTTTGGTTCGCATGAATTGAATGGAATTCAATGGAATTGGAATTTGAATTCTAGTAAGGTGTTTGGTTCATAGAATTTATTGGAATTGGAATTTCAATTCCAGTTTTGATGTGTTTTGTTGACAAGGGAATTGGAATTGGATTGGGTATGAATCCCTTTAGCTAAAGTAATTGAAAGTCCTTCCAACCTTTAAATGAATTCAAGTAAATCCATTGGAATCTTAGATCAGATGACGTTGTTTTGACCTAAACCGTTTCGACCTGAACCATTTCGGCCATCACCGTTTTGACCTAAACTGTTTCGCCCAGTACCATTTGACCTGCATCGTTTTGACGCCCTGTTTTGACCCGTACCACGTCGACCCAAACCGTTTTGACCTGTACTGTTTGGACCCGGACCGTTTTGACCCGTTCCATTTCGTCATGAATTGTTTCGACCGACTGTACTGTTTTGCCCAGACCGTTTCGACCCCCATCGCTTTGACCCGTTGAACCAAACCATATCGACCCACACTGTTTCGGCCTATACCATATTCGACCCGAACTATTTTAACCAATGCAGTTTCAACCTAAATCGTTTCGACTCGTACCGTTTTGACTTTCGATCCAACCATGTTTTGTTCAGGCTGATGTGCCTGATCATGACGTTTGTTGTAAAGGCGGGTTATTGGGGTCGAGGAGGTGACCCTAATAGGGTCAGAGATAATAGGGCGTAGGGAGTAGGGACAAGGGTGATAGATTCCATTTTATTTACCAACCCAATACAATGATAATGAAATTGAGATTCCAATTCCTATTGAAATGTTAAAATTCCAAATTCAGTTCTTTCTAATTCCAATTCCAAACCATTCCGCTTTTCAATTTTGAAAATGGTAATAGATACTAGGGGTGTGCATTAGTCTGTTTAGGTCGGTTTTGGCCTGAAACCATAACCATAACCGATATGTCAGTTAATGTATATCCATAACCATAACCAATTGGTTATGGCGGTTTCGGTTAATCAGTTATGAAGGTTATAGCTGGTGGTTATTGATCGGTTAACCGTAAACTTTGATCTAAGCTAAAAATAGCTCAAAGCAATAAAATTATGCATTATTCAGGTCTAAAGGTTTGGGTTTGAAATCTTTTGAACAAATATTAAATTATTAGTACACATTTTTGTATATTAGTATATTTTACATCATTAAAAAGTACGTAAAATCTATATCGTTAATATTAATTATTACTTTAAACAAAACGATATAATATAACCTAAAAATTCAAATAAATTCTCAACCAAAACGTATATGATATAACCTATAAATTCAAACACACGAAAGACAATTAACCTACCCAACGGTTTATTATTTGGTTTGGCTTTTTCAGTTCTGTTTTGTCAGTTAATTCAGTTATGGTTCAGTTAATTCGGTTTTTGCACACCAGCCCTAAATCCTAATAGATACATAAGTAAATAATGTACAACAGATTAGGCTATAAATTTATAAGGCTTGTTTTTCGATCCCTCCATATTCCAATATTCTAATCTTCTACTGAGGATCAATAATTTAATGGTGCTTCTAATATTTTGTTAATACTGAAACATTTTTTTTTTTATCTTTAGATAGTGTAACAAAATAATACACTACAACATTCATGATAATAAGTTTTTTTCTTTTACACATTTCTTGTTCAGGCTCGAGTCAAGATGAATCCTCCATCTAGCAAAACTTGAAGTTAAAAGACAAAAACAAACTATAAGCTAAAAAACATTGACAATAGATGTATTAAAAAAAATTACAGCATCAGCTTATACAAACAAATTACAAAATAAACAAGGCTAACATACTGTTTTTTTTTTCCTTAGATTTTCCATGGTTTTTCCAAATTGAGTTTATAACTTCATCGTACGCGAAAGGGTTAAAGACCTAGAAGTCAAAAGACGATCATGATCGAAGGTTCTTATCATGACTTGAAATTTAGTGCAGATAAGGAGCTTGGTACTGAAACCCATTCCCAAAGTATGGCCCATGGTTAGGAGCCATGTTGTAAGTAGTCGAACCGATAAACGAGTGAACATGGTTTTCTGGTGGTCCAGGGTAATACATGTACTGAGTCGGTGGTGTATACCTGGCGGCATAGAAGTTTTTGTCGGCAGTGACGGTGGTGTTGCGGGCCCCGTATCCTGCTGCTACACCATTGGCTCTGGGTCTCTTGGATTGAGGTTTGACAACTTCTGTTGCTTGTTTTTTGTCTGCCTTGGCTTTCTCCAGCTGGAGGATCCGATTTTGAAGCGGGTCTAATGGGTACTCATTTTCAAGCTTGTGTTCTTCGATGCATTTGGTGACGGCTTTTAGGGCGGATAGTTCTCTTTCGCTGACATCACTCTGGAATTCAAAAATCAAAAGATGTAAATAGAGTTACGCCTGCAGCATGCTCAGAATTAATTATTTAGTTTAGATTAAAGGAACATAAAAGTTGAATTTATAAATACAGAATGAACAGAATTTGGAAGAGGTGGAAAAAATGGCAATGTTGTAATGCATCCGAACAGATAACTTTTTGTACAGTCATACTGGTCAAAATGTATTTTGTTAGTTACAGTCTGTTGGTGGCCAACATGTTAAAAGGTGGGACCATCAGCACACATTTCGTTAATTGGGACCGGCGGTGGCCAATTGCTGATAGATGGGATTATCAAAATCCAATACTCCTAAGTTTTATAGAAACAAGTTATTAATTTATTATAATGGTAATAAATTTTTTTAAAAAAATAAAACTTAGGACACTTTATGCATCTTCTTGAGTACACTGTAGTGACTTATGACGAGTTCAACCCCTTTTCCATTTTAGCTATATTGAAATTTTTACTCATTTGACCATTTAGAGACGAAGGGGCTGTTTGGTTGATTAAGTGCTGAATCATTAAGATGTCTAAATGGTTAAGAGGTTCTGAATGATTAAGTGTTGAATGGTTTAGCTATTCACCAAGTCTAAATGATTCAGCTCTTAATCATTCCATTCAGAGCCTTTTTTAGGTTGAAACAAACAGTCTGAGTGTTGAACCATTCAGAGCTGAAAAGGCCCGAAGTATAACTCGACTCGAATAGAAAACCTTGAAGGGGTTGAAGAAAGCCCAATTTCAATGGTGTCATTTCTAGTTTTTAAACCCTGCGCTCTATGATTTATGTTCCCGTCCCCGTTCAAGTTCCCTCATTCCCAAACCTCATGTACAAACACACCCCACATTTTGATACTTTACGGAACAAGGGTAACCTGAGCAGTTGGAGAAGCATTTCCTGCTTTGATAGTGGAAGGAACTTTAACCGCTTCGGTCAAGTAGGATTTCAGTAAAGCAACAGGAGAGAACTGCTCAGTGAGATCAAATGCAAACGCTAGGTTAACACCATCAATATGCCTTCCATTGTTTACCAGCACATCAATTACACCTTACAAAACCAAGTGAAAAAAAAATTAAATAACAATTAGTGGTTGCAAAGAAGCAGAGGATGATTATTTTTTTCTGAAACATATATGTTAAATTCAGAATAATCATACCCGACCCGATCATAAGTAAATGCATGGACACTGCGGTGTCATATATAAAGATTTAGAAAACAAGAGAAAATAGCAACCTGGCATCTTGTCAGACAACCCAAGGAAGCGGCAAAGGTCGGCTGCCTGGTGACGCCTAGCAACCATTGGTATCAACTTGGACAAATCTTCATGAACAGAATCAGAATCAATACCAAAAGTAGCAACAAGTTGTAAGAAAGCATGAGCCTCCAACGAGTTCCCATTGCTAGCATCCAAATCAAGATCATCCAATTTCGGTTTCCATTCTTGTGCAATAGCCTTTGCTCTAGTCTTTACATCTTCAGTGATCACCTTAGAAACAGTACTCGCATCTACGTTTACAAGCAGAACACTAAGACATTCCATTAACATTATACACGTTCGCCTCAAACCTAAAAGATTCGCATCCTTTTTCACATCCAAATTTGACCCTTCTGCGATATAGAAACCGTTAAGTGAATCCAAAACCAGACGACCAGGATCACCCGCAACGTTCAACGCATTTGGCATTTCGTCTTTTATAGAAGCAAGATTCTTTCGGTTATCTGATATATATTTGTGAAGCCCTCCTGCATCCATCTCCTCACATAATTTAACAAGCTGTGGATGCGACAGTAGTTTCACATCAACGTTTCCAAACAACGTTTTCCTCCCAACGTCTTCACATTCCGTAGCCACTGCGTCAACTGATTTCTCACTATTAACAACTCCAGATTCAGACACAGCCTCCACATGTACATTCTTATTCTTCCTAACCGCATTCGAGATAGCAATCACCGCAACATCTCGTTTCTCTTGAAGCCTCGTCAACGAAGCTTCTTCCTTAGCCACAACAGCAGCACGCCGTTTCTCCAACGCTTTCTGCGCTTGCACAGTTTTCATCTCAAACTCCTTTTCTTGGTCTTCCAGCTCCGTAAACCGCCTCTTCAACGACTTCTCAAGCCCATGAAAATGCTCCTCAATCTGTTTCCATTTCAAGTTCAAGGTCACAGCACGCTGACTCTCCAGCTCAGCAAATGCTTTCTGAAGCTGCTGTATTTTGGAACTTGTAGACTCCAAAAGCATAGCAACCGAATCCGAACCAGAACCCGAATCCGAATCTTCCATTTCAACTATGCACTATAAAGTATAAACCTTCAAACATAACCTAAATCTTTATTATCATTTAATAGTTGATACTAAATAAATAAAATTGCATAAAGCACATAAGTAAGCAAATAAATTACAAAACATGAACATAAACACATAAACTGATCATGTATAATTATGTAACAATTAGCTAGATCAAGTAAAATACAATAATAACAATATACATTTAAACAAAGTTTATATAAAATAAATAAAAACTAAGTAATAAGTTGATGGAACTTACAGGAAGTGAAGGCGGCGGATTGTGGAGTTGGATCAAGACATGATAATAATATTATTAAGGGTATGGAAGATAAAGAACAAAAGAGGAAAGTAAGGAAGAGGTTTCTGACACAAAGTTGGTTTGTGTTTTTGCTAGTGACAGGTTTAACTTGAGTTAATGCACGCGCTTTTGGTTTGGTTTGGTGGGTGGCTTGTTGGATTTTTTTTTTTTTATTATAGTTAATTTTATTTAATGTAGCAAGACCTCAAAACGAGGAAAATCAAAAAAAGAACGGTCACAACATATACAGACGAGAGATACCCCAATCCTTTTATATAATACTAGCTTTTATCCCGGGAGCGTCCCGGGGTTGAAAAATATAACAATTCTAATAATACTAATACTAATAGTTATAATTGTTACTCTTGTAATTAAATAAATAAAAATAACTTTGTTATAAGGTGACACCATGTGTTGCAGTGTTGCGCGATTCTTTCTCATAGTTTCTCTTGATGAAGTATACTTATGCATCTTTAAAGGGTAAAATTCCAATGATAGCAGGACGATTGGGCTGAATTTCAACATCGTAGATAAGAACCTGGTTTAAAATAAAAAAACATGATTAATGAATAACCAGAACACTTTGTGTTTTTTTCCTGTATGAACGAAACCTCACAAAAAATAGTCGTTTTTTCTCCGTTTTTTATATAGCACTATGGTACTCTTTGGAAAGATAATAAAACGCTCGTTAATTTGGTGTAATTTTTTTCTTTAAAAACTCTCGTATATAAAAGATATTAACGTTTAAAATTTATGGGAGGAAACATAAAAGAGAAAAATTTTAATTTGTTTTTAAATTATTTTTTCCTAAAATAACTCAATTTAATTTTAGTAGATTAGGTTTTATATTATTATTTGTTTTTTTTTTAATTTGCCACATGGTATATTTTTTTTTAATAATAAATTTAATACCTTTGGCTCTTTGGCACCGGAAGCCATCCGGTTCCTGACTAGAGTCCAACGGGTTATTCATAGCAGTGTCTCGACTCCGGGGGGGCATGGGTTCGTTTTTAGTAGGTTAGGGTTTGCCATCCAGAAAGGGGTGGCGGCGCAGCTTGTTGCCCGCCTGCCCGCTATCTTGATGTAATTAGTCGCGTTTATGTGTTTATGAATGAAAATTGAATCCAAAAAAAAAAAAAAAAATTAATACTATCACCTCAAGGTGCCACATGACACATTCAATAGTGGGTTAAGGCTTTCATTGAATGTCACCTCATACAAACTCAATTCTTTTATTATAAGTTATAGATCTTTAAACCTAGAACGACTCTTTAACCATAAAAATGATAAAGATTTCACATTTGCGAAAATATCCTGCACTTTAGCTTCGATCACGTTGAAAATCATCTCGTTTCTCGCCTTTCAAATAACTCAACATGTAACCTTGATAATCTTGTGGATGATTTTACCTCCTTGTTTCCCCCCGCCTGCTTGTTCAAAGACTTGAAACGATGTCAAACTTCAAAAGCGAAGATGTTTTGTAACTTGCACCACCATGTCCCAACTTTGGCCCAAACCCCAAAAGAAACCTCAAAAGTAGTGAATAAATGTTCACTAGACTCTTTCCCGTAATCACAGAAGGCACACACCGAATTAGAAATACCTACGTTTCTTCTTGCCAACGCTACCCGATTTGGAATGTGATCCATCTCCAAACGCTACATAAAAATGTTGCACTTTAGATCGAGGAACCCATGAACCCCATTGCATCTGATAGAAATTGGAATAATCCCTATGCTTATGAAACATTTTTTTACCGATCCCACATTAAAGCTTCAGTATCTTCCCCTGTCCATATCCATCTGTCTGAAGTAGTGCTCAAGACAATCGAATCCATCACAGTGCTACATTCAAGAGGTTGCCTAGTTTCCTCCTCGCTACTTGGCTATCTAACCCAAAGGCCCTTGAAACCTTCATTAGAAACACGGTTGGTGACTAAGCAGCATTTATCTAACTTGTTTAACTTATTTATCCAAAATGATATAAACTAGGTGGTTTCCCGCGCGTTGCGGCGGGGAACGGTGATAACCGCGAACAAATGTTTAAGGCTATCAGTGAGTCTCATAGCGGAAGTATAACAAATCCAAGGAACCCATGTTTATTAAATCCGAAAGTACCATAACAAAGTGGAAAAGGCAAAAGTCGGATGAAATATCAACATGTATCTTCTTTAGAGCCTATCAAGATAATTAGAATATGATAATTAGAATAGGAGAACAAAAAAGTTAGAATGAAAATGCAGGACAATGCAAGAAATATGTAAACAAAAATAGACCACATCGCAAAGAGGCATAAAAAATAGTACCTTCGATTTGCGGCCGATAGTGATTTGGGATTTGACACCTGCCTCTGCCTCACAAAAATGTAATAGATATTTTACCGTATCTTGAAAGCAACAATAACAACCTATACACACATGAAATGGAAGCGATGAAAGGAAACACTGTAACCCATTATTGATATTTTAAGGTATCTTGAAAGCAACAATAACAACCTATACATACATCAAATGGAAGCGATGAAAGGAAACGCTGTAACCCAGAAGCAGCAAAATTCAAGTACCAGCAGTCCAAGACAAAGAAGTAACAGCTGAAATTACCAACGACAGTCAAAGCGTAAATGACAAAATACTTTAAACGAATAGGTAAAGAACAAAAGTTGAATGCAGAAAGAGGAAAACTTATGCGCATATCGAAAGAAGACACGTAATACAAGGGTTGAAGGTAGGCGTTACTGTGATTATGCAACATACTCCTAAACCATATAAGGAGCCATCATACGTGTGAAAAACTAATAAGTATTAATATCAAGACAAAAAAAAACTGCACAATGTAGTAGCCCATAAAAAAAGTTAATGGTTTACCTGTGACCTTCTTGTTCACAGGCTTGTAAAAGCGTACATACATTATGAGGTGCCTAAATGGCTAAATGGCCTAATGAGCCAAAATCTATTAAAAGTTTTGAATTTAATTGGAATAGCTACTGGCTAGTGTACCTAAACTTACTTTTGACTTGCTAAATTTTTATCCTATAAAACGACAATTTTAAATAAAGTCGCATTCATGCTAGGGAAAATGTGAATAAAGGATTGTTTCGAATTTTTAAGTGAATAACACGTACCAAATAGCAAATACGATGATCGACAGGTAAAGACGAGTTCCACTATCATTAACCTCAAATCTTCTCACATCCCGTGAGTGTATTACATCCTTATTAAAAAGGCTATGGACAAAATATATATATATATATATATATATATATATATATATATATATATATAAAAGAAACGAATGTAGCCGATTACCAGAATCATTAGCAGTGGCAAGGAAAAATTGGTGCCATCATGATCCCAATTTCCTTTCTAGACATCACCAATCACCTCTTGTAGAGGCATGCTAATCAAATTCAAGTAGCCTCACAGTCGCCCCTAGGCAAACCACAGACGAACCTCACAAATCGTCTCAAGTTACCCAATACTGAAAGCAAGAAACTTAACAAAAAAAATAATAATAACCCAAAGATAACGCATAAAATAAAAAAACCAAAAAATTTACCATAGACCCGCATCATTTTCTCTCCTCTGCTCCATCACCACCACACCCGTCGCCGACCGTGTTCTGGCCACTTAACATCGTCCAGAGAGTGTGAAGTCAATGTTTTTAGCCACCAACACGGTCTAAACATTAAGAATGGAGCATTAGATACCTGATTAAGGTCTTATAGTCGGAAAATAAATGTATTTTACCTTAATAATCTAACCTTGCCCTTCGGTTCTGAAACAAAACCTCAACCTGCCTAGGTCTCAATCCAAGTGTCTTAGCCAAAGCCAGCTTTAGCCTCTGTCTTAAAAAAGAGCAACAAATCGAGAGCAATCTAAACATATACTAAAGTTTTATTTTTTTCACACTTGTACCGTACAACTTCGAAAAACATACTTACAGGATTAAGAGTATTATGTTCCCTAAAACTTTCTTCAAGAACCGGCGACTGATATTTCGACACCGGAACACCATAGGTGTTTCGACAGCCGTCACCATCACGTTCCGCTGACGTCGCCTGAAACCAAAATCCTAAACACAACTTGGCTTGCGGCTGTGAACACTATTTGCCTTCAGTGGTTGATGTAACTATCAGTCTAGAGAGACATGATGAGAAATTAGTGTAATTTTATAAAAAAAAATGAACAAAACCATTAAATTAACCTTTGATTTCAGCTACAGATGCTGCAGAAGCATAAATAGACACTTTGATCATGAAATATTGAAATCGTATCCTAATCAGGGCATAAAAGCTTAATTTTGCAGGGCCTAACAGAGAGAGAGAGAGAGAGAGAGAGAGACAAGCGTGTGTCATGTACCTGATTTGAAGGCTTTGACTGATAGCAGGTGAAGATGGAAGGAGAGAAGGTGGAAGGTGGGATTTGAGGAAGAGGGGTGGAGCAGTAGATTTGACGCTGTATAAGACCGTCGACCAAATGACTAATTTAGCCTTTGAAAGAACCAAAATTACAAAAGGCGTTTGAACTATTCATGAAACTTTTGCTTTGATATATAGTATAATTAGATGAGACGGGTTAAATATGAAAACTTATTTTAGTTGAGAAAACCTTATTATTTACGTATGTAAAAAAATTGTTTTACATAAGTAAAAAAATAAATAAATAAACCCTACTTAACATGCATGAAACACTAAACAAAACGTTTTTTAGCTTATATCTTTTTTAAAAGTTAAGTCTTCGACATTTTTTTATTTATTGTTGCAAAAAACTCTTAAGAAATATGTATATTACATGCTCTATTTTATTATAGTAAAATAATTTGTTGCATAGGGTTGTCGATATTCAATTAGAGCAGTGGCGGACATACAATATGGGGAGTTAAAAACTATAAAAAGTTGATAAAAAAGGCAAGGTTGGTCGCTATTGTTTTTTTGCTAGTCCTCCCTCTATTTTTTATATGTAACTTTTGTTGGTGTGACGCCCTAAACTCATCTCAACCTTTCAATTTGCCGATCAATGACTCTAATTCTTTCTATCATTCCTAAGTTTTTACTTTTTTTAACTATATACAACACACAAATAAGGCACGTTAGGTTATTAACCCGTATATTACATGAAATAAATATCAAAAGTTAAATAGTTAATGATGAAGGTTTAAGAATGTGCTGACAAGAAACATTTGACCATCGATGTTTATTAGTGCACTATAAATCCGCTTCTTTTTTAAAAACAAAATTACACATATTGTCATTTATTTATTATCCAAATTGCACCTTCTGTCCTTTGTCTTTTATTTGCACTCATTATGTCCTTTATTTTTTCAATTTGATACACTCTCTGTCCTTTAGCCTAACTAAGTTAAAAAAAGTTGGTTAACTTTATTTTATGACTTTACACTTTTAGCCCCTGTAGTTTTGATCGAACCCTAACCCTTGAACCCATTTTAATTGACCTCGAATTCGACCATGATAATTAATGAAATCATAGGGCTATTATAGAACATCAAATTCCGATCAAGACTATATATAACATGATACTTACTTGTTTGTTTTAGAGGTGTAATCGACCGATTAAAGTTGCGACTCAAATTGTGAACGATTTAGTGGATGTTTTTTATATGTTTTTGCACAGAATTGATCGATTATGAAGTATGAATCTATACAAGGTTCCAATTTATAGTATAATCGACTGGTTTTACAACTGGGTTCGTTAAAGTTTTAAATTCGAAAATTTTTGACGCGTGATTTTGCAGATGTTAGTGCGGATTTCCAGATATTAGTGCGATTTGGATGCAGAAATAGGTAGGTGTGGCCAGATATGAGTTTGGATGCGATTTGAATGAGTAGGATCCGTTTTTGTTAACGTGGGTCAAGTTTGGTTCGGGTTTTGACCCGTTTTTCGATTCGGTTTGTATCGGTTGGATTCGATATAAGTTTTTAACAAGTTTCGGTCAGGTTTCATGTTTGTCAGGTTATGTTTGATGTGAATTCGCTTAACTTCGGTTATATATATATGTGTATGTTTATATATAAAATGAGTTTTTGTAAAACCAATATATGTTTTTCATCAATCGTTTTACTTCAAAATTATGGTTTTGATCGGAATTTGATGTAGTTTAAAAGCCCTATGATTTCGTTTCATGTCGTGCCTTAGTTTCGTCATTTTATTTGGAGTTAAGGTTTAGGAAAACTACAGGGGCTAAAAGTGCAAAGTTAGAAAATAAAGTTAACAAATTTTGTAACTTAGTTAGACTAAAGGACAGACGGTATAGCAAATTGAGAAATAAAGGACAAAATGAGTGCAAATGAAAGACAAATGACACAAGGTGCAATTTATGTAATAAATAAAGGACAATCTGTGTAATTTTGTCTTTTTTAAATAAATGTATTATTTTGAAAACATGATGGATTTTGTTTAGGCATGTAAATGAAACGAACGAACACGAACACATAATCGAACACATTTTTGTGTTCGTGTTTGTTTATGTTCGTTCATTTAAAACCTAAACGAACAGTTCATGAACATAAACGAACACAAATGATTAATATAAACTAGAGTGTATCCCCCACGTTGCGGGGACGGGGTTTGTAAAACCGTAGACTGAATATTTGAAAAAGTTTATCAACTTTGATAACATCAAACTCAAACTAAACTTTGAAAGCCAATTCTTAGATTCTCTGCTAGGGTGAGCGATAACAGTCATACCATGAAACCAAATATGTACCACAACACCTTAAAAATATACTCTCAACTAAAACATTTAACAACAATGCATATAGCATCACAACCATATTTTTGGAAACGAATATCACTTACACGAAAGCCGCATAACTTCTCATGTTAATCATTCATACAAAAACAACCATACATATGCAAACTGGTGGTTTAGTACCTGAAATAGGGAGAACTGGTGTTTTCTTGCACAGCTTTAACCTGACCAATTTTCTCTACAACCTCTATACCTTCTACAACTTTCCCAATAACCAATGTTGATGCATCCAGCTCCGGTGAATCTTTTGTCGAGATCGCGAACTCGGTCCCGTTTGGCTCTTTCCCAATTTCCTCTATATCAATCACCAGCCTACCGTTTCGAGTAACCAGCTTTTGCTTAGGTGGCAGCTTGAACGGATCTCGCACAATAATGCCAACACTTCCTGCAACATTCTTAGTCTCAGGACATATTCCATTTTCGCTTTCTAATTCAGCAATGAGATTGTCAACTGCAAAATTCCTTCTAGTTTTAGCTGCAAGTTCAGTATCAACCCTATATGATCTTACACCACCATGCTGTATGTAACTTGGTGTGAGCGTTATGAATTCTTTCCTTCTGTAACTAATACCTATCAAGTATACAAACAAAAATAGCTTTGGCCAAGCGAAATTTCGTAGAAAATATTAATTTTTTAAGAACCAGAAAAGTTGAAATAACCTGCTGCTCCACTTACAAAGTCACTGAACTTAGTACTTCCATTGGGTGCAATGTTTCCATACAGCCCAATGACAATTCGTCCTACGGGCTTCCCATCAATTGCTATGTCAAGAAAAGCCCGCTTGGCGACCCTACAATCTTTCCAGGCTTATATACGCAAAATGACATTAAATTTGATTAGTGTTGATATCATAAAGATGCATAATCAGTTCTATACAGATTAATTGTACATCCAGCCATCCAGACTTACATTCTTAATTTCAAGGGCACATGCCCAAAACCCTGTGAGGACGCAGGATCGATAGAGGGTGAAAGGAATTGAGAGAGAATTCTATATGTGAAAGAAACAATACATACTAAATGAATACAAGTGTTGTGGTATTTATACATGTGAAGGGGTGTGTCCCCTTGGATAGTAACCGACATACCGGTTGGATAATTAAACTACACACCTATTCTAACTTAGGATAAAGTATATGTGACAATATGTATAATACTTATGATATGTGGAAATCAAGTAATTAAATTTTGAGACGGATTTGTATACTCAAAAGTTGAAGTATTAATAAATTAAATAATTTAATTGCTTATTCTTTTTATCAAGGCAAATTGTAAGCAATTGAAGCATGTGGAGATGTTTTAATGCATTTGGAAAGATGACAGAATATCATTTTCAGTGCGTCTACCTCCTCTCACCAAGCTTTTTTCTGCTTTTGTTGAATCATTGTTGAAGAAACAAACTGATTTGGTGAAGTGAAATATGAATGGGCATTCAACCAAATGTAACCTGAACAAGATGAAAGGGTATGAAGTGAAAGAGGTGAACCTGTTTGCTATTATGAACTTTGTTGAAGTTGCTTAAAACATTATCCGTATAAATTGTATTACGTAACTTTCAATAAATAAACTTGTATACTATAATCTTTATAGGATTTTATCATTTGACTTAGGGATACACCGTGGGTCCCCACGGGACTCTAACCTAGTACATACTAAATGAATACAAGTGTTGTGGTATTTATACATGTGAAGGGGTGTGTCCCCTTGGATAGTAACCGACATACCGGTTGGATAATTAAACTACACACCTATTCTAACTTAGGATAAAGTATATGTGACAATATGTATAATACTTATGATATGTGGAAATCAAGTAATTATATGTCTAACATTCTCCCCCCTAATTCTTGATTTCCCCAAGGTCTTCAACTCCTATGAGACTGTAACAGTACGGTTACTAGGCCCAAAATTTTTCGCGACTAAAAACTAGAATGACGAAGAAATAATAAATACTAATGTTAAAAGATAGGAATAATTATCATACGCGAGTACTAGTTACGAACTTGAACCCGAATAATTGTTTAGAGAATATTATTATCCGAAAAATACTCGTTATGCGACCGAACCGATACCCGATGACGAACCCACCCGAAATCGCTTTGGTGAGTCACCAAGGGAGGACACTTGTCCTCCCCTTATGGTGACAACACCCACATAAAATCTGGTTATTCTCAAATGGTTTTGAGAAAACCATTTATCAAACTCTATTATATAAAGGTCTCAAACCCCATCCCCTTGCCCTGATAACACTTTCCACACACACATATGTTTAGAGTCAGAGAGAGAGAGGAGCCGGAGGCTCCTGCCACCCTTCAAGGCGGAGCTCCGGCCATCATTTCCGGCGAATGACCCCTGTTACCCACTGAACACAAAACCACACCCCACCCCTCTCTGTTAAACGGAGAGAGAAAGAGAGACCAGAGGAGAGAGAGAGAGATCGGGAGAAAAGGAAGATGGGAAGCAACCATGGTATTTGGTCGGTCAGACCTGCTCACGACGGAGCTCAAGGAGGAAGACGGTGGTGACGGCGACAGCGGTCTGTTTTCCAGCTAGGGTTCCGTCAGGTTTAGGGTGTTCTAGGCTCTGTTGTAAAACAAGGTCTCGAAGGCCGAGTACTCTCCGAGTAATCGCTACAAGGTAGGTTGCCGAGTACCGATTACTCTACGCCTAGGCCGAGTACTCCCCGAGTACTCTCCGACTAGGCCGACAACTCCCCGAGTACTCCCGACTCCGACTAGGGGGCGCCTAGAGACTTTTGCAACCATGGTTCTAGGGATGATAAAGATGGATATTGATAGTGATAACAGAGGGTGATTGGTGGCTGTTGTGGTGACAGCGACGGAGGAAGGCGGTGGAGTTCAGGTATGGGTTCTGACCCGATTATTGCAGTGGTTCTACACGATGGTTTAGGATGGTTTTATTGTGATGATTGCTCAGTGATTGTGATGGATTCTGTAGAGGTTGGTAGCAGTGGCTGACGGGTGGGGGTTCAGGTGCGCAGAAGGAGGTGGTTATTGAGGGGGACGAGTGTAATGGTGGATTTGGAGTTCCGATTGGTGCTATTATTAGTGAATTACAAGGGATATAACAACCTAGGTAAATAATGCTACTGTCCTAGTTTATTTTCAGATCTAGTATGCAAGATAATGGGTATCTAGTAGTGGTTAATATTAATAGGATGATATTGGAAAAGAGATAATGAGAGGAAGATGAAAAGGCAAGATTGAGTCAACTGTTGACTCGGTCAACATCAGTCAACAAAAGTCAACTTCAGGTCAACTGAGGAGCCGAGAGGTATAACCATGAGAAATCGACCCCTTCTAGTGTTTAGAATAGTTATATGAATTATGTGTGCACGTGTGGGACTTTGACATTGGACCCGACCCGACCCTATGGACTAAACAACGAATTCGTATGTGTAATGTACATTATGTGTAAACTAGAATACAAATAAACTTATGTTAGGACCATTTGATATGTTTGATGTAATATAAGTGATGATAAAGATATGAGATTATAAACAATAAATCGGACAAAGGACTCGACTAATAAGGACTATTATGACAATATGTGAGATAGATGAATGACAATTGTAATACCAATACATTGGATATATGGATTTGGATAGACTAGACTTGGTAACAATGGGACATTTGGACATTATACAAATCTCATGGACTCGAGACCTTTGGGACTCTAGATAACTAAACGTATATTTGCATTTGGAAACCTAGAGATTAGTATAAGCGACATAACCTAAGATATTGGTAATTTTGTTACGACTTATGACTCGGATACATATACATATCGAACTAAGATAACAAGTCGCTATGTAGAGATTTAGACTAAAAGCTATAGAAATTCATGAATAGATAAGTATATTGAAAGCCGGAAAGGTCCTAGCTTCCCCACACGTGTAACCACGCTATTGGTTACACGCGCTAATGTTTATATACTTGAATAGGGTCTTAACTTGGAATAATATGTGACGATGAGACGTGATATGAAACGCAACCAAAGGTGAGTTCGTATACCACTCCCCTTTTTCCGTTTTAAATGCTTTGGGGTGAATACATGCTTGTGTGAGTAAACTGTTTTGTGTAAACTATTTGATGTGACAAGATACAGACTGCCGGATAATACTGACACTCATTAACTTAGGGATAAGCCACTTAATATATGGGTAGTACTACTTGGGGAATCCCCCACGCATGGTGGACTCGGGACTTAGGGGCCCGGGAAACCCTCCACTAAGGTTTTAAGACCATTGCGGCATATATTTTGCCACTCGATCAATATGGCAGTTATTGATTCTTCGTTTAGGGTTGAGGTGTCGCTTGTGCATCGCTTTGTGTGAAATGTGTTAAACGGTGTTAACTTGTAAACCTGCTTTTGAACTGATAAACTGTCTTTGGATCCACTTACTACTTATACGGACTCACCAGCGTAATTGCTGGCCCAAACTCTTTTAAGCATGTGTTCAGGTACTGCAGACGGATGGATGGTAACGCGAGGTATTTGCTTGTTTATGTGGATTAGAGCTTTTAGAGATTGGCACGTGTAGAGATCGGATTGATTAGAGGATAACAACTCGCCAGCTGCTTCGACGACCGCCGCGTCTCGACCCGGCATTAGACTTTAGTTATATTTTATATTGTATTTGTTTTATTTTGCGACTAAATGTTGTAAAAATACTAAATATTAGTTATCGTTGCTTCCGTTGTGCAAGTCTGTTACCAAACTGTCGTAACGTCCAGCCCCCTCTTGGTCGGGTTGTTACAGTTGGTATCAGAGCAACGGTTGTGGCGAAATAGGATATCTCCAGATATCCTATTCCACACCAGGACAACTTAGAGAACTTAGCGTTTAAGACTCTAAGACTACCTAGCTAGGAAATGCCTTGGAAATACGTAAGACTGACAAAAATAAGAAACGGAATAAGTTGGAACTTGAGTACCTGAACACTAGAATGCTTACAGGGACTTAGAACCAATTTGACTAGTGAACGGACTTTGTGTGATATGTTAATGATGACTACGACGGAAATTATTAGGACAATCCTGTGAGGTAAATTGACGATTACACTTGATATCACGTAATCGTGAATTTACAGGCACGCGAAAGTTCTAAGAAATCCGAAGAGTCGCCTAGATCTTTGGAGTTAACTATGATAATCATGAAGTCGTGCAAAGGAAACAGACTATAATAGAATCGTAAACGAGTATGTGTTAGGCTTGCGTGACTCTAGTAAGTACTATGAACTTGGAATAGTCGATATAACTTGGCATATTTTGATAAGTATATATATATATATATGTTCATAAACTTATATGAATATTACCTTGTGTTACTAATTTTCCTAACCAATTTATGAGTTAACCATAATCGTTAGGTACGTCGCAAGAAGTTGGTGCTATAATTTGAGATAATCCGAAGTATCAAGGAAAGAGTTGATTAGCAAATGATACCCTACTCCGATAAGTTTTATTTCCAATTAGATTGCTATCGCTTAGTATAAGAATGGTGCGCTTATATATGTCATACTTTACGTTAGTATCTTCTTACCAACTAGACCAAAGTTAGAAATTTAAACCAGTGATTGCTAGAGCATTTTATTCGAACTTGATCAATAACGACCTCCGCAGATTTAAGATAAATATAGTATGTTGGAAATTATGATCGCTTAACAGGTTTTAGAGATGATTCAGGAATGACAACCGGAAAGGCGGTAACCTGGGCTTAAGAATGTAATGTTTACCATAAGTATCCTAACCGGTAACTCGAGGAGGCTAGGATTAAACGCTACATGAGGTAACCGTAAGATTTAATACATATTCCAATATTTTTATTATCCCATGTTACCTTTAGATTATGGCAAAGATATTTTGGATTAATTCCATAACCCCTTAGCATAGTGATAAGTTATCCTTATAAAACCGGAAGAAATAAAATAGGTAAATCCCAATGGGAGAGTGAAACCAATTAAGATGCCGAATATATAAAATACATGTCACGTTCATAGCGAAAATTCTAAGATTTAACAAAAATCACTATAGTTTACAACTTATTGTTGTAAGACACGTCCCAGGACACACGAGGAATGTCATAAAACCACTTATAGGTTTTAGATCGACCTTAAATTATTACCAAAAACTTTGGGTTAGTTACATGACCTTTTTGGTCACAGTGATAAATTACCCGATAGAGATGTATAGATAGGCCTAACGGGGGGGAGTAGACGCATTTGTGTTAAAGAATATAAGGAATAATCAATATGAATAAGAAAGCAACGTTAAGATTAGTAGAAAATTTTGTAGGCTTAAGAATTTAACTATGTTGCGGAAGATATAGACAAGATTAACTCCAATACTAGGTAGAAAATTTATGAGAATAACATACAGACTCTAAGAACATAGCCTAACGAAGGATCCATATTTCGATAAGTTAACCTACACTAAAAACATAGATTTTAAGGAATAGTAACTTTTATAACACACATAGGATTATTTGACTAGGTACGTTTTCAAATACGTTTTTCTATTAAGTTTTTGGGGAGATTTTTAGTACATTTACGAGGTGTCATTGGTGTGGTGGGTTAGCTGCGGTACACCCTATATATAAACATCAATGACGCATCAAAAATGAAACTAATAAATCGAACCAAGAACAGACCGTAACTTGGCAAGTGTATAAATTATTTATTTTAAAACCAAGAGTAGCATGAGATCTAGAGTAAACCCACATAAATTAAGATTGGGATTAAGTGAAGAATTATGTAAGCATGGGTATATAGACCCGAACATTAAATCCGAATATGAAAGAGGCTGGATATGCCCGAGGGATAGCCCGAAAAGAATTCCGGGGACGGAATTCCAGTAACGGGGGGAGACTGTAACAGTACGGTTACTAGGCCCAAAATTTTTCGCGACTAAAAACTAGAATGACGAAGAAATAATAAATACTAATGTTAAAAGATAGGAATAATTATCATACGCGAGTACTAGTTACGAACTTGAACCCAAATAATTGTTTAGAGAATATTATTATCCGAAAAATACTCGTTATGCGACCGAACCGATACCCGATGACGAACCCACCCGAAATCCCTTTGGTGAGTCACCAAGGGAGGACACTTGTCCTCCCCTTATGGTGACAACACCCACATAAAATCTGGTTATTCTCAAATGGTTTTGAGAAAACCATTTATCAAACTCTATTATATAAAGGTCTCAAACCCCATCCCCTTGCCCTGATAACACTTTCCACACACACATATGTTTAGAGTCAGAGAGAGAGAGGAGCCGGAGGCTCCTGCCACCCTTCAAGGCGGAGCTCCGGCCATCATTTCCGGCGAATGACCCCTGTTACCCACTGAACACAAAACCACACCCCACCCTTATCTGTTAAACGGAGAGAGAAAGAGAGACCAGAGGAGAGAGAGAGATCGGGAGAAAAGGAAGATGGGAAGCAACCATGGTATTTGGTCGGTCAGACCTGCTCACGACGGAGCTCAAGGAGGAAGACGGTGGTGACGGCGACAGCGGTCTGGTTTCCAGCTAGGGTTCCGTCAGGTTTAGGGTGTTCTAGGGATGATAAAGATGGATATTGATAGTGATAACAGAGGGTGATTGGTGGCTGTTGTGGTGACAGCGACGGAGGAAGGCGGTGGAGTTCAGGTATGGGTTCTGACCCGATTATTGCAGTGGTTCTACACGATGGTTTAGAATGGTTTTATTGTGATGATTGCTCAGTGATTATGATGGATTCTGTAGAGGTTGGTAGCAGTGGCTGACGGGTGGGGGTTCAGGTGCGCAGAAGGAGGTGGTTATTGAGGGGGACGAGTGTAATGGTGGATTTGGAGTTCCGATTGGTGCTATTATTAGTGAATTACAAGGGATATAACAACCTAGGTAAATAATGCTACTGTCCTAGTTTATTTTCAGATCTAGTATGCAAGATAATGGGTATCTAGTAGTGGTTAATATTAATAGGATGATATTGGAAAAGAGATAATGAGAGGAAGATGAAAAGGCAAGATTGAGTCAACTGTTGACTCGGTCAACATCAGTCAACAAAAGTCAACTTCAGGTCAACTGAGGAGCCGAGAGGTATAACCATGAGAAATCGACCCCTTCTAGTGTTTAGAATAGTTATATGAATTATGTGTGCACGTGTGGGACTTTGACATTGGACCCGACCCGACCCTATGGACTAAACAACGAATTCGTATGTGTAATGTACATTATGTGTAAACTAGAATACAAATAAACTTATGTTAGGACCATTTGATATGTTTGATGTAATATAAGTGATGATAAAGATATGAGATTATAAACAATAAATCGGACAAAGGACTCGACTAATAAGGACTATTATGACAATATGTGAGATAGATGAATGACAATTGTAATACCAATACATTGGATATATGGATTTGGATAGACTAGACTTGGTAACAATGGGACATTTGGACATTATACAAATCTCATGGACTCGAGACCTTTGGGACTCTAGATAACTAAACGTATATTTGCATTTGGAAACCTAGAGATTAGTATAAGCGACATAACCTAAGATATTGGTAATTTTGTTACGACTTATGACTCGGATACATATACATATCGAACTAAGATAACAAGTCGCTATGTAGAGATTTAGACTAAAAGCTATAGAAATTCATGAATAGATAAGTATATTGAAAGCCGGAAAGGTCCTAGCTTCCCCACACGTGTAACCACGCTATTGGTTACACGCGCTAATGTTTATATACTTGAATAGGGTCTTAACTTGGAATAATATGTGACGATGAGACGTGATATGAAACGCAACCAAAGGTGAGTTCGTATACCACTCCCCTTTTTCCGTTTTAAATGCTTTGGGGTGAATACATGCTTGTGTGAGTAAACTGTTTTGTGTAAACTATTTGATGTGACAAGATACAGACTGCCGGATAATACTGACACTCATTAACTTAGGGATAAGCCACTTAATATATGGGTAGTACTACTTGGGGAATCCCCCACGCATGGTGGACTCGGGACTTAGGGGCCCGGGAAACCCTCCACTAAGGTTTTAAGACCATTGCGGCATATATTTTGCCACTCGATCAATATGGCAGTTATTGATTCTTCGTTTAGGGTTGAGGTGTCGCTTGTGCATCGCTTTGTGTGAAATGTGTTAAACGGTGTTAACTTGTAAACCTGCTTTTGAACTGATAAACTGTCTTTGGATCCACTTACTACTTATACGGACTCACCAGCGTAATTGCTGGCCCAAACTCTTTTAAGCATGTGTTCAGGTACTGCAGACGGATGGATGGTAACGCGAGGTATTTGCTTGTTTATGTGGATTAGAGCTTTTAGAGATTGGCACGTGTAGAGATCGGATTGATTAGAGGATAACAACTCGCCAGCTGCTTCGACGACCGCCGCGTCTCGACCCGGCATTAGACTTTAGTTATATTTTATATTGTATTTGTTTTATTTTGCGACTAAATGTTGTAAAAATACTAAATATTAGTTATCGTTGCTTCCGTTGTGCAAGTCTGTTACCAAACTGTCGTAACGTCCAGCCCCCTCTTGGTCGGGTTGTTACAGTTGGTATCAGAGCAACGGTTGTGGCGAAATAGGATATCTCCAGATATCCTATTCCACACCAGGACAACTTAGAGAACTTAGCGTTTAAGACTCTAAGACTACCTAGCTAGGAAATGCCTTGGAAATACGTAAGACTGACAAAAATAAGAAACGGAATAAGTTGGAACTTGAGTACCTGAACACTAGAATGCTTACAGGGACTTAGAACCAATTTGACTAGTGAACGGACTTTGTGTGATATGTTAATGATGACTACGACGGAAATTATTAGGACAATCCTGTGAGGTAAATTGACGATTACACTTGATATCACGTAATCATGAATTTACAGGCACGCGAAAGTTCTAAGAAATCCGAAGAGTCGCCTAGATCTTTGGAGTTAACTATGATAATCATGAAGTCGTGCAAAGGAAACAGACTATAATAGAATCGTAAACGAGTATGTGTTAGGCTTGCGTGACTCTAGTAAGTACTATGAACTTGGAATAGTCGATATAACTTGGCATATTTTGATAAGTATATATATATATATATGTTCATAAACTTATATGAATATTACCTTGTGTTACTAATTTTCCTAACCAATTTATGAGTTAACCATAATCGTTAGGTACGTCGCAAGAAGTTGGTGCTATAATTTGAGATAATCCGAAGTATCAAGGAAAGAGTTGATTAGCAAATGATACCCTACTCCGATAAGTTTTATTTCCAATTAGATTGCTATCGCTTAGTATAAGAATGGTGCGCTTATATATGTCATACTTTACGTTAGTATCTTCTTACCAACTAGACCAAAGTTAGAAATTTAAACCAGTGATTGCTAGAGCATTTTATTCGAACTTGATCAATAACGACCTCCGCAGATTTAAGATAAATATAGTATGTTGGAAATTATGATCGCTTAACAGGTTTTAGAGATGATTCAGGAATGACAACCGGAAAGGCGGTAACCTGGGCTTAAGAATGTAATGTTTACCATAAGTATCCTAACCGGTAACTCGAGGAGGCTAGGATTAAACGCTACATGAGGTAACCGTAAGATTTAATACATATTCCAATATTTTTATTATCCCATGTTACCTTTAGATTATGGCAAAGATATTTTGGATTAATTCCATAACCCCTTAGCATAGTGATAAGTTATCCTTATAAAACCGGAAGAAATAAAATAGGTAAATCCCAATGGGAGAGTGAAACCAATTAAGATGCCGAATATATAAAATACATGTCACGTTCATAGCGAAAATTCTAAGATTTAACAAAAATCACTATAGTTTACAACTTATTGTTGTAAGACACGTCCCAGGACACACGAGGAATGTCATAAAACCACTTATAGGTTTTAGATCGACCTTAAATTATTACCAAAAACTTTGGGTTAGTTACATGACCTTTTTGGTCACAGTGATAAATTACCCGATAGAGATGTATAGATAGGCCTAACGGGGGGGAGTAGACGCATTTGTGTTAAAGAATATAAGGAATAATCAATATGAATAAGAAAGCAACGTTAAGATTAGTAGAAAATTTTGTAGGCTTAAGAATTTAACTATGTTGCGGAAGATATAGACAAGATTAACTCCAATACTAGGTAGAAAATTTATGAGAATAACATACAGACTCTAAGAACATAGCCTAACGAAGGATCCATATTTCGATAAGTTAACCTACACTAAAAACATAGATTTTAAGGAATAGTAACTTTTATAACACACATAGGATTATTTGACTAGGTACGTTTTCAAATACGTTTTTCTATTAAGTTTTTGGGGAGATTTTTAGTACATTTACGAGGTGTCATTGGTGTGGTGGGTTAGCTGCGGTACACCCTATATATAAACATCAATGACGCATCAAAAATGAAACTAATAAATCGAACCAAGAACAGACCGTAACTTGGCAAGTGTATAAATTATTTATTTTAAAACCAAGAGTAGCATGAGATCTAGAGTAAACCCACATAAATTAAGATTGGGATTAAGTGAAGAATTATGTAAGCATGGGTATATAGACCCGAACATTAAATCCGAATATGAAAGAGGCTGGATATGCCCGAGGGATAGCCCGAAAAGAATTCCGGGGACGGAATTCCAGTAACGGGGGGAGACTGTAACAGTACGGTTACTAGGCCCAAAATTTTTCGCGACTAAAAACTAGAATGACGAAGAAATAATAAATACTAATGTTAAAAGATAGGAATAATTATCATACGCGAGTACTAGTTACGAACTTGAACCCAAATAATTGTTTAGAGAATATTATTATCCGAAAAATACTCGTTATGCGACCGAACCGATACCCGATGACGAACCCACCCGAAATCCCTTTGGTGAGTCACCAAGGGAGGACACTTGTCCTCCCCTTATGGTGACAACACCCACATAAAATCTGGTTATTCTCAAATGGTTTTGAGAAAACCATTTATCAAACTCTATTATATAAAGGTCTCAAACCCCATCCCCTTGCCCTGATAACACTTTCCACACACACATATGTTTAGAGTCAGAGAGAGAGAGGAGCCGGAGGCTCCTGCCACCCTTCAAGGCGGAGCTCCGGCCATCATTTCCGGCGAATGACCCCTGTTACCCACTGAACACAAAACCACACCCCACCCTTATCTGTTAAACGGAGAGAGAAAGAGAGACCAGAGGAGAGAGAGAGATCGGGAGAAAAGGAAGATGGGAAGCAACCATGGTATTTGGTCGGTCAGACCTGCTCACGACGGAGCTCAAGGAGGAAGACGGTGGTGACGGCGACAGCGGTCTGGTTTCCAGCTAGGGTTCCGTCAGGTTTAGGGTGTTCTAGGGATGATAAAGATGGATATTGATAGTGATAACAGAGGGTGATTGGTGGCTGTTGTGGTGACAGCGACGGAGGAAGGCGGTGGAGTTCAGGTATGGGTTCTGACCCGATTATTGCAGTGGTTCTACACGATGGTTTAGAATGGTTTTATTGTGATGATTGCTCAGTGATTATGATGGATTCTGTAGAGGTTGGTAGCAGTGGCTGACGGGTGGGGGTTCAGGTGCGCAGAAGGAGGTGGTTATTGAGGGGGACGAGTGTAATGGTGGATTTGGAGTTCCGATTGGTGCTATTATTAGTGAATTACAAGGGATATAACAACCTAGGTAAATAATGCTACTGTCCTAGTTTATTTTCAGATCTAGTATGCAAGATAATGGGTATCTAGTAGTGGTTAATATTAATAGGATGATATTGGAAAAGAGATAATGAGAGGAAGATGAAAAGGCAAGATTGAGTCAACTGTTGACTCGGTCAACATCAGTCAACAAAAGTCAACTTCAGGTCAACTGAGGAGCCGAGAGGTATAACCATGAGAAATCGACCCCTTCTAGTGTTTAGAATAGTTATATGAATTATGTGTGCACGTGTGGGACTTTGACATTGGACCCGACCCGACCCTATGGACTAAACAACGAATTCGTATGTGTAATGTACATTATGTGTAAACTAGAATACAAATAAACTTATGTTAGGACCATTTGATATGTTTGATGTAATATAAGTGATGATAAAGATATGAGATTATAAACAATAAATCGGACAAAGGACTCGACTAATAAGGACTATTATGACAATATGTGAGATAGATGAATGACAATTGTAATACCAATACATTGGATATATGGATTTGGATAGACTAGACTTGGTAACAATGGGACATTTGGACATTATACAAATCTCATGGACTCGAGACCTTTGGGACTCTAGATAACTAAACGTATATTTGCATTTGGAAACCTAGAGATTAGTATAAGCGACATAACCTAAGATATTGGTAATTTTGTTACGACTTATGACTCGGATACATATACATATCGAACTAAGATAACAAGTCGCTATGTAGAGATTTAGACTAAAAGCTATAGAAATTCATGAATAGATAAGTATATTGAAAGCCGGAAAGGTCCTAGCTTCCCCACACGTGTAACCACGCTATTGGTTACACGCGCTAATGTTTATATACTTGAATAGGGTCTTAACTTGGAATAATATGTGACGATGAGACGTGATATGAAACGCAACCAAAGGTGAGTTCGTATACCACTCCCCTTTTTCCGTTTTAAATGCTTTGGGGTGAATACATGCTTGTGTGAGTAAACTGTTTTGTGTAAACTATTTGATGTGACAAGATACAGACTGCCGGATAATACTGACACTCATTAACTTAGGGATAAGCCACTTAATATATGGGTAGTACTACTTGGGGAATCCCCCACGCATGGTGGACTCGGGACTTAGGGGCCCGGGAAACCCTCCAGTAAGGTTTTAAGACCATTGCGGCATATATTTTGCCACTGGATCAATATGGCAGTTATTGATTCTTCGTTTAGGGTTGAGGTGTCGCTTGTGCATCGCTTTGTGTGAAATGTGTTAAACGGTGTTAACTTGTAAACCTGCTTTTGAACTGATAAACTGTCTTTGGATCCACTTACTACTTATACGGACTCACCAGCGTAATTGCTGACCCAAACTCTTTTAAGCATGTGTTCAGGTACTGCAGACGGATGGATGGTAACGCGAGGTATTTGCTTGTTTATGTGGATTAGAGCTTTTAGAGATTAGCACGTGTAGAGATCGGATTGATTAGAGGATAACAACTCGCCGGCTGCTTCGACGACCGCCGCGTCTCGACCCGGCATTAGACTTTAGTTATATTTTATATTGTATTTGTTTTATTTTGCGACTAAATGTTGTAAAAATACTAAATATTAGTTATCGTTGCTTCCGTTGTGCAAGTCTGTTACCAAACTGTCGTAACGTCCAGCCCCCTCCTGGTCGGGTTGTTACAGAGACTTCGCATCTCTATGAACTTTATCCTTGGTAATGCCTTGGTGAGGATGTCGGCTTTCTGCATCTCTCCACTGATATGATCAACTTGTATCTGCTCGTTCTCTACGCATTCTCTGATAAAGTGATACCTTGTGTTGATATGTTTGGATCTTCCATGAAACACAGGATTCTTCATGAGTTGTATTGCTGACTTGTTATCTACTTGTAGAGTTATCTTCTTTGGTCTTTCACCTGTGAGTTCGCTTAGTACTCCTTGTAGCCATATTGCTTGACATGCTGCTGATGTTGCTGCCATAAACTCTGATTCACATGATGATAAAGCTACTGTGCTTTGCTTCTGACTTGTCCATGTGATAGGTGAATCTTTGTAGTAGAATATTGTTCCTGTTGTTCCTTTTCCATCTTCTTGGTCTCCATAACTGTTGTCGCTGTAACCAATGATTTCTGCTTCTTTTCCTTTGCTGTATTGAATTCCGTAATTCAATGTGCCTTTGATGTATCTTATCAAATGTTTAACTGCCTTCATGTGAGTCGTCTTTGGTTTCTCCATGAATCTGCTCACGTATCCAACTGCGTAAGTAATATCTGGTCTGGTATGTGTAAGGTACTTTAAGCTTCCAATTAGCTTTCTGTATTCTGTCTCATTGACTGGTTCATTCTCATCTTCTCTGGTGAGCTTCAGACCTGGTTCCATTGCAGTCTTTGTTGGATTGCAGTCTTCTAGTCTAGCTTCCTTGATAACTTTCTTTGCGTAGGCTGATTGCTTCAATTGTATCCTTCCTTGTGCTTGGCGTACTTCTATTCCTAGATAGTATGTGAGTTGTCCTAAATCACTCATTTCAAACTTGCCTTGCATTTCCTTCTTGAAGCTTGATATGTCCTTCACTGAACTTCCTGTCACTATTATGTCATCGACATAAACTCCTATAATGATTGTTGACTGTCTTGAAGTTCTCTTGTACACTGCTTGTTCTTGCGGACATCTTATAAATCCAATCTCTTTTAGGATGTTATTCAGCCTTAAATTCCATGCTCTTGGTGCTTGCTTCAAACCATATAGAGCCTTCTTTAGCTTGTAGACTAGGTTCTCTTTTCCTTTCTTTATGAATCCATCTGGTTGTGATACGTAGACATCTTCCTTTAATTCACCATGTAAGAATGCTGATTTGACATCCAAATGATGTACTTGCCATCCTTTCTGTGCTGCCAATGCTAGTAGTAGCCTGATTGTTTCCATTCTTGCAACTGGTGCAAATACTTCATTGTAGTCTATACCTTCTTGTTGTACATACCCTTTTGCTACTAATCTGGCCTTATGCTTGGTGATCTGTCCACTTGCGTCTCTCTTGACCTTAAATACCCATTTTAGACCTATTGGTTTCTGACTGGAGGGAAGTTTAGTCAGTGTCCAAGTGTTATTCTTTTCTATAGAGTCTATCTCGCTTTCCATTGCTTCTATCCACTGTGGGTATTCTGCTGCTTCTTTGTAGTTTGCAGGTTCTTCATCATATGCTAGATAAAGATGTTCAAATTCTTCTGGTCTAAGAGGTTCTGTGGCTGCATAGATGTCATTAAGTGATCTAAGGGCTCGAACTGGTCTATGTAAAGAGCCTGGTGAGTCTTCTAACTCTTGAGTACTTGTCTCAACTGCTGGATCACTTGTCGGTGTCTCTTGATTCGTTATTGAAGTTCTTGTAGCTGTGATTAGACTGCTGAAGAATTCATTATCACTCTCTTGATCTTCACTGTCCTCATTATTCTCTTCTTGTACAGCTTCACTTTCTGAATCTCCACGTATCTCAAATCTCGTCCAAGATGGTTCATCTTCACTTCCTTCTTTCAAGTAGTTGTCCCAATCCTATGGTTCATTTTCTATGAATTGGACATCTCTACTGATATGTATCTTCTCTTCTATGGGATCATATAATCTATAGGCTTTGGAACCATTTTCGTTTCCTAAATGTACCATTTTCTTACTTCTATCTTCTAAATTCTTTAAGTAGGGCGTTGTTACCTTTGCATATGCTGTGCATCCAAATACTCTAATGTGCTTGATATTGGGTGCCTTTCCATTCACTGCTTCGTAGGGTGTCATTCTCTGTAGTGCTTTTGTAGGTAACCGATTTTGTATGTAAATCGCTTGTCGTGTTGCTTCTGCCCATAAGTTCTGTGGCACGTTCATAGCCTTTAACATGCTTCTTGTCATACTCATTAGTGAACGGTTTTTTCTTTCTACTACACCATTCTGCTGAGGTGTGTAAGGTGCTGTAAGCTGTCTGAGGATTCCTTTGTCCTCACAATACGTGGTAAGTGCTTTAGAAGTAAATTCTCCTCCACGATCCGTTCTTAATCTCTTGAGCTTGTGACTTGTCTCTGTCTGAGCTTCACTTAGGAATTTCTTGAAATTCTCATAAACTTGATCTTTTGACTTAAGCATGTAGATCCACATATATCTTGAATAATCGTCAACTATAAGGAAGAAATAGTTGTTGCCTGCTAATGATGTGGGTGTAATCGGTCCACATAAATCTGCATGTACGAGCTCTAGAGATCTCGTTGCTCTAAAACTTGCTTGAGAGGGGAACGGAAGTCTGCTTTGCTTCCCCGTAATACATGCATCACATACTTGAGATGGGTGCTTGATTCTTGGTATTCCATGTGCCATTCCTTTAATACTTAATTGCCGTAGTGAATCGAAATTCACGTGTCCCATACGTGCATGCCATAACCATGCAGGTGAATCTATTCTGGCTTGTAAACAAATTGGACTTGTTGTTCTGAGCCGTACCTTATAGAGTCTATTCTTAGCTCTTGGGACTTTCATCAATAGGTTGCTGTAGGCGTCATAAATCCTTAAATACTCATTCTCCATAATTACTTTACATCCTGATTCTGTAACTTGCCCGAGGCTTAAGATGTTGCTTTGGAGTGTTGGAATGTAGTAGACTTCTGTAACTAGTCTTTGTTCTCCGTTGTTGCATTCCAATAATACTGAGCCTTTACCTTTGATGTTGACACATGATCCATCTCCGAATTTTACACTTCCTGCTATCTTTTCATCTAACTCTGTGAAGTAGGAGCGTCTTCCTGTCATATGATTGCTTGCTCCATTGTCTAAGTACCATACTTCATTTCCATTTTCTTCACTGTGATAGCGTTCTGGTATAACTTTCTTTTCTTCTAGAACTACTTTTCTTTCTTCACCAACTGTCATAAGTAATGTGGGATCCTCTTCTTCCATTACTAGGTGAGATTCTTCTTGCTTGTTTCGAGGTTTAGGACATCTGGGAGCTATATGTCCTACTTCATTGCAGTTGTAGCATCTTACACTGCGGCCATCTTTCTTGGGCTTGTAACTACTGTCGTCATGACGATTCTTAGTGGGATTTCTATCACCTTTGTGATCTTGATGGCCATTTCTGTCAAAGTTCTTCCTCTCGTATCTTTGACTCTTATTGAACTTCCTAAAGTTCTGTCTACCTCGATTCTGATTGTAGTTCTTGTTGTTGCTGAAAGGCCTTCTCTCTTGCCTTGTAAATAACAGCTTCACTTGACTTGCGGGTCCATATTTCTTCTCATCTCTTGACTTAAGGCGTTCCTCATACGCTTTGAGTCTTCCAAGCGCTTCATCTAGCGTCATGGTATCCATATCTGAATATTGTTCTATGGACGCAATAATCTGTAGGAACCTCTCTGGTACGGAGTCCAGCAATTTTCGCACCAATATTGACTCTTCAATTTTCGTTCCTAGGGTTTTTGTCTTCGTACTAATCGCACTTAACCTACCAGCAAACTGGTCTATGGTTTCTGTCTCTCTCATTGATAACATCTCAAATTCTGTGCGTAATGATTGAAGTCTTGCTTTCTGGACTCGGTCAATTCCAATAAATCTCGTCTTTAATACTTCCCAGATCTCTTTTGCTGTAGGATGTGACGCCACCTGCATCACCATATCCTCTGGAATTGCCTGAAAGAGATAGGCAATCGCTGTCCTATCCTTCTTTACATCTACCGTTGACGTGCCTTCTGTGGGTTCCACTACTTCCCAAAGACCATTTGCACTCAATATTGCTTTAACACGAACAGCCCAAATCGTGTAATTTGTAGATGTCAACATCGGTGTTTGGAGGCTGAAAGTGAGAGTCTCCTTCGTAACTGTCTCTCCTTTCGACATTGTGGGTTTAACGGGAGTCTTCTGCGGACTTTTGTTCTTTTTCTTCCCTATTGTCCAAATCTAATATGGACTACCCAACACTTCTATGGAACTTTGCTTGACTACCCTTGTCAAACTTGACTATGATACTTTTTGAAAATATTCTTGGTTAACAAAGTTTGATGCTTTGTCGGGCCCTCAACAAAATACCAAGATCCTTGCTATAATATTTCCTTTATACCACTAGTGTTCCTTCTAATCAAATTCTAAAGTCAATCCTATGACTTAATAATCCTCCAACAATGATTGATTAGTGTTTTGCAATAACACCCTTTGTCAATCTTAAACACCCTTCTAATAAAAACAAACCACTTTTGTTTTTCTACTTCAATCCTTTTTCCCTTTTTTTGTTATTTTAAACAGTGAACAAAACCCAATAAACACTCATATAATAATCTTCCAAGTACACCCTCAATATAATACTATATTTCTGTTTGACTTTAAAAGTCAACTTCTTTCTTATTCTCCCACGAGAATACTGCCCAAATATAAACCGTTGTTTTGATCTTTTACTTCGATCAGAAACAAACTAATGGAACCTTCACTCTTTTGTTCCACAAAACAATTGTTTTGGATCCTTATCCAAAGACAAGATCGAATACGAAAAAAAGTTTCTCAGAAATGTTTTCGGTTCTTTCTCCTTGAACCGAGTATCTTAATCCTTTTGTTCTTGATGTTTATAAAAACGAATCTGTTTATATGTAAGATTGTTCGAAAAAAAATACTGAATTTGAGCGACTTGTTCTTGATTAAAAAGTTTTGGCGGGAAAAAAAATGTTCGAACAGAAACAGAGTATCAAAATTTTTTTTGGTTTTTTTCGATTGGATTAAGATATATGTATTCGATAGTGTTAATATAATAGGGCAGGAATAATTATAACCGTTTTATCGCGTTCTGCACGATCGTTCGTCTAACCGGTGTCTCGCCGGAAAATCTGTTTTAACCGGAATCTTCTTCTCCGATTCGTTTTCTTTCTTGAACGGTTATAACACTTGATGTATTGTTCTTCTTCGAATCCTGGATGGCCTTGAATGATTTGTTCCAACGTTTACGACTTGATGTTGTTCGTCTCTGTTTCTGGAATAGAACAGAGGATGCAATACGATCTTTGTCTTCTTCGTATATTATATAACTGATGGAACAAATTGATTAACCAAACGCTCTGATGCCAAATGTGAGGACGCAGGATCGATAGAGGGTGAAAGGAATTGAGAGAGAATTCTATATGTGAAAGAAACAATACATACTAAATAAATACAAGTGTTGTGGTATTTATACATGTGAAGGGGTGTGTCCCCTTGGATATTAACCGACATACCGGTTGGATAATTAAACTACACACCTATTCTAACTTAGGATAAAGTATATGTGACAATATGTATAATACTTATGATATGTGGAAATCAAGTAATTATATGTCTAACAAACCCAATGGCCCAAAAATACTCAAGAGACATCAATCATGGTTCATCTTCATGAATCATGACCATGCCCACAATAATCCACAGTTCCATGTTACATACGCTTTCACAATAACATCACAGTAAAATCATGGTACATATGAACCAAAAACACAAAATCCCCCACACATCATTGCTGACTTTTTTATCATCTAAAGTTGCAGCATCGAGCCCGTCATCTTGCTAAAGTATCCCACAGACAGACTATTTGTCTTGGTGATTGATAATGCGCTGTGTAATAATTGTCTATACACCCGTATTGACAGAACTTACCATGGTGGGAGTATTGGACCGGGTTGGTGCTGTTGAACTGTTCAACCCACATTCCCATGCTCACGTCTTCCATTTTAAATATCTGCCAAACAGGTCACAAAATAGAGACTGGTCAGACAGGTTGAAAGTTGAAAGCCATACAATGTGTAGTCAAATTTATAAAACATCTTAATTAAGTAGTTCTTTAAAAAAAATGTTTGATTGTATTACAATGATATTCATGCTAAATCATTTTTAAATTTCTAAAATTGTATACAAAGAAGTGTGTCAGCGGCACACAACCAGCCCAATTTTTCACTAAACCTAACAGAAATTTAGAGGGGCATATAACGGACCCTGAGTTTTCTTTTAGCGTGTTGGGATACAATGAATTTGGCTATATCACTGGAAATAATATATCCTGCCATCCTGGTCCATTTGCATAAGGCGGATATACTGCTTCTTGTAATTTGTTATGAATTGTGTGCTTTCATTCCAATCATAATGGGTGGGTTGATGGTATGATGGTGGTCAGTCAGTGTAGGCTGAGGAGGGGATGGAGGTGGGTGAGCAGAAGTATTCGGTGGTGGTGAAGTGGGAGGTGTGGGGGTGGCAGGTGAGGGGGAAACGGGTATGGTGGTTGAGGGTGAGGGTTGGGTGAAGATTAGTGGGGAGGGGTCGGTCTCAAGGAAGGTGTAAGAGTTAGGAGTGGGTTGGTATGATTTTGAAAACGGGAATTCAAGTTCATTAAAGGTGACATGGCGGGATAAAATGATTTTCCCTGTGGTACGATCAAGGCATCGATAACCTCGATGGTCAGCAGGATAGCCAAGGAAGACACAAGGTGTAGACCGTGGGGCAAGTTTATGAGGGCGGGTGTCAGATTGGTTGGGATAGCATGCACATCCGAAAACACGGAGGTGTGAGTAATCTGGGTTTTTGAGGTATAAGGCAGCGGTGGGGGTTCGAAAACCAATGGTTTTGGATGGGAGAATGTTGTGGAGGTAAACGGATGTGTGAAGAGCTTCGACCCATAGGTTTGGTGGGAGAGAAGCATGGGTGATAAGGGAAAGCATGATTTCGTTAAGACGACGAATCATGCGTTCGGCTTTTCCATTTTGTTGGGAGGTTTGGTGTAACAACCCAGAACGGACCCCGAAAATTTTTCACGCTTAATTTAATCAAAAACCAATAAATAATACGATAGTGTACGAAACCGAAAACCGAACCACTGAATATATAAAATAGGATTAATTTCATATATACTCTTGGAAACTTAAAGAATTTCATATATACCCAACCAAAACTAATCATATATACCCAACTTTATTGAAATTTTACTTAATGACCATTTTACCCCTTTCTATTATAATTTTTATACCCTAATTTTAATTTTGATTTTGATTGTGATCAACATCTAGAAACCGAATCTTCTTCAGCTTTTCGCCTCCTCAACTGTTCCCTCGATGGCATGGAAACGAAAAGCAAGCTTTTATTTGTTATACTTGCATTACATAATGGGTTTTTTTATCAACGGCATTTTTATTTGTTTTTGTTCTAAACACTTTCTGCCTTTCTGGATCGTTTTTGTTCGTTTGGTTTAGTTGTGGTTATGTTTTCTCAGATACTAAGAATATAGTGCTTCAATTCTTTATGGGTTATCGATTTTGCTTTTAATTTTCTCAATTACCAAGAATATATGGCTATCTTTTTTATTTATTTGTTTTAAATAGTTTTCAATTTGAATATTACTTTTTCTTGAGTTACATATTTGATCGAATGATGGAATGAAGCTACATCTTCCCAAATTGTTCGACAGAAGTGTTATGTTTCAATTCAAATTTGAAGTTAACGATGGACTGCTATGAATTTTTAGAGTTTTAGGAAAACAAGGGCAAAATGTTCACTTATTAAATTGTTTTTAATGAATTGGGTCTATTTGATATTTTAACTACTTTGTAATTGTATATATGATATATTTAGTTTTGTATGGGTATATATGATATTTTTAAAGTTTAGAAGGGTATATATGAAATTGCCCAATATTATTAGATTGCGTGTCATAAGAACGAACTGATAAACGTTACGAACCTGAACCCAACCCGTGACTAATAATATTAGTCATCCCATGGGACACATGGCATGAGTGCCATGTGCCCCATGGCACCCTAGCTTTGTAACAACACAACACATCCACAAGTAATTACCCACCTATCCCTTTATAAAATCCCCACCCAATTAACCTTTTCATTTGGTTTGCACACAAACAACTCTTGTTCTCTGTCTCTCACATCTCGTATAACACACACACATCCAAATCAGAGAACACACACACACCTACTGTAAAGAATGAGAGAGAAGCAAGCTAGAGAGAAGAAGGAGACGGAGGGTCTCCTCCTCCCTCTCACAGCGGAGCCATGGTGGCCCGTCTCCACCCTCTTACACCCATTCACCTTAAGAGAGCACACACAGAGAGAGAGTGACTAATGAAGTGTCATCGATCGATTAACCATCACCCAAGGACGATGATGGCAGAGCAGAGCACAGACGCGGCGGCGGTGGTGCCTCTGGCATCGGGTCAGACCTGCTTCCAAGATGGGCGACGGTGGTGGCTGAGATGAGAGGGTTAACCGGTTAGTGAGGCGTTGGGGGTGAAGTTGAGGATAATGGATTCGACTGAGCAATATCCGACATTAAAGGTGAAATCCCCAAACCATCTGTATTTTTAGTTTTAGATTATTATTGGTATGGTGTTGGTGACGAGCGGCGGTGATTAAACATGGGGGTCGGAGGTGCTTATCAGTGGTGGTGATGTTGTAGAGGATTTGAGTGATAATTGGTTATTAGGGAGCGGGTCAACAAAAGTCAACCGAGTCAGTTTGGTCAACGAAGCAGTCAACCAAAGTCAACTGGTCAACTAAGTTAACGCCGGTCAACTGTCTGGTCAACTTGGTCAAACCGAACAGTCAACAGTTGAAGACTAGTCAACACGAACCACGATCCAAGCGAGAGGTATAACTGGATACGATAACTTATTAGAAATATTTGATTATAAACATTAGTATTATATACAAAATTGTGTGTGGGATTTGACGAGCTTATGCGAGCTTAGACAATACATATGACACATGATAACTTGGACATTTGGATTGGTCGTGATAACTCGAACATTTGGATTGGTCGTATGAATTTGGACATTAGGAACTATTAGACATTGGATACAAGACATTAAACTATGACTATTAGAATAAGAGCTTGACAACTTAAATTTAAGACTAAAAGATAGATTCGAACATCGGATAAGAATGTTAAGACTCAGATTGGACTAGGACTGCAATACGACGAAGTATATTATAGTATGGAAACCCTATGCTCGAGCTCGTCCCTACGTGTGACCTTTACAATTAAAATCCAACACTAATAATCTTGTCGAATTAGGTCTCGACTAGGAATATGCCAATAACGGATAACAAGCGCTCTATTTATCATGGATTATTCGTATGAATTGCATCCAGGTGAGTCTCGTGAACCATCCCCTCTTTTTCTGTTTTAAACTATTTTGGGGTGAACATATGCTTCCAGTATAAAAACCAGAATGATAAACCAGTTTGATGTGACAAGGTGTGCTCTCGAATACCGAACCTTCACACTCATTAACCCAACGGGAGATTGGGCCACTTAATATGTGGGTAGTACTACTTGGGGAAACCCCCACACACAGTGGACCCTGGAACCCGGGGAACCCTCCACTGAGGTTTGTGACACGTATTCTGCCATGGGAATCCATAATGAGAGCAGATGGATTCAGTGTCTGGTTTGAGGTGTGGCTTGTACATCACCAGTGCAACCATGTGTTGAATCATATTAATTTGTAAACCTATTTTGGGAATTAAAAACTATTTTGTGGGAAACCATATAACTTATAAACCGACTTTTGAACGATAAACTTATTTTGAAACCAGTTTAACGCACACACGGACTCACCAACATATTTGTTGACCCAAAACCTATTTTAAGCATGTGTTCAGGTACCACTTCTGGATTGGAATCGAGGAACGAGGTATATATATATATATGTGAGCTCAGGAAACGTGTAGACATTTTGGAAGAGCTACATGACACAGGAATTATGCTACTTGAGGATTAGAGCTAAGCATCGGTAGAGATCTAGTGAAGTATACATCCGGGAATGCTTCGACGAGTGCCACGATTCGTCCACGCAGTAGTTTAGTTTAATTATTATCATTTGAGTTGTATTAATTTAGAACTAGAAATTGTATAAATTATTATTATTATTGAACAATTGTTACTTCCGCTGTGCAAGTTTGGTACCAATCTGTATTTCGACCAGGCCCACCTTGGTCGGGTTGTGACATTTGGGGACAGGAGAAGCGAAATTGTAACCCATGAGAGGCGGCAAATTGTTTAAACTGGGCATTGTCAAATTCGTCACCCATGTCACATTGAAAAGATTTAATGTTGCGGTGAAATTGGGTAGATATATATTTATAAAACTGGGTAAATTTGGTGTAGGTTTCAGATTTAAATTTCAAGGGAAACACCCAAGTAAAGTGGGTGAAATCGTCAATAATCACCAAATAATATTTATAACCCTGTTTGCTAAGGACGGGAGACGTCCACAAATCACAATGCACAATATCAAATGGGCAAACAGTAGACGAATTAGATAAATGAAAAGGCAAATGTTTGTGCTTCGCAATTTGACACGAGTCACAAAAAGAAGTACGTGCATGCTTATTACAAGAAATAAAATTATTAGAGTTCAAAATATCTAGAACATGCATGCCAGGATGTCCTAGACGATAATGCCACGAGCCTTGTAGACTTGTGGAAACGAAAGCGTAAGCATCAGAGGGGGTGGTAGCAGTGAGCGGGTAGAGGTGACTGGTGCTATCATGCCGACTCAAAATCGTCCCACTCGGGTAATCCTTCACAGAAAAACCAAAAGGATCAAAATCAACGGAAACCCAGTTATCACGGGTGAATTTCCGGACAGATATAAGGTTTTTAATAATGTTGGGGGTATGTAAAATGTTTTTGAGTTGGAGTGGTTTAGAAGTTGAGGGTAGGTTCGTATGACCTGATCCAGCAACTGGTAAACGATGTCCATTACCAACCAATACATGTTTAATAGAATTACCACACGAGTGAGAAATCATACCTGAGTCCGAGGTGAGATGATTAGTAGCACCGGTATCCATGAACCATTGTGGGGTCTCGTCTTCTACTGCCATGGCTTGAAAAGCTTCGGCTAGTTCAGTGGGCTCGAGTGGGTTTACATCCGTGATGTGGGCCTGGGCCGAATTGGAGGAGGAGTTGGGCTGGTGGTTTGGCTGCTGGTTAGTGGGCCAAGGAGAAGCCCAACCTGGCAGAGTAGGGTATGGTCAAGGAGGAGGCGGTACGGGCCAGTAATTGGACCAGAAGGTATTGGGCTGAGGTGGGTAGTTGGGCCAGTAGCTGTTGTTGGGCTGTGAGCGATTAGGGGTGCGGTTGCTGGGTGATCTAAAAGGCCTGTTGGATTGGGATTGGGTGTCAAAGGAGTTGGGCCCTGTGTTCTGTTGTGACCCATCACGGCGAGTAAACCCAGACCGCCGATTATTATTATTGTTCTGAACAAACCTAGAGGCCTGAGATGAATACCTGTTCGGCTGAGAATCAGGCCGACGAGAGGAGTTTTGGGTGGGTGCCGGAGCATCACGGCAAGGGGAGTTGACAGCGGCCAGGGCTTCGGAAGGTGTAGTCACCGGGTCTTGAGCCGTTTGGCGTTCCTGATCACCCCGAAGCATCTCACAAGCTTCGTTCCAGGGGGTAGTTCCCTATGAATCATAGCAGCAATGGTGTCATATTCTCGTGGTAACCCCCGGACAAGTTGTAGGACTAGGGCTTGTTCATTCACCGGAGTACCAAGGTCCTCCAACTGATCGGCAATGTCCCGAAGTGCTTGACAGTTGCGTCCAACGAGGGAGATGCACTGAGTTTGAGATTTGTAAACTTTGATTGTAAAGCAGCACATCGAGGTCCCCTGTTGGTGTGAAAGATTTCACGAACACGAGTCCAGGCTTGAAGGGCGGTAGCATCGTTGTCAGGGTTTAGTATGTCAAGGACTTGTTTGAGGTAGTTATCAGACAGAGTGGAGTATATCCACTGCAGAACAATAGCATCGATGTTTTTCCATTGTTCGTATGACGGGTCATCCCTGGAAGGAGGTTCGGATGTGATATGGTCCAAGACTTGATATCCCCGTGCGTGAAGTTGGAAAAGTTTCACCCACGCGGAGTATGTCACCTTGGAGCCATCCAAAATCCGGACCTTCTTCGTGATGTCAGTAACGGTGTAAACGGGATGAAGGGTGTTGGATGGTTTGGGGTTGGCCGAAGCCTGTGGATCAGCTTTATCAGCCATAGAGGTGTGAAAGGGAAAGAGTGTTTGAAAAGGGTGTGGCCGGCGAGCAAAAAAACAGAGGGTCGAAACCCGGAAACAGGATCGAAATCCTGCAGAAAAAGAAAAGCTGCGGTTAGGGTTCAGAGCAGTGGCTCTGATACCATGTAATTTGTTATGAATTGTGTGCTTTCATTCCAATCATAACCGGGTATAAATACAGAGATTATATACAAAGATATGGAAACAATCTCTCCTTATTTTAGGGAGAAGATTGAGCATAATAAATACAAATTTATTTACTTAAATTATATCCGCTAATACTTCTGGCCTTTCCTGCAACATAAAAATGTAAAAAAAAAACATTTCAAATCAGACAAACTATAATTATCTATACCATTGCAGTTGATATTTATCACATGCTAATCATTTTTATTTATTATTTTGCAAAAGTTCCAAAATGAACAATCTTTTGATAAATTGTGGAAGTGTAACAGGTAAATAAATTGATTCGAATCTCCCACATATTTTCCTGATTTTTCATGTTTGCAAGAACGATAGGTTGGTTTACCATATAGGTATGTAGCCCGAATCTTGGACGATCAGTTATTGGGTTATATTCCCACCATAACAATTGTCATGTGGTTGCAAATCTGTTTAAACACAGAATATCCAACTGCATCACTAAATACCCTTGGAACCGGCAGCATAGACGCAAACACCACTGCCCTACTGAAGGCCGTTAATTTCTCCCTAGCCTTCCAAGCTAACGATGTGGGTTTGATTCCCGGGAAAATAATATATTTGAGGCGCTTATTCTGAAACACCTAAAATGAGGCGTCTAATCTAAAACGCCATAGACATAACAGTCTACAAATCTCAGAACACTCACGAAAACCTATATCAAATTAACAGATTTTTAACCAATAACTAACTGGCGCTTAGGCGCTTGATTCACTCAGGCACCTACTCGCTTAGACGCGTAGGCGTTTAGTCGCCTAGGCGCATAGACGCTTATTCACTTAGGCGTTTAGGTGCTAAGGTGTATGGTTTGCTTAGGCGACTAAGCGTTTAGGCGCTTAACATTCGATCACAAAGAAACAGGTTTTTATTTTTTTTGTTTTAAACATGTTTGATCATGTAACAGTGAGGGTAAAGTAAATTTGGGAGGTGTTTCACATGGAATTTTGGTTAATGCATTGTTTATATTTTCTGTTCATATAAAAAAAAATTTAGAGGAATGTTGTTTAATTGTAAATGTCCACGAAGAATTATCCTATATGTTCAACAGCCATATCCCATGTTTAACATTCCCAAAGAAATTTTTTTATAACATTTATTGGGATATGGAAACCAAGACAAATAAGCGTTTAGGCGCGTAGGCGCGTAGGTGCATAGGCGCTTATTCGCTTAGGCGTTTAGGCGCTAAGGTGTATGGTTTGCCTAGGCGACTAAGCGTTTAGGCGCTTGATTTACTTAGGCACCTAGTCGCTTAGACGCATAGGCGTTTAGTCTTTGTTTTTAAACACAAAAACTCAACACTTTAGGCGCCTCTACAAAAACCCAAAAAAAACACATTACTTTCCTGTTTTTTAGGAAACGACTAAAGTAATACAACAGAAGAGTTTTTCTTCAAAAGCCTAATGAGATGCACACTTAATGAGATACCCAGATCATATTAACATACTCAAACTAACAGACTGCTCTAACCAACTTATCACCTTATTTGCATAAGAACACATAAACAACCATATACTATATTACATGATCAACAAACTAACACACTGACTGTGTCTGCCGCCGCAGCTCCTCATCGGCATTTCTCAGAAACTGATCCCAGCCACTTGCTTCACTTGTATCCAAATATGATTCGCCATACATGGCAAAAGCAAAATATAAACACCTGGATTAAAAAATATTATAATATAAAAGCATCACAACACCATAAACTGTTTAGGGGGGAAAAACGACCCTTGCTAACCTCGAAGCCAAACACCCTCCTTAAGGTAGCAACAGCCACACTGCTTGCTCTGGAATCAATTTGTTAAGCATATTCAAAACAATCAATATAAATAACATTACAATATTGCGCGAAAGACATTTGGGTTTCCACCCACCCCTCGAGACAATAATTTATGAAAAAACAATTACCGGTTTCATACATACATTTCAGATCGTATATCAACCACAATTCATAACTCAATGACAACGTAATCCATAATTTATATAAACGTAATTCAATTTCTAAATAATCAAAAATCAAGTTGTATAAACGTGCCTCATATTGATCTTTGAACAACGAATACAATTATTTGCAGGTGTCACCCGGGAAAAGGCGAATTCAACGCAAAGTTAGAAGCAGCATAACTGGTCTGCAGATTATGATATTTCCATCAAAAGCAAAACTCCACTATTTAAATCAACATCCTATAACACCCAAAAAAACACATGAAGATTAGAGATCAATTACAGGTTAAGATGTACAGGATCAAATTGGTACCTACATAAACGGGTTTAAAGCACAATAATAACAAACAAACATACCGGATCAATTACAGGTTAAGATGTGCAGGAAGAAATTGGTACCTACATAAATGGGTTAAAAGCACAATAATAACAAAACAAACATACCGGCTCGCTGACGCAACGACAACGGTGGTAAGAGGCAGACCTCCAAATTGGTGAAGAAGACAGTGGAGTCTTCTTTTTCCTCTTAGATCCTGTTACATATTCGCTTTATCCATGTCCACAATCTCTAGGTATTTAAAAAAAAATATAAGAAGAGAGGTTTACCTTTATTCTCCTGAGATCAGATCTATCCCATGCAGAGCCCAAATCACCACCGCCATTGTCTTCTTTTTTCCTCGTCGGAACCGGGTCCTCCACCGCAGCGCCGCCGCGTCTGGTTGCCGGAATTCCATACAATAATAATTGCTCTACTCTATTCTCCCTCTCTCTCTCTCTCTCTCTCATCGGTTTGAGCAGAGAAAGGTCTTAGAAATAATGGGTGTGGGAGTCGATTGAAGGTAGCTCCGATCAAAAAGAGGAGGCGCCGGCCTGCTCCGCCTACCGCCTTCTATGAAGAGTGGATCTGGGTTTTTGGTGGGAGGCGATAGAGAGAAGAGAGAGGCATGCATGCATGCAGATGAATGTGTAGAAGAGAGAGGTATGGGGCAGGTGTAATGCAAACTAGATTATTTCTTGGTAGCGTTCCGGGGTTGAGAAATCTAATATGACAATATCAATTTTGCATATGAAATAGACTGATGCTCTTTACAGTTATATGAAGGAAAGCTTCGGGTAGCACATAACCTAAAACAATTAACAATGTATCTCCAATGTTAGTGCCTAACATTAACAATATTTACCTCTAATATTAAAACATAACCTAAAACAATGTATAACTCCAATAACACCTGTTGTAAGTAGAATTCATATTTAGTGGTTTGAACATAATTAATAACTTGCCTATACATGATTAATGAATAACCTTAACATTTTGTCTTTTTTTCCTATATGAACAAAACCTCATAAAAAATAGTCATTTTTTTCTCCGCTTTTTATATAACACTATGGTAGTCGTTGGAAAGATAATAGAACGGTTGTTAATTTGGTGTAATTTTTTTCTTTAAAAAATCTCGTATATAAAAGATATTAACGTTTAAAAATTATAGAAAAAAACATTAGAGAGAAAATTTCAATTTTATTTTTAAATTCTTTTTTTCCTAAAATCACTCAATGCCACATGGCATCCTACATGGCACTCTCAAGTAGGACAATGGCTATATGAGTGCCAAAAAATTATAGAAGAAAACATTAGAAAGAAAAAATTCAATTTTATTTTTAAATTCTTTTTTTCCTAAAATCACTCAATGCCACATGGCATCCTACATGGCACTCTCAAGTAGGACAATGGCTATATGAGTGCCATGTAGGATTTGGCCCTTTAGAATATATATAGATGAATGTGTAGAAGAGGCAGGTGTAATATGACTAATCAAGAAAACATGTGAAAGACCAAAATACCCCTTAAAGCTGGTGGGCCACCCCTCATAAATGAAATTACTGTTCAAAAGCCATGGGCTCTAATATATTTATAATGAACATAAACAAACATTAATGAACACAAACAAAAACAAGTTAATAATGATTCATCACAATTCAACCAAGTGTAATACATCATAATGCAACCAAAACCAAATCTAAATTAGTAGTTTGAATGTACATGATTCATTCAAAATATCCATCATGTATCTACCAAAAAGAAGGGAGGTGGGGCTGTGAAGTGTGGAGAGCGGTTGATATTTTTAGAATGTTAGGGTTAGGTTCCAGGTCTATTTCTGAACTGAATATATTTATGACTCAACCTTGATTAAGGTTCAAGTTTATTTCCGAACTGAATCTATTTATGACTCAACCTTGATTAAGGTTCAAGTCTATTTCTGAACTGAATCTTTATATGACTCAACCTTGATTAAGGTTCAAGTCTATTTCCGAACTGAATCTGCAACCAAAACCAAATCTAAATTAGTAGTTTGAATGTACATGATTCATTCAAAATATCCATCATGTATCTACCAAAAAGAAGGGAGGTGGGGCTGTGAAGTGTGGAGAGCGGTTGATATGTTTAGAATGTTAGGGTTAGGTTCCAGGTCTATTTCTGAACTGAATATATTTATGACTCAACCTTGATTAAGGTTCAAGTCTATTTCCGAACTGAATCTATTTATGACTCAACCTTGATTAAGTTTCAAGTCTATTTCTGAACTGAATCTTTATATGACTCAACCTTGATTAAGGTTCAAGTCTATTTCCGAACTGAATCTGTTTATGACTCAACCTTGATTAAGGTTCAAGTCTATTTCCAAACTGAATCTTTTTATGACTCAACCTTGATTAAGGTTCAAGTCTATTTCCGAACTGAATCTGTTTATGAATCAACCTTGATTAAGGTTCAAGTCTATTTCCGGATTAACCTTTGATTAAGATTCAATCCTATCTTAGTCCGTGTAACCGTTGTGGTAATACCTTTGGCTCTACGGCCCCGTGGGTCGTTTGTGCATTGGTTTTACATACCCGGTCTACTCGGCCTTTCAGATTAATTGACAATGCTCCCATTGTAAGACTCCTTGGTTCTTACAGTTGAGATTTCATATGCCATCTTCCTAACTCAGTCCTTATTACGTGGAAGGTAGGCGTGTAAATCACGAGAAGCCCAAGTATCATGTGTTTAAAACTTACCTGGCCAGGGTAAGCAATCGACACATGACACAGTGATCTTATTGCGGTCGCCACGATACTTTCCAGGTAAACAATTTCCGATCACCCGTCTAATTAAATTAAAACATTCTTTTGTTCGCTAACGCAATGCACGTACTTTCATATGTTTTGATAAGGCCTTCATCCCGCCTTTACTGTTTATTTAATGCATTAGGGTATATTCATTTTTATTATGCTACTTGTGTTTTATCCGATCGCATCATCTCGGTGATGCAATCACATTTCCCAATTCTTGGTTCGGCTGAGTCATAGCTCACCTTGACCGTGTGATTGGTGTATTTCTGGAGTTAAGTGCTCAATACATTGTCCCCATGTTTATTCCTGATTAACTCGCGTTCAATCATGATGTATAGCCTTTTGACTAGATTAAGATAGCTTGGAAACGAATTCCTTACCGGATTGATGATCAAGCTCGAACCAAACGCATACCTCAATCAACCTTGGGCTCTAAATACCACTTGTAAGACCCTTTGTAAAATATACATATTTTTCCTTAATATTTAGATACCAAATAAATCGGGTTCATCCACATTAATCACGTAAGTTTTACAAGTCATCACGACACTAGTACATGTTTAAAAGTTTGACTTGGTTACATCAAAAGTGAATAATATTATTTGAACCCGAGTGCAAAATATGACTGCGGAAGCTTGATTTTTAGTATGTGCTTGATTCATCAAAAGAGAGCTTGATCATTCCCATCTCGGATTCCTTGAACAACCTAAGGTTTTTGACACATGAAAAAAATCATTAAATCAAGGTTAGAGTGATAATAACTCGTTTAAAAATCGAATAGGAGTGGAATCGCTAAACGATAAAAACTAGACCGAAGCCCAAAAGAATCCACACTAGCCGCCATAGGCTACAGCCAGCCAGCCATAGCCTACGGCTGGCTGTTGCTAATAAAAAATCAGATTTTTAGTTTAGCTTGAATTTTATTCAGTTCTGTCCGGATTTTTCATCAACTTCGAAAAATCATATAAAATCAACCGAGTGTCTGTTTGGGGGGTATTTTATATTGTTGAAAAGCCCCTTGAGTCTACTTTCTAAAAACATTTAGAACACAGCAAGATATAGTCGTTAAGTGGGTCAAATAAGCTGATTACAGCAGCTGCGTATAAAAAGGCTGCACAAGTATAGTGTTTAATGAAAGCTATTATACATGAATATTTGTGTACACATGCGCCAAACCTGATTTGTTGATTTAAACATATTATACATGTAGTGAAGAGTGTTCAAAGTGTTTGGAACACTTGTAATAAGGTATGCAAGTATTTGCCTTAACGGGTCAAACGGGTGGATTATTAAATAATAAATTGCATTGATCTTGGTTGATGAACAAAAGATTGTGTTGATTCATGGCGTAACAACGTATGAATCCCAACCATTTACCAAGCCTAACAAGACAAACAATATACTCAAACGGGCCGTCCTATCCTTTACTCAACAAGGCGAGCCTAAGGTGATACTCCCCTTTTCTGTTATATTTATATATAACCAAAACAATCAAAAGTTAAATCCCCATGAGACTTCCTTGGGTATCGCCTAAGGCGCATCATTCCACACCATTGGCGATCTTGCTTTAACTATCTTATGTCCCAACCTTTGTACTTTAAATCAACATATTAATGAGAAATACGTGTCGACTTGGTTTTAATTTAGCTAACCATACAAGACTAAGCATCGTGAGAAATAGAAGTAATAGTGCGACTTACCTGGCATGCTTCCAACCTTCGATTAAGGTTGTTTCTATCAAGTTGCATTCTAATACATGCCTCCCATTGTAAAGCTTACGGGATAATATTCAAACATGTACGTCTTTATCTAAAAGCATATAACTTGATATTTAACGAGATTCAAGTCATCGAGTGACTTACCTTCCTTGCTTTCCAATAATCTCACATCCATACTGTTCCGACTTCCCGAATCTTCAAGCTTAGCACCTATTAATTGATCAATGCACATAGGTGTTTAATTGCTCGATTATCGCATACTTTAACCATATGATCCCACATGTGTTTAGATTAAGCATAAATTGCAAGTACACGACTCTTAATCACTTAGGCAAGTTTCTAATTGAATACATTTTCTTTCAAGCATTTCATCAAGCACCTTATGTGCACAATTTTACAATTATTTTCTAAGCCTTCTAGATTACATGGATTTTACCATATGCTTAGTTGATCATCAACACATGTATAATTTGGTCCCTAGTACCTTTATGTTGCTTTCACAATAGCTATTTATGCAAGATTATGCAACCAACTCATGGTGTTTATGTCTAGTCTATTGTCACACCACGACAACGGCGGAAACACGTGGCGCGACGGTTCAAAAGCATAAAGTCAAGGTTATTGCTAAACATAAGTAATTTAAGAAAATGGGTCATTTATTAAGGCGTCATTACTTGTTTCCAAACATTACACAAAAGTAAATTGTTTTTAAAGTAACATCAAGGTTTCTCAAATATATCCCAAGCCTTGGGAAATAAAGGTGAAACCCTGCAAAATGTATAACGCCGCATTGGGAGATTCTCCGACCCAGCTTGCCTGATCCTTCTTCATCTAGTTACCTGAAAGATATGTTTAAAAGTTTCGTCAATATAAATATATTGGTGAGTTCACAGGTTTTCAGTTTCTAAAACTTGTATACTTGGGAATACCATGTTATGACAATATATAGGAGTTGCAAATTCCTATAAATCTACTTGAGACTATAATCAAACCAAGACGTATATAAATAAAATGCCCCGCTCCAAGTCGTTACTCGGTTTCCCACGACTTAAGTTCAGAATATTTGCACCCCAGGCATAACCTAATGCACAATCGACGCTATCGATTAGGGGTGGGCCTTGTCAGGCACCAATAGTACTATCCGAATATTCCTCCGGTTTCAATCTCCGAATAAATGATTATAGAGGCGAGGACTCAACCCCGAGTGGCGGTCACACCTCAAGTAATAAACCCGTCAAACATTTCCCTAACATATCTTTCCCCCGAAAACGTAAAAATAGTTTAAAATGGGGCCGTGAAACTCACCTGAAACTGCGTCTGGCTCAAAAGGGTGGATAGCAAGTGGGTGGTCTCGCACCTACAAACGTCCTAGACGTATAAGTCACTATTCCTATAGTGCATGTGCCTTGGCAAGTTGTACACCCAACTCCCGACCACAAGTTGTTCCAAATCCCGTTTAATTAAGCGCGTATCCTAGGTTTTGTTGGCGTTACATTACCCTTTGTGTTACAAGTTATATATTACTCTTGTTAATATTTCCTTAACTTGTATTTTATTATCATCGACTCGACGTCACTTAACATATAATTATTTTCCCATTTAAATAATTATACTTAAGATCGCATCGTTCGATATAATATATATTTCAATACTCGACCCGACTCACTTTGCCGCACATTTGTTTTCCCATTTAAACAAATATACTAAGATCTTGTCGTTCGATCGTATATTCTTAACGTCCCATTTCAACTTACCATACCGTATATTCATTTTCCCATTCAAATAAATATACTAGGATTTCGTTGGTACGGCATACACATATATATATATCTTTGTCTTCTCGTCGCAGCTTTCCTTCCCACATATCTACTTTCCCATTAAGTAGATATACTAGAATTTCGCCGAGACGAGCGTACATATATATAAATGTGTAATTTTTCTTGTTAAGTATATACGTTTGTTTAACGTCTTATTTGTTTGTGTCATGTGTTTCTCCCACTAATAATTCCTTCAACACTTAGGAAAGTGTTTATTAGTCTTCACCCAATGTATATATATATTTTACTCCTTAAAATATATATATTTTTCTTATCTTGCCGCAATGGCATTTTTCTCATGATTTGTCCGTGTATGGTTCGTTAACGCGTTTCAGTTCGATATCTTAACTTGATTAGTTAATTTTTCCAAGTTTTTCCCAACATGTATTTTATAGAAATATTATCCATATTTCTTCCTATTTTCACATGTTACTTGGATGGTTTAAAATACTTATGTATTTTTAACCCAACTTGTTAACTTAGCTACAAAAATGTTTCCAACACTTTTATATTCCCATTTATATAAAAGTATTCATTTTTGTATAAGTCTTCCAAGTTTGTTTAATATTTTTATAAAATCTCTATTTTATAAAAATCCTTATGTTAAAGCCCTTTATATTTTTATAACTTTCAAAAATACACTTTTACACAAAATACCCAAGTATTTCTACTAGTATTTACAAAAATCATCCTTTGACTTTATTACTTACATTTTTGACACCAAACTTTCCATACTTGTATTTTTGGACTAATAGTTTCTAAAATATTCATTTTAGTCCTCTAACTTTCAAAGTTACAACTTTAGTCCCTTAACTTCCAAAAGTTGCATTTTTCTACTCTAGCTTTCAAAGTTAACATTTTTCACTCAAACTAGCAAACTTTGAAGATTCAACTTTTTATTGGTAAGTTATTTTTGTATCAAAACACTTATGTTAGTCTTGTAATCCATATGGAAGACTAATTATATGTGTGTTTTATGTATTTGTCCATTTTATCAAAATATCATTCGTCCAAGTGAGTTAACTTTAATTTTCCATCTTAATCATTTATGAACTTCTAACATGTTTTACCACATATTATAACTTAAATGATCATAATAAGATGAATTAAAGTTAGTTTTAACATATCCAAGTTCATTTCAAAATCTTAACCAAAACATCATCCTACTTAGTCTTACATGTAAACTTTATATATTTTCAAGACTAATACATCATCATCAACAAATCCATGGTTTATTTTCATATCTTTAATCTTCCATTTTACACATGAAAACTTATTAAAGATTATGTTCAAAACCATTTTTAAACCCTTCATGTACAACTTGCTACTAGGAACACATACATGAATAATAACAATCAAAAACAAGATTAAGAAGCTTACTACTAGCACAAGGCTAGGGAAGACAAAAACCTTGGATTTGAGAGGGGTTTAGTGTGTTCTTCCTAGTGGTTTAGCTCCAAGCTCTTGAAACACACAAAAGGGGTTTGGATGATGGATGATTTTAAGTATTTTGGAGATGTAGAAACTTGAAAGAACAATGTGTGTGTGTGTGTATGTAAACCTACGGCCAAGAGAGGGAAGGAAGGAGAATTGTTTTGCTTTGCTTTTCAATCTTCTAACATGTGTTATTTATATAATTATCACATGTAATGATGCCAAATATCCAAGAGATCTTATGGAAGATTATGGGTGTACTTGGGAGATTTTTGAAAGGAGGATATGTGTGTGTGGGTAGTGAGCCGTATGTATGCATGTATAGGTAGGTGATTTCTTGCAAATCTTGGTTAAATCTTATAAGGCATCATGATCCTACACCCAAGACCCATCACATACATGCACACTCTAATGTAATGATGCTTTAGAGTTGGTCTTGGACTCTTATGGCCTAATGGCCGAAAATTACTTACAAGGGGGGACAAGAAAGTGTTTTTGCTTTTGTACTTATGTTACTTACACACTTTATCTCCCATTTTTGTCTTATGCATGCATGCTTGATCTAAGCTCCTAGATTATAATTATTAAACAAAAGACATGGGTATACCATGGCCCTTAGGCCGGCCCCTGGTGGGTTTTAAGTGGGGTCCACAACTTCAAATATTTACCCATTGTTTGTTATGTTTAATCCCCCGTCGTTCGGGTGTCGTTCGGGTATTTTTCGGGTCTTAATCACGCGTTATCCGGACATTAAATATACCTTTAATAACCCTTAAATATAGTCTATTTTAAGCGTTGATTGGTTATTTAGGCCTTTGCCGGGCGAAATTATGAGTTATACGCGTATCGGGTGCGATACGCGCATTTTATTCGTTACCGGGAGATTTGTACAAGACGTTTTCATTTATGGTTTTGGAGTTCCAAAACTCATTATATCTTATGAAAATACCCTTTATTTTATATCCTGGGCGTCCGGGATTCGTTTCGTTTATTTAATTATTACCGGGTAATTGCCAACGTCCATACCGGATAGCTTATTCGCACATGATCCAATCATGCTTTACCATTAAACGTATGCATTCCTATGCACTATTTGGAAATTGCTATCCCCTAAGGCCTTGATAATTAAATCACACATAATTGCATTTAATTACGTTAATCATATATTAATTAATTGTACGGAATTACCTTATTTTTGCCGGTTGTTACATTCTCCCCCCGTTAAGAGAATTCCGTCCCGGAATTCACTTCGAGTTCTCCGGTACAGGTGTCTTCTCGAATAAGGCGGGGTATTTTTGCTTCATCCGGTCCAGCCTTTCCCACGTGAACTCCGGTCCACGCTTGGCATTCCAGCGCACTTTGACCAATCTGATCTTGCTGCGCCTTAGTTTTTGGACCTTCCAATCAGTTACCTCGATTGGTTCTTCAACAAAACGTAACTTGTCGTCAATCTGGATTTCTTCAGCAGGAATAATGAGAGTTTCGTCGGATAGACACTTCTTCAAGTTTGACACGTGGAATGTGTCGTGCACTCCACTGAGCTCTTGAGGCAACTTGAGTTTGTATGCCACTGTGCCTACCCTGGACAAGACTTCGAATGGTCCAATGTATCGCGAGTTCAACTTTCCGCGCTTCCCAAAGCGCGCGACACCTTTCCAAGGTGACACTTTTAGTAGGACCCTGTCTCCGACTTGAAACTCTAAAGGCTTTCGCCTCATATCAGCATAGCTTTTCTGGCGGTCACGGGCCGCCTTGAGGCGTTCCTTTATCAAAAAGATCTTGTCCGTTGTCTCTTGAACAATTTCGGGCCCGGTAAGTTGCTTTTCTCCAACTTCAGCCCAACATAGCGGAGATCGACACTTGCGCCCATACAGAGCTTCAAACGGTGCAGCTTGAATGCTCGTGTGATAACTGTTGTTATAAGAAAACTCTGCCAATGGCAAGTGTGTATCCCAATTTCCGCCAAAATCAATCGCACATGCCCGCAACATATCTTCTAGAGTCTGGATGGTCCGTTCACTTTGACCATCGGTTTGGGGATGATATGCGGTACTCATGTCAAGGCGAGTACCCAGGGCATCATTCAAACTTTCCCAAAATCTTGAGGTGAAACGACCATCTCGATCGGAGATGATGGATATAGGCACACCATGCTTAGACACTATTTCCTTGATATACAAACGGGTCAATTTTTCCATTCCATCCGTTTCACGGATTGGAAGGAAGTGTGCGGATTTCGTCAACCGATCAACAATTACCCAAATTTTATTATGGCCGCTCGTCGTTCTGGGCAACTCAGAAATGAAATCCATGGTAATTCGTTCCCATTTCCATTCAGGTATTTCCGGTTACTGGAGCAAGCCGGATGGTCTTTGATGCTCTGCTTTGGCCTTTGCACAAGTCAAACATCGCGCAACATAAGCCGCTATATCCCTCTTGAAATTTGGCCACCAATAAAATCCTTTCAAATCGTGGAACATCTTGTCTGCACCAGGGTGAACCGAATATCTTGAACTGTGAGCTTCGGCCAATACTAGTTCACGCAATCCCCCGTATACTGGAACCCAAATTCTATTCATGAAATACAGGGTCTGGTCCACCTTTGGTTCCAGTGAGTCAACCATCTTTCGTAATCTCTCACCCTTGACATTTTCAGGTTTAAGGGCGTTAACTTGAGCTTCACGAATTCGTTCAGTCAGATTCGTGTGGATAGTCAAACCCAAAGCTCGAACACGCAACGGCTTAACCCGTTCCTTGCGACTTAAGGCGTCAGCCACGACGTTCGCCTTACCGGGATGGTACTTTATCTCACAATCGTAATCGTTTAATAATTCAACCCATCGCCGTTGTCGCATATTCAAATCCTTCTGATCAAAGATGTGTTGCAAACTCTTATGATCAGTGAAAATCGTGCACTTGGTTCCATACAAGTAGTGCCTCCATATCTTGAGAGCGAATACCACTGCACCTAATTCCAAATCATGTGTAGTGTAGTTCTTCTCATGGATTTTTAGTTGCCTGGAAGCATATGCTATCACTTTTTCCCGTTGCATTAATACGCATCCTAAGCCTTGATGCGAGGCGTCACAGTATACCACAAAGTCTTCCGTACCATCGGGGAGTGATAGTATCGGAGCGCCACATAACTTGTCTTTTAGTAATTGGAACGCTGCCTCTTGCTTTTCCGTCCACTCGAACTTCTTATCCTTTTGGGTTAACATGGTTAAAGCTTGTGCTATCTTAGAAAAGTCCTCGATGAACCTTCTGTAATAACCCGCAAGGCCAAGAAATTGTCGTACTTCGGTAGGAGTTCGAGGGGCTTCCCAATTTTTAATTGCCTCGATCTTGGCTGGATCGACATGTATGCCCTTCTCATTCACCACGTGACCTAGGAAGTGGACTTCTCGAATCCAAAAATCGCACTTTGAAAACTTAGCATATAGCTTCTCTTTGCGTAATACTTCAAGGATTAATCGGAGGTGATTCTCGTGGTCTTCCTTAGTGCGTGAATAGATCAAAATATCATCGATGAAAACAATGACGAATTTATCCAGGTATGGCTTACACACGCGGTTCATTAGGTCCATGAAAACCGCTGGCGCGTTGGTTAAGCCGAACGGCATTACCAGAAATTCATAATGTCCATACCGGGTTCTGAAGGCCGTTTTTGGTACATCTTCTTCTTGTATACGCAACTGGTGATAGCCTGACCTCAAATCGATCTTGGAGTAATAGCTGGAACCTTGGAGCTGATCAAATAAATCGTCGATCCTGGGGAGAGGATAGCGATTCTTGATGGTTAGCTTGTTCAGCTCTCGATAGTCGATGCACATGCGAAATGTGCCATCCTTCTTCTTCACAAATAAGACGGGAGCTCCCCAAGGTGAGAAACTCGGTCTTATAAAGCCCTTGTCTAACAATTCTTGCAGCTGGCTGGATAGTTCTTGCATCTCCGATGGAGCTAAGCGGTATGGCGATCGCGCCACGGGAGCAGCTCCAGGAACGAGGTCGATGCGGAACTCGACTTGTCGAGGTGGTGGCAACCCCGGCAAATCTTCTGGGAATACATCCGGAAAATCTCTAGCTACTGGAATGTCTTCCAACTTCCGCTCGTCGGCCTTCTTGTCCACTACGTGTGCCAAGAATGCGACAAGTCCTTTTCTTAGACACTTACGAGCCTTCATGCTTGAAATAATCCTTAGCGGCGTCCCGTGTCTTTCCCCTTGAATTGAGAGAGTTTCACCGCTTACGAGAGGTACTTGAATGACCTTATCGTTGCAAACCACGACGGCATGGTGCGCGGACAACCAGTCCATGCCAACAACTATGTCAAAACTTCCCAATACGACTGGTAAAAGATCAATCCCAAACTCGTGCCCACGGAGTTCTAATTTACAATCCCTCGCTACTTCTCTCGTTTCAATAGTTTTACCATTAGCCAGTTCTATGGAGTAGGGCGTATCTAATTTACTAGTTTTTAATCCAAGTAGTCTTTTAAACTCGAAGCTAAAGTCTGCACCGGTATCAAATAATACAGAGGCATAATGACCATTAAGAGGAAACGTACCAGTGACCACATTGGGGTCCTGTCGTGCATCACCGGCTCCAATCACAAACGCCCGCCCGCGGGCTTGGTTGTTGACCTTGGGGCAGTCCTTCTTCCAATGGTCAAGTGACCCACAAGCGAAGCAGGGTCTAGCTCCTCCATTTTTCGGTGCTCCTGAACGGCACTCTTCCGTCTTGTGTCCCGATCGGTGACACTTCCCACATGTCATCGCATTATTTCTCCCCCGGTTGCCCTGTTTTCCACCGTTCCCACGCCCTGTGGCGACATACCCTTTCCCCTTCTTGTTGGAGCTACCCGATGCTCCATCCTTCTTTCCTTCCTCCCGTTTACGTTTCCCAAACCTGGGTTTGTTTCCCTGTTCATTCGTCACCACAGCTGAACTTGTTCCCTGGTTCTTACCTTCCACACTGCTTGCCTCAGAAATTTTCAGTCCCGAAACCTGTCGGATCAAGGTACCCATTCGGATAGCATCTTCGGTGAGGCTTAGTGCAAGGTCAATTGCCTCACGCATGGTCGTGGGCTTGGAAGAGGTGACCATACTGCGTATCTGCGGTGCTAACCCGAACAAGTAGCGCTCTATCTTGTTAGTCTCTGGTGTAACCAAACGAGGTACCAATCGAGCGAGATCATGAAATCGAGACGTGTACCCAGTAACATCTGCTCCTATCATAGTATGGTTCCAGAATTCAGTTTCCAGCTTCTGTACCTCACTTGCCGGGCGGTATTCGGCAACCATAAGTTCTTTTAGTGCCGCCCATGATAGAGAGTATGCAGCATCATCTCCTAACGATTGTACCTGGTCATTCCACCAAGTTAGTGCCTGATCCAGAAACAGGTTGGTGGCGTACATGACGGACTCTCGAGGGGTGCACCCACTGATGCGGATAACTGCCTCGGTCTTTTCGAACCACTTGACCAGGCCTATGGATCCCTCAGTGCCGTTGAAGTTAATCGGCTTACAGTCCAAGAAAGCTTTGAATGTGCAGCCGCGCACTCCTGAGGCTGTTCCTGTAATAGTAATGTAGTATGTTATTATGGGACAGGAGTTTCGAAATACTCTCCCATCACTTTTTCATTTATTCTTAAACCTCTTACCATTAGGGGAGGTTTCTCGTCGTTCGCTCCCTGTCCTGTCATGCGAGTGTTCAGAGCGGGTGGCTTCACGTTCTGCGAAGGCGCGGGCTATGCGCTCCGAGATCAGTGTCTCGAGTTCAGCGGGTGTAGTGGGCAGCCCGTCTGCACCGCTGTTGCTTCTGGTAGCTGGTGCCATTTTCTTCAATAATAATTATCAAAGGTTAATTTGGCAAACATTTATAAAATATATAAATAACAAACCAGAATCTGAACACAAATAACCAATCGCCATGTCATCACACAACATACCAACACATCATACAGAATAAATAGTAATCAACACAATATCACCACGCAATCACACGAATCACAATATATGGAGTAAGCAATATTAATCGTAGACAACAACATATTTCACCATCATAATAATAAGATTTTTCATTAATTTCAATAGTACTAGTACAATGCTTGTTCATAATAACCAAAATGGGGAATACATCCCTCATACAACACATTGTTTTTGAAATAAATAGAACATCATATCATGTGCCGTCGTACCCGTACGGCTAGGCAAAATGCAAACGAGTGTCATAACCCGTGCTATACTACCATACTGCTGCTACTATGTACTTGAGCTGGTGATTCTTCCGTGCGTCCCTGATGTATCCCTACTGTGGCGGCGGCGGTGGATACTGGTACTGCGGCGCGTGCGTACTGATCGTCATACTGATCTTCATGATACGCTCGTACAAGAAATGTCGATGCGCAAAGTGCGCATCCCCTGTGATACCGCACTGAGCGTCCAGGCTCAGCAACTCCTCCGCGTAATGCGCCAAAGCATCCCGCGCATCTATCATCCTCGTCCACATCAGACGTGTCTGATGCTCCACCTGTGTTACGGTGCGCTGCACCGTATCAGCGAGAGTCTGAAAATCCCGCTCTAGAGTGATGGCAGTGGATCATGCTGGTCCAGACAAGGGTGTCGTCCTGGGTGGCTGGGATGGTCCGGGTATATCTGGGTGTGTGGATGGGAATGGCCCGAAGGGGGCGGGTATCGGTATGTGTGGCAGTAATGGGGTGAAACCTGGTGGCCTGATGGAAAAGTGGGGTGGCATCATATAAGGGTCCCCTGCACCCAGAGGGTACGGTGCAGGTGTCATGCTGGGAATGGTGGGGATGGGTAAAGTCATGGCTACTGGGGGTGGTGGCATAGGCTCGGCTAAAGGGGTCACGAGAGGCTCAGAGATAGTGGCCCACTCTGGGGTGGACACCACTACAGGGGATGTGGGAGGGCTCGCAGTGGCGAATGCCTCCATGCCTGCCCTACGTAGCTCAGAGCTACGGGCGGGACTACCCTCAAGGATAAATGCTGCTGGGGCTGGCTCCTCCTGGGGTATGGGCTCGAGTGGTGCTGGTGGGGCTACGGGGTCGGCTGGGGCGTCATCTAGCATTGGAGCCACTGGCTCCTCCTGATCAGCCGGAATCTCGGGCACCAACATGTGCTCCACCGAACCTACAGACTCGTCGTCGGAATCATCGGATATCCACCCGTTCTGTCCACGGGCGACTGGCAGGAGTCTCATGCCTGCAGGTACATGGATATGGGGTAAGGGTGCTGGCTCGTGCTCCACGTGAGCCTGTCGGTCGAATGGAGACTCTGCCGCATCCGACTGGGCTGGAACTGGTCACGACGGACCGGCACAGCCGTCAGGGAAGTCCCTGATGGCTCGAATGGGGTGTACGGCCAAAGGTGCGGCCGGTACAATGGGCAGTGGCGCGTCACTCACGGCCGGTGCCCAGTGGGGGTCCTCGCTGGGGTCTGACTCATCTGAGCTATCGTCGCCTGCTCCGTCGGCGGCGACGCCCATCTCTTCGTCCTCATCTCCCGAGGAGAGCACTACCAACTCTACTGGCTCCGGTGGTGGTGCTGGGATGATCTGCAAGCTACTGTCGTAGCTCGGCGCGATACTTCCTGCGTTCGACATTCCTGGCAAAAGAACCGTACTAATATATATGAATTATTTAAATTAGACAGTTATGGCGTACTTCATAGTAACCTTCCTAACTTCTAATTTTCATGTTAAAGCATAACAATACCCATGGCTGGCTTGGTCGGAATCTCCTCATGCCCAATGCTTTCTTGGAAAATTACTTTAGTGTCTTTCTATATTTTTCTTTTGAAAACTTTATCTTTAGAACCAAATCCGGTTATAGTCTAGTTTTTAAAGAAAATACTCTAGTTCGCTATAACCTTGGCTCTGATACCACGTTCTGTCACACCACGACAACGGCGGAAACACGTGGCGCGACGGTTCAAAAGCATAAAGTCAAGGTTATTGCTAAACATAAGTAATTTAAGAAAATGGGTCATTTATTAAGGCGTCATTACTTGTTTCCAAACATTACACAAAAGTAAATTGTTTTTAAAGTAACATCAAGGTTTCTCAAATATATCCCAAGCCTTGGGAAATAAAGGTGAAACCCTGCAAAATGTATAACGCCGCATTGGGAGATTCTCCGACCCAGCTTGCCTGATCCTTCTTCATCTAGTTACCTGAAAGATATGTTTAAAAGTTTCGTCAATATAAATATATTGGTGAGTTCACAGGTTTTCAGTTTCTAAAACTTGTATACTTGGGAATACCATGTTATGACAATATATAGGAGTTGCAAATTCCTATAAATCTACTTGAGACTATAATCAAACCAAGACGTATATAAATAAAATGCCCCGCTCCAAGTCGTTACTCGGTTTCCCACGACTTAAGTTCAGAATATTTGCACCCCAGGCATAACCTAATGCACAATCGACGCTATCGATTAGGGGTGGGCCTTGTCAGGCACCAATAGTACTATCCGAATATTCCTCCGGTTTCAATCTCCGAATAAATGATTATAGAGGCGAGGACTCAACCCCGAGTGGCGGTCACACCTCCAGTAATAAACCCGTCAAACATTTCCCTAACATATCTTTCCCCCGAAAACGTAAAAATAGTTTAAAATGGGGCCGTGAAACTCACCTGAAACTGCGTCTGGCTCAAAAGGGTGGATAGCAAGTGGGTGGTCTCGCACCTACAAACGTCCTAGACGTATAAGTCACTATTCCTATAGTGCATGTGCCTTGGCAAGTTGTACACCCAACTCCCGACCACAAGTTGTTCCAAATCCCGTTTAATTAAGCGCGTATCCTAGGTTTTGTTGGCGTTACATTACCCTTTGTGTTACAAGTTATATATTACTCTTGTTAATATTTCCTTAACTTGTATTTTATTATCATCGACTCGACGTCACTTAACATATAATTATTTTCCCATTTAAATAATTATACTTAAGATCGCATCGTTCGATATAATATATATTTCAATACTCGACCCGACTCACTTTGCCGCACATTTGTTTTCCCATTTAAACAAATATACTAAGATCTTGTCGTTCGATCGTATATTCTTAACGTCCCATTTCAACTTACCATACCGTATATTCATTTTCCCATTCAAATAAATATACTAGGATTTCGTTGGTACGGCATACACATATATATATCTTTGTCTTCTCGTCGCGGCTTTCCTTCCCACATATCTACTTTCCCATTAAGTAGATATACTAGAATTTCGCCGAGACGAGCGTACATATATATAAATGTGTAATTTTTCTTGTTAAGTATATACGTTTGTTTAACGTCTTATTTGTTTGTGTCATGTGTTTCTCCCACTAATAATTCCTTCAACACTTAGGAAAGTGTTTATTAGTCTTCACCCAATGTATATATATATTTTACTCCTTAAAATATATATATTTTTCTTATCTTGCCGCAATGGCATTTTTCTCATGATTTGTCCGTGTATGGTTCGTTAACGCGTTTCAGTTCGATATCTTAACTTGATTAGTTAATTTTTCCAAGTTTTTCCCAACATGTATTTTATAGAAATATTATCCATATTTCTTCCTATTTTCACATGTTACTTGGATGGTTTAAAATACTTATGTATTTTTAACCCAACTTGTTAACTTAGCTACAAAAATGTTTCCAACACTTTTATATTCCCATTTATATAAAAGTATTCATTTTTGTATAAGTCTTCCAAGTTTGTTTAATATTTTTATAAAATCTCTATTTTATAAAAATCCTTATGTTAAAGCCCTTTATATTTTTATAACTTTCAAAAATACACTTTTACACAAAATACCCAAGTATTTCTACTAGTATTTACAAAAATCATCCTTTGACTTTATTACTTACATTTTTGACACCAAACTTTCCATACTTGTATTTTTGGACTAATAGTTTCTAAAATATTCATTTTAGTCCTCTAACTTTCAAAGTTACAACTTTAGTCCCTTAACTTCCAAAAGTTGCATTTTTCTACTCTAGCTTTCAAAGTTAACATTTTTCACTCAAACTAGCAAACTTTGAAGATTCAACTTTTTATTGGTAAGTTATTTTTGTATCAAAACACTTATGTTAGTCTTGTAATCCATATGGAAGACTAATTATATGTGTGTTTTATGTATTTGTCCATTTTATCAAAATATCATTCATCCAAGTGAGTTAACTTTAATTTTCCATCTTAATCATTTATGAACTTCTAACATGTTTTACCACATATTATAACTTAAATGATCATAATAAGATGAATTAAAGTTAGTTTTAACATATCCAAGTTCATTTCAAAATCTTAACCAAAACATCATCCTACTTAGTCTTACATGTAAACTTTATATATTTTCAAGACTAATACATCATCATCAACAAATCCATGGTTTATTTTCATATCTTTAATCTTCCATTTTACACATGAAAACTTATTAAAGATTATGTTCAAAACCATTTTTAAACCCTTCATGTACAACTTGCTACTAGGAACACATACATGAATAATAACAATCAAAAACAAGATTAAGAAGCTTACTACTAGCACAAGGCTAGGGAAGACAAAAACCTTGGATTTGAGAGGGGTTTAGTGTGTTCTTCCTAGTGGTTTAGCTCCAAGCTCTTGAAACACACAAAAGGGGTTTGGATGATGGATGATTTTAAGTATTTTGGAGATGTAGAAACTTGAAAGAACAATGTGTGTGTGTGTATGTAAACCTACGGCCAAGAGAGGGAAGGAAGGAGAATTGTTTTGCTTTGCTTTTCAATCTTCTAACATGTGTTATTTATATAATTATCACATGTAATGATGCCAAATATCCAAGAGATCTTATGGAAGATTATGGGTGTACTTGGGAGATTTTTGAAAGGAGGATATGTGTGTGTGGGTAGTGAGCCGTATGTATGCATGTATAGGTAGGTGATTTCTTGCAAATCTTGGTTAAATCTTATAAGGCATCATGATCCTACACCCAAGACCCATCACATACATGCACACTCTAATGTAATGATGCTTTAGAGTTGGTCTTGGACTCTTATGGCCTAATGGCCGAAAATTACTTACAAGGGGGGACAAGAAAGTGTTTTTGCTTTTGTACTTATGTTACTTACACACTTTATCTCCCATTTTTGTCTTATGCATGCATGCTTGATCTAAGCTCCTAGATTATAATTATTAAACAAAAGACATGGGTATACCATGGCCCTTAGGCCGGCCCCTTGTGGGTTTTAAGTGGGGTCCACAACTTCAAATATTTACCCATTGTTTGTTATGTTTAATCCCCCGTCGTTCGGGTGTCGTTCGGGTATTTTTCGGGTCTTAATCACGCGTTATCCGGACATTAAATATACCTTTAATAACCCTTAAATATAGTCTATTTTAAGCGTTGATTGGTTATTTAGGCCTTTGCCGGGCGAAATTATGAGTTATACGCGTATCGGGTGCGATACGCGCATTTTATTCGTTACCGGGAGATTTGTACAAGACGTTTTCATTTATGGTTTTGGAGTTCCAAAACTCATTATATCTTATGAAAATACCCTTTATTTTATATCCTGGGCGTCCGGGATTCGTTTCGTTTATTTAATTATTACCGGGTAATTGCCAACGTCCATACCGGATAGCTTATTCGCACATGATCCAATCATGCTTTACCATTAAACGTATGCATTCCTATGCACTATTTGGAAATTGCTATCCCCTAAGGCCTTGATAATTAAATCACACATAATTGCATTTAATTACGTTAATCATATATTAATTAATTGTACGGAATTACCTTATTTTTGCCGGTTGTTACATCTATAAACCCATTACATACATACTTCAAGAATTAACATAACATCACATAGCTTCAAATTAATCATCTATGTGGTGTTTATAAGCATATTTAAGGTTCCTCATCACATGGAGATCCTCCAACATCATCATATTCTAGTTTTGACAAGAACCCTAAATCAACATCTTCCACATACATGGGTTTTTGGCAAAATAAAAGAGTTTCAAGGTTACCTTATGATGAGTAGAACACTAGATGATCAAGAATTCCCTCATGCATTGACAAAACCTCTTGATTTTAGCAAGGTTTGGGGCTGTTTTGGTTTGAGTTCTTATGTGTGTGTTTTGGGTGGTGAGATGAACGACCAGAATTGTGTGTCAACACACTTTTTTTTCATTTTAACCCCCTTTTATTATTACTTTGTCTAAATGGCACATTCAGCCCCTCATATGCCCATGCTAGTTGTGTAAGAATCCCGTTTTAAGTTTGTAAATAACGGAACTCCCAAAATTCTTTTACGGTTTAGCTTAAGCGTTTTGTTTAATTTATTCGCTAAGCCCTAGATTTCGCGCGTTTTAACAATAAGTGTATATACGGATTTTGGGGTGTCACAATTTACAATCACATTGTTCACATTTTAAGCAAATTCATCTTAGCATTGTGTAAGTCACATAAACCATTAAACATGTGTCTCATGATATCCTCAATCTCACAATCATGTTAGGAAGCATAACCATGTTAGTCATACCTTGTTGACTTTTCAGAAAGTCAACTATCAAGTATGCAACTTTCGATATTTAGATACATACATCCATATCAATATACTACTCCTTATCAATTTCTACCCTAACCATTACATTAGCATGTTATAGCACACATATCATGATGTGACTACTTTGGTGCACATAGAATTCATTCGACACATACTAGCGCTTTCTTGATTCTACAATTGGCAATTGCAAATCCAAGGTTAGCCAACATCATATAATACCAACATTGTCTTTTCTTAATAACTTCATACACTTCACACTTAGTACACATTCATCTCTTAATTACAAATAAGAAATAATTCCAACACTTGGTGTGCATCATACTATCCAAACATAGAATATAACATCCTAACGCACACTTCTTACCAAATCACATAATTCAATAAATTCCTACATGAATATTCTCTAATACAATCCTCATGTTAACCTATTATCAATTGCATCTACTATCACATTACTTTCATACTTGTCGAGTCTTGCATACAAATTCATACATCATACTCATCTAGACATTTCATCAAACACATGGTGTGCGTACAACATTCTAAGCTCAAAGTAAAAGCTCCTAATACACGCATTCCACCAAAACGCATATTCACCTTCAATCATGATTAATTTCCACATGCATGTCATCAACTACACATTATTCCTACAATTACATGGATTTACCCCTACTTTAGCAACATCAAAGCTTTAATGAAAACCCAATATCATCATCTTTGCAAACAAGAAACTTCTAGTGATTAGCTCATCTCTAAACCATTAGAGATGATCAATATCACTTACAATCAAGCAATAATACAAATTTAACATGTTTTGCTCAAAACCCACTTGTGGGGTTCGAAATTCATACCAATTGAGGGTTAGGGATCTTACCAAGGCTCCAAAACTTGTAGAAAACTCTAAATTTGCAACCCATCAAGTCTACCCACAAAACCCCTTTGCATCTTGCATCAATTGTGAATTTTAGGGCTTGGTTTGGTCTTGAGAAGACCTCCCCTTGGCTGAAATCGTATTATGCCATGGGGGGTGTTTCTTGAACTTGTTATTAACCCACTATTTACATGAATGACCCTTCGAATATCCCCCAATGTCCCCTTTTTAATAAACTTAACTAACTAAGTTAGTTTCTATTATTATTTGCTCACTTATATAAATAATAGCATTTATTAGTTTATTTCCATATTAGAACATAACACTCATTCTTATGCTCTAAATTCCGTTTTATTATTTTGCTAATCGCGCCTAGTGGCGAACTTAAGCAAAATGGATTTTTGGGGGCGTTACACGAAAGAACTGGTGTATATAACTGGTGATAAAACAATTGATGTAATTTTATTACCCCAAATAACTAATGTACAAAAAACTGATGCAAAGGAACTGATCATTTGAGATTTAGACTGATGAAAAAGATAGTTACACCAACAACTGATGTGATCAACCACCCGAACAACAGATTGAATCCAAAAGAAATTGGTTGTTCATCTTCAAACAACTAATTCTTGTTTCTAGAAACTTTTCCACATTCAATGCACAAAAGGATAGCTACACCAAATAATCTAAACATCAAATAAATATACTTTAGGCTTTATATGCTACTCATCTTCGCACCACACTATATCATACATACCAGACACTTCCTCCTCTAGCTGTATGAGCCTAACACCGAACATAGAGCAAGAATTGTAGAAGCCCCAATTATTGGCTTGTGTGCCCCATACGATACCAGGTCAGAACTACCTACACATTCGAAAGGAAAAAATATACTATCAACTTTTAGTCTAAACAGTCGATTATTAGTAACATTTTGCCTATCATATTGTACAAATCTCTACACCATTCCATAATTTACTGAATTGATAAAAACATAAAGAATATCACAACATAACATATACAATTAATTTGTGTTTTACAAGGAACAAATCATAACATCTTGTATAATCACAGCATAATACAAATCCCTCTTTCCCTTTATTAATTTTAAAAAATATGAACTTTTTCTACAATTTAATCTATAAATTTTTTTATTGAACTAAACTTACAATCGAACCGAAGATGCAATCCAATTATCCCAAAATTCTCATTTATATACTAAATCCAGATTGGAATGTGACATGTAAAAGCATAAATCTTTAATGGGTTTTCAACTTACATATGCAAAAATTTGTAATCACAAAATGCAACCAAGTAACTAACTAAGATAGAGAAGGGATACACTGTAAAATGTTACTGTCTTCAGGTATAGTATCTTTCAAAATTATTGCCTGAAACAAAAAACTATAAACGTGTTGATAAAATATATTTCAAAATGAACAAACAACTTTAATAAATGATCAAATAACTCCTTCGCAAACTACCACACTGTTCGCAGCCATAACCGATTCATTTGAAGCTTCACCAAGGATAGACTAATTAACATACACCAGACTGTGAATTGCTGAAAGTTGGTTTCCATGGTTGATCAACACATTATGCTCCTCATCATCAACGAAGATGTTTGCCCTCATTTCCTGAAATAGCAATTAACAGGTATAAAAGTAAACATAAAAATGAGTTTGAAGCTTTACCAGCATGGTGCAATGAATTCACAGATCATATGAATTATACCTGTTAATTCTTATTTCAAGAAATGATGGCAAACCATAGTTATCGATAGCGAATAGCGGTAAATAGCGATGGGCTACCGATATGCTACGTAGCGATAGCGTCGCTCGTAGCGCCCGCTATTTCGTAAATAGCGGTAAGGTATTAAAATATTTAAAAATATTTTTATGTAAAAATTTACAAGTATAAGGACCAAATGTTCATATACACAAACTAATTTTATACTTTATATGTAAAATTTAAAAGTTTTAGACAATATATGTAAACAAATGAAAGATAGAGGGGTTATATGTGAAAATAGTTAAAGTTTTAACCCTAAAAGCTTTAAAAGAATACACAGCCGCCATCATCTTCCTTCATCTTCTTCCTTCATCTTCCTCTTTGGTTCTGGCAGCCGGAATCCTCGCCAGAATCGTCGTCGGAAGTCTCCCCGTCGTTGGAATCCTCACCGGAAGTCGCTATATTCACGTTATCGGGCCGCTAAACACCACATAGCGACGGTAAGCCAATACGCGACACTATTCGCGGCGCTACCGTCGCTATTAACAACTACGGTCCACCCCCTGGTGGATCGCGTAACCCTACCCCCCAATGTTGTGCCATCGCCTGTATCGCCTCGACCGCACGCTTTCCTTAAAACAGATTCTGCGCCTCCTCTTAGACTGTCTGTCTCCCAGGGTACAGCAACCGGAACAGTAGTCCTACTGCCGGAGATGGTCTTGAGCCCGAGATAGCATCGGTTGTTATGTGTTTATGAATATGTAGGAAAAACAAAAAGAAAAGAAGGTTGTGTGAGTTCTCCTCACAAATTGATGAGATTAGTTTCAAAATGTGTATTTGCAAAGAGGGTTCCTCTTTTTCACTATCTGTGCGTGTCTTCACATTAAACCCATGGTTCAACTAAATAACTTACACCAACTAGAAACTCCCAATGCTTATTAGTGACATAATAAATAGTAATATTATTATCATAAGAAATACTAATCAATAGCATTTAGGTGGAATAACACGGTCTAACATAATTGTCATATTCTTTATGACAATATTGTAACTGATAAGACTGGGTTAACTAACTTGCAGGCGCGCCCCGCTACCAGACGCTGACGAGCGCACCACTTGGACGCTTGTCAGTACCCGCCAGTCGCTGAACACCACATGCGCCATCGAGTCAGTTCGTTACGTCGTGCGCGGACTAGGATGCCACCTAGTCTTGCGCGTATGTAGCCCATGCGACGCGCCATGTCTTTTGGGGATGACCACTTCACTGTGCACATCAGGTTGACGTTTTAACCGCGCGCGCCAACCTTAACAACCTCTTGTCCTGCGCGCATGCACCGCTTGAAGTTACAGTTTACGTCAACGTGAAGACCAAGACGCTACCTTGTCTTCCGCCATGTACCAGACCACGTGCACGAGGTCAAAAATACAAAGGCGGCTCTCAAGCGGCGATGCGAGTGTGCGAAGTGCAAAGTGCGCCATCAAAGCCCCACATTGCGCCTATTGCCGACGTCGCGCGTGTGCGAGTTCAGGGTGCTTTGCACCCTTTAGGGTCCCACTAGTGTTTAGCTCAAGCTAAGCAGTATACAAGGAGTGCTACTCCTTATAAACCACTTCATGTTTTGTCATCCCTCTAATGTGGGACGAAACTTAATCCATCTCATCTTTGGTTATTCCAACCTACAACTTTCAATTTTCGATATCTCATTCATCTTAGCTCTATTTTGGACGTGGTTTGGTTCATTGTGATGCTCGCACAAATAGTACACAAACCCGGAAATAATTATTTATATAACACGATATATAAATATATTTATTTAAGTTCAAAATTAGTGAAAAATCAATTTCACTACTATTTTTCCAACAATAATCTCTATTGAGAAAGTTTACTATATAAAAAGTATATATATATTAATTTGAAATAGACAGCAGAATAGTAGCTAATTTGTTTTTTCTTTTTGTCTTTATTGTGAGGTGACCTACTAGGCTACTAGTTCACATCATATATTCAAATATGTACATCATATCTTATGTCTAAGAAAAGAAGTAAAATAATGATTCTTTATTTTGAGAGAAACTTACGTACAAAGTCAGCTTAATAGGGGCAATCAAGATCAGGCCCTGGAGGCCCCGTATACGGCCCGTACAAAGTCAAAGTAAAATAATGATTCAATGTGTTTATGTAATGGTTTAAATTTGAATAACATTTGCATAGTGAAAAAGTTAAAAAAAAATGACCTCCTGGCTGTTTTCGGGCCACCGGGATCAGGACCTGAAGGCCCGTATACGGCCCGGACTTCATGCGACACCCGTATATCAGGCGAGGACAACGCGTCGGAAAGTTCGGGTACTTGACTGGCCAGCCCGGACAGACTGTACAGGGGTCCAAACTCCAAACAGGGCACCCTGGGCCATTTTCAACATAGTGAAAAAGTTGAAAAATGACCTCCTGACTGTTTTCGGGCCACCGGGATCAGGCCCTGGAGGCCCGTATACGGCCCGGACTTCATGCGACACCCTTATATCAGGCGAGGACAACGCTTCGGAAAGTCCGGGGACCTGACTGACCAGCCCGGACAGACTGTACAGGGGTCCAAACAGGGCACCTTGGGCCATTTTCAACATAGTGAAAGTTGAAAAATGACCTCCTGACTGTTTTCGGGCAACCGGGATCAGGCCCTGGAGGCCCGTATACGGCCCGGACTTCATGCAACACCCTTATATCAGGCGAGGACAACGCGTCGGAAAGTCCGGGGACCTGACTGACCGGCCCGGACAGACTGTACAGGGTCCAACCAGGGCACCCTGGGCCATTTTCAACATAGTGAAAAGTTGAAAAATGACCTCCTGGCTGTTTTCGGGCCACCGGGATCAGGCCCTGGAGGCCCGTATACGGCCCGAACTTCGTGCGACACCCGTATATCAGGCGAGGACAATGCATCGGAAACTCCGGGGACCTGACTGACCGGCCCGGACAGACTATACAGGGGTCCAAACAAGGCACCCTAGGCGATTCAGAGGCTTCAAGTAGAAGTCGTTGAACCATTCAGAGGCTTCAGGTAGAAGCCGCGAAACCATTCAGAGGCTTTAGGTAGAAGCCGCCAAACCATTCATAGGCTTTAGGTAGAAGCCGCCGAAGGATTTGGAGGCTTCACCTCTTCAAAACTAAACTAGCTCATTTACAAACATTACTCTTCTCCCTCTCTCTCTCTTACCCTTAAGCATCTTAGAAAACTCTAAAAATAGAAAACAATGAAGAAGGATTTTACTGTTCACAACCAGCTCCTAAAACGGCAACATCTACCCAGCAAACATGGAGGCGTTTACGCAAGCCATCAACAGCATTCACGGCCAGTTCGTCTTCAAAGAACCCACAAAGTAATCCACCTGAAAACGAACAAGATAAGCCTTCAGAGCATCCCTCAGAAAACCCTCCCGAAATCCAAAAATGTAGAAACAACTGGTCTGGTGATTTTGTCGAGTTTTATACAAATGGGGATGCCCCATTTTGCTATACTCACTTCATTTCAAAAAAAAAAAACTAGACAGAAAATTTTGGGGTACCCTTCTAGGGTGCCAACCCAACAGGGCGCTATCATCAACGGTAATTTTCACGTTAATTTATGTTCAAGTTAAATTGATTTGCTTAACTCAATCACGAACCTTATGCATTATTATGATTTCAGCACGTTGAAGCGTGGACGGTAAGACTCATGCGACTTAGACAAGCAAAGTTTTTAAAAAATCTTGGTTCACAGCTACGTTGGACAGTGTTACCCCTGCTTTCTATGATGAAATGAAGGACCAGGATTCTTCAGTTGCCCTCGACATGGCAGGAAGAATGGAACCCTACCCGCCATTCTGGGAGGTTGACTACGTTTACCTTCCTTTATCGATTGGGGTGGGAGACTAGCTGCTTGTCCGAATTGATATGAGAAACATGGTAATTACACAGTATTGGACTGATAACAGATGGAGAAACGAAATGCGACACGAAGTTGCTCACCATATGAAGATGGTAACACTTTTTTTCGGATGGTTTCTTGAACGTATTCGTTACTAGCTGAGGTCTAACCGTGTCGACAAAACTCCAATTTATGTTGGTTTAGTTCAATTAGATGTGCCCCAAGGAGACGGAAAGGTTGATAATGCAGGTGTCTTGGTTTGTATGATGATGGAGAGCCTTGTGAAAAAAAAAATCATTGTTGTTAGAAATCGACGTCGAAGACGCTTGTGTGAATTATCGACGGCACATGGCAGACGAGCTATACAAATGGCGTTGTGAAGCAACTTCTCGTCATGTTATATGATCATGTAATCTTGTTTTAGTGTTTAATGCTTGTATTTGGATTTTAATTTTAGTTGTTGTATCTGCTGTCAATGTTTAATATTGGTATTTTAGTTCTTCCATCTCGTTACTAATGAATCACATGTTGCTTAAGTCAAATATTCAAATACATAAACCAAGTGAAATGTTACATTAAAACTAATCAAGACATGTTTACATGTTAAGCCAGTTCGTGGGATTCTGATTCCTAACACGTTGAGATTTCCTTCTAGGTGGTTGGTCTTGGGTTTGTGTTTCACCGGCGGGTGGAGGTCCTTCATTCTTGTACTCATCATCGGGAAAGAGGTTTAAATTAAGTGACAGTGATGGTCCTGGGAGGCTTAAAGGTCCTTCATCACATGAATTATGAGGGGGATGGTAATGAAAATCACTGAGAAGGTCGGGATCAACCCGTGGCAACACCTGTCCAACCGGCGTGACATAATTCTCACGACTAAATGCCCAATCACTTCCTATACCAATTCCGATTGCAAGCAAGTCAGCTAGTGGACCTGTCACCACTGGTTGACCGACCCTGGATTCACCACCACTAATGCCATCTAAGAAGGACATGGACGTGGAAAGCCCCATTCCAATGTCCTCAAGCTGCAAATTCACCCCACCAGTTGCACCACCTACTGTTGCAGAGTTTGAAAATTGCGGACATATGCCCCACCCTGGTTTTGATTGTTACTACACGCAGCAGAAGCACCACCATGCTCAACATTACCAAACCCAGCATTGTCAAACGGACTACCAGCTTCATCCTGATTTGTCGGCACGTTACGGGGAGCACGTCGCCGGCGTAGCCTTTGAGGTGTCCGACATCATTTGACATCATCATAGTTTGAAATGCCGTGTTCTGTATACGCTCAAACTGCCTGGCGACGACCTCCGGATCATTAAATGGTTGCTGCTGCGAAGACTGGTAAATCTCACCAATGGCATCCCTCTGCAAAGAAAATTATTAGTTAGAAACTGTAAACTAAAATAATTAATCTATCAATTAGACACGTAAAAATGGTTTACCATCAACTGTATTCTAGCACCATCATCTTGAAAACCGCCAACTGGGATCGGTGCTACCCTCGGATTGCTTATAAATGCAACAGTATGCCCCCGAATACCATTGCATATAACCGGGCTCTGTGGAATGCATCGTTATGGCATTCGACATGTAAACGGTGTTACGACGGTTATTCCATGCATTCACATAAGCTTCGTGCCTACGCATCCAGTCCACCCCGTTGTGTCCTTGCCGCCCCAAACCATGCAATCTTTCAAGCTCGGCCATGGGTACGGTTAGATTTTTTTGGGGAGGGATGTACTGAACCATGTTGAATTGCCTCATAACCCGTTAAGGGAAATGATGCTCAACAATCTCGAAGCATATCAGAGGGCAGCAACTCCTCCAGCTTTCGCTACCACTTGAACAGGTAGCCGGCAGTTGATACAAAGCCGACGTGTAGGGGGTCCAGTTGAACTAAAAACATAAAAATAAACACTTCAATCAGTTACACAACACAATAAATGCTTAATACAAAAAATAAAATTAATTACTAACAAGGGATTCATAAACGTACCATGTTTTCGTTTAATGATTGTAGCTGAGAACGATATGTCCTCAGGCAGTGTGTGGCTACCTCTTTAAAGTTCAAATTGCGCTCTCGCCACCTACAAACGTGTTCAGTAAAAAATACAAAGGGATGCCATACAGACACATTATGTTTGTTTAGGCTTTGTGATATACCGAGCCGCTAGCGGGAAACTATAATCAAACCGATCGTCGGGTGGTCGTGGTGCGAGACACCGAATCCTCTCTCAGACCCATATTTGAAGGAGCGGCATGGGCCCAGTCACGGCTCTTCTATCCGAATGGGTGGCATCACAAAGCCGCCTATAAAGACAACTGAGAACCGCACTGCCCCAACTATAAGATCCTGTTAAGTTTAGGTCTCGTAAAAATTTTAAATAAAAAACATTTAATCTGTTGTTGGAATTATCAGGGAACAATGTGGAACCGATCAGATAAAAAATTATTAAACGCGCACGGATAATGCACTCGTCATCTGTAGCCTCAGCTTCAACAAACGGTTTGTTTAATTCACTACTAAAAACACATTTGCCGCACATTTGGTTCTCTGCAGGGGTAACACCTAACCAGTTTTGGCACCACCCTATTGCCTCGACAGTTGACAGCGTGTCATCTGCTGCGGACACAACACTACCCTCAATAGGTAACCCCCACAAGACGTTAACATCTTGTAAGGTCACAGTAGCTTCACCAAATGGTAGATGGAACGTGTGAGTTTCGGGCCTCCATCGTTCCACCAAAGCTGTTATTAAGGAGTGGTTAACGTATCGATAACCACATTCTACAATGCCACCAAACCCTGCGGCATCAACAAGGTTACGAACCCGTCCTACAAGAGGGTTGTTACGAAGTACCCGCCATATGGTTTTATCACTACGTTTAACATTGAGGGGCACATTAAAGTTTTCTTCATTTACGAAAGTGTGAAAAGCACGATGTCAATCACGTAGGTACAAGACATCGTTAATTAGGGGACCAGGGTTTAAATTTATACTTGGATTCATGGTGGTAGGATTTCTTATGAATTTTGAGGTTTGTGATGGTGATGGTAATGGTGTGGTGGATGGTTAAAATTTTTCACCACCACCTCCATTTTATAACACCTTAAAAGTGAATATCTTACACCTCTCTTACACAATTACTATTTACCATCTTATCAATCTGCATATCTTACAACTTTTTTTAATAAACCAAAGCAATGCATGCAATGCATTTAGTGTTAGTGGTCTAAATTGTGGTGGGTGTGTTTGTATCTCTCGGCTGATAAAGAGAATCAATTCAGAAGTCTGGTTGATGCCTCATTTGATTCAGCGACATCACACTGTGATGCCTTGCATTGATTCAGCGACATCAGGTGATGCCTTACATTTGTTCAGCGACATCACTGAACCCTTGCATTGATTCAGCGACTTCCATGATGCCTTCAAATGGATCAGCGACTTCTGCAGACAAAAGCTTACACACTTACAGTCTGCAAATGATTGGCAAGAGGCTTAGGTTTGATGTCGCTGATTGGATCAGCTACATCACTATTTTTACTTTTTTTCTTGCACGGCTACCAATTGTAATTTGTAAAACCAAAACTCTACTATTAATGCAAAGGATTCAGTAAACTGATTATCTTGCATTAACTAGCAGATATTTCTAACACATGTAAGTGAAAACCATCAACCATGTTACTAATCGATGATCAATAAATAATTATTAAAAGAAGGCAAGCCCCAACGCTATAAACGTAACACGGATCGAATGTAACACGTAACAACCAATCATCCGTGTAATTTACTCTTAGGGTTATAACTTTTGAATCTACCCTAAACAACATGATCAAATCTCCTATCACATTTCAAATAATATCATCTCATTTATATTCGGGAATATACGGTAAATATCATTATTTATGAGTTTCATAATTGGTTTGAACATCCATAACCTTTCATACTATATGAATCTCGATTAACATGTGACCAAATTCTCGATTAATCTTTATGAATTTTGATTTGAATAAAAATCACAAAACCAAAATCAAACCAAATCACACACAACACGATTATTAGATGGATAATTATCACCTCCCTGTGAGAAAACAAGTTAAATCAAGTTAGAATATGGTAGGTTGTAACCCAAACCTTAATATATGAACCTCAATTTTCATGTGAGACCAAATTCTTTTATATATTTACAATAACTATTTTCTTACACTTTTTTAATCGTTGTGAATTTTGATTTGAATAAAAACCGCAAAACCAAAATTAAACTTAATCACACACAACATGATTATTAGATGGACGGTTACCACCTCCCTATGAGAAAACAAGTTAAATCGAGTTAGAATAAGGTAGGTTGTCACCCAGTGGTAAGAGAAAATACCTCTTTGCTAAAGACTTAAAATTAAACCTGAGCAAGTGAAATTAGACGTTCAACAAAAAAATATAGGTTGGGTATCTCATGAAGTGTATTACGTTCACAAACTAAATACCTTAATTTATGTTACTATTATAACAGATTGTTGTTACTTGTTAGTATTTTAATGTAATACATCAATTATCTTGTAATGAACATTGACAAATCCCGACTCGGCTAATTTAACATAATCATAATTCAGTAAATTTTACCAAAATTAGTTCAAACATTTACACCAATCCATCGGACTAGCCTCCTTTTAAGTTTTAGCAGTTTTGTTACTATAGTAATATTAGAGTTAATTGCATGATAGTTCATGTTAAAAGTTAAGTATGAATTTCCTTTCAAAAAGCACATATATGACACACATTGTTCGCCAACCATTAACATGATTGGTCATTTTCACTATCATGTATAAAAGGTTTGTTAAGTTTCTTAAAGTGACCACCAAGTCCTTGAAAGATTATAAATTTTATCTCCTCTTGCATGCCCTCTTCATGACATAGAAAAATAAAACCAAAATCAAAAGTTGTAATGAACCAAATCCAACTCAGATCAAAACACATACCAAAATCAATCAAAACTCAAATCATAAACTTAAAAAAGCACACTTATCCATGAAAGAATAATCAAATCCTTAACCAACCCCGTTCATTTCCCCTTTATCTCCATTAATTATTTCCTAGATGTGTTTAAAACATTAATCAAGCTTCAAAATAGATAGAGGATCATAACAAAAGTGGTATGGGATGGAGAACAATAATAAAAGCGGTAGAGACAAATGATTAGAAACAATGATAACAGTTTAGAAAGGATAATAAGTAGCAACGTTAGTGGCAATGCACCAGTAGTAAAAAATGAAGAGCAACGATTGAAGTTGCTCGAGCTCTTCTTCAATCAAGGATGCTCATGCAATGTACTATGGGAGGGGAACATACATATAGAAGCGGCAAAGACAAATGACTAGAAACAACGGCAACCGTTAAGAGAGGATAATAAGTAGCAATGTCAATGCACCTCTAATAAAAGATGATGAGCAACTATTGAAGTTGCTAAGGCTCTCCTTCGATCAAGGATGCTCAAGCAATGTGTATCATCCCTTAAGCATTGGGAGATGTTTTTTCTATTAATTATTGCTTTTAAGTAAAAGCGTAAAATAACTATTTATTATGTATAGATTTAACATATCTTTTTAACATCAGAAAGTGAAAACATCAGACGCGTTACCAAGAAAAACGCAACAAGTATTTTTTAAAAAGTCATCAATCCTACAATATAAAAATAACACTGATCGAATGTTACACTGACCAGACCAATGAGCCATATAATATTGTAATTTGTAACAAAAGTATTTCTCTTTAGATCAACCCCTTAGTAACTTTATTTTATTAAGATTAAAAAAAAATCTTCTCAAGATGATGAAAAATGCATCCAAAGTGACCCAAGAATTGCCCATATTTGGGTCCAAATTACCAAAAAAGTCATGACTTCACACAACGCCTCTCACTTTCCTTGAGGAAAATAGTAACAAACAACGACTGCAAGTCAAGCATACCCATTCATTATTATTATTATTATTTTTATTATTATTCTTAGTCGTCGCCTCTACTTTCTTTCATACCAACATGGCTTCCTTTCCTTCTTTGACCCGATTATTAACACCAATTTTCTCTTCCACCCATTAAAACAAACTCAACTCTCCTTCCTCATCCATACATGTTAAAGATCTCGATTCACACACTGTAAGCTCTTGTTTTTTTTCCCATTTTAATCCATTTCTGTTGCTGTATCTGTTCAGTTTTTGCATAATTTGATATGGGTTTGTTGGGTTTTTGATTCTTTGAGTTAAAGATTCTGTTTTGTTATCTGGGTATGTGTTAATTTTGCAGGGGGAGATGTTTTTTATTTATTTTTTATTTTTTTAATTATTTTAGTGTTGTTTTGAGTGTTTCTTGATTAGGGTTTTTGATGTCTTATTTGGGTGATTATTATATGAATTGTTGTTATTTTTTATGTTGTGAATTTTAGGTTTTGGTTGATGATGATTAGAAAATTTTGGATTTTGTTTCTAGTTTTTTTTTTTTTTTTTTTTTTTTTGTTGTGCTTGTTGATTATGAGTGATTGACTTTATGAAATATTATAGTTTACTTTTGGTTACAAATAATTCAACCTTTTAATCTACTCTTTACAAGAATGATATACTTGAGACAAAAGTGTTGTTCATAGTTTTCTCCTAAAAGATAGATTCTTGCAAATGTTAATATTATTTTTGTTCTTAATTAGGTCTTTAGTATCACTAGAAGAGTCATTATTAGTTATTACATCTTCGAATGCGTCCAAATATCATCGCGTGCAACACGTTTTATTATGGCGGATTATGTGATTCTGATTGTTTGCTATCTTTCCAGGATTCTTTCTTGAAACTTAACGTTTCGTATACCTAAAGCCGCAATCTTTTTGCACAATGGCCCGTGTTCAAATGATGACAAGAGTCAATACACGAATGATAATTTATGTGTCTGTTTGGATACTTATATGTATTGGTTACAGCGATGCCGTTCAAAGTGACATTGATTGTCTAAGATCCATTAAACAATCGCTCCAAGATCCAGAAAATCTGCTTTCTTCATGGGATTTTAATAACAGTACCGAAGGTTTCATATGTAGATTTACGGGGATTGAATGTTGGCATCCGGATGAAAGTAAAGTTTTGAATATCCGCCTTTCGGACATGGGGTTAAAGGGTCGGTTTCCTCCTGGGCTGAAAAATTGCACTTCGTTAACGGGCTTGGATCTTTCAAGCAATAAACTTGATGGGTCCCTCCCGAACAACATGTCGGATTATATTGGGTATGTAACCACTCTTGATCTTTCGTCAAACAACTTATCTGGAGAGATCCCGGGTAGCATTTCAAACTGTTCGTTTCTTAATGTTCTTAGGCTCAATAACAACCAGTTTACAGGCCGGATTCCATTTGAATTGAGCAAGCTTAGTCGGATGAAGGAGTTTAATGTTGCTTATAACCGTTTGACGGGTCAAGTTCCGAATTTTGGAAATGCTTCTATTGGCACTGATAGCTATGTGGGGAATCTTGATTTATGTGGTAAACCGTTGCCTGCTTGTGAAGGAGGTACCAAGAAAACACACATGGGTGTGATTGTTGGGGCGGCAATTGGTGGTGCTACACTCGCGGCCTTACTTGTAGGTGGCGCGATGATGTTCTTTATGCGAAGAGTTGTTAGAAAGAAAGAAGAAGATCCTGATCAAAATAAATGGGCCCGGAGTATCAAAGGAACTAAAAAGATCAAGGTAAGATGATTCAATCCTTACACTGAGGTGGATATCATGTCAATTCGGATAAGTTTTGTGGGTCGAAGCTGGTTAGTTTAGATTGATTTGCAACCTTTTTTGTCCTACTAGAATAGTTAAATAAGTAATTACTCTGTTATATATGATTACAAAAGTTATGTTCTTTCAATAGTAAAATGTTTTTTCAAAAAGAAAGTTTTACACTAAGAATACACCTTTTTGCAACTTTTGAACCGTTTTGACCCATTTGAGCGCCATAGTTTTTCTGTAGTACTCATTTGGCAATATGAGTGGGTCGGGCGAGTGGAACTGGTAAAAATATGTACTTTCTTGTACGAGCCTAGTCAGACTGAGTTGACCCAAAACTCTCGTGTCCCAAAAGTTTAATAGTTTATAGCTATTTAGCGTGCCAAGTATACGATTGCAAACATTTTAAATAATACATTGCTTTCCACCCATTTCCTTTTTAAACATAACCTGAATTGACCCGTTCATGAGGAAATGGGTCAAATCGCCTAAAATTATTTTAAATGTCTAATCATCTGTTCATTTTCTATTTCTGTTGCCTTAAATTTACTGACTTTTAATGGAATTACAGCTCTCAATGTTTGATAACCCGGTTTCAAAGATGAGATTAAGTGATCTAATGAAAGCAACCAACAGTTTTAGCAAAGACAACATCATTGGATCAGGAAGAACAGGTTCTCTATACAAGGCAACACTCGAAGACGGAACCTCACTCATGATAAAAAGATTACACGACACCCAACACTCCGAAAAAGAATTCGCATCAGAAATGGCAACACTCGGGAACGTTAAACACCGTAACCTCGTACCACTTTTAGGGTTCTGTGTCACAAAACAAGAACGGTTTTTGGTTTACAAGTACATGTCGAACGGTACTCTACATGATAATTTACATCCCGTTGGTGATAACGCGTCACGTATGGAATGGTGGGTCCGGTTAAAAGTCGCTGTCGGTGCAGCCAAAGGGTTCGCATGGCTCCATCATAACTGCAACCCGCGAATCCTTCATAGAAACATAAGCTCCAAATGCATCTTATTGGATCAAGAATTCGAGCCCAAAATCTCTGATTTTGGGCTTGCTAGGCTTATGAACCCGGTGGACACACATTTAAGCACCTTCGTTAACGGCGAGTTTGGTGATATCGGTTACGTGGCACCTGAATACGCAAGTACGCTAGTAGCCACCCCAAAAGGTGATGTTTATAGCTTCGGGGTGGTGCTTTTGGAGCTAGTAACAGGTGAAAAACCGACCCATGTGTCTAAAGCTCCCGAAACCTTCAAGGGCAACTTAGTCGAATGGATCTCTGATTTATCAGCACAATCAAAGCTTCATGATACAATAGACGAGTCATTAGTCGGGAAAGGATACGATAGCGAAGTTTTCCAGGTTCTTAAGATCGCGTGTAGCTGCGTGCTGCCAGCTCATAGAGAACGGCCCTCAATGTTTGAAGTGTACCAATTTTTACGCGCTATAGGTGAAAAATACAATTTTACCACTGACGACGAGATATTTATGCCGACTGATAGCGGTGATGCAGGCGACATAGAACTCATCGTGGCTCGGGAAGTGAATGGGAAGAAATGATTGGTAAGGTAACGCGTAAGCGATTTGAAGTAAGGTGTATCATGTATTATATGATGATGTTGTATGGTTGAATAAAATGTTATTATTATAGCGAATATATATATATATATTTTGGTTAATGTCCTATAGCCTATAGGTTTTTGAATTTGGTGTATGTAACTGAATTTTCTAGAGGAATATGAATGTGTATTATTTGAAGTTAAGGTTATTAAAGAGGACAGTAGTTCACTGGTCTTTAAACTCTTTGTTTACAGGGTCAAATGTAAATGCATTATGGATAGGTGTGGTGTGTCAAACAGGGTTTGGATAACAGATAAAAAACGGGTATGGGATAACAATTCAAGCCGGGTTCGGGTTTGAGTAAAAATTGTACCTTTTATATGGATGATCGGGTTGAGTTGACTCGTTTACTTACTTGAATTGTTTGTAAGAACTATAAAGATTGTAATAACCCTTTTGAATACGTCAATGTACACTGTTTTCATGTCGAATTAGTCGGTCCTACTAAATATTGATTATATATTGGTTCGGTTGAGTACACATCTGAACGGTTTCTGTTTGAATTGGTCAGTTGTGTGCTGTACCAGTTAAACCAACAAACCAAACCGGTGAGATAGACATGATTTCATATTTTTATTTTCTTAATCTTGTAAAAGCTCATTTGGTGATTCATCTACTATCAAGAGCATGGTTATAAAAATCTCGTCCAGGTGTTGATTACTTAGGGGTGTAAAGGAGCCGAGCCCGAGCCTGACTGGGCTCGAGCTTGGCTCGTCATGCTTTTATGAAGCTCGAGCTCGGCTCGGTGCGAGCCTAATACTTTGAGCTCAAGCTCAGCTCGAAAGTAAAACCCAAGAGTTCGAGCTCGGCTCGAAATAATTTTAAAACAATTTTAAAGAAGCTAAAAGCTCGGCTCGAGCTCGCTTCAATAGTTTAAACGAGCCAAAGCTCAACTAGAGCTCTGCTTGCCAATGTTAAATAGTTAGTATGCTACTCTCTCCGTCTCATTTTAAATGTCATTGGACCCACAAACACACAGATTAAGAAATATTTGATTGTCTATTCCCTAAGTTATAAAATAACAATAATATTCTCAAGTTATTATTTGAAATCTTTGATTGTCTTTTACGGGCAAAACTGAAATTGCATTTTTATTTTTAGAAATTGACATTTAATTTGGGACATAAAAAATAGAAAAATGGACATTTAAAATGGGACGGAGGGAGTATAAATAAAATAATAATAATAATAATAATAATGTAAAATTTGTTTGGGCTCATTTAGGCTCACGAGCCTAAACGTTCTTGGTATGAAAAGCTCGAGCTCAAGCTTGATAATTAAACGAGTCATTTTCCAAGCTCGGGCTCGTTCAAGCTTTTTACCGATCCAATCCAGAGTAGCTCTCAAGCCATTGGTCATTGCGCATCATTTACACCCCTACGATTACTCAACGAGTATACAGATACCTATAACGAATACCTAAGTACGAGTATGAGTATTTGAGAAAAAAATGCTCATTACCAAATGTTGGATAATCCCCTTTCACTCATTCTTATAGTTTACACACTTTTGTGGCGGCCCAACGTTTGTCAAATGACAATCGGTTGTAACATTTCTCGTAAGGACACAGAGAGCTCTTGTAAGCCAATTTTATGCCTCTTTGTGGAGAAACTCGATAGGTTCTGATATGAGACCGGCTTCACAGCCGTGCCTGTGGCTGCCTAATTTAACCGCCCAGTGGGTAGTATTTATTAAAAAAAAAAAGAAAGAGAGAGAGAATTACACATATTGTCTTTTAGTTATTAGCGAAATTGCACTCTCTGCCCTTTATGTTAATTTTTCACTCATTCTATCCTTTATTTTCTAAATTTGTAACACTCTCTGTCTTGTAGCCTAACTCCGTTAAAAAATCAGGTTAACTTTGAAACTAAATTTACACTTTTAGCCCTTATAAAATAATAACATGTCACTTTATTTAGTTATAGTTTCTATTAAACTACATTGTTTGACTTTAGATATCAAACAAATTACTTTCGTTTTTTAAGTCGCCGTGAATATATATGAACTAGATTATATCCCGGGAACGTCCCGGGGTTGAAAAATCTAATATGACATATTAATTTTACATATGAAATAGAATGATTCGCTTTACAGTTACATGCAAGAAAGCTTCGGGTAGCACCTAACATAAAACAATTAAAAATGTATCTCTAATGTTAACGCCTAACATTAAACAATGTATAACTCTAATATTAATATCTCTAATATCTAACCTAAAACAATGTATAACTCCAATACTAACGCATGTTGAAAATAAAATTCATATTTACTGATTTGAACATAATTAGTGACTTGCCTATACATGATTAATGATTTACCTGAACACTTTGTGTTTTTTTCCCGTATGAGCAAAACCTCACAAAAAATAGTCGTTTTTTTCTTCGTTTTTTATGTAGCACTATGGTACTCATTGGAAAGATAATAAAACGCTCGTTAATTTGGTGTAATTTTTTTCTTTAAAAAATCTCGTATATAAAAGATATTAACGTTTAAAAATTATGGGAAGAAACATAAGAGAGAAAAATCCAATTTTATTTTTTAATTTTTTTTCCTAAAATATCTCAA